>OU426982.1:649840-1299681 GCA_911387785.2 Aelia acuminata
AGATGTTCGCACCTGGTATGAAAGAACCACTAAGCGAAATTTGGAGAATTTAGGATAAACGGTATGGATTTCTATAAAGAACAAACAGAATTTTATCTTTATTTACACAGATTATAGCTGCATATCCCAGTTCCACCCGGGGAATTTCATTTTTCTAATGAAACGGTCGATTTCGTAAAAAAACATTATAAAGCAAGATCATTAAGATTATTATAACAATAGAGAATATCAGCTGAAGATCTGCTGAAGCTATGTAATTTTAATATGGACAGGTGTTCGCACCTGGTATGAAAGAACCTCTAAGCGAAATTTTGAGAATTTAGGACAAACGGTATGGATTTCTATAAAGAACAAAAAAACAAACAGAATTTCATCTTTATTTATATAGATTTTAAAAAATACACCGGACTTTACTTAATAAATTTCGTATCATTTTCACGTGTTATTTTTATTTACTCAAAAACGGCTTTAACGATTTTGATCAAACTGGGTATTTGATGTATGTATATACCAAAGATGTGATAGCCAACATTTCATCAAAATTGGTCAAACGGAGGGGGCACTTTACTTCATAATTTTTTTTTCTAATTTTTACCTTTTTTCGATGATCTCAAAAACGGCTTTAACGATTTTTATCAATTTTTTTTGGGGGGGTTGGGGCCTTTTTTGTTTGTATGTTTCCTATAAAGTACCTTTGTTTTTGTTAATATGCAGAAATTAGCTGTCTCTCGTGACGCCTAAAAATTAGAAATGGCTAAATATGAGATATGATAAAAATAAAGAAAACATAAAGAGGAGAAAAAAATAAAAATATTCAGTCAACTCATAAAACTCGTTGAGTCCACGCATGCGGAGTACGCCTTTAGTGAAAGACCATTGTTCATAATTAAAGCCGTTCTGTTCATTTGAGAAGTGGCAATTAACAAAACGCATTAATTTCTAATCTAAGTAAGTTGGTAACTGAAAGTTGTGTGTTGCGCGCACCCACAAGATATTTTTTCTATGCTACGTTGAACAACAATGTGATAAAATAAAAATTCTCATAACTAAGGGTTTTCCCCCTGCACCTTTCAGTTCACATTCACCCAATTCAGGGATAAAACTAAAAGAAGCCCACCGAAATAACTCAAATAGCAGATTTGCAAGATGTACAATTACAGTAGGCAAACGAAGAGTAAAAATAAACAAATACATTATTTAGATAGGTCAATAAGTTTTATCCAAGACAGGATGAAACTCCTGGACTTATCCCAAACTACTTTATTAATAATTTCATTCTTCCTTTATAAATAATTTAGCATCCGTGGGCGAATGTTTAAGACGAGAGAGAGAGAGAGAGAGAGAGCGAGAGTGAGAGAGAGAGATGGGAGGTTGGAGCTGGAAGCTATAATCTTCATCCAGCTCGCGGAGATAATTCTGAAATATTTCCTTCTCTTATTCAAATGGCAACTGCCCTTCATTAATTTTTTTCAGCATCGTTTATACAGCCCGTGGGGGGGGGGGGGGGGAGAAGAGAAAAGAAACTTCATTTCATTCCGTCGGGAACAATGAGATTGAATAAGTCATTCATGAACGCTGCTCAAGATAGAACCGCCTTACCCTGTAACTTACTTCCCAGGCAACTTGAAGGATTTTTTTCCACAACAATCGAACTCCAACAGCATGAAAGTGTAACAACATTCGCTCTGAAGACAGTACTATCTCTCTATCAGATTGTTTTCTTTATAGGTGACAGTAACTATCGCAGCATCTAAAGCTACTATCATGTTAACTACCACGTGCAGGTGATTAACAATATGTTTGTTTATTTTACATCACTTTATGCCAATAAGGCAAATCGGACAATGCTAAAGTGAGAGTCCTGAGCATAATTAGAACAGGGGTGTTTAACGAGTACCTGACATCGCACAGGCTCGGGACCTCCATTCTACTTCCCATCTGAAGGAGTTTTTATTATCCTACAGCCACCTGTCGGCCTCCGAACCCATGAGCTTGTGTTTAGTAGTTGGATATGCTATCACTACAACATAGGTGACCCTTCTAACAATATGTAGATACCTATTTCACATAGGAGGGATAGAAATGTTAAATAATGTTTACTTTCACATATTTACTAACGAAATGAACAGTGAGAGAATGTAATCGTGGATCTCGTCAACGCCCCCCCCACCACTCTAGTTAATACATTGTCTAATGTCGGTAGTATTTAAAAATTACAACAAAAATAAAATACAACTGTAATAAATGAATATTTAAGACAAGCCATAATATCTCAAAGTAATATTCAACGTCACAAGATTACACTATACTGGCAATTCTTTATTTTTTCTGATGTTTTCAAAATTATATCAATAAGAATTTAAGTAATGACAATATAAATAATATATTTGGGCAATCAATCGGCGTAGTGAAAATATTTTTTGTTAAATGACATATATAACACGCTCATGCATTACAGGGAAAGTACCAATAAAGAACTGCTTAGTCGCATGAGGCATGCAGTATGAACACAAGGAGGTTGACTCAATTTTTACTTTCGCCTATCTTTATGTACTGTAATGTACATATTATTTTCGTTACTAAACGAATGTGTTATCTTTGTTTCATCTTTTGGATTCCATGATAATTCATCGAGCTCCATATTTTAAGAAATAGGGTACGAAAAAAAAGAGGAAAAAACTTTGAAAATACACCTGTATAACTAAAAAATAATATTTCAATATGTTTTAAAAGTTTTTTAGATTTATAAAACTTCTTAATCGCAAACTTTATGTATGGTAAGGGAAAGTATTTCCTGTGTATGAGGAATCGGATTTTCAAATAAAATTCACGTTTTTGCTCCCTTGAGTCAGCGAGTTAAAAAAGATCAGCTCAAAAATGAGTTTTCAAAAGAAACTGTCATGTTTAAAGAAGTTACATGCCATTGACGTGGCAGTATAGCGCTCCACAATTTTATTAAATAGAAATAGTTAACCATTTTGGATATAAAACAATATTTAAAAATAAACTATGAAAATTGTTAAAAAAGTAACTAAAGGAGAAATAACTGACGGAATCGAAAAAATTTTTTGGTATGAAATAACAGCTCTGCTTTTCTGTTGAAAGTTGAAAACAACATGTTGAAAGTCAGAAAACAACTGAAAATCTTTAATCGGGACATTCTCAAAGATATCCAAAACACTGTGGTATGCGCAGAATAAATATTATATTCTCCATAAGCTTTCTGTCTCTTTTTTTTCTTTTTCGTTTTTTTCGGCACTAAACGAGTGTATTATCTTTGTTTCGCCTTGTGGATTCCATGATACTGCATCGAGCTCCATATTTTAAGAAATAGGGTACGAAAAAAAATAGGAAAAAACTTTGAAAATACACCTGTATAACTAAAAAATAATATTTCAATATGTTTTAAAAGTTTTTTAGATTTATAAAACTTCTTAGTCGGAAACTTTATGAAAAAATCAAATTAAAACATCCAAAATTTCTTTAACCGTGCAAACTGCTAAGTCACGAACCTAATTAAATAATATTTGTTTTTAAATTGAACACTGAGCCATAGGTGCATTAACATTGTGATACAACAATGGTTAAAATTGAATTGAAAAAAATATGGAGACGAATGATAAATTAGTTGACTAGGTAAAGATAAAATCGATTCCACTATCAGCAAAGGTTCCGTTCGATAGTGACATCGACTATGAGATCGATTGGATAGACAGGTCAAAGAACCGAAGACCGAGGGAGAACGTTTACTTTCTCGAAGAACATTCCGATCCGCGGCCCTGCTGAGGAATGCCATGTCCTTGTTCTTGCAGCAGCAGGAGGAGCAGGAATCCTGCGATCTCTTCCGCTTCATCGAACTCGAAGGCGCTTCATCAACCGCAAACTTATTTCAGGATAATAACGAAATAAGTCAGAACATTAACAGAGTAAGATAAAATCGCCAACGACTGCTTCAAGGTTTTCTCTTGAGTCAAACAACACTTAAAACAGGAGGTATCCACCGTATGTATTCAAAAAAATTCGGTCTTAAAATTAAAATATTTGCAAAAACATTAAAGTTGAATAAAACGTGTTGAGTATACCTATGTTATATGTGTATGTGTTTTATATGTTATATGTGTACCTATGTTATATATGTTAAGTTAAACCTCCATTGAATTTTTTACTATTCAACAGAAAGCTTATAAATGGCTCTTTTATGTGCTTCTGGTTAAGAGTGATGAATAAAATCTTTTGGGGTCATGTAGGGTGTAATGGTTAGCATGAATGAATGAATAAAGCCTTTATTACAAGATTAACAGTTTTACAAGACATTTTTTTTTTCACAGAATTTTTGGATGCTATTTACAATATTTACACGCGTTAAGACAATATTTACATTGTCTGCATTTCTTCTTCAGGGTTTGACCATGTCATAGGTTTTCCAACAGCCAAGCTTTCACCCATCTTGCTGTGGGCTTCTTCAGAGCCAATACAAGTGTTGTTTCTTGTATTGGCCCTGGAGAAGCCTACAGCGAGATGGGTGAAAGCTTGGCTGTTGGGAAACCTGCTGGAAAAAAACCCTGAAGAAGAAATGCAGACAATGGATTCGGACCTCGGAAGCCTTAAACAACAATATCTATATTCTTTTATTTTTCATCTGTTAATAATGTAGGCCTTCCCCTTAGGGAGTAATGGTCTAACTTCCCTGGAGACCTATTCCTACTGGGAAGTGGGGTTCGCAGTTGCTCTCCACAGTTCTTTCCAAGCTTCTTTATCTCTGGCTGTCCTCATCCAGTTTGGCCCTGCGATAGCTTTTAGGTAATCGCTCCATCGCCTTCTTTTTCTGCCAAGTCTTCTTTTCAGGTCATAAGGAGCCCATTCTATTGTCTTTAAAGACCATCTTCCATCCACGATTCTAGCCACATGGCCAGCCCTGTGGTTAGCATAGCAGCTTATAATACTAATGATCGCGGGTTCGCGTTCCACGGCGGCAAGATGGTAAAAAAATCCTTGTCTATGCCGTTCCTGGGATAGGACGTAAAATGGAGGTCCGAGTCTGTACGATGTCAGGTACTCGTTAAAGTCCCTTTGCTAATTACAACTGGATAGGTAAAATTTAGGACTCCCACTGTAGCATCATCCGATTAGCCTTAGTGGCATGAAGTGATGTTTAACAAAAAAAAAGTTTAATAAGTAAACATACCCTTTTTGTTTTTTGATGTCATAGTAAAAAAATCATACATGTTGCTTGAATTAAGTGAAATATTTCAAGCATATGCCCTTTAAACGCAGTCAGACATTCATTACCAATTTTAGGGATATTACTTTGTTAAAACGGATAAGTGACTTGCCCAGAATAACTGTTTGGTTTTTTCTGTTTGAAAAGAAATGTAAAGATTTGACATCCGTTAATATAAAAAATAGTTCTACATCATTAAATAACTTATTCAAAATGCAATTATAATTTTGCAAGTATCTCGCCGACGTGAGTTGGAGTTGGGATGGCGACGTGGGTGGACAGGAGCGCAGGCACATTCCGCCATTGATGAAGAAGGCCTTTGAATGTTATGCTAATGGCAGTGGCAGGCACTGCCGTGATCCAGCAAAATCTGCAAAGTATGTTGGCACAACTGCTCGAGGGGGGCCTCCTCTCTTGTATGATAGGAGGTGGAGTAACTGTAGTTCCGGCTCTGTCCGTCTAAAAGTGTTTAATACGATCCGCCATGTTGGTATTTTGTAGTGGCGTACACTCTGGGCTAAATTGCGGGGGAGGGGGGCGGGTGGAGGAATTTATGGCTCGATAGATATGTAGGTGGGGTCTCTTCAAGGACCTTTATTCTAAGGAGGGATGACAAGGAATAGGAGGGTGGCCTAGTGGGCTAACACGTTAGCAAAGACATGTTGCCCCTGACAACCGATGAGTGTACCCCGAAGATTGCTAACAGTGTAACAGCGTAAGAACACTGCTATGTAATTATCATTCTCTCCCTAATCGAAGTGCCTAGGGTGCACCTTCCTATGGCCTTCAGTTCAGACCTCTCTTCGGTTTGCGGAGTGGAGCAGGTTTCGTATCAACAGCCGCTTATCAATATGCTTCCACCTCGGATCGCTAGAGGATTTTGTTTTTTAGCAGAGCTTTCAAGTCTTTGTCACATCGCTTGCTTAGCTTCCCATTTCAGTCTCCTGTGAAGATTTCCTGACCCAGGTGGATGAATCTGGTCACATGTTCGATTACAAGGTTCAGAGTTCTTTCTGCATCGATAAGCGTTAATATGAAATTATCGATATTCTGTCCGATATCCTCAACTTCTTTTGCTAGCTCCAAGAACACTTTCTGTACCCCATCCACTGACCTTTCATCCAATACAACTCAGGTGTTGTTTCCTTATTTAACGTCTCTGGCTAATCAGACGATGCTATGTAGGAGTCCTAAATTTTCTATATTCAGTGATAATAGAATAGTCTTTAACCTAGAGAACCTGACATCGCAGAGGCTTGTGACTTCCATTTTATGTCCTATCCGAGGGACAGCATAGCCAACCATTTTTTACTCCCTAAAACACCTTTCGGCTTACGAACCCGCGACCTTATGTTTTGTAGTAGACCATACTACCACTACACCTATTTCTTATGAATAATGTTGTTAAGTAATACATTTAAATTAAGTAAATATCAAGAAAAAATGATTGAAAGTAAAAGGGGATTAAACCCTGGTGAGCTCAGAGAGCAAATGGAAATCAAACAAAATCATATATGTAAAATAGCTTACCTCGAACTGCTGGACCGCACGGCATAACCTGAAATCAGAGCTACGTGGCAGAAGGAAAAAGGGGTAAAGGGCAAGGAATAAAATAGGACGAACCACATGAAGCCCCGATCCTGGCGATAGGCAGCTAGTCTCAAGCTGGAGATGAAGAAAAAGACGATCCCTTTCAAGAGATTATATAAAAACGCAGCGTGCATGAAAATGACGATACACGCATATATTACGAATTCGTAGTTGAAGCACATTAATTTACTTAAGTACATAAAAATGACTAGTAAAGGGCCTATGACTACGAACGACATCCGTTCGTTCTGAATGACGAAACAGGAGTGCGGCTAAGGGCCCAGACGTGGATTAAGGGGTCAGACTCCACATAAATAATTTAATGTAGTTTATTTAGCCTTTGAGTACCCCTTATAAACAAATTAATAACTTATCAAATTATTATAAAAAATTTATTAAATATAGATGATTTATAAAAATGTGTTATATGAATTTTATTGAAATTAATGAACAAATGTTATTGATAGTAATACATAAAAACATAAAGGATAGCTGTCGGATTGTTTTTTTTTTTTTACGGTAATGCATTTTAAATTTTTGGACTAGTAGTTTTCTATTAGATATGTTGTATTATATAGACAAAAAAAATGATAAGGGGTCCACCTGTGGTGTTGTTGTTAGCATAGAAACTTAGAATTGTAAAGGTCGCGGGTGGCCCTAGGATTTTTTATTGGGAGTAAAAAATCCTTGTCTATGCTGTCCCTCGGATAGGACGCAAAATGGAGGTCCCGATCCTGTACGATGTCAGGTTCTCGATAAAGATCCCTATCCTAATTATACCTGGAAAAACAAAATTTAGGACTCCCACTTCAGCATCGTCCGATTAGCCTTAGTGGCATTAAGTGACGTAAAACAAACAAAAAGATTATGATATTGAAAGATTTTTATGTTAATAGGGAATACTTTTGATGGTGGAGGTAACCGTTGATAATTATAAACGTTGATTTTTCAGTTAAAATATTTGATGACTGTAATCATAAACAATATTTTAGGCACTTACTGTCACTGTATGACTGGCAAAGTGTAGTGTTTTTCAATGATAACTCACCTGAAACAGAAAAAACAAATTATTTAAAAAAGGAAAAAAATAAAATAATACAATTATATTGCTTTAATTTGATTTAAATCTATATGGTCGGTATAAAACCATTGTAAAATAAGCGCCAAACAAATGTAATAAAATTTTAATTTTTATTTAGATAACCTACTGTTATTTTTTTAAATGATGCTTCTTAATATTTAAATAACATAACAGACAAAGTAAAATATTGTAACTTAAAATCGATAAGCAAATAAAAAAAACGTATGGCTTAAACTCCCATACCGTTTGTTGGAACAAAATAAGCGGTAGGAACGAACTGTTTGGGTCTAGATCTTTCGCGCCTAGTCCAGGAAGACGGAGAACTACCCACATTGTTCTGGAACATTCCAGACCTGACCCTTTAAGATGATATATAAGGAGCGAGCGATTGAACGAGTTAGATAAGTCTGTTTCTTGACTGTGTAGCAATCAAGTCATATGATAGTTTGTTATAACGTAACCATTTTTGTAACCTGCTCTAGTATTTAAGTTTAATTAATTCGTTGGCATTGATAACTGTATATTTTTGTTGAATAAATATTTGTTACCCACATAAGCGTTACAATATGATGTTCTTCAAAAGAGATAGAAGTAAACACATTCCTACTTCGGAAATTTCAGCTTTAACTTAAGTTTTCAGTAAAATGCAGTTTGGCGTTATACCGATCATAAAGGATGATATTCTCAAAAACGGCTCTAACGATTTTGATTAAACTGAGTATTTGATCTATTTATATGCCCGAGATATGACTGTAAAAATTTTATCAAAATTGATCAACCGGAGGGGGGACTTTACTTAATAAATTTTGTATCATTTTCACGTGTTTTTTTTATTTACTCAAAAAAGGCTTTAACGATTTTGATCAAACTTTGTATTTGATGTATTTATATGCCCGAGATATGACTGTAAAAATTTCATCAAAATTGATCTACAGGAGGGGGGACTTTATTTCATAACTTTTTTCCAATTTTTACCTTTTTGATCGGTTATCTCAAAAACGGCTTTAACGATTTTTATCAAATTCGTTATGTTTAATGAAAATTAGTTGTTATTTAATATCAGGTAAGCTTTATCATTATTAAAATGTTCTAAGAGGGCTTAAATGGGGAAGGGGCCATTTTTGTTTTCCTATAAAGTCCCTTTGTTTTAGTTTATATTGAGAAATGAACTGTCTGTCATCACGCCTAAAAATAAGAAATGGCTAAATATGATATATGAAGAAAATCATGTAAACATATACAGGAGAAAAGAAGAAAAATAATCCGTCAACTCATAAAGCACCTTGAGCTCACGCATGCGCCGTACGCCTTTAATGACAAACCAATGCATTATTATTAAAGATGTTCTGTTCATTTGAGAAGTGGCAATTAACAAAACGCATTAATTTCTAATCTAAGTAAGTTGGTAAGTGAAAGTTGTGTGTTGCGCGCAAGCACCAGATTTTTTTCTATGTATGTCCGCCGATTATTCCGAGATGGATGGACCATTGATCTTTAAAAAAAAAATCCATTTATAATCATGGAAGGTCGGGTGTTGAAAACTAGATACCGCACTAGATTTTCCACTTTTCTGTGTGTGTTCATAAAATTAAACCGACTTCGAAACCTAGGAACCAGTAAAAATAAATGCACTGAAAAGTATGAAATAATTACCTTCTGATTTTTACATTTTATTTTAATTTTTACAAATACACACTAGTTGTTAATAAAAATTATTAAATTAAAATATAAAATACTATATTTAATACAACACAATCTTTTCGGAGGCGGCGCAAAATAGAAATGACATGATACAATTTCATTATCAGGCATTGAAATCAATAGATGGGAAGAGAAGCTCTATTTAGAAGATTTTAAGATTTTTATAATGTCCTATTGTTAAAAATTTTAAATTTGGCGCAGCCTCCGAAAAGATCGTGTTGTATTAAACATAATATTTTATATTTTAATTTAATAATTTTTATTAACAACTAGTGTTTATTTGTACAAATCAAAATAAAATTATGAGTCTTATTGCATTTGTCCGCTTTTAATACCATTTTTAATTTTGCTGTGAACTCATAAAAATCAGAAGGTAATTATTTTATACTTTTCAGTGCATTTATTTTTACTGGTTCCTAGCTATCGAAGTCGGTTTAATTTTTTTTTTTTATAGAATATTTTTTTAAAGCAGAGTTTTTGTTTTCGATTGTTTTAGTAAGTGTTAACTAAATCAGTTCTGAATCGATTAGAAGTGACCTGACAAACTTCTCCACCAAAAGCTTCGATCGCCAATACATACTCAAGTGGCTACGACAACCTAGAAGTGGCTGTGAAATGGATATCACAACTACAAAAGACCATCTGCTGGCATCGGTAGGGTTTGAGCTCTTCAGAGAGCTCTGTCCTCCGATATCCGATACCAAAGGACACCATTAAGTATCCGAACAGCTGTTATGTTGTATTATAAAGAAATTTGTGATAGTCAACCTGTTTAGGGGTAGCTAAGGAATTGTCTAAATGAAGTATAATTGTCTATTATTTATTTTTTGTTATATTGAGATTATTCGAAGTTTCAAATATTTCGAGTAGTCGCAAATGTGCAAAATGAGAATACAGTCGATGTATAATTATATACGTATAGTTTTATTTAAAATATAGAATCAAGTAGCCAAGTATACATATACATATGACAGATAAATATGATGAGATTTCCTAAGATTAAATTTTTTAAATGCATTTTTTTTTTGTAATAAAATTTATTACAACTATTTACTAAAATTTATTTAACTACTAATACTACGGTAGATAGAAAAAATTATATACTATATATATTTTTTTTTCTAGTTGAGAACTTTATATAGTTTTAATTGGTTTTATAATAAATTTTGTAGGGTTTTGTTCTTTAATTTAAAAATTCTATCCTTTTAATAAAATATTTTGAACTTTTCACCCGTCGCGGGCAACATCAGTAAGTACTGTTGTTTAATTCAAATTAATTTTTCAAAAATTGTAAAACTTTTATTTGTCCAAATGAAAGGATCTCTTGACATTTTGTAAATTTTTATATTCATTTTATCATTTCGTGTAAGTTACAACTCTAAAATTTTATATTAATTTTAAATATTTTATTTTTGAAGAGAAAAGATTGGGATCAGCCGGGAATCAAACCCGGGTCTCCCGCGTAACAATTGCGCCTCCTACTTCGCTTCCTTGCCGAGTCAATCTCTCCTCTTCACTGGCATAAACGGGAGTATTTAGGCCAATCGATAAAATGTTTTCTTGATTGTTTATTTAACCGTTTGCACTCGGCACCGTTTCGGACGTCATCTAGCGGCAACTAGACACAACTTATTTGCGAAAACGTGTACCCTAAAAACGCAATTTTATACTGTAAAATGTTAGAAACAAGTAAGGAATTGTAATGAAATTTAGGTGTTATGTATTTGTGAAGCTTCAAGAACACATAGCTACAAAAAAAAAGAATTATAATTTTCAGTTAATTTCAAAATTATTTTTCTTAAATTTTATATATATTTTTTATAATGTTATAAAAGTACCGTAAATAGGCCTAAAAATTGTGTAATATTTTTTATAATTAAAAGAAACGGAGCGGATAACGATGGAAATCCTTTAGCTTCCCATAGTTAGGTTTCGCCGTTCATTATATATAAACGCATAAAAAATCTAATTGGAGAAGTAAAAACACTGGTGAGTGAGGCCCTTTTTACTTTCACTTACCTATATATGAAATATATAGTAAGTGGAAGTATTGCGATCGTGAAAAATTTCGACTTCCGGTTTTCAACGGAAATACACGTTTTGGGGTCCCCTGAGTCGAAATGACCAAGTCCCGCGAAATGGTCTGTGTGTGTGTGTGTGTGTGTGTCTGTGTGTGTGTGTGTGAACAGACTAGCTCAAAAACTATAAACCGTGCGACCATGAAATTGGGTATTTAGTGTAGGTATATGCCCGCGATGTGACAGCATAAATTTCATCAAAATTGCTCAAAGGGAGGGGGTACTTTATTTTATAACTTTTTACGTTTTTTTTGATTTTCTCAAAAACGGCTCTAACGATTTTGATTAAACTGAGTATTTGATCTATTTATATGCCCGAGATATGACTGTAAAAATTTCATCAAAATTGATCAACCGGAGGGGGGACTTTACTTAATAAATTTTGTATCATTTTCACATGTTTTTTTTATTTACTCAAAAACGGTTTAAACAATTTTGATCAAACTTGGTATTTGATGTATTTATATGCCAAAGATGTGATAACCAACATTTCATCACAATTGATCAACCTGAGGGGGGACTTTACTTAATAAATTTTGTATCATTTTCACGTGTTTTTTTTATTTACTCAAAAACAGTTTTAACGATTTTGATCAAACTTGGTATTTTATGTATTTATATGCCCGAGATATGGCTGTAAAAATTTCATTAAAATTGATCTACGGGAGGGGTGACTTTACTTAATAAATTTTGTATCATTTTCACGGTTTTTTTTTATTTACTCAAAAACGGCTTTAAGGATTAACAAAAATAAGATATGAATGTAGAAAAATGTGTGACTTTGGGAAATGATATTTATCAAAACACGTCAATTTCTAATCTAAGTAAGTTGGTAAGTGAAAGTTGTGTGTTGCGCGCACGCACCAGATTTTTTTCTATATAATTGATCAGTCTCCTTCCTACTATTGAAAAATCTTCATAGAAGTAAAACAGTTAAAAAATTACGAGATGGGACCCTTTTAATAGAAGTTTTCTCAGATATCCAATCAGAAAAGCTACTACTAAAATGTGAAAATCTACTTAATAACTTTCCAATTAAAGTAGAAACACATGGGGAAGTAAAGGGATTATTTGGTGCCCCTAACTAAATTATTGTACAATTAAGGAAATAAAAGATGAATTAAAACCACAAAATATAGCCGATGTTAAAAGATTAACGTACTATAAAAATAATGAAAAACACCGCGAGCCGCGACCGTCATTTATTACCAAAAGCGAAATATCCTATAAATAGTTTTTATGATTCGTTTATGTCCTTCATATGTTAAAAACTGAAAATTATTTGCATTGTCTCCGTAGCGGACCCCTCGAGTGCAAAGGGTTAACTATATTTTTAACTTTAGTCTTAAAAATTAACTGTGTACTTATTTTTTATCCTGCCCAATTTGTTCAGGGTTGTGAGAACAATTTAGTCTCGAAAAGTCGTCATTAAGTTATACAGTTCATGCATTAAGAATCGGCTATTTATTTATTGATTCAATACCCATCTTGTTCGATCCTGCTTCGAAATTATTGCATCATCCGAATTCCTGTCCCTAGAACAGTATGCTCCTTCAAAAACAAAACGCCTTTCCTGGGCTGCTGTAATACTTGTGGAGCTCTCCCAGTAATATAGAGCGAAGGCACTGAAAGGAAAGAAAGTGATCGAGGAGCTCGGGGATAAAGAGACACTCGAGTTGAATTAAATCTGTTCCTAAAAGGATCTTATCAGGACGGCGATAAATACAGCTGTAAGAGTTATCAATCAGCAGCGTCTCCCGCCGGCGGGAATACATTTCCCGCCAGATCCATAGAGCTAAAAGTTGCATCCGATGTAGATAGCTGAGGTAGAAATGGAAAGGAGGAAAATAAAGATAGTGGGCATTGTATGGCTTTCCATCAGATATTCGCAAATCGATCCCATATTGCTGAGATATCAACTCGATATTGGCCTTTTTATATGCGGTATTTGTATATTTTATTCATTGTTTTTAAAATTAATCATCAAAACCCTGTAAAGTACCAGAAAATTTGAATATTGTTGATTTTTTATTGGTTTTGAGTCGATAATTGCCTAGTTGTTGTTTTTTCTTAAATACACTAACATTGGAGGGAAAAAAATTGCCGTTGTTCACCCTAAATTTCCAGCTTTTAACATTTATGTTGACATTTTAATTCCTTTTTTTTTTTTTTTTTTTTTTTTTTTTTTTTTTACATTCGTCAAACTCTTACTGAATGCTTTAAATAATTTTATTGATCTAAAAATTATATTTTAAAATTACACTAAATTGGATAAGTATAGATATTATTTCCTTGATTAATCCAAATATATTCCTGCTATTCACCACATTCCAGTCGGCATTGCTGGCACATGGCAGGGCGAGAAGAGGTATGTAATAATTACATACTTTAGTACGATATTGTTCCATAGTTCGCAGGTAACCACCACCATGTTAATTTTTTAATTGTATTAATTTTAACACCTTTTGGATTCAAACATCAAGATAAATACTTTATTAAATTGTTTTTTCGTTACTTATGGATACAGCTTAGTAAATGTTTTGAAACATTGTTTTATTTGAGGGGACTGCTACCCCCTTGAAAAATATTTAGAAACGGAAACTAAATATTAAATAAATTCATATTCATTAACTATACTTATATTTACAATTAATACTTATATAAACAAATATTTTAATTTTCAAACATCTACAAGTTTTATTTGAACTCCATTTAGCCTTGCAAGTTCAGAATACCTCGACCCCCTCCCCTGGTGATAAGAACTTCACCAGAAATCAACTTCGGGTACCTCTTGGTTACAATATATATTTATTGATATTAAACTGTAACAGATAGGGAACATCATCGCTAATATAATGACATTTCCCTTGCTTTGGTGTATAATTTGGTTTCATTTACTAACGGATTCTTATTTGAAATCTAAAAAGTATATGTCAAGAAAAAGCAGCAAAGAAATATTGAGGAAGAGAGGAAAAAAGAAAGTTGATAGAAATAAAGGGGACTCAGATGGAAGGAGCACTGCTATTGGAGGAGATACAGATGGGGGAGCCGAACCGACCAATGAGGTTAGCTTTAGCACTACACCGATATTTCATGGCCCTTCTTATCTGGGAAGGCTTCAACCAGCTCTGGGGTTATATATGGCCCTCCGCGTCACTTCCTCTTCCCTAAGCCAATATCTTCTTCTTTATGAGCATTCCATTATTGCGGAGGGAGTGTGTTCGTCTCGGATAGGCCAAGTGCATGGGAAACAAAGGATTGCTTTTAATATTCACCAGGAGGAAATATGGTCAGGGGAAAACAGCTTTACAGGTATACTAACTGTTACTGAATCCTGAAACGCCTGGAGAATAAGGGAACATATTTAGAGGATCTAACTGACATTTTGGCGAAAATGAGATTTCGATGAAGTTCAACTTCACTTAATAATAATAATGAAGGCTTAAAGAACCCGAAGGTTCGATGCCGACACCACAACTCGCTCCCTGCACACCTCCTTCCACCGACCGCAATCCCAGACCACGCGATCCTCCCACTTCCGTCTCGGCTTACCCCTCAGACGTTTCCCAGTCGGCCCCGTGCTTATTAATCTTTTGATGATTCCCTTACAACTGAGTTTCGCAATTTTACATTCCCATTTAGTTTGCCGCGCTGCAATAACCTTTGTTATATTTATCGGATACAGTTCAATCACTTTCGAGTTTTTTAAAAATTTGAATTCTCTGGTTGATTCGTCCCTCTTCGGTCCAAATATTCTACACAATACCTTATTTTCAAAAACCCTCACCCTTTGCTCATCCCCCAATGTCAGCTACCACGTTTCGCATCCGGAAAGGACCGTTGCGAGAATAATAGTTTTGTAAATCCTAATTTTTAAGTTTGGGGACATATGGCGGGAGCTAAGCAATTTCGCTATTGAAAAGTAGCAAGCATTTCCGGCTTTTAATCTACCTTTAATTTTTTTATAGATTACATTTTTTTAGTTACAACGCCCCTCAATGTCTAAATTTCTCTACGTGTTCCCTTCCCGTACTATCAGCAAAATCGTCGCCAATTTTACGGCTAACCACATATTTTGTCTTATTCGTAGTTATGTCCAGCCCTGGATTTTGACCGGCTTTCATCAAAGTTTTTGTATGTAGTTCTAAGGTTTCCGCGACCAAGCAAAACAAATCTTCGGCATATCCGAGCACGGGTATTCCCTCCCAAATCAAACTCTTTCCGGTACGTGTAACCTTCCTAATGGCATATTCTAGAGCTAAATTAAATAAAACTGGTGATGAAGAATCATATTGTTTCAAACCAGAGCGAACCTCGAACTTCTCAGGGACATAACGACCGATTTTAACTTTATTGAACATTTCTGTCATTTTTGGTATTCGCTACTCGACAAGAATATTATAGAACTTTTGGCTGTCGATCGAATCATATGCCTTTTTGAAATCGATGAAAAGCTGGTGTACTGTTTCGTTATATTCTATTTTTTTTCTCTAATATTTGACGTAGGAAAAATATTTGGTCTACGGTTGAACGCTTCCGTCTGAACCCACATTGATAGCCTCTGATGATTTCACTGGCGAATTCAGTGATTCGGTTAGCAACCGAACCAGGAGGAGAGTGAGGTAATAATTGCAATCCGTCGTTGATCTCTTTTTAAATAGCGAATTTATTGCGTAATCATATCTCGAGGGATACATGTACACAATTCCGAATAAAGCATCCAAAAGTAGTTTGAACATTAACGAACAATGAAAAAATACATGAATTTCAATTTTTTTTTTTTTTTTTGGCTTCATAATTTCAATTTGCGCCTGTCAATAAACATCGACAATCAGCAAATGTAAGGTGTGCTAATTTGAATAAGGTCATGTTTGGCATGGGGAAGGATTGCACCCAGCGGTACCTCTTGTCTGCCTTGTTTCAGTTAATCTGGATTTTTAACGAAGGAGATCTCTCATCCAGCGCCTTTTTAATCTCCTAGGTATTGACATATCAGCTGTTGCCATGCCTCTAATCAGTTGATTGAAATGATCGTGTAACTGTGTATGGAAACGTTTGTAAAGTGTAAATGTATAAGTTGGTCTACTGTTTGCATTTGTAAGTCAGTATGTAGGGTATCGTTGGTCACGTACCATGGTGGTTTAACTATGAGTCTTGATATTTTTGATTGAAAGGTCTGAATTCTTTGTAAGTGGGTCTTTTTGGCTTTACCGTATATCTGTGAAGAGTATGTCCGTATTGGTTTCAGTAAGAATTAATATGTATTTAATTTTTGTCTCAGTCCAAGTTTTGAGTCTTTTGTTAAGCGTTTTTCGTTTCATCTTAACATGCGGCCCCATGTCATCCTTCTGTCAAGAGTAAGACCAAGGTAATGTACGGTGTCAGTTTGAGAAATTTTGACATTGTCTATATAAATTGGAGGGCAAGTATTTTTTCGAAGAGTGAACGTTATGTGTTTTGATTTTTCATGATTTAGCCGAATTTTCCATTAATTTACACCAGTCCTTTACTTTAGGTAGATGTTGTTGTAGTGTGTAAGGCATTGATAGGATCTTGATGTTTAGTGAGAATTGTTGTATCGTCAGCATAATGTTGTTAGATTGAGAAAATGTTGAAGTCATAGAAACTTAGTTTTCGCTAAGATCTCCGTAAAATGATAAATATTGTATCGAAAATCCAATACGCCGAGATACAGATGAGCATGTCCAAAGAGGTATAAAAAAGAAATACAAAAATAAACGAGTAGACAAACAAGCGGAGGTGAGAGGGGCCTTGAAGAATTTATCGCCTTCCCGTAAATCAACCTCCCGCCAGATTTCCCCCACCACACACCTCTCACTCGGCTCCTTCTATAACACATGTGTCCTATTTCTAAAGCAGAATCTGGTTGAGGGTAATAATAATAAGAATAATATGTTATAACATAGTAACAATTTTTGTCGAATATATACCAACATTAGACATTTTAGGTATAACCCTCGATTACTTGGATGCTATGCGGTCACATGGGCCAGGTCATTGACGAGAGAAAGCTGAAATGGCGGGGATACGGACCTTAGTAGTATGAAATGAAATGAAATGAAAATTTGACTTTATTTGTACAAACAATGTTTACAAAACGAAAACCTCAAAGCCATATAATGGCTTGACTGAGGCTATAGTAAACAATATTATAAAATTTTTGAGTTCAGAAATAAGTATACAATTGGTCTCAAGACAACTTAACTACAAATATTGCATCTCGAATTTATACAAAGTAATTACCATAAAACATTCAACATAAATTTATCCAAATTAGAACAAATAAAAAAAACAGCACTATAAACATTGTAAATATTATATTAATAATTACATTGTTTTAAAAAAGAAATATAAGATAATAATTCAGAGTTTGAAATAAAAGAACTCAACTTATGAAAAAGTTTCTATCACATAAATTACTAAGTCTGGTTTAAGTTTACTATAGGATGCATGCGATAACAAACTTTGGGGAATTACATTAAAAGCACTAGGTATCAATACTCTCTTTGTTCGCCTACCATAAACATTAACGAAATTCGGTACTTCAAAAAATGTTTTTCTAGTCGAATAATGCTGATATTTTACTTTTTTACAGTCATTTGAAAAATAGTTTTTTAAAATAAGATTGTACATGAAAATTCCTTTTACCGGCAATAACTTGGTAACGTAAAAAATATTTTCCGGTTCAGCTACAATCGATCTAAGTTTATATGGTACAATACTACTTATTATTCTTTCTTGTATTTTTTGAACCTTATTTAACTTTGTTTATGAAGCCGAGCCCCATGTATTTAATCCATATCTAATAATAGATTCACAAAAAGAAGTATAAATCAATTTCAAAGTACTATACGGGAGAAATTTTTTAATATAGTAGAATTTCAATAAAATAGTTCTTAATCTACTACAAATGATCCTGATATGAGAGTTCCAAAGGAATTTGTGGTCAATCATAATGCCAAGGTATTTAAAAGAGGTTACATTTTCAAATAAAGGACAGTTGCAGACGTTGTTGATGTAATTGCCGTTATGTAGACAGACATACGTATGATATTTCAGTGGACAAAATTGGCAATTATAGACATATGGATGAATATGCATCAATTTCGTTTTTTGTTTATTAATGATCAAGCCATTATCGTGGGACCAAGACAAAAGAGTGTTAAAATCTTTTTGCATTTGAAAATTAGCAACGTTTATGTCCTTATTAGATACAACCATCGCAATATCATCGGTATATATAAATAGTTTGGCATGACTTATATGCAATTTGATTTCATTAATACACAAAATGAAAAGCATGGGGCCCAAGACACTTCCCTGTGGCACTCCCATATTGGTCTCAACCATTTCAGTTATACCATTGTGCAATTTCACAACAACTTTCCTATTAGTTAAATAACTAGTGAACCAATTTAACAAATTCCCTCTGATACCAATGTTTTGCAGAATTAATATCAATTTATCTATTCTTACAGTATCGAATACCTTCGATAGTAGCCCAGTTGGTTAGAAAAATGCGACGATGATGGAAAGACCCCGGGTCGAAACCCGGACAATGTCAATCTTTTCTGCTCAGATAAAATTATGGAAATAATGATTATTGGCATTTAATATAAAATACTCTACACTTACTGGTAGATTATTTTTTATGAATGAAAAATTATAACTCATAAGGGCAGACAAACAATAACAACAAATATTATTAAGATTGCTACAAAAATTATCAACTTATAACGACGCAGTAACACAAAACTGACCATACGATTCGATCTTCAAAGCAAAACTAACTCTCCTTTAAAATTTTAGGTACTTATTGATGACCATTTGTCCGAAAATAACTGTTGATTGTAAAATATCGTAACACTTATATGAGTTTAAATAATTTTTATTAAAAGAAAATAATAATTCACAATAGCTAAAAAAACAATGAAAACTCCAATAACTAAGGTTATAAAAAGTATCATCTTGTAACGATACAGTTGTACAAAAATAACAATACTATACGAGCTTTAGAACAAGACTAACTCCGCGGTCCATCGCTCCTCATATTTACTCTGAATTAAAACAATGTAGAATGCTCCCGACAAGCGTAGAAGAAACATGTACTAGAACAGTCTTAGTTACACAGAATTAACCATTTGTCTTGAGCTGCAGAAGAACTAACTCTCCAATCCATCGCTCTTTTTATTTAGCCCTAAGGAGACCAGCTTCTAACCTTCTGGGCCTCGAACATCTTAGTCCCAAACATGTGCTATGACAGTTTGTTCCAACCCTTAGTACGTTCAAAAAATAAGCATAGAACCATTCTAAACCATCTGTTGCCCTTTTTTTTATTTTTTTTAACGTTACAACATGTTTTATGTTTCATGTTAGAACACTAACCATAAACTTTAAACTTTTAACACTAGTTTACTCTTGCGAAAAATATCATACAAGTTAACACATTTACGTTTAATCTGCATTGTCCATTTCAAGTATTAGCGAAATAATCAAGTAATAATAAGCAATCAGATCGGCACAGATGTTTTCTGATAGGTTTCGAGACAAGTGTGTTTTCACGTGATAAATTCAATTTTATCCGTCCTAGGAGGTTAAAGAACGTTCCAGGAAGTTAAAGAAATAATCATATGTTTTGATTCCTTCGCTCATAAGAAGATTAATAACCTCTTAGATGTACATTACATTCTTGCTGAGCCGTTAGTGAACGCCACTCCCCCCTCCCCGCCGCCCTCCACTGGCCAATGAGATATGTAGGGGGAGGAAGAGTCTAAAACTTGACGTAAAATAGTTGCTAGGAAGGGGATTGTGGAATCTGTAATAACATCCCGAACATCGATTTTTGACACCCGTTGAAGGCGGTTTGTTTAATTTAGCAGGACAAGGAAGGTCCTCGACAGCTGAGTGTTGATTGAAAAAGTTTTTACTAACTTTATGTGCAAGCAACTCCGGCCCGCTCTCCGTCGATTGAACTGTAATTTATTACGATTCTCGTTACATCTCCGCTTGTTTCAGATTCATTAAAATTGTTAGAAGGGATTGTGCATAGTTAAAATAAAAATGGTAAATCATAGAGATTCAACGTATACTTATACAATAATTTATATATTTCATATTTTTAATCGCTATCATTGATAAACCACAATGAAACAAAAAACTAACAGTAAGTTTTGAATCAAGTATGACATCCATAGACTTGCGGGGAGATTACAAGATCCGACAAGTAGTAATCTAATGATGATAGAACGTAGAAGGACCCGAGGCTCATTAGCGGTTTTAGAAATTTTCTGAGGGAGGCGCACTTTTTTATTTTTTAAATATTTATGTGTCAACTACTTATTCTAAAATATTAGTTCATTGTTAGGTTTTAAATTAGTATTAAATGTTTAAACGTATATATACATATTTTTCATTTAAGAAGTTAAAACAAAAACGCACGCCCCTCTCCCTGGATCCGTCACTGCCGAGATCTTCTGTTTAAATGCCTTTGTAGATTTTCAGGAATTACTTTAATTATTTATTTATTTATTAATTATTTTTAATTAAAGTAACATGGTATTCCGAATAAGACATTGTCCTTTCAACTTCAAATATTCTACGCAACAATTTATTTTCATAGTTAGGGTGTTGCAAAGATAATATTGCTCGTCGAATGCAAGGCTGGTATAATTCAGAGTCGCACATAATATCCATGTGCAAGAACGCGATAGCGATGTTTCGTAAAACATTTTAACATTTAAACGAATAATGCAGACAATGGATATCAAAAGAAAGGAATATAACAAACTTAAATTGGCTCTCCTCGTAATGTAGCATTTTTGAATTACTAAAAGAAAAAAGTGAGATGAAGTTGGGGATCATCTGTGATATAGTAAGCAACCTAAAACACTATAGGTCACAGGACGTGAACCCGCGGTGGCGCTAGAATTTTTAGCGGGGGGAGGTTATAAGGGAGTTAAAAATTCTTGTCTATGCCGTCCCTTGTAAAGGACGCAAAATGGAGGTCCCGAGCCTGTATGATGTCAGGTACTCGTTAAAATCCCTATCCTAATTATACCTGGATAGGCAAAATTTAGGACTCCCACTGTATCATCGTCCGATTAGCCTTAGTAGCATAAATTGACGTTAAATTAACAAAATGAAGGTAAAAAAATCTGGTGCGTGCGCGCAACACACAACTTTCACTTACCAACTTACTTAGATTAGAAATTAATGCGTTTTGTTAAATGCTACTTCTCAAATGAACAGAACAGTTTAATTATAACGCATTGGTTTGTCATTAAAGGCGTACGGCGCATGCGTGAGCTCAAGGTGTTTTATGAGTTGACGGAATATTTTTCTTTTTTTCTCCTGTATATGTTTACTTGATTCTCTTCATATATCATATTTAGCCGTTTCTTATTTTTAAGCGTGATGAGAGACAGTTAATTTCCCAATATAAACTAAAATAAAGGTACTTTATAGAAAAACAAAAAAAGCCCCTTCCATTTAAGCCCCCTCAGAACATTTTAATAATGATAAAGCTTACCTGATATTAAATAACAACTAATTTTCATTAAACATAACGAATTTGATAAAAATCGTTAATGCCGTTTTTGAGATAATCGATCAAAAAGGTAAAAATTGGACAAAATTTATTAAGTAAAGTCCCCCCTCCTGTTGATCCATTTTGATGAAATTTTTACAGTCATATCTCGGGCCTATAAATACATCAAATACCAAGTTTGATCAAAATCGTTAAAACCGTTATTGAGTAAATAAAAAAAACACGTGAAAATGATACAAAATTTATTAAGTAAAGTCCCCCCTCCGGTTGATCAATTTTGATGAAATTTATACAGTCATATCTCGGGCATATCAATAGATCTAATACTCAGTTTAATCAAAATCGTTAGAGCCGTTTTTGAGAAAATCGAAAAAAACTTAAAAAGTTATTAAATAAAGTACTCTCTCCCTTTGAGCAAATTTGAATCAAAAATTTTTGCTGTCACATCGCGGGTATATACATACTCTAAATACCCAATTTCAGGTACGCACGGTTTATAGTTTTTGAGCTAGTCTGTTCACACACACACACACACACACACACACACACACACACACACACACACACACACACACACACACACACACACACACACACACACACACACACACACACACACACACACACACACACACACACACACACACGCACACACACACACACAGACACACAGACACACACAGACCATTTCGCGGGACTTGGTTATTTTGACTCAGGGGACCCCAAAACGTGTATTTCCGTTGAAAACCGGAAGTCGAAAATTTTCACGATCGCAATACTTCCACTTACTATATATTTCATATATAGGTAAGTGAAAGTAAAAAAGAAGAAGAAAAAGAACGGTAATTTGTTGATGCACAATAAATAAATATATTTTGGGAGCTGTACACAAATTTTACAATATTGGTTGTGACTTAACTATTCACATATAATATTTTTGAGTATTAATACTCATATAATATTAACATTAATACACATGTAATATGTAAATAACCTCATATTTATCAATGTTTTTACCAATAGTCCAACGCAGATGTACGGTATGCTGTGCAAGATCAAACCAACATTGAAATTAATCGAATGATGCTACAGTGGTTTAAAGCAGAATCGGAGATCGCACAAGCCCGGGATCTCAATTTTACGTTCCATCCGAATTACGGCAAACGTAAGGTTCTTTTACTTCCTTTAAATAATCCTAGGACAATCTGGCGGAATAGGAATCCTTTAGAATTGTAAGCTGCTACGTTAACCACAACACCATAACAGACCCCATTGCTTTTTGGAATAAGCTGTGCTAGATTCTCTGCTTCTAAAAACACTAAAAGATATTTCGGGTGTATCGCTAAGAATACAGAGATAAGATGTTATAGTATTGAAGACGGCAATTCCCTGGCCCGAAATATATGAAGTGCGACGTGGCCCCGAGACGTAGCGAATGTCAAACCGCTCGCTGAGTTATCGCTTTGCCCGGGCTACTGGATTCCTTGGCACCTAGCCAGCGATATCTTCACTGTTATTGTATTGCTAAATTTAAATTTATCTTCTCTATTATTTTCTCCTTATCGCAAAATATTTCATAAAATGGGTCACCGAACCCAAAAATAAGTCGATATATATACCTGCGATATTGTATGAAACTGATATTTAAACGATAAAAATTAATAGGCAATTCAGTTTAAATTGCCTATCAAATGTTATTCAGACGAAGCGGTCTAAAAAACAAAGTTGACTGAGAGATCTTCTCAATTAAGTCTATTACCAGCAACTCAAAGAAAAAATATCTCATATGCGCATCGCAGTCGAAAATAAATAAAAAACCTCACATTTTAAGTTTTATGAATTCTATTGGATTTTTTGAAAGGTGGTAGGATTTAGCAAAACAGATAACAATGATATTGTACAATAACTATCTACCGCTGATATCCCAGGCAAGAGGAGAGGTGCTGAGTGATTGGCCAATCCAATATCCGAACAGCAATCGGTCAGCTTCCTGATTGGCTGTCTCTAGGATGGAATGGGACAATTATCATCACTGACTTCGTGGACGGTTTGAATACTAAAAGGCGATACCAGGCTACTTTAGTGGAACATTAAAAAATGTTAAGGCGTTTGTGTACGCGTGTGTGTGCACCATCAATCAAAACAAAATAAATATAGGATGCAATAGGAAAATTACCTAAGATGAGGTTAATTTCTCAAAGAAGCAGGGGAACAAACTGATCCGTGAATACACAACGCGCTAAAATCTGTTTAAAGTAAGTACAGCGATGTTTCGTTTTCATGTTTCTGTTTCTAAATGAAATGAAACGGCTACCATGACGGTACAGTCAATAGTTTAAAAGTTCCTTTGGGGCATCTTCTAAATTCATTCTTTCGTGTTATATATAAGATATAAAAATGATAATCGTATTTCTTGCTTATTGTCATTTTCAAATGGCATTCAACACGAACTAAATAGATTTATAAATAATAGTTTACAGATATGTATTTAAATATCACCAAGACTTTTTGACTGATTATAAGAAGAAAAATGAGGCGTAAATTCAAAGGCGAACCCGGATTCGTTATATTATTTATATTATTTTATTATTATCAGCAGTAGAAATTTAAAAACATAATTGTGTTCGGATATGGTCTCTGAGGGAGATCGTCCTAAAAACAAAGTAAAATTGATCACTTAACAGACATCGATTTAGATTAATAGTCAGTTTTAGGGAGGCGTGAAAAGTGTTGCTAGAGAAGACTACGAAATATGAAAGAGGGTAACGCTCGGAGGAGGAAGGCTGTCTAGTTTAATGTTAAATAATGCCACGAATAAATTTACATACTTGATCTACACGCTGTTGTAGTCTCTCTGCTAATAGTAGCCTGGATGAGCAAACTTTATTAACTTTCACCAAATGAAACAACTAACAGAGGCGTACTTGTTCCAACAAATAATTTGTGCGCAGGTCATTTTTTTATTTTTGATGATAGGTCTTAAGGTTAATGGTTGTCAATGAACATTAAATTCCTTTATTCTTCTTTCAAAATCAGGTGCTGTAGTTAATAAAACGTTATGTTTTATTAAGTTAAAACAAATTGCTCTTTGGCAGTGACCTCTTTGGAGTGACAAGTGGGAGGTTACTCTAGCTATCACTTCATTGTTTACGTAATATTTCACCGTATTATTTTACCAAAGGAAGGAAATTACCAAGGATTTACCATTACTACCAAGGAATTTATCATTAATGTTCTTCTTTATCGAACTTCTGTAGTTCGTTTAATAAACTATTATTATGTACCTAAGTGACCTTTTCTTTTCTTCACTTATGCAAATATTTTCATTTACAGAAAATATTATAGAAAATGTACTTGCATTTACCTTTAAATTGAATTGAATGAATGGTTTTTCTTTTACATTAAACAGCTTAGCATCTATTCTTCCTTGCTTCAATTATTATTTTGATATTTACCAGCTAATCACCATTCTATGTAATTCTATCAGTTTATCTTATTTATTTATCTATATATATTAATCTTATTCTATTAGTTTATCTAATTTATTTTTATTGTTGTTGATTGTAATAACACAGTAAACATTTTCCTTCATTACATGCAAATACAGTCAGAATCGTTTATAACGACATCGGCTATAACGTACAATCGGATATAACAAACAAAATAATCATGAAATAACATACAGAAAAAAGCATTAATATCGCTTACAACGGACATCGGTTATTGTGAACAGGTCGGTTAGAGTGAACATTTTCTAAGAACAGTAGGAGTTAGAAGGTCGCTTACAGCGTACATTTCAAGACAAAGTACTAAGAAATGAAGAAAAAAAGTTTGGTTTACTTTACCTCAATGCACTCGGTCGTGTCTCAATTCAGTTCTCTTTTGTCTTTATACACGGAAACATGCCATGACAACAGTATATGTACGATTGAGGAACAGTTTGGGATAGTTTGCCGAGTCGATTCCGCGAGTACCATTGTCCGTGAATTAAAAACATCTCGTTCAACTGGATATGAAACTCCAGTAATTGTCAAAGAATCTTCCTCGGTTGTCTCCACTTCAATCGAAATTTTTTTTTGCCGAACTACGAGGAAGGCGAGAGGCAAGAATGACAGATTTTTTACTTTCACTTACCTATATATTAAATATATAGTAAGTGGAAGTATTGCGATCGTGAAAAATTTCGACTTCCGGTTTTCAACGGAAATACACGTTTTGGGGTCCCCTGAGTCCAATTAACCAAGTCCCGCGAAATGGTCTGTGTGTGTGTGTGTCTGTGTGTCTGTGTGTGTGTGTGTGTGAACAGACTAGCTCAAAAACTATAAACCGTGCGAACCTGAAATTGGGTATTTAGTGTATGTATATGCCCGCGATGTGACAGCAAAAATTTCATCAATTTCTCAAAGGGAGGGGGTACTTTATTTAATAACTTTTTATGTTTTTTTCGATTTTCTCAAAAACGGCTCTAACGATTTTAATTAAACTGAGTATTTGATCTATTTATATGCCAAAGATACGACTGTAAAAATTTCATCAAAATTGATCAACCGGAAGGGGGACTTTACTTAATAAATTTTGTATCATTTTCACATGTTTTTTTTATTAACTCAAAAACGGTTATAACGATTTTGATCAAACTTGGTATTTGATGTATTAAATATGCCAAAGATGTGATAACCAACATTTCATCACAATTGATCAACCGGAGGGGGGACTTTACTTAATAAATTTTGTATCATTTTCACGTGTTTTTTTTATTTACTCAAAAACGGTTTTAACGATTTTGATCAAACTTGGTATTTGATGTATTTATATGCCAAAGATGTGATAACCAACATTTCATCACAATTGATCAACCGGAGGGGGGACTTTACTTAATAAATTTTGTATCATTTTCACGGTTTTTTTTTTATTTACTCAAAAACGGCTTTAACGATTTTGTTCAAACTAGGTATTTGATGTATGTATATGCCAAAGATGTGATAGCCAACATTTCATCGAAATTGGTCAAACAGAGGGGGCAGTTTATTTCATAACTTTTTTCCAATTTTACATTTTTTCGATTATCTCAAAAACGGCTTTAACGATTTTCATTAAATTCGTCATGTTTAATGAAAATTAGATGTTCTTTAATATCAGGCAAGCTTTATCATTATTAAAATGTTCTAAAGGGGCTTAAATGGGGTAGGGGCCTTTTTTGTTTGTTTTTTTGTTTCCTATAAAGTACCTTTGTTTTTGTGTATATTTGGAGAAATTAACTGTCTCTCGTTACGCCTAAAAATAAGAAATGGCTAAATATGAGATATGATAAAAACCAAGTAAACATATAGAGGAGAAAAAAATAAAAATATTCAGTCAACTCATAAAACTCGTTGAGCCCACGCATGCAGAGTACTCCTTTAATGACAGACCATTGTTCATAATTAAAGCCGTTCTGTTAATTTGAGAAGTGGAAATTAACAAAACGCATTAATTTCTAATCTAAGTAAGTTGGTAAGTGAAAGTTGTGTGTTGCGCGCACGCACCAGATTTTTTTTTATTTAACTTACTTATTTATATATAATTTTGGATTTGATAATATGTATTTTCACCCTTTTTTCATTATATATTTTTTAATTTAATTTAATTTTTTATAATGTATATTTTTAGAATACCAAGATTTTGACATTTTGCATTATGAGTATTGTTTATTTAGTACCTTATTATGTACTTAAATTGTTATTAGTTATTATGCACTTAAATTGACGTAAGATGAAAATATGCATCGATAATGCTCAATATTTAACAGACCCAAAATTAAGACGAAGTGACAATAGGGACCAGTTTAACTCCGTTTACAGCGAACTGTTCGTTATAACCGATAATACTGCTTAAAGAGAACATCGGCAACGTACAAAAACCTCCAGTCCCTTGAAGTTCGTTATAAACTATTTTGACTTTACTTTAAACATATAGTAATTTTAATATGGTATTGCGCATAGAATATCTTTTTAAATATTAAATTTGCAGATGCCCTCTTTCTGGAGGTTGTATAGGTCCCTTATTCAACACAATAGTTATTACCCCTGAATTACCTTTTACAATAAATAAGGAAATTTCGGGTGTCTCCGTCTTACTTAAAGGGAAAGGAAATTCACTGCTGAAGAGGCTAGGACGGGAGATTGGTTTGTAAAGATAAAGAAGAAAAAAAGAATAACCCTTGAAGGGAAAGTAATTACCACTCGAGGACAAGGAGAGGCATCCCCTCAGCCCTTCCTCGAGAGGACTTCTTGAAAGGGAAGGAAGGAGAAGCTCCAAGGTGGCTCTTCACGAGTCGGGCCTATTGTTACCCGAAATGATAAGGTCACTAAGGTCTGGGGGAGGGGCTATGATAAGGTTACTATGGATGGACGGGGAGGGGGGGATTGGTTTCCAAGGGTTAGGGTTCCGCTAAATCATAACAACAATGGCCAATAAGAGAAAGACACACATATGGAGGGTGTGATGGCGAAGCGTGTTAGTGCGTTGAGCTCTTCAGGCCGCCCGGTCCAGCGGTGGCGGTTCGAATCCAGTCTGGTCTGGTTGAAATTCATTCTTTCTTTCTTTTAGAAAAATCTGGTGCGATGCGCGCAACAAACAACTTTCACTTACCAACTTACTTAGATTAGAAACATGATTTTTTAATTGCCATTTCAATAAATAGTATAAAAAAGATGACTTTGTTTTAATTAAAAATGATTTAATCAAAATCATTAAAGCGGTTTTTAAGATATTGGAAAAAAAGTTATGAAATAAAGAGCCCCCTGCGTTTTACCAGTTTTGATGAAATTTTGGCTCTACCACCGTGAACATATACATACACCAAATATTCAGTCTGATCAAAATCAATACAGCCGTTGTTGAGTAAATAAAAAAAACACGTGAAAATGAGACAAAATTTATTAAGTAAAGTGCCCCCTCCAATTGATCAATTTTTATGAAATTTTGACTATCATATTGCGGGCACATACATACATCAAATATCAAGTTTAATCAAAATCGTTAGAGCAGTTTTTGAGAAAATCGGAAAAAACGTAAAAATTAGACAAAATTCTTTAAATAATGTACCCCCTCCGTTTGGCCAATTTTACTGAATTTTTTTTTTGTCACATCGCGGGCATATTCATACACCAAATACCCAATTTGAGGTTCGTGAGATTAATAGTTTTTGAGCTAGTCTGTTCACACACACATACACACAGACCATTTCGCGGGACTTGGTTATTTGGACTCAGGGGAACCCGAAACATGTATTTCCATTGAAAACCGGAAGTCGAAATTTTTCACGATCGCAATACTTTCCTTACTATATATTTCATATATAGGATATATTTCATATATCCGCCCTGGGAGGATTGACTTTTATTTCGTGGAGGCCCCACGGAATAAATCTCGACCATCCCACCATGGTTAGAATAGGTTGGTTACACCTGTATAGAAACCCCCCGTATGCCACACATGGCCAGGTAGGGGTACCGAACAAAAAAAAAAAAAAAAAAAAAAAATAACATAGGTAAGTGAAAGTAAAAAACTACTTTCCCTTAAGCCTGAAATAGCCTGACTGCCCCCCATAGACGATAATTGTACAAGCCTACCCTGGAATCCTATGGGTTATACCCTGGAATGGGACTTGGTTATTTGGACTTAGGGGAACCCGAAACATGTATTTCCATTGAAAACCGGAAGTCGAAATTTTTCACGATCGCAATACTTTCCTTACTATATATTTCATATATAGGTAAGTGGAAGTAAAAATAGGAGCCAAAGGTTGTATTATTACCATCGCCACACAGATTCAAAGGATGGTATCGAACCTGCATTCCTTCAACCGTATAACAAATGTTACCAACATGGTCGTTGCAAGAAGGAGCCCGAAGAAGTCCTTCAAGATGCCCGGCTCCTTAACAACAGCAATGTCGAAACGAGGGAGTTGCAGTTGGGGCTACCGAGGCCACGTTGTACAAGGATGTTATTGTAATCAACGGTCACACGGCATCTAGTCAGGCAACAACTTCCGGTCCACAACGGAAAAGAAGTTGGCGATGTGCGTGTGTATATTTCAAAATTATAATTTATAAAAATCATTACATCCTAAAAACATTAAACCTTATCAATAAAAATGGAAAGAGGTAACTACTCACCCGAATCAATGTTACTTACCTACTCACCTCGGGTCAATATGACCCAGAACACATAAAAATATTTAAATAACCTTAGGGTGTAAGATATTAGTTTTAAACAACAGGAGAAGGCTTAAAAATATATGTTTACTTATGTATACAATAATTGAAAGTTTTAAAATATGAATAACATGTCGAATTATGGGTCTGAAAAGAAGTACTAAAATAAAGGAACTGCTTAACATTACTATTAATAACATAATTTCTTTTGGTAGAAAATAGTCCGGGGAGGCGGTCAATAAAATACAAAATAGTATAAAACTATTTTATTGTTGCCGACGTTTCGACCCAACTATGCAGGTCTTCGTCAGGGCTTATGACAGGGATGGATGTCATGGCCAAAGTGGCATGACGTTATGATGATTATTACTTCCACATACAAGTAAAGGAAAGTATTGCGATCGTGAAAAATTACTACTTCCGGTTATCAACGGAAATACACGTTTTGGGGTCCACTGAATGCAAATAACCATGTGTGTGTTTGTTTGTGAACAGACTAGCGCAAAATAATAAACCGTATGAACCTGAAAAAAGTCATATAAATTGATAAATGGGAGGGGGCCCTTAATTTTATAAGTTAGTATCGTTTTAGGTTGCTTTTTTTTTTTTTTTTTTTAAGATTAACTCAAAAATGGCTCCAACAACGATTTTGAGCAAACTCCTCACGTTTAATGATAATCAAGTACTCTTTATCAGGTTGGCTTTATCATCAAAAAAGTTTTCTGAGATGACTTTAATAGAGAAGGAAATTTTTTGGTTTTCCTATAAGGTAACTTGATTTTTTGGGGTCACCTGTGGTGTTGTGGTTAGCATGGCAACCTACAATACTAAAGGATTTTTTAATGGGAGTAAAAAATCCTTAGCTATGCCGTACCTCGGATAGGTCTTACAATGGAGGTCCCGAGCCTGTACGATGTCAGGTACTCTTTAAAGATCCCTGTCCTAATTATACCTGGATAGACAAAAATTAGCAAAGGACTCCCACTGTAGCATCATCCGATTAGCCTTAATAGCATAAAAATGTTAAACAAACAAAGTTGATTTTGTTTTTATGGATAAATTATCTGTTTATCTCTTTCTCAATCACTCTGCCTCAACTGATGAATTTAGTTTTATGCCCCTAACCATAAAAATGTAAATAGTAATAAATCAACAAGTATTGAGCACCTTCGAGTTTTTCAATAATTATAATACTCTTTGGCTTATGGATGATAACAAACAGAAGTGGAAAAAGATATGTTCGGTGAAGTTGGTAAAAATAACATTTTACCCATTTATCAAAACACGTTGATTTCTTCTCTAAGCAAGTTGTGTATTGCGTGCACCGCTCCAGATTTGTTTTCGTTAGCAGGTTGTTAAACGTTGAGCGCGTACAGAGAACCCTGACTAAGCGGCCTGAGAGACAAATACCTAGCGTATCGATATTACAATCGAGTTGAAGGCTCGATAGATCGAAGCGATCTGTTATTGAAGGCTTATGAATATTGAGGGCAGACGGCCGCTGGCCCACCCAATCCCTCACCGGTCGGTTGTCAATTGAATACGGAGCTCACTAACCGCTCGTCAGTTGAATACAGTGCAGTTACTATTATACAGACCTCACCTGTCGTATCACCTGAATTGTTAACGCCATGTTTGTTGATGGCTTTGCATATGTTTGTCAACTAGTGTAGCGAACAGGGTCCACTTCTTTCGTTTCAACTGATTGCTATTTCCATTTACTAGTTAAATTATTTACTTCATTGAGGTTACAAATCTTTTTTTATTTTTTGTATTTCATATACATTTGTCAACGATTCGGGCTAGATGTCCAGCTTTATGACTTGAGCTAAAAATAATTACAATTTTACATCTATCTTACCACATTAGTAGAGAAAAACAATTACTCATAATATTGCATTGAGATAGGCCAGCCGAATTATTGTATTGACGCTGTATGATCGTCACTGTTTTTAAATAAAACTTAATTCTTATTTTACTTAATCTAAAAATTTGGTATCTATTTTTTTAAATAAAAAATAAATATTTTAACCATTAGTAGTAACATTTTATTTTACATCCATATTTTAAACATTAGAATTTTCGTGTTGGAACTAATATGAGACAATTCAATGTCGAATAAACTGACGAAAATAAATGGCTTCTCATATCCGTCGCTGCTGTACCCTCCTCACTTTTATATTCCGCATATTCAATCACTTCCCGATGATTCAATCCTTTATATACCTATATATATAATGTTTTTTTTTTTAAAATATATATTTTATCATTTAAAAATACGTATGCATAGAATTTAATTCACTATCGATTTAGCTATTTAGCTTTTTTATCTACAATTGAAGTGTGATTTTAATTTATTATTATTGTATAATTTTTGTTTGTTTGTTTGTTTAACGTCAGTTGATGCCACTAAGGCTAATCGGACAATGCTACAGTGGGTGTCCTAAATTTTGACTATCCAGGTTTAATTAGGATAGGGGTCTTTAAAGAGTACCTGACATCGTACAGGCTCCGGATCTCCATTTTACGTCCTATCCGAGGGACGGCATAGCTAAGGATTTTTTACTCCCATTAAAACATCCAAGGGCCAGCCAGCACGGGGCGCAAACCCGCGACCTTTTGTACGTTGCATGCTAACCACTTCACCTCAGGTGACCCATAAGTTTTGTTTTTCTGGTTTAAAAATTTACCATACTAAACCTCTCAAGGCCTCAACTTTTTTATTACATTTTTATTTTTTTTGAAAAGAAGACATTTACCATTGCCGGGACTCGAACCCGGGTTTCCCCACCCCTCTACTAACTCTACCCCGGCCGTTGTTCCAGCCATGTCAATCTATTCTCGCTATTCACCGTATTCTCTTTACTCACCGATCACCCTGACGGTTGCTGAACCAGTTGTCCAAATGGGAGGATCTGATTGAGGAACAATCTCAGTTAATGACATATCAATTTATTAATGAATTTTTCCCTTAGTGGCGTAGTGGCTAGCATAGCAGCTTACATTAACAAAGACCGCGGTTTTGAATGCCACCAGATTGCCATCGGAATTTTCAAAGGGGATAAAGTTATGGCGTCCTTCGGAAGTTGCGGTCCCAAACCTGTGCGATGTTAGATACTCGTTAAAGACCCCTATCCTAATTATACCTAGGACTCCCACTCTATCATCGTCTAAATAGATAGATAAATTACTTTAAAGAAAAACAATAGATTAGTAACATTTTCTCTTCAACTAAAAATAATAATATTACCCGGCGGGACGTATAAATACGTCCTTGAAATATATGTTGTACCCTGGAAATGGTGGGACTTATATTTTCTTACAACAGAGGTATTAATAGATACATGTTTCCACTTTAATTTATAAATATAAATAAATATTTATATACACATATTGTAACGTTAAATAAAATAAAAACATATGATTTCAAATCCCAGACCGATTGTTGGAACAAAATAAGCTGTTGGAACGAACTGTTTTGGTCTAGATCTTTCGAGCCTAGTCCACGCAGACGTGGAACTGTCCACGTTGTTCTGGAACATTCCCGACCTCACGATTTACGATTGTATATAAGGAGCGAGTGACTGAACGAGTTAGTCTAAGTCTGTGAAGCTCTAGTCAGATGATTAGTATGCTATAACTTTATCATTTTTGTAACCTGCCCGAATATTTGGGTTGTATTAATTCGTTGGCATTGATAATTGTAAAGAATCTTTGTTTAATAAATATTCTTTAACTCACAGGAGCATTACAATATATAAATAATAATAAAAGCAACATATACTTTATGGACGTTTATATAGGTCCCGCCCGGTTAACACGTTAGGTGCGGCATCGGTCCCCGGGGTCCGATGTCTTACATTCCCATCCTAACAGCCGATTATCACATGAAAATGTCCGAAAGGCCGAACACATCAAAGACTCAATTTATCGATTTTTAATGAGATTATTGCATTTTAGTGCAGCAAAAGTTGCTAACAGATGAAATTCTGTTGTTTTTTAGAATCCGACTCAGGGGTCCGATACAGGCCATCATTAATAAAACAAGACTACTGCACGGCAACACCCTTCCGCGTCCGACAATATTACAACGACTACCTTTATGGTTATCTTTAATTTTATGTGTTTGATTTTATACAATGTAGTTCTATTTAATTTCTTTGACATTTTTTAATAATTGCATAAATATGAGAAAGAAAACAATATATATTTTTTTTAATACTTCTAACTAAGTCTGTAGCTATAAATAAAACTTGCTGATATTTACTTTATTTATATTATATAAATTCATCTCTTTAATAAGAATTTTCTTTTTATCTTACAGTAAGTGGTTGTAAAGCAGTAAAAGGCTCCTAAAAATTGATTTAACATTACAAAAGTTATCAATATGGATGGTAATTCAAAATTCCACCAGTTTAATGCTATTTTCGATAAAGCATGGCGTAAATCCTGCATCGGACCCCGGGGGCATGTCCTGCGCCTGTTATGTCTAGGTCTAATCCTTACCAAGAGATAATGCCCTCGAGAAGCTCATTTAATTCACTTTTCAGTAAAAAAATAACACTTTCGTCAGAGCATTCCCATTGGACCCCGACGCCCGATACCGTCCAAAAAACGCCGCCACACCTAACGTGTTAACAGGTTAAGTAAAAAATTATTAATGAAACGAAATATTTCCACTATGACATGTCGTTCATGAGGAATCGACAAAATATTCAATGATATTTTGAAAAATCAGGCTTTTTTTTTTGGCAATACAGTTTTTCGGATACTATTAATAGTTGTCATGTTTAAGGCGCAAGATAGATATTAGTATTACGAAGGAGTTAGACGCGAATAAATAAAAAAAAATGAATGGCACATTTATAGACTGTTGATCGAACATTGTACGCTGGGGTGTAAAATTGTTCGTTCCACCGAGGGCTGGAAAAGGCTTATTGATTCTGATTGCGGATGATGGACTCGACAATATTTCGCTCTGGAGGGGCCGGAGCTGATCCGAGATGGATGGGGGCAATAAAAGGCTATCTGCAAGAGGGGGCCGCGAATCCTCATCCTCATCCATCATCAACCTCGGCGGCTTGCGGGGGTCAATCCAATCCAATCCGGTGCTCCAATTGGCGCGCCAGCAAGTTGTACCAATACAAAGAGGTTGGTGGGATGTTCGTTACTTCTCCAAGTATAGGGAACTACTAACTGTGGAGTTTTTATCTGCTTGACTTCGATTCCAGTTGCAGCAGTGTATCATTGAGATTCATTGTTCAAACTTCACCGTCTCTCCAGTGAAAACTTCATAATGGCTGCTGTCTATAAGGGGTACTTTTTTTTTATCGCATATCAACTTTCAAAGTTAGTTTATAGTAGTAGTAGTAGTAGTAGTAAAGTAAATTTATTAATTTCAAATACATATAAATACCAATATTATTTACAATAAATTTACATAGACTTGGATATATACTATCCGTCAGTCGAGTGACATACATGATTATAATAGAAAATATAAAGTGAAAAAATGGGAAAAAAGAAAAGGAATTATTCTGCATAATCATACTTAAATAATAACGCTTGAGTTATAAATTTATGTAGGACATTATAGTTTTTTCCATTTAGGTATTCTATGACTTCTTCTTCAGGGATCTTGCTTTTGTTGAATATCTTGATTCTTATCTCGGACAGGATGGGACAGATTCCAATGAAATGTATAACACTCTCAGGTTCTTTCAGGTTGCAGAGGGAACAAAGGGCGCTTTCGTCGTAGGTCCAAGGTTTCCGGTTGAGATTTAGAGTTTCTGTCCTGGCTCTCATTATGTTACTCATCATCTTAAGACTATTTTGGTCGCTTATATATGAGAGCTCTTTGCATTCGAATTTTAGTCTCTTGTAGGTTGAGTGATACTGTGCTTTAGATAGTTTATCTAAACATTTTTGTCTCTCTTTGCACTTCAGAGTTTCAATTATCTCCCCAATCATAGTCTTCACTTTTTCTGGAGGAGTCACGAACAAATCTTCGGGTTTTACATCCACTTCGCGACATATCTTTTCCAAATCCGAGTAAAATCCTATTTTTTTAAACCAAATTTTGTAAGTAAGCTGTTTGGTTAATCTGTGGTCAGGAGAATTCAATACTCTCAAAATATATGTTAGGTGTAGCTTTAAAGTATAAATATGTAACGGGGGTCTGCTTGTTTCCAAATAGAGTGCATAATTTGGTGTACTTCTTGGGAGATTAAAGATTCGCTTAAGGAAACTTCTTTGGACTTTCTCAACTTGGTCGTAAGCCCTACCACCCCAGACCTGAGCGCCATAGCAAAGGATCGCTCTTGTTATTGTTTCGAAAATTTTCATTTTTGCTGAAATAGGAACCTCTTTTTTTAATAGAAAATTACGCCATGTAGCATGTATCCCTTGCATCGTAGTGGAATATTTTTTGTCTAAGTGTTTACGAAATGTCATGTTGGTTGTTATATTAATTCCTAAATATTTGTAAACATTCACAATTTCTATCATTTCACCATTATATATCCACTGATCGTCTCGTGATACTTGCCCACCATTCCGAAATACCATCACTTTTGATTTTTTTAGGTTAACACTCAAATTCCAAGTTGCACAGTACTCAGCTAGTCTATCCATCATTCTCTGCAAGCCGGACCTACTCTCACTTAGAAGTACCAGATCATCAGCAAACAGTAAACTCCCTACTGTAATATCGTCTATTTCAACCCCTCCTCCAATGTATTCTGGTAAATCTAATATATATAGAACAAAAAGTAAGGCACTTAGCACATCTCCTTGTCTGACTCCATTGTTAACTTCGAAAAATTCTGATAATTTATTATTCACCCAGACTGCTGACATGGTGTTAGTATGTAGATTCTCGATGATTCTTATAATTTTAGAAGAGATTCCAATATTACTTAACTTATATATAAGGGCCTGGCGGTTTGGTGAGTCGAAGGCCGATTTCAGATCCACAAAAAATGAGTATATTTTCCCTCTTTTCTTACTAAGTTTAAGTTTTACAATATTGTATAAATTCAGAATATTATCGGTAGTCGAGTAACCTTTTCTAAACCCCGCCTGAGCTTCAGGTAATAAATCGTTTTTAGTAACAAAATTTTCTAACCTTTTGAGAAGCATCCCTGAAAAAATTTTGGCAACGCAGTCAATAAATGAGATTCCTCTATAGTTTTCTACAACGGTCGGGTCTCCTTTCTTGTGAAGGGGAAATATGATTGCCCTAGTAAAGCTCTCGGGTACTCTTTCTTCGTTCAGAATTCTATTATAAAATTTCAGGAGATATTTTAAGAAGTTTTCAGGAGCATGTTTGTAGAACTCGTAGGGTATCCTGTCCATGCCGGGCGCCTTGTTAGCTTTAGCTTCTTTTAGTACCTCCATTAATTCACCAAGCTCAAATGGTTGCTCCATTTCACTAATTATGTTCATTGGCATTGCATAACTAATTGAATTAACATCTGAGTTTAATGTAATTTTAAAATATTCTAGTAAATGGTAGGTAGAAATATCTTTGCTAACTGTCATGTTAACTTGGCATATCGTTTTAACTAATGACCAAAAGTGTTGCGCATCCTTTATTGATTTAAAATCGTCATAAATATTTTCATAATATGTTTTCTTTTTTTGGATACATGTTTCTTTAAAATGCTTATTCGCACGTAAATACATTATTTTAATCACTTCCGAGTTGCTTTGTCGAAAAATATTTAGTAATTTAAAAGAACGTTTACGTAATATATGGCATTGCTTATCGAACCATGGTTGTTGTAGAGAATTTAATTTATTTGAATATTGAATCATACCTCTATGCGCAGAGCTTCTTATCATCTGATAAGTAGATAATAATTCCTCCTCAATCGACTGGTTATCATTTGCTGTTAGTAAATAACGTTCAGCTGTGTCGTGAAGTTTTTCTTTATAATAAAGGTTGTCAATTTTTGTCCAAAGAAGTTTTGGAATTAAATTGGTGTGTTTATTTGTGTTTTCCTTTGGTTTACATTCTTTTATAGTGATATATAAAGGTTGGTGATCTGAATATGGTAGAGAACCCACTCTGAAATCTTGAATCATAGACAAACTATCTCCTGAAACAAAACAGATATCGTTAACAGATGTGCCCATATGTCCTATGAAAGTGATTTCGCCATCTGGATCTGAATGTGATCTGCCATTTAATATTATAAAATTAAACTCTTGACAAAATTTTAGAAATTTTCTCCCATTATTATTGATATTCTTATCCTTAGAATTTCTAACTTTTTTAAAACTAGTTACACAAGTACTATTTAGTTTTGGTATGATTTGTTCTTCTGCAATCTGTACATTCATATCACCAAATGCTAAGATTTGTAAATGACTATTGTTCTCAATAAACTGGACAAATTTATTAAATTCTTCTTTCCAAAATTTAGGTTTGAGGTACAATGGTAATAAATAAAGACTTATTTGATGAATATGAATGAGTACTTCATCTTCTAAACACACAAACCTAATTAGATGGGAATATTTCTTCTTATAACCTAAAAGTTTTCCACTGCTTGCCCTGCCATAGTGTTTCAATTTCACTCCTGGAATCCACTTTACTTCATATTCTCTAAAGTAATTTTGAAATTGAATTGTGTCATGATCAGTTAAATGGGTTTCACTCAAATATATTATGTCATACTGTTGGATGTGATCTAAGAAATAATTGTTATTGATTTTATTTTTTAAACCATGGATATTATAAGAAATTATTGATAAATAGGACTTGTTTTGATCATGTACATGTGTTGTTTTTGGATTTTCTTCCTCCTGTCACTTACCTGAGAAGGAATTATTCTTAGTTGGTGTTTCTCTGTCTTTGAGTGATCTATTTTCTAAATTTTTATTTGAAATTTTAGTATTGTGTATGGTTTTCTCAAAGTTTTCTGAGGTAACTTCATTAATTATTTGTGTCAGATCACATTTGTAAATAGAGTTTAAGATAGTCTTTCCATCTTCACCATCTGAACAGAGAACCTTTTAAGTATTCCAGTAGAATCTATGGTTGTTCACAAATAAATAATTTTTCCAGACATTTACCTTAATGTTAGAATTCAATTTTTTAAGTTTTTTCCTCATAAACAGTAATTTATGCTTCTCTTCCCTTTGTGATGGTGTCATATCTTGCTCAATCCCTATCCCTGAATCTTTTAAATATTTTCTATTTTTCATAATTAAATGAACATCCTTTTCTGATTGAAATTCAACTAATAATGGGCGGATTTCATTATTTATTCTCCCTAGAGGTTTAATTTGTAAAATGTTGTACTTTTCAACCTTTAGGATAGAAGAACAAATATCTTTAATTAAATCATGGGTATTCTGTTTTTCTCCTATTTTGACACCATAAAATATTAGTTTATTTTTTTTTAGCTGTTTTGAGAGGTATTCCACTTGGTTTTCCAGCATCTTACTTGTCCTTTTATACTTATCAAGCTCCTCTCTTATCATTTTGTTTTCTGCTTGTAAAGTTTCGATTCTCGTAGACAATTGGTTTATATCTTCTCTGGTTGCTATGTTTTTTGCATCCAGAAGATCGCTGAATAAAGATTTTAGCTGTTCAACAGACAAATTTCCTACCTGTGGCATATCTGATTTAGTTTTCTTCTCAGATAATAGATTCAGTTCTGGAGAGCTGTTACTACGATTTCTTTTTGTGCTTTTTGGGGTAAGGTAATTTGTTATTTTATTGTTCATCTATTTTATTCAATATGTCTATGAATTTCAATAATAAAGACACTTATCAGAAATCGATAGTTTCATACCTGGGAACTAAAATTTCTTTATTTTTCTTTTCTCCTCTCTTTTCTTTCTTTTATCCTTAACACAATATTGTTATTAAACGGTAAAGATGTCTATCACAAAATAATTTTACACTTTTTATGCAAATAAACGTTAAAAATCAGAGAACTTATAATATGGTTATTATCCCTTATCAAACACGTGACGTCACTCCAAAGTTAGTTTATAAACTGTTTTACACAAACTGAAAATGAAGATAATTTTTCAATAATCAGTAAATCTATTTGTTAGTACATGTTTCACTTCACACTACATTTCATCACAATTCAATACAACCATACTAAAACGTAATGGCTAGAAAAAGCGTCTATTTTTGGTGGTCAATGATTTCTCAAATGGTAAAGTTTTTAACTTAATCCAATGGAATCTATGATTTATTCACAACAAAAATATCGTAAGAGAAAAAAGACAGTTTGAAATTTAAAAGTATCTTTTTTGGTTTTTCAAAGAGAAAAAAAAACCGATTGCCATCTAAAGCCATCTGTTGCATAACAAAAAGATTAATCGAAGTTTGAAATCTATTATGAATACAATTGATCCATTATTTGAACTTTAAATTCTCTCTACTGAAAAACTAGAGCCGAATATAAGGGGGGGGTATCACATACCACCGGAATTAGTATAAAAAGAACAATCAAGTACTATAACAAGAATTATGTTAATGAAAACAGATTTAAAAAAACACAAAAAAAGGGGGCACGGTGGCCGAGTAGGCTGAAGCCTTAGCTAACACGCGTTTCCCCTGACAACCCGAACACGGAGCCTGGGGAGTAATACTGGGATTAATCCCACATCCTTTACGGTAGCCCGGGAAAACCCCGTATAGCCTTAAGGCGTGGACTAAAAAAAAAAAAAAAAAAAACTGATTAAAATGTTATCAACCTTTCCCCCCATGTTTTTTTAGACCTTTCATTATGGACGCAGAGGGAATTAACAGATCGAAATTACCATTCATCGCGTCTCGGAGAGATTATTTTTGGTAATATTTAGGATTCACACAACTAAGAAATTATAAAACAAATCCTGAAAACTAATATTAATAGAGAAAGGGAAGAACCCGAAGGTACGGTTGATAGAATATTAATAATAATGGAAGACTAATAGCAATGCATTGTACATCGGACCGGCCGCACAGAAATAAAGGCATATCCAATGATTGAGGCTATAAGACAACAAAGCTGCGGAATGCGGACCAATCAGGGAGCGCGCCGCAGACCGAACGACCAATAGAAATCCGCGGTGAGTCCCCCGAATAATTTAATCATCCTGCCACCGCATCACAGCTCTATATACAGCTGCATCAGGGGGCGATTGCTCTCTGTCATTGGCTATATCCATCTTGTATTTCATCTGTATCTGTAACTGATAAACCGGCCTGCACGAAACTAATATCATGTAGATACTTTAATACTATAATAAAAATAGAGGTAAGAGATAGTCAACTGTTAATCTATACAATAGGTTAAATGATGGTCAGGATTTGCAGTTTGAAACAATTTTTTTATATTCGAAAGCCAACGTTTCGATCCAGTTTGTGGATCTTCATCAAGGCTAAAAGAAAACAAATATATGAGTATCTATGCTAGAGGATGACAATAAATTAATATTTTACAGAACTGATAATAATATAAAAGATGGTAAGCATTATACATGAATATTTAAATAAGTAGCTGGTTAGCAAGATAAAATAGAATCTGATATTTACCTTCTGAGTCAAGGTAGATACAAAGACTGAAGGTAAAATAAGGTAAGAGGTAGTGGTAGGGGATAGTTTGCCGACTTCAAAGGTTTATGACGGGGAAACCTAACGCTTTTGAAGTGAAAGGCTACATGACAACGGAGTGAAAATAAAATATTAAAAACTAACAAAGTAGATGGTACTATACACAAATTGTCATGTTAGGACTCAATAATGACACAAAATTGGGATAATACAAGGTAACAATGCATAAAAAAATATTATTTTTTATTACTTATTTTACCTTCAGTCTTTGTATCTACCTTGACTCAGAAGGTAAATATCAGATTCTATTTTATCTTGCTAACCAGCTACTTATTTAAATATTCATGTATAATGCTTACCATCTTTTATATTATTATCAGTTCTGTAAAATATTAATTTATTGCATCCTCTAGCATAGATACTCATATATTTGTTTTCTTATAGCCCTGATGAAGATCCACAAGTTGGATCGAAACGTTGGCTTTCGAAAATAAAAAAATGTTTCAAACTGCAAATCCTAACCATCATATCCTAACTTGAATGTGGAAAAATGTGTAACTGAGTGAGAAGTGGCATTAACACAACGCATTAATTTCTAATCTAAGTTGGTAAGAGAAAGTTGTGTGTTGCGCGCACGCACCAGATTTTTTTGTACTGGTTCCAACATAAAATTAAACAAACTATATATGCAAAGGTATATATTTATTATAAAAGAAGATCATGAATTTCTAATATATAGATTAGGGAATGTCAATCTTCCAATAACATCTTTTATTTAAAAATTACATAATACAATAGTCAAACGCCAACGTTTCAGACAATTTCGTCCATCTTCAGGGCAATATTCTTCTGTTATATATTTTCTTCTCATTTTTTGGTGGCATCGTCAAAAAATCGGCTTTGTCCTGACTGACAGAATCAACGCAGAGAAAAAACTACTAATGATAGAAACTTGAAGTTCGGAATTTAGATTTTAAACGCGACGTAGGTAACCACTAAGAAAGGAATTTCAAAAATGTAACCCCTAAGGGGTTTAAATGGCGAAATCGTCGTTTAACTCTAACGGACACCTATTTTTGTACTCTTAAAGATCTTGATGCGACGAGTTTAACTCGAAAGCCCTCATGGGGCGTCGAAAACCATTTTAAAGACGAAAAATGAAGCGTTCACGAGGAGTAAGCAATTTTTTGTTTCGGCGGTTTTAGTGAACTCTCCATTGCGCGCTTCCCTCACTTCTACCGAGCCGGCAGCTTCCTACTCCAACATTCCACCTACCGGAAGCTCTGATTCTACTAAATCTCCTTAACATCAGTTAACATATTATATTAAATCAATACGAAGATAATGATCACAGAATTGATTTTAAAGGCTCGCGGGCAAAGCCGTGACAGGGAATGCTAGTATTCTATATTTCTTCCGCTTGTCCATTAAAACTGTAACAGGTCACATTTTTTAAGGATTATTTTTCACTTTTAACTTTAAACATTAAAATTACTTCCACGCTCATAGTAGACCAGTAGATAGATGTGACAAGGTTAAATGAGTCCAGAGCTGGGCAAAATTACAAATAATTACATTGCCAATTACAATTACATTTTAATTAGTAATTAAACTGGTAATTACCATTATAATTTGTAATTGTAATTCGTAATTAACAATTACTTTGTAATCTAATTTTAATACGCAATTGGAAATTACTAGTAATTTTGAAAGGGAGACATAAAAACCAAAATGACAGAGGAATTGTCTGGAAATACTTGTTAGAGTGCTCTGGAAATTTGATAAAATGAAGAAGATGTATATTTAAAGAAAATACTCGAATTGTAATTGTTATAATTTAATTAATTACATTGTAATGAATTACAAGTAGAAAAGTAATTGTGAAATTACTTTGTAATTAATTGCATTGTAATGAATTAGAAGTACCAGGTCTGCAAGTTTAAAATGTCGTTTTAATTCCAATAGAATGCGCTCTTAGCCTATTGAAGGATTTGCTTATCTCTAAACGCTATTTTGTTTGTTAGTCATTTGTTTACAAAAGTCAGTTGTTTTTAAGTCGTTTACGTGGACGTATCATACCTTTCTTTGGTGTTAAAAATGTCTAATTTTAAGCCAAATAAAGAGCATTTGCGGCATGTCATGATTTTCTTATTCAATCAAAAGAAAAAGGCATCTGAATGTCATCGAATTCTTGTTGAGATTTATGGCGATCTTGCTCCAACCGTCAAGACTTGTGAACGTTGGTTTCAAAGTTTCAAACGTGGTTATTTTGATGTTACTGATAAAAAACGAGAAAATCGACCAAAAAAGTTTGAGGTCGTCGAATTGCAATCTTTATTAGACGAAGACAATACCCAAACCCAACAAATGATAGCAGAACAGTTGAATGTCACTAGGCAAGCCATTTCCGATCGCCTGAGAGCTATGGGAAAAATTCAAAAGGTTGGAAAATGGGTTCCACATGAATTGGACGAACGACAGATGGAAAAACGAAAAACTGTGTGCGAAATGCTGCTTTTACGCCACGAAAGAAAGGGTTTTTTGCATCGAGTTGTAACTGGCGATGAAAAATGGATTTATTTTCAGAATCCCAAACGAATAAAATCATGGGTAACGCCAGGACAACCATCCACATCGAGTGCAAGACCGGATCGTTTTGGGAAGAAGACAATGCTGTGTGTGTGGTGGGATCAGAAGGGAGTAGTCTACTACGAGCTTCTCAAACCCGGCGAAACAGTCAATACCGACCGCTACCGACAACAAATGATCAATTTGAGTCACGCATTGATCGAAAAACGCCCAGAATGGGCTCACAGGCACGCCAAAGTCATTCTTCAGCATGATAACGCTCCTGCACATTCAGCCAGATTGACTAAGGAAACGATTTCTTCGCTTGGTTGGGAACTCCTACCCCACCCGCCGTATTCACCTGACCTGGCGCCTTCTGATTATCATCTCTTCTCATCGATGGGACGCTCATTGGCTGAGCAACACTTTAACAATTTGGAGGATGTAAGAAAATGGCTCGATGAATGGATTTCAAATAAAGATGAAGCATTCTTTTGGAATGGTATCCATAAATTGCCCGAGAGATGGACAAAATGTGTAGAAAGCGAGGGCCAGTACTTTGAATAAAATATATTATACTTTTTTTTTAAATTACTGTGTATATATTTTAAGAAATAAACGACATTTTAAACTTGCAGACCTGGTAGAAAAGTAATTGTGAAATTAATTTGTAATAAATAACAATGTAATGAATTAATTACATAATTCAATTAAAAAATAATTCATTAAGCCCAACTTTGAATAGGCCTATGTATGTGTTAGGAACTTTTAATGTTTAAAAAAAGTGAAAAATAATCTTTTAAAAAATGTGACCTATTGCAGTAGTAACAAGTGAAATAAATATAGAATATAAGATAATTGACCACACCACCAAAAAATGAGAAGAAAATATGAAATAGGAGAATATTGCCCTGAAGATGGACGAAATTGTCTGAAACGTTGGCGTTAGACTATTTTAATTTGTAATTTTTAAATAAAATATATTATTGGTAGATTGACATTCACCTATCTTTTGGGTCACCTGTGGTGTTGTGGTTAGTATGGCCACCTACAATACTAAAGATCGCGGGTTCAATTCCAGCGGTGGCCCTAGGATTTTTTAATGGGAGTAAAAATCCTTAGCTATGCCGTCCCTCGGATAGGACGTAAAATGGAGGTCCCGAGCCTGTACGATGTCAGGTACTCGTTAAAGATCCCTATCCTAATTATACCTGGATATGCAAAATTTAGGACTCCCACTGTAGCATCGTCCGATTAGCCTAAGTAGCATAAAAATGGACGTTAAGCAAACAAACAAACAACCTATCTTTTGTTTGTTTTTGTTTGTTCTTTAAATAAATCCCTAACCGTTTGTCCTAAATTCTCCAAATTTCGCTAAGTGGTTCTTTCATACCAAGTGCGAACACCTGTCCATATTAAAAATGCATAACTTCAGCCAATCATTAGCTGATATTCTTTATTGTTATAAAAATTGTTTTGATCTCGCTTTACATTGGTTTTTACGAAATCGACCGTTTGTGTAGATAAAAGTCTCACTTGATAGATTTTATAGATTAAAAATTGAAATTCTCCGGGTGAAACCGGTATATACAGCTAGTATAGAATAAAAATCACGTTCTCCAGAAAGAAGAAAAAAAATGAAGAAAATACCTTCTTAAGTAGAAGAAGGTTATTCCATTATGAATCGAATCAAGAAAACGGGCCCTGTATAATTCTAAATAATGACCCGTGCAGGCTCGCAGGTTGGGGGAAATTAAAGAAACAGGGATTAAAACAAAAAAAATATCCCCGCAGAGGAGAAAATGCTTTTTAAGGGAAATAAAAGAAAAGCGGAGAGAACAGGGGGGGGGGGGGTGGCCTCAAATAGCAACGGTTATCCGCCAATTATATTTCGGGGGGGGGGGGGGGGGGGGTGGAATTATTGCAGCTTTTATACACCTCCTTATCTTATTTTAAATATTTCAAAGTTTTTAACTCCTTTAAGAAAATATACATCATACCTTTTATCTTATTGCACCTTTATAGTTTTGTTACAAAGGCGCGTTTACAGCAGGGTATTGTGTTTTTATGCACAAAAGGATTTGTTTTTTCTTTTTGTCACAACGCCATCTTTTTTTTTATTTCATGTTTATTCAATGACAGCCATCATTTTGATAATCAATTTCTCCTCAGGTGCAGAAATATAATTTAGTTTAATGACATTTAAAGTAGTTGACCGTAGATATAATGAAGAGGAAATGATTGGCGGGGGCGTGGAATTAAATTTAATTGGGCCGACGTTTTGACCCTAATTTCAGGTCCCATCAGGGCTAAATGAGAACAAAACAGACAACAGCCAATAAGAGAAATTATATAAAGGAATATCAATTATATATATAGCATTATATCAAAATTACTATTTTATCCAGGCATTGATGACCAAGCAACGGTTTTACACCTTTAACTCAAACCAACCATATCAAAATTAAATACAATAAATTAAAAATATATATATTTAAAAAAATACTTAAAAAAGATTAAAATTATTGTAGTAAGGCCGTGATAAAAGTAAATTAAAAACATATAGGTCTCCTGAGGTAATGAGGTATGGGTGAAAAAAGGTAAAATAATGATGATTAAGATTACGATTATCAGTGAAGAATGAAGCCTGCCTTAATAAGATAGACTATACTAGCCTACCATATAAATAAATATAAAAAGTAATACATTAATAGAGTGTTAATCACTTAATGAAGAGCAAAAAATGTACAACTACATCATGATAATTAAAGAATTACACCATGCATCTTCTCCCCGCGTCATCAAATCTTCACCCAATGTGCTTTATGAAAGTCCTATATTTTATTTTTAGTTTAGTGTGCTGCTGTGATTATTTCTACCATTTTATACAAATACTAGCATTCCCCGTCGCGGATTTGCCCGCGAGCCTTTAAAATCAATTCTGTGATCATTATCTTGTTATTGATTTAATATAAAATGTTAACTGATGTTAAGGAGATTTAGTAGAATCGGAGCTTCCGGTAGGTGGAATGTTGAAGAGGGAAGCTGCCAGCTCGGTAGAAGAGAGGGAGACGCGCAATGGAGAGAGTTCACTAAAACCGTCGAAACAAAAAATTGCTTACTCGTCGTGAACGCTTCATTTTTCGGCTTTAAAACATGGTTTTCGACGCCCCCTAGGGGCTTGCGAGTTAAACTCGTCGTATCAAGATCTTTAAAATGGGTCCAAATTAGACATTTTTTCTCGAAGTGCAAAAATATGTGTCTGTTAGAGTTAAACGACTATTTCGCCATTAAGGCCCCTTAGGGGTTACATTTCTGAAATTCCTTTCTTAGGTTACCTACATCGCGATTAAAATCTAAATTCCGAACTTCAAGTTTCTATCATTAGTAGTTTTTGCTCTGCGTTGATTCTGTCAGTCAGGACAAAGCCTCTTATATATATAGAGATGTTTTAGATTTTAATTATGATTGTATATCTCTGCTGCATCTTTTTACTTTCACTTACCTATATATGAAATATATAGTAAGTGGAAGTATTGCGATCGTGAAAATTTTCGACTTCCGGTTTTCAACGGAAATACACGTTTTGGGACCCCCTGAGTCGAAATAACCAAGTCCCGCGAAATGGTCTGTGTGTGTGTGTGTGTGTGTGTGTGTGTGTGTGTCTGTGTGTCTGTGTGTGAACAGACTAGCTCAAAAACTATAAGCTGTGCGATCATGAAATTGGGTATTTAGTGTAGGTATATGCCCGCGATGTGACAGCATAAATTTCATCAAAATTACTTAAAGGGAGGGGGTACTTTACTTAATAACTTTTTAGGTTTTTTTCGATTTTCTCAAAAACGGCTCTAACGATTTTGATTAAACTAAGTATTTGATCGATTTATATGCCCGAAATATGACTGTAAAAATTTCATCAAAATTGATTAACAGGAGGGGGGACTTTACTTAATAAATTTTGTATCATTTTCACGTGTTTTTTTTATTTACTCGAAAACGGTTTTAATGATTTTGATCAAACTTGGTATTTGATGTATTTATATGCCCAAGATGTGACTGTAAAAATTTCATCAAAATTGATCTACGGGAGGGGGGACTTTACTTAATAATTTTTGTATCATTTTCACGTGTTTTTTTTATTTACTCAAAAACGGCTATAACGATTTTGATCAAACTTGGTATTTGATGTATTTATATGCCCAAGATGTGACTGTAAAAATTTCATCAAAATTGATCTACGGGAGGGGGGACTTTACTTAATAAATTTTGTACCATTTTCACATGTTTTTTTTATTTACTCAAAAACGGTTTTAACGATTTTGATCAAACTTGGTATTTGATGTATTTATGTGCCCGAGATATGACTGTAAAAATTTCATCAAAATTGATCTACGGGAGGGGGGACTTTACTTAATAAATTTTGTATCATTTTCACGTGTTTTTTTTATTTACTCAAAAACGGTTTTAACGATTTTGATCAAACTTGGTATTTGATGTATATATATGCCCAAGATGTGACTGTAAAAATTTCATCAAAATTGATCTACGGGAGGGGGGACTTTACTTAATAAATTTTGTACCATTTTCACATGTTTTTTTTTATTTACTCAAAAACGGTTTTAACGATTTTGATCAAACTTGGTATTTGATGTATTTATATGCCCGAGATATGACTGTAAAAATTTCATCAAAATTGATCTACGGGAGGGGGGACTTTACTTAATAAATTTTGTATCATTTTCACGGGTTTTTTTATTTACTTAAAAACGGCTTTAACGATTAACAAAAATAAGATATGAATTTAGAAAAATCTGTGACTTTGGGAAATGATAATTAGCAAAACACGTCAATTTCTAATCTAAGTAAGTTGGTAAGTGAAAGTTGTGTGTTGCGCGCACGCACCAGATTTTTTATTATTATTATTATTATTTTAAATGCTTTCAATGTTTATAGTGGTGTTTATTGATATATAATTATGGATTATTAGATTATGTCCCTACTAACAATTACTAACAAATATTGTGCATGGCCATTGCTCCTGCTATAAGGAGAATTCCTTTTTAATCAATAAATAAATATAAATATAAAAATGATAATTAAAGAATTAAACAACTAGATTTATGTTAAACGAAATGTTACATGAGAGAAGGTTGAAGAATTATGACGGGTTTTTTTTTGGGGGACTTCAAGGCTTCCATTGAAGCCCTATACTGCCCATACTAACACCCATGGCACTGGGTGATACTTCTCCTACGAAAGAAAAGCACCAACCTGGGCGGGACTCGAACCCGCACCTCTGGTATGGGAGTACGGCGCACAGTGGTCAATAATTCTAAACATTCATTGTTAACATTTTTGTAACATTCATTGGGAATGAGATCCAAGCCCGGAGCTTTATTGTTTTTGAGGTTATTCAGAACGATTTTCAATTCTTCTAGGGAAATCTCCGAATCTAGTTCAGGTATATAGTAATGATAAAAGTTAAAATCGAAGTTAATTTTAGGTGGAAGGATACAGCGGTAAAAATTTTCCCATTCAGCAATTGTAACTACATTACTTGGTGGTCAATAATTGCTTTTTGGCGGACATAAATCTGCCATTTTCACAATTTTACAGATAAATTGATGGGATCTGTTTTATTACCTTCTTAATAAATTTCAAAAACCAAGGAAACAACTCCCGTTAAGATTCCTTCGGTATAAGTGTCCTTTTGGCTAACCCAAAACCAGGTTTCTTGTGTTTTAATAGATAGTTTTCGTTAGTATGCAAAAAAACATGGAAGAACTCAATATTTTTCAGAATTTTCTTTTTTATATTTTTAGTCTGAGGGTGGGCTTTCATACCAGCGAGTATCCATAAGAAAATTCAAATGGCATAGAAGTTATGGATATTTTAAAAACAACTAAAAATTCAGCATTAAACTGGATTTTCTCCTTTTAGAAATAAGATATCGATATACCGATTTCACTGAAAGTTTACATTCAACGGCTAGTATATTACGTATGAGCAACATGAATTTGGTTCACTTATTAGGGTACAAAAGCAATTTATATACTTCTTTTTTTCAATAAAAACCGTTTTTCTCGGTTTCAAAGGGGTGCTCCCCTGAGTTATCACTGGGGTAATTTCTAGTCTTACTTGTACTACGACCACATAAAAAGATCAGTTAAATTCACTTGTGCCTTTTTTAGAAAAGTATGTTTTGTATATGTTTACAGAAAAATAGGCAGTGTTTGGCCCTGTAATCTGCTCTAAATGGTAAAGATACATTTAAAAGCTCCTTCTAATCTATAAAATAAAACGACTCCACCTATATATAAGGTTTTCACATACCCCTTAAGGACAGCTTTACAGTAATGTAAGAATTAAGGTAACCCTTTATTCATTTTAAGTTTTAAAGCAAATTTTTTTTCAATGGAAAAATTGTTATTAAAACGGTTATGGAACTATAAGCAGTCTACCGCTGAACCATACAGACCATGGTTTGAAGCAAGTTGCATGAGATTTGGGCTACCTCCTCCAGGCTGTCAGTGCTCCCGCAAGTGTCATTAAGAGTAGCACACCTCAAGATCTCATTAGGTCTGCAGCCAGATGAGTTCCCTTGCTCTAGATACTAGTATTATTATTATTAAAAATCATTATTAATAACACACACGAGCTGCGTGGACAATGTTGATCTTGCACACTGACGTTCTCAGATTTTCCTATCTCACCGAGGTCTAACGATTTAGCTCTGTTTTTCTTTCAAATTTCCCTTTAGAGAAGATAGTTCTCTTCCATCCAACAAAATTCTTTAAATAAAAAATGAAAAAGGCTTCTTTGAAGATTTGGTCATTAATATTTTATTAAACTTTAAGTGGATGGGATATTATTATTTAAATATTCGCTAAGAGATTAGTTTATTTCCATTATAACGACTTATATTTTTCCATTAAGATAACACAATTTAAAAATATCCAAGAGCAATGGTGCTCATTTAATTTATTTAACCAAAAGTGGTTGTTAAATATTATATTGTATCATATAATCTGACTCCCTAGGTTATTATTTAGTTTATATTCATAGATATATTTGCCTAAAATCGCTTATACTTTAAATCTATCAGGAAGAAAAATACTAAAGGATCTTACGTGAGAGTTATCCAAAGAGTATGACAGTAAGACTAAAAACTAAAAATGTAAAATATTTCCTGGTTTGAGATGAACACAATAGCGAGCTGGGGGACAGAGCAAACTAAATTAGGAAATGCCACAAATTCCGCCGGTTCACCGCAAATATCGATTTCCTCCATCGAGTAGCATATTATTGTGAACTGCGGCTCTGTAGTAGCTGTCACCGGTTACGCCGGGTAACTACTGTAAACGTTATAGCAAAAAGTAACGGTTACAGCGACTGACATGTTACCGCAGTCACTGGAACCGAGAACCGTTGAGGCAGATGGGGCAGGTCAGTGACCCCGGCATTAGCATCTCGTTCCAACTCCTCCGAGGAATGGCGTACTCTAATCCTACAGCTCATTGGCTACTCATGTTTCTCATGTCTTATGTTTTTAAATGTAAAGCATAAATGATTTATAAAAAAAAAAAACTGTAACGTTAAACAAAAACAAAAAACAAAACATATCATTTACAATAATTCTAGACCTTTTCTTAGAGCCAACTAACAGTAGGAACCAACTGTCAGAGTACACGCTTGTGACTACGCGTTCGAATACCATCTACGCTGCCCGAGGAGGTTCTAGACGGTTCTCCTTACGATTATAAATAAGGAACGATGTACTAGAGAGTTAGTCTTGTTCTGAAGATCAAGTCACGTGGTTATCTGTGTGTTACAAAGTGATAATTTTTGTAACCTGGTTGAATATTTGTGTTATCATAATTTGTGTGGTATCGAATATTGAAATTTTTCATGAAATAAAAATTGTTTAAACCACGCAATTATTCTTTAAGCTAACACAATTTTTAATTTAGATTTAGGAATCGAAATTCACGGGTGTAACAAAAATATTTCATGCAGTGAGGGCAATCCTTGAAACTTGAATGTTAAAGCAATGAAAGGTACAGTAATAGTTCTTTTATTCTGTGAATTTTGAGTTCTCTTAGTGACATTATCAGATAATAAACATTTTATTTGATTTTTCAAAATTCTAAATCGAAAAAGAAAGCTTCAGAAGATACCGGTGATAAAGAATGTAAACTAAAAATTAAATTAAATCAGGGGTCACCTGTGGTTTAGTGGTTAGCATAGCAGCCTAGAATACTAAAGGTCGCGGGTTCGCGTCCCGCGGTGGCCATAGTATTGTTTTAAGGGAGTAAAAAATCCTTGGCTATGACGTCCTTCGGATAGGACTCAAAATGGGTCCCGAGCCTTTACGATGTCAGGTACTCGTTAAAGATTCCTATCCTAATTATACCTGGATAGGTAAAATTTAGGACTCCCACTGTCGTCCGAAAGTGACGTAAAACAAACAAACAACTCGGGACAACAATTTACAAACTCGGTTTAACCGGAAAAATCTACAAAGAGAATTACAAACTCGGCTTTTCACTCTTTCATAGTTCACATCTATTAGAGATGTTTTTAGTAATAAAAACATCTAACTTAATTGTTTTAAAAAATATAACAGTTCCACACTCACATTAGAAATTGAAACTGTTAATATAATAAGTAATTAAAAAATTGAGACTGTTACTTGTAACAGAGTAGCACACGGTTAGAAATGCAGAAGCCAGCTTAGAAAGTGGAGAAAGCAAACAATACGACCTGGATGAATGTCACTTGTTTTCACAATCCCTCCAACCTATCGAATATGTCTCTAACTATTCGCCTAGAGTATTTCGTTGTATAATTCTTATAGGTTGTTAGAGGTTAATTGGTATTAATAAAGAAATACATAAATTTTAATATGTTTTACTCTAAATTTAATCTTAACATGAAGTTAATTTTAGTAAAAATTAAATTACAGTATATTTGGAAGAGGGATGTACGGAATGGGTAAGGGCACATGGTACAAGTTGCCAACATTTTTGAGGAGGGGCAAAGTTTGACGGGGTCAAGAAGTTTTTAGGGACCGAAATTTTTTGAGAGCATTCAACTTTTCAGGGGAAAACATTCGAAGCACGGAACAACGTGGAACAGACTGTAGCTTATCCTTAAGTAAAGTACAATTTCATGAAATCTTTCAAAACCATGATTATTGTTAAGAGTAGAGTAATGGAATTTGAAGTATTGTTAGTGCCATCATCTTTGGCGGGGGGGGGGGGGGGGGGGGGGGCTGGGGGTAAAATACATATTATTTTTCATTTATTAGTATAATTCAGAGTTGGGAAAATTGTAATCACAATAATGATTCATGAATATGAATAATTGGTAATCATAAAACAAATGAAAAATGAATAACCATTATTCATAATCATTACGGAGTATTTTTCCTGATTATTGAGTGTTTATGGTATTCTTTTGAAATGAATAATAAATAACTAAATACCAGTTATTCATTATTCATTTCAAATGAATACCATAAACACTCAATAATCATTAAAAATACTCCGCAATGATTATGAATAATGGTTATTCATTTTTCATTCGTTTTATGATTACCAATTATTCATATTCATGAATCATTATTCTGATTACAATTTGCCCAACTCTGGTATAATTCATAAAAGGTTGTTGCTCTCCAAACGGACATAGCATTACAAATATTGCACTGGATTTCTTGATATTTTTTCTTTTTAACTTTGGAGGTAATTAAAAAACCTTTCAAGTGGCCATGTTCTAATAAACAATTTTTTTCGTTTTCACTGGATACTCGTTATGTTTTGGCATTGGAAAAGAAGGGGATCTTCAAACAGATGGATCATTTGATTCGATCGAAGTATTGAATACAAAATACAAAAAAAAAAAAAAATATTGAGAAATAATCTTGGATACAAGAACAACTAGTTGATCGACAACATTACATGCCCATTTCGGAACTAGTTGTAAAATTACAAAAGGAAAGATCTAGAACCAGTTGAGAATCCGGGTCTCTTTTTGGTTTGGAATTCACGACAGCACCCCAACCTAAAGCCCGCCATTTCAATCAGAAGGCGCTACGGGGATATCGTGAGAAAACTCTCTAAGAAAGCTCTTTCTAAATATAAATAAAATATAAGAAAAGCGAAGTAAAGTCAACTAGTTTCTCAACATTATAACGACCCGATACATGGTCATATATATTGTCGTTTTGAATAATACCAGGTTCGGCTACCTTTAATTCAGTTAGCCCGATTTTTATTTAGGTTAGGATTTAAAATTGATATATGAAAAAATAAAATTTGATCAAAAGTTTTTTCCGGATATTTAAAAAATCGTTTCAAGATCATTGTATTTGAATAGAAATTTTACTATTGACTTACTCATTGTTTTCTCTTGGAAGTACTAATGCTACAAATCGATCTAGAACCGTTTAGGGATGTCCAAGGACGACCCTTAGATTATAGATCCCAAACTTTAGATTATAGGTCCCAAAAGAGTATGGAACTTTCGCTGAATGATAATGAAATATTGGAACTGAAGGGTTTCGAAAAGTGGAATGTAAGAGGGCAATAAAGCGAGCGAAAAGGAGATTGTTCACCTCCACACACAGCTCCTCCTTGCAACACGATTCCATACAACAGCGCTCTCTAGGCTGGCGCAACCAAGGGGGGGGGGAGCTTGGGGGATGAACAACCCCCCCCTCGAGGCGACAGAAAAAAACATTTTTCTCACTAAAATCAAATACTGAATTAAATTTCAATTTCAGGCAGAACGTTTCCGTCCAATTCATTGTCAAACAAATAATATTACAGCTTGTACTTGACAGATGTAGTGGGATAATTTTTTTTGAAATTCAATAAAATTATTTAAGCCTTGAAAGTAAACCTGGGTCGGCAACTGGCTGTTTCCATCATTCAAAAAAACGAGTCTTTTTTCGCTTTAGGTTCACCAGTTGAAAAGTAACGCTTTTTACTGGTTGAAAAGTAACTGTTTTTGATTACTTAATAAAATTAGCAGTTACTTTTCAATCATTATAGTGATCAATCAATATGAGGGATATGTTTAGTCTATTAAAGCAATATATATTTATTTATTATAAAAATGATATATGAAATAGATAACTGTATGTTCTAACCATTTTCCTTTAAAATTTGATTTTATCTCCCTGCTAATTCTCAAATACAAATAACCACATAATTTCATCAAATGTCCAACACTGTTATATACATTTTCTGTCAATATATCTTTATTTGAGCCATTTATTTGAAAGTGGCTTAAGTCCATTTATTTTCAAATCGAGATATTTGAGGGTTGGCGTTTTAATGGATTTAAAAATATACGTATAGGATACTAATGACTTATACTGCTTAAGTTTATCTAAGGGTGTTAAAATTATAGTTTCCATTAAAATAGTGGCAATTATTAAGTGAATAATATCCATTTTCTTATCAAGAATGGAATTAGACCACTTTCAAAATTAACAACCAGATTCATTATCAAATTCCTGAATTTATTTTACATATCTTTAAAACACTTTTAATATGGTTATGAACGTGCTTTTTCCCTTCCCCAGATAATTTTCTTGATGATCCAACCATCATCCCACGTAAATCATTGCCTACATTTACAGAGTTTAATACTTGTTTTAAGCGTTCTTCACTTATTTTAAAAGTATCAAAAAAGATTTTTTACAGACGGGATATATTCCTTTTTAGAATTTAAAAATACCTATAACTCCAATTTCTTGGCGAACATATTCCGTTTGATGACATCTTCCACAATTTTTCGCTCGACAGCTTCGTTTTGTTTCCTAAAATATCCCAAATCACAAGACTTCTTAAAAATATTATTTCTTTGATTATTTATTCTTATCTGAACTAAATAGTCTTGTAATGTTCTTCCCCATGGATGAAATAATTTCTAAAATGTAATGTAAAATTTTATGTTTTGTATTAATTGAACGCACTGGTTATTCAACTGACACAATAGTCCAAAAACTTAAGTTGACTTGTAAATACTCCTTAATTAAAATTACCTTCATTACTACTTTCCGACATTATCAATAGTAAATATCTTGATTTAAGTATAAATGGAGTTAGGCTACTTTCAAACTACACGGTTTGATTATTGAACTGATTCTGAAAACTTATGTGTTAGGAATTATCGTATTTTCTCGGTTTATAAACAACCTGAAACATTTTACTGATAAATAACATAAAGTTGTGCATGTAACCATGATAATCGGAAAAAATTGAAAAATGGAGATAGGCCACTTTCAAAATAAACGGCTCATTTATTAAATAGTCCTTGCCACTTTTTTTGCTATGAATTAAGAGGGATATAGGAATATATGTAATATGTTCTCCAACAAATTGCTTTTCAGTAACGATTATAAGTCTGTAGTTTATTTCGAATAAGAACAAAATATCACTCTTCGCTGTATTCTGTTATTTAAAAAATTGAATTGTATGAAATGACAAATATATTTCTTCTTAATATTAAAATTTTTTAATTGTAAATGAACTACATACAACCATAATAAGCAGAAAATATACATAAAAATATTTTCTTTAACTCAACATAAACTTTATTTCACAGCAGAAAGTAAATATTCTTAATCCTTAAATATTCTTAATGAGAAAATCCCTAGACGGGGGTTGACCATTCAACTCGTTATGAAAACTCTGGAAAGTTGCCAGGGCTTAATCAATCCGCAACTTCATAACTTTTACTTTATATAAAAATTCTTCGTTATAAACTTAAAAAAGAAACTTAGCTGTAAGAAAAAGTCGGAAAATCGGAAAGTAGGGAAAGAAAAACATGTCCCGAATATTCAGCGGACCTTAAAATATTTTCTAATTATTAACACAGGCCGCCTACCCAACCACTGGAGAAAATCAACGGCTACAGTAATCCAACTTTTTATTAAATAATATTATTATTATGAAATTTTAATACAGAAGAAGTGCTACATAAATAAATACTTGATACATATGTTTCTTATCAGTTAATAGCACAAATTCTCTATATATCAATTTAATGAGAAACACAATTTTAGCGGTGAATTCCGACGGTATAGATTCCTAATGAGTATTAAATACAACCCTATAATGTAAAGCATCTACTTTCAAAATGGATTATTAGTAAATTTGTAATTCAAAATAAAGTAATTTTAATATATATTGTAAAAATCAGGTCAAATTAATATTTTAAATAAATAAATAATAGCTCACGTTCAATTTTCCTGGCACCATTAAATGAACTCCAACTTACCTGAAAGAAAAAAAAAAAAAGCAAAAATTAATAAAAAATTACGTAAGTAATTGAATTATATATTCAATATTTCTATAAAATATTATTTATACAATACATTCAGTAGTATAGGTACGTATACTAAATTAAGAATAAATATGAGTTTTTATTATTTTGGAACTTCGAAAGAAAGAGAAAAACTTTTTTCTTGGTTCTTAATTACATTGATTTAAAGCGAATTATTAATTCAATTATTTCTGTTATATAACATGAAATGAATTATTATACTTTTTTTGGTTTGTTTATTTTAACGTCACTTTATGCCACTAAGGCTAATCGGACGATGCTACAGTGGGAGTCCTAAATTTTGCCTATCCTTCTATACTTAGAATAGAGATCTTTAACGATTACCTGACATCTTACAGGCTCGGGATCTCCATTTTACGTCCTATCCGAGGGACGGCATAGCAAGGATTTTATACTACCTTCGAGAAGCGAACCCGCGACCTTTAGTATAGTAAGTTTCTCTGCTAACCACTACACCACAGGTGACCCCTTATTATATTTTTTATAAGAAGAGAAAAGGTTGGCCGTTGCCGGAATTTCTGATTTCTTTCTATATTAAATGAATTTTGTCTGGTTTTTAAGTTTTTATTTATTTACTCAAAAACGGCTTCAACGATGTTGATCAAACTGGGTATTTAATGCATGTATAAGCCCGTGATGCGAAAGCAGAAATTTCATCAGAATCAGTCAAACGGAGGGGGCACTTTATTTAGTAAATTTTATCCCATTTTCGGGTGTTTTTTTTAATTTACTAAAAGACGGATGTAACAATGTTGATCAAACTGGGTAGGTATTTGATGTGTGTATATGCCCGCGATGCGACAGCCAAAATGCCTACAATATAAAGTGATTTTAGAGGTAATCGTAAACAGTAATCGTTCTCGATTTCCAGATAGGCATAAGAGGCATACTTTACTACTAGTCGCAAATACACCTCCTATCGATTCACCTTCACGATAAATTTACAAAAAGCAAATCGCTGTAAAAAAGAACCAAGCAGTAAAAAAAAAAACTCGACGGTTGATGGAATTAGGTCCCTTAAAAAAAAGATATAAGCAATAATGAATAGAAAAGTACTGAGAAAAACAACAAATAAAAGCATATAAATGTGGAAAAGTGTGGCGTTTACATATTATCGAAACACGCTGATTTCTAAACTAAGTAAGTTCGTAAGTGAAAGTTGTGTGTTGCGCGCATCGCACCAGATTTTTTTTATTTCATATGTTGTTTTTGTCTTGGGAAGGAATATTAAATGTATATAAGGAATATAAAACTTATATATATATATATATATTGTTTTATACTCTATATGTTCCAAAATTAAAATAACATAAATATGAATGAATGTGGTGAAAGGTGATTAGGAGTGAAAAGACGCTGGGTCAGGATCCCAACAAGAATCGGTGATTTAAATAATCGAAAAGCTTTGTTTCTAAAATTATTATTTAAATTCAACTTTTTTTATTAAGTAAAAATAAATTAAAACTCAACAAAGAAATAAAGAAAAACAAAAGCTAGTAAAGGATCGACTAATGGCTTAGTATAACCTTAACCAGCGAAGCATACAGTTACTTTTGAGCCCCTATTCTTTCATAGCTAGTTAACTGTTTTGAGACATTGTTACTAATTGAAGTACTCATCATTTATTTGACATTGTTCTGTTGTGATTTACCAAAACAAAAATTGTTTAAATCCGTATCAGTATTACAATTATAATGTCAAAGATAAATTTTTTCTTCATTAATGATCAAACAATTTTAGCATCTCCACTCGTTAAAAAAACATTTTTTTAATGAAGGTGAAATAAGTTATATCCTTTAAATCAAATAAACAAATCGTTATATTAATCATTGACCACAAATAAATAATCTTAATAATGTTTGTTTAACGTCCATTGGTGCTACTAAGGCTGATCGGACGACGCTACAGTCGGAATCCTAAATTCTGCCTATCCAGGTATAATTAGGATAGTGTTCTTTAACGAGTTTCTGACATCGCACAGGTATCTCCATGTTAAGTCCTATCCGAAAGACGGCATAGACAAGGATTTTTAACTCATATTAAAAAATCCTAGGGCTACCACGGGACGCGAATCCGCGACCTTTAGTATTGTAGGTTGCCATGACAACCACTACAACACAGTTGAACCCAAAATAATGTTACTAGAGCAACCAATCAAACGATAGAATTTTTGTTTACAGTTTTACTGGGACGGGGGGGGGGGCGTTGGGAGCTGAGCCCCAACTCCCCAACAGACGACAGAAAGAGACTTTTTTCTCTCATTAAAATCATATACTGAATCAAATTTAAAGAAGCACTTTTCCATTCACTTCTATCAAATAAATAATCATTGTACATTGTGTACTTGATCGATGAAATGGGGATATTTTTTTCTGAATTTCAATGTAATTATTTAAATCCCACCTGATAATCCTGGTTGCGCCAGTGTACATTTTATACTATACTTTATTAAAAATGAAGAGTTGTAAATAAAAACATGGCAATGGTTAACATAAAGAATAAAATAAACAACACTTTGAAACGAATGAAAGAAAGATTAAAGCGGCCTAAAAACTAATCCGGTAATGACAAAGCTAATATTTGATATTTGAAAGCAGACGGGCTCCATCAATATGAGAGAACCAAAGCATGAAGTTTGAACTGCCGCCCACAATTGTATTCCTGCGGCCCGGCAATCAAATTGCGAATGACACAATCAGGCTCGGAACCCCTTTGTTAATACAATTGCCGGGATATCGTCAAAGATAGGGCAGTCACCATTCTAGGAACAACTCTAACACAATGGAAGCGGTTTATTTATATATATATATATATATATATATATATTTTTTTTTTTTTTTTTAAGAGTGTCATTTGCACGAAATCGATCTTCCGAATAAAAACATTCCTCAATAACACCTTTTCAATTAAAATGATATACTTTTCTTACTAAATTTAACATCCAGAGGAGGCAGCAAAGATTCATTTTCTAGAGGAATAAATAGGTCAATGTTAAGTAATCAATGAAGGCAACAAAAGTTGAAATATCGAAAAACATCGATCACGGTCTTAAAAAAAAAATTAAAAAAATAATGGTGCGGTGCGCGCATCACACAACTTTCACTTACCATTCTCCATTCTTTCAATAAAAATACACAGCATTTTTTAAAAATGGCGTACTCAGGCGATACCGGAAAGGGAACACAAAACTTTTTTCCTCAATGACATTTATCTTTTCTGTTGGAAACTGGATATAGTCACCTCATTATTTCTTTAATTGCAAATTAAAGGGTTATTATACTGTGATTGAGTGTGATTATTTGTAAGTTCTATAAGTTTCCAACAGATGGCGGTGTAAGTTTATTTATTGACACATTTCATTTTCTTTTGATATTTAGGGTGGATGAGCATAAATTTATGTTTTCCAGCTTGAACTAGGAAAATCCGCGTTTTTCTCATGGGCCTTTATGTGTCGGCTTTTCACGTGTGGAGAAAAGGTAGATCTATTTGTTTTACATAAAGATAGGTTAAACAAAATCATTGTGCACCAATTAGTACGACAGTAAATAAAAATTGCAAATTGTAATAATAAAAAAATGTACATTATTGTCGTAAAAAGTTATAACTTGACGTTATCTATCATTCGTAAAATTAAATTTTTATGTTTTGATGTTTGAGGTTGCTCGCTTTTCATAACCTGTTTCAGGTAGATTCTCAACAAGTAGACGATAAATCCCGTTGGTTTTTAGATTAGCTGGAACGTTATCTTTACCAGTGAATTTTGATTTTACTGTATTAAAAAAGAATAGGATATAACTGATTCAAGGCATTACAGCTACTGAGCCACAGCAACGCGTGGCAGGGCCTGCTAGTATATATATATATATATAATTACTGACTAAAGGTAATATAGGTTGACCCCTAAGATGAGAGCAGACTGTGGGAGTCCCCTAATGGATGGGAGGGCTGTCTGTTTTTTCCGTGCTCTCATGTCTTTGCCGCCTACACGCCGCGCTCGCTGCCTTTAATGTTTACTCTGTCCACTCTAATGTTACAAAAAGCTTTCTTAATGTAACATTAAAGCAACATCACAATGTAAACTCTTCCTAGTTAGCAGTTTTAGCAATAAATAATTTAGTATGTCTAAACTCAAGTACAATAAGAGCACCTGAGGTGTAGTGGATAGCATGGCATCCTACAGTACTAAAGGTCGCGGGTTCGCGTCCCGCGGAGACCCTGAGATTTTTTAAAGGGAGTAAAAAATCCTTAGCTATGCCGTCCCTCGGATAGATGGAGGTTTCGAGCCTGTGCAATGTCAGGTACTCGTTAAAGATCTCCATCCTAATTATACCTGAATAGGCAAAATTTAGAAATCCCACTGTGGCATCGTCCGATTAGCCTTGGTAGCATTAAGGGGACGTTAAACAAACAATCAAGTAAAATATAATGTGAATGAATCCATCCATATACATATGTATAAAACGTTAAAATAGTTTTTTTTCGTTCAATACATTATTAAATATTCAATCTTGTTTACTGACTTACAAATAACAGTAGACCATCAATTAAAGACACTGTACAAACGTTTCCATACTAACAGGGACATTTTGACAGATTGACAAGAGACATGGCATGATATGCCAATAAATGTGATATTACAAAGGCGCTGGATGAGAGATCTCCGCTAAAAAACCACATTAACAAGCCCAGACAAGAGTTAGGTATTGCTCGGTGCCATCCTTCCCCATGTCTGACATGCCATTATTTAATTAGCAAACGAGCGAAAACATTTGATGATTGTAAAGGTTTGTTTTAGTGGTTATAGTGTTTTTGACTATTATAATTGTTATTAATTATAATTATTGTGTTCGGCAAATAGGTTTATCCTATTTAATAGTTTTATCGTCACAGGTGGCTTTTATTTTATATTTTTTAAAGAAATAAAAATATTTTTATATCTTTTATGTACATTGTCAGGTAAGATAAATTGAAATATCTTTTTGAGAAATCTAACCATGACAAAGGCTTGAATACCAAAATTAATAAATAAAAGAAATATTGATCTAGAGTGTCAGATATTGGAAATTGGGAGAACCTCAAACATTATAAATGGAACCTTATCGGATATTATGGAATCGTAAACTTTAATTTTTATTTGACAGGAATTATGTTTAATTTAATTTCTTATTATATTTTAAATTAGTTTAGTAGCAAATTCCTATAAATATTTTACTATTCTTTAAAATAAGTAGGTATTAACAATGAATTAAATAAAAAAAAAAAAAAACCTGTACCACTACAACCCATAAAGGGTCTTGGGTGCAGTACTATGTAAGGAAGAGTACTGTTTCTTGGTCAGCGGTCGTGCAAGGAGGTGATTTGACCGTGATCACGCTCAACCGCCAGGTTCTTTCCCCTTAATTTTTCAATAAAGGGTACCCACTTTATAGAGGCTGGGTTTGCCCCAGGAGGGTCTCTCGGCCCACGAGGCGAACTGTGGCGAATAATAAAGATATCATAAGCCATGTCAGATTCGAACTCGGGACCTTAAGCACAGCAGTCCACTGCCTTACCAGTGGGCTACCCCGCTCCCTAATGAATTAAATATCTTATCTTATTCTATAAATATAATTTTTTATAAGTATACCTTATTGTTTCTATAATTAAATAAAACATAAGAAAAAAGAACTAAAGAACAGGTAGGTACTTATATTTTACAACGCATGCCTTGCATTCAATGAACAGCATCGACTCATGCAATCCATGCTTTGATAAATGATTTACTTTAAATATTCATTTTAAAATAGAATTGTACCTTAATAAATTCATACCAATGTGCATAAAATACTTTATACATCCTTTATCCTTTATAGTATATAGGAATATAAAAAAAAATAATACAAAATTGTGACAGAATTGTTTAATCGTTTACCTGCTTGGATTGGAGCGGCTGGGGGTGGCTGGCCTGGGGGGCGAGGGGCAGCTCCGAGCTCTGGGCCACCATCGCCCTAGCATCAACATCATCAACCATGTAAATATAGATATATATTATAGTAACTGCCATGCCTTTCTACATCTGAGAGCCATCTCCATCTTCCTGCGTAGTTTATTTAGAAATATCTAGGCGAAAAGACTTTCTGTGTCCGTTGATGTCAAGAAGGTAGGTAAGATGTTGGGTGATTAAAGATAGCAGAGGGAAGTATAAAAGAAATATACCTGTCATAACTGTTACTGATAGAAGTAACAGGTGATATCAGCTACGGTGGGAAGTAACTGCGACATAGTATAGTACCAAGAAGCTTAAATGGCATGTGTCCCCGATCATCCAGTTATGGGTACATTAAGACATAGGTCCCCTTTTATCAAGCTTACATCTTTGAGCGACACGTGGCCGCTGACATTGAGGAATGAGCAACGGCTTAGGGTTTTTGAAAATAAAGTACTACGAAGAATATTTGGACCGAAGTGAATTTGTCGCTCACATAACGCCGAACTTAGTGAACTGTACCCGATAAATTGACGTGATAGCAGCGAGACTTAGTAGTGAACGAATCCCGAAAATATTAATAAGCGCGGTGACGAATGGGAAAGTGCGAGGGGTAGGCCCTGACGGAAGTGGGAGGATTGCGCGTAGGCAGATCTTTCGAAGTTGGGTCTGGGATGGCGGTCGGTGGATAGAGGGGTGCAGGGAGAGAGTTGTCGTGTCGGCATCGAACCTTTGGGTTCGTTACCCCTTCATTGTTATTATTATAGATCCTCTTTATAGTTACCTTTACATTAGATATAATATGACACTACAGGTATTTTCTTTAGTGACCGTTATACATTAGAGATAATACGACAATATAGTTACCAACTGTCGTAACGCTTACAAGTAACTGGCGATAACAACTCCTGTAGGAAATAAATGCCACATAGTGCCTTAGAAAAAGTTGCACCGAAGAGTTAAAATTGAATGAGTCCCGAATCGTCCAGTTATCGTTACATTACCAAAGGGTATAGGTACCCTTAATAATAACCGTTACATTAGATGTAATGCGACAGTATAGCTAACTTTTATAATAACCGTTACATTAGATGTAATGCGAGACTATAGATAACCGCCTTGAGTGAGGGATCAAGTGAAAGGGAAACACCATTGATACCTGATACAAATCGCAACTTGGATTTGTAAATTATTATTAAGGCTTAGATAAAAGCATTAAAATAACAGAGTGCTTTCTCAATTTTTGGAAGGTTAAGTAAAGGGATCTCTTGGGGACAAACATTGTTTTATAGATATTTAAAATTAATTTTAGAACTCAAAAAGAACTATACATTTCAAACCACACAACAATTTATCGTTTCAAAAAAAAATTGGGATTCGAAGTTGCTATGGGTACTTACATGCAAAATTATGAAGTTTTCAACAACTGAAAAGAGAAAACTGCATGCATCAATTATGATTAAGTCAATTCAATAACTGAAAGGGTCGGGGCAAAATAGTGCCACGCAACATTTTTAACTAAAATAAACTCTACCTGCCGTCTCTTGTATATTATGTAGTACTTTACTTACGTCTATGTTGGAAAAGCCACCTAAATATGTCTATAGAGGCTCTATAGTCATATTTAGGTATAAGCATAGATATATATAGTCCTACGTAATATACAGCAGACTGCAGCTACAGTTTACATTTGTTAAAAATGTTGTTTGGCACTATTTTGCCCCGACCTCTTCAATTAATTTGGGGGATTCTTTTTATGTTCACTAATGTATAATAATAATATAATAATAAGTTAAGTTGAATAAATCAGATTTCTAAAATAAATGATAAATCAGATTTCTAAAAATTGAAGAAGCATAAAAGAAGTGATAATTACAGACTAGAGTTTTATGGATATTATTTCATGAATGCCACGGTTTATTATTTGTGAGTTTGATTGATAATTTGAAATAGATTGTATTTATTACAGTTAAAGTGTAACTGTATAAAATAAATAATTGTAAAGACCTCATGGGGACTAACAGTGCGGAATATGTCCCACAGTAGGACTTAAATTTTAATTCATCCCACATAAATAGATACCTTCTGAGAGGTAGGTAATACATACATAAAACCTAATTCTAATGCGCTTGTTTATTTATAAATATAATGAGAACTTTATTAAATTCATAAAACATAAATACAACCTAACGGAAAAATGATATAACTAAGACGCGTTAATTTATCCCATGTTGTTTTTGTTGTCCAAAATACGATGGGAATCGACCGCCAATAACCCTAACTTTGGATAACCTCTAAATTGTAACGTGAAACAAAACACAAAACATATTATTTCAAATAGTCCTAGACTTGTTGTTGAAACAAACTGTTTTAGTACAAGTATGTGACCATTCGAGTACCTTCTGCGCTTGTCGAGAACATTCTGGACTGTTCCGATTCAGACTAAATATAAGGAGCGACTTTGTAAGCTTGTTTATTATTTCAATTTATATTGTTTGTGTGGCATTGTAAATTATTATTTCCTTGGATTAAAATTCTTTCATGCGCGGTCATAAGGGCTTAATTCACAATTTGAGCATTTGGAGATTATGTCGTATTATTATCGCACGAAATCAGAGCTTATTAGTCAAATTAAGTCAAACTATATTGTTCTATAAAAATAACAATTAAAATTAATATCAATAATTAGATTTTACATATTTTGAACTTAGCTGTAGCTCTCCTGAAAAATTCATAATATTGACTTAAGCCCTTATGACTGCGCATCAGAGAATTATTTTAACCTGCATAAGTATTAAAATATTTTCTATGAAGTAATATTTCTCCAGATTTTTTTTTCCTGATCCCTCCAGACGGTTTGTCTGGATGTGGATCTGGAGAATGTAACACGTTAGACGTAACACACACAGACGTCGCTCCCCTCCCCCCACTCACACAGATTAAACAGAAATGAAAAACAAAAGCAATCTGTTTAAGTGTTCCATTATCAGATAGAATAAAATTGAGCGCAGAGAGAGGAAAATTAACGCATTGCCAACACCGCATACACTGATTGTGTCAGGTTTACTAGGTTTTTATTATGGGTGTAGAGGAAATTTACAGATCGAAATGACCAGTCACGGCGACTCGATAAAAACTGTTTCATTTTATGCTTAATCCATCGAAATCCGTCACGCCTGAAACCGAGGATAAAATTTGTGACTGGACAGAATTCTCTATTGGGAAAATTCTTTTGAAGGGTACCACAGGTGGCGGTACAGCAGTTTGCATGGCAGCCTACAATACTAAAGGTCTTTGTCCTGCGGTGGTCCTAGGATTTTTTAAAGGGAGTAAAATATCCTTGGTTAGGACGTAGAATGGAGGTCCCGAGCCGGTCCGATTTTGTAACACTTTATGTCTGGATGTTTGGATAGGCAAACTTTAGGAGTTTCACTGCATCCGATTAGCTTTAGTAGCAAAAAATGACAAATGTTATTCACTTCACGACACATTCCCCCCAGTTTTAGCACTGTTATTATGGGTGTAGAGGAAATTTACAGATCGAAATGACAAGTCACGGCGTCTCGATAAAAACTGTTTCATTTTATGCTTAATCCATCGAAATCCGTCACGCCTGAGAGCGAGGATAAAATTTGTGACTCGACAGAATTCTCTATTGGGAAAATACTTTTGAAGGGCCACCTGTGGTACAGCAGTTTGCATGGCAACCTACAATACTATAGGCCGCGGTTTTATTTTAATGGGAGTAAAAAATCATTGACTATGCCGTCCCTCGTATAGGACGTAAAATGGAGGTCCGGAGCCTATACAATGTCAGTTACACGTTAAAGATTCCTATCCTAATTATACCAGGATAGACAAAATTAGGACTGATAATTATAATTTACGTATTATAATTACGAAAATAATCGACTTTTCCAAAAAATCGAACAAAATAAGTTCATTGATTGACATTCAATTTATCCTTTGTAACCAGAGGACTAGCTTTATCACACTGAACTGACGCATAGGATAATTTCATAGCAGAACAAGCCTTTGATGACTGAAACAGCTCACTTTCTGGAAACAAGTGAAATATATTTTTTTTTTACGTAAACACAATTCATCCGATCTCCCCCCCCCCAAAAAAAAATCCTTTACAAAATCTGGTAATAGCATTGAAAAAATAACTTTAATAAAAAACTTTAAATAAAGTTTAGCACTACAACCTATGAAGGATCTTGAGTGTCGTACTGTGTAAGGAAGCACTTCCGCTTGGTCTGCGGGCGTGAAAAGAGGTGATTTGACCGTGATAGCGCTCAACCGTCATGTGTTTCCCCTTAATTTTTCAAATAAACCACATTTTAGAGGTTAGGTTTGTCGCAGGAGGGTCTCTCGGCGACCGAGACATTACAATACAATACAATAAGGCTTAACGGATCCGAAGGCCCGACGCCGACACCACCAATCGGTCCCTACATACCTCCATCCACCTACCACCGTCCAATCCCAAATTCACAAGATCTGCTTTCACCGAATCTTCCCACCTTCGCCTAGGCCTACCCCTCGGCCGTTTTCCAGTCGGCAAAGCGTTTATCAATCTTTTAGGAATTCGTTCACTACTAAGACTCGTCATTTTGCATGCCCACTTTAGCCGACGCGCAGCTATAGACTCGATTACATTTGCCGGGTAAAGCTCACGCAATTCCGCATTGTGTAGCCGTCTAAATTCTCCTGTTGACTCATCTTTCTTCGGCCCGAATATTTTACGCAGCACTTTATTTTCAAACACCATAAGGCGTTTCTCATCCCTTACTGTAAGCGGCCATGTTTCACAACCGTAAAGAACAGTCGGAAGAATTATAGTTTTATAAATCCTAATTTTTAAATTTCGGGATAAAAGGCGTGACCCAAGTAATTTTGCAACCGAGAAATAACAAGCATTTCCCGCCTTTAATCTAGCCTTAATTTCCTCTTCGATTTCGTTTTTTCTAGTTACAGTAGATCCTAAATATCTAAATTTCTCAACGGCTTCGAATATTTCCTCTTCTACTTCAATATCGCCAAAATTGTCACCGTTCTACAACTAACCATATATTTGGTTTTTTCCGTATTTATTTCTAGCCCTACTTCTTTTCTGGCTTCCATCAATGCTTTTGTATTTAGTTCTATCGTTTCCACGTCGTCGCCAAGCAAAACCAAATCATCAGCGTAACCGAGTACGGATATATTTCCCCCCAGATTCAAACCCTATCCGGTATTTATCACCTCCCTAATGAAAACCCGAATGACCGAGACATTATGGACAGAATATTAGAGATATCTTGCCAAGCCAGATTCGAACTCGGGACTTAGAACCTCACACCAACTCAATAGGCAATGATAGCTCATAGGCATATGAGGATTTTTGAGATACAGGAGAAATTTCTAAATATATAATCTAAAATGTGGCTAATTTTTTTCAGCAATTTCGTCAAGTCGATTTTTTAACTTTATTAGTTACTGACTTTTGAGAAGAACTGCTCAAGCTGGAGCAAATTAATAGTTAACAGCCTTAATTATTATTGTTTGAAATTACTTATTTGTTTAATGTCGATAGTAGATGTTTCTTATTATTCTGGTTATCAACTGATATGTTTATTATCATTTTTGTTTTAGAATATTTTGTAAATCACACTAGAATCAATTTTGGAAACTCTCGTGCTCTTTTCAAGTAATATTAGTACAAGACTATAGTGTTTATCAAATAAAAATAGTACTATTGTTATTAATTACTGACATATACATAAAAAAAAAAATCCCTCACAAGAAATGTGATCAAATTTCCCTGTTCCCTATGATTATCAAACAATGCTGGAATTAAATAATGGATAAAGGATTAAATATAAACTCGTGTTGGGTGGCACGGATTTAAATAAAGGCCGCCTCACAATCATAAAATACGATTATGAGTAATGCTGACTTATGAGTGTGAGACCTCTATAAATTGTATGACCCCCCCCCCCCCCCCCCCAAGGCTGAATTATGTCAAAAAAGTGTGACAGAATTTTTTAGGCGATTTCCAAAGTTGAATTGAGTTCACCTGCAACATCTCCCCTTTAAGTGCATATTGAGAGAGATGCTCTCCATAAAAGAGCTTTTAGGGGGCTTACATTTTTTATCCGAAACCCGCAATTAGGAAGCGGATATTCATTTTTTTTTATTTTTTTTTTTTATTATCTACTTTTAAGCTTTGCTACAACCACTCTAAATTGCAATAGAGGATAAAGAAAATTGCAAGAGATCGGTATGGTGTTGTAAAATTGATGTTGAGCGGTTTTAACTTTTTTTAGCACGCTCCCTAGATTGAACATCAATGTCCACCATTTCAGATTTATGAACAAGCAAAAAAAAAAAAAAAAAATTAAAATAAAAACCTTTCCACTATGATAAGAAGAAAGTCCCTTTACTTTTTAAAGTGTAAGATTGAGAATGCAGTTGAAATTTCACATGTGATTATCCAAAAAGAAAAAAAAAAAAGTTTTTGAGTTGCAACCACCATCTTGCCGAGGTGCGATATTATAAAAAAGAACCTTCGCTCACTTTCGAGATGTAATTTTCGTAGCAATCTAGATACAGGGCACTAACGAGGATCGCAATCTGTAGAGTGTTAGGCACAGAGGGTGACTGCTATAGGCACGAAGGCACTAAAGGCACCAGCTGATGATAGCACTAAAATATTTAGTGCCGCGACTTCTCCTCATTAGTCTGTCTGCTATAAGGTCTACTAAACTCCTTTCCCATAAAGTACTAATGTCTACTAAACCTGTAAAGATTCTTAAAACAACGAAACAGCTTTTAGGGAACTAAAATGTTAAAGAAGTTGAGAAAATCTAGTACTAAAACTGAAAAAATAAACTTTTGAATACTAGGGTAGGGGTCTTTAACAAGCAACTGACATCGTACAGGCTGGGGACCATCATTTGCGTTCCATCCGATGGAAGGGAACCCAAAGCTAAGGGTTTTTAACTAGGGTCACCTGTCAGGATTCGAACCTGCGACCTTTAGTATTGTGAGCTGCTATGTTAGCCAGAACACCGCAGGTGTCCTAGGATCGTATGATTTAACTTTTTATAGATTACCGAGGTAAAAGTTCTCCTGGAAAAAATTAACATAATAAAAACAAGACCGGTTTTCTAATATTCTTTATTTATTTTTACTATTTAGTAATGCTTCCAAACTATAGGGGAGCGGGGTAGCCCACTGGTAAGGCAGTGGACTGCTGTGCTCAAGGTCCCGAGTTCGAATCTGATATGGTTTATGATATCTTTATTATTCGTCTCGTGGGCCGAGAGACCCTCCTGGGGCAAACCCAGCCTCTATAAAGTGAGTACCATTAATTGAAAAATTAAGGGGGAAAAATCTGGCGGTTGAGCGTGATCACGGTCAAATCACCTCCTTGCACGACCGCTGGCCAAGAAACAGTGCTCTTCCTTACATAGTACTGAACCCAAGACCCTTCATGGGTTGTAGTGGTACAGGTTTCCAAACTATAAAATACCGCTGTAATATGGATAGATGATTAAGGAAATAAATTAGAAAATTATCACAATATTATAAACGAAGACCCCACGCTAAGAACGTGTTCTGTCACATTTTGCAAATTTTACAGGAGAGCAAAAAGAGTGTTTAAATCTTGTCTAGAACACAACCTAGTAACTCTAAGTCAATGGGAAAAACTAGTGTATGACCAATATATTTTCAAATAATGGTAATGTTAATAAAAATACAATAAATTGTTTGTTAGTCCAAAAAGAATCAATGACCAAAAAAGAATTGTAACTGCGTTTGCCCCTAAACAAGAATTGTAAATATCTCAAGGACTGAATCCGATGTTTTCGTGTAAACTACTCGGACTGGCTTACTATAATGCGCAATAAAACAATATTCACAAAAAATGGACTGAACACGTTCTTAGCGTGGGGTCTTCAAAAAGGGCTGAACGAGAGATGGAATATCATCACAGTAAAATAAAAAGAATTTTAAACTGATTAGTTGTGTATTCACTGCCTGAATCAAGGTAAAAATAAATTGTTTTGTTTTCAGTTCGAAAACCATAACAAGTGCAATGCAAGTCAATGCTCTACGGGGACCGAGAAGAAATTTATCCGCAGGGAATTAATATGGAAATTAAAAAATTATAATAGAACACTGTACTAGGGCTGTAAGGTGAAATCCATCACGGGGTGGGGTATAAAAACCCCGAATTCAGCTCAGACAAGTTAAATTGGGAAGATAAAGAGAGAGATGACAATATTGACTCCAAAAGTAGAATTGATGATCGCGTCAATAACCGTCTCGCGAGGGGACATTAAAAGGTTCCCTGATAACGTATGCAATCTATCTTACTCTACGCTCTAGGCTAGAGTGCTTTCTGTAGAGTACTTACTATACGTAGAGCAATTTTTACTATCCCCCATATCTCAAAGTCTCATTCATTTCTTATAGCATTGGTTCCTATATTGACCAAATGCGTGGAGGATAGCTTTTTGTTAGGGTCAATATAAACGATGAAAACTTTGTTCTCAACAACCAAAAATGTTATGTGTAGGCCGTAGTAAGTGCCTTATAGCATTATTCGTTTAAGAATACAACAAATATTGAAATAGATAAAATATTTGAGGAGGGTTATGATCCGTGCGAATCCCCCCAGAACCCACCCTTGATGCGAATTTTTGGAATTGTATTATCGACGATTTGAAGAAGTTTGCAATATTCTAAGTTAGCTGAGCAGGAAGTCAATAAATGAAGCGTTGAAATGCATAAGGGTATAAGTGCCAAAAAAATATACAAAGATTTTTTTTTTTGCCAAATTGTTATGTGTGTTAAACAATTCTTCAGAAATGGATATAATTAATTTTTAGTTGTAAATAAGTAGTTCATTGAACGTTTGAAAGACAGCATGGTTGTAAGCGACGAACGTAGTTCGCCTAGTGTAACTTTAATGTGTAAGCCATATCATTTCTGGAAAAAAATTTCAAAGGCACCTACACAACTTTTGCATTTCCATGCTTCAATTAATCAAAAGAAGTTAAGAAAATGTCATAGAAAGAGTCTTTAGTCTACAATTATATACTATGGAAATACTTGTATTGTTTTTTAAAACTACATCAAAAAGAACAGAAAGTTTCATTGATATATCAACAGAGACAAAATCAAGAAAAAGGAATAATATATATTTTTAATACAAAGAAAAACAAACTACAGCATAAATTGTACAGGATTTTGCTAGGTATATTCAACACAGATGGAGTTGCTTTTTCAAACGCACATTCGTCAGTTATTAAAATAAAAAAAATTGTGTTGAGAAGCACCAATTAAAAAATGTTTTTTTTTTTTTTTTTTTTTTTTTTTTTTTTAGAATTTTCCTCTCTTCTTTTTCCTCATAGCTACGTGCGAAGGCGAGGATTAACACGTGCGATGTAGAGAAATCCCTAATGGGCTTCGGGAAATAATATTTTCTCTGTATCTCACTCGGTTCATCTAAAGGAAATAAGAAAAATCGGTACTAGTCTGTTGAACCCCCTTAAACTAATTAATTGTGTTAAACTAAGACAATTTTTTTTTTTTTTTTTTTTGCTTCAATCTTCGATTCACACCTGTCACCCAGCGTGACAATCAGCGAATGTGATGTTTACAATTATTGAACTTAGGGCATTTTAGGCATGATGAAAGGAAGGTGCCCAGCAGCACCTCTTTGTGGGCTTCATACCTTACGTGAGCAGGTCCCTCATCCAGCTTCTTTATAGCCGCCTAGCTACAGGCATATCAGCCGTGGCCATGTCGTTAATTAGTGTATTGTTATGTCCGTGTAATTTAACAAAAAATCGTGAATAAAGAGTTCGTATGTGTTGTTCGACAGTAGGTTGTTGTAAGTCTGTATGTAGAGTTTTATTATTTACGTACCAGGGAGCGTTCGTTATTAGTCTCAAAATTTTTGATTGAAAAGTTTGGAATTTTCGTAAGTGCGTCCTCTTTGTTGAGCCGAAAATCTGTGAGGCGTATGTCCAAATGGGTTTAAGTAAGTAAGTGTATGTGTTCAGTTTATGTTCTATTTTTAATTTTGACGATTTAGAAAAAAGAGAGAACAGTGTTTTCAGTCGTTTGTTAAGAGTCTGTCTTTTCATTTTTACGTGTGGGCCCCAAGTCATCCTTCTGTCGAACAGAAGTCCCAGGTAGCGTACTGAGTCCGTCTGAGGTATTTGATTGTCTCCTATGTAAACTGGTGGGCATGTGTCGCGTCGCAGTGTGAATGTTATATGTTGGGATTTGTTATGGTTTAATTTCATTTTCCAAAGTGAGTACCAATTTTGTAAATGTAGTAAGTGATTTTGCAAATTTAGTGATGCCAATCTTGGGTTATTATGTATTGTTAAAATTGCAGTGTCATCGGCGTAGGTTGCAGTTAAAGTCTCAGAGTTTGTCGGTATGTCATGTGTGTATATAATGTATAATAATGGAGCAAGTATCGACCCTTGTGGAACCCCTGCCGAGATTGGTCTGACTGACGAAGTCTCAATGCCTTGTCGGATAGAGAAAAATCTTTCGCAGAGGTACGATTGAAGTATCAGGTAATATGTATGGGGTAGAATGGTCTTGAGTTTGAAGAGAAGACCTTGGTGCCAAACTTTATTAAACGCCTGGGCGACATCCAGAAATACACCAGTAGCGTACTTCTTCTGCTCTAGTGCCCCAGAAATGAAGTCAGTTACTCTGTGTAGTTGATGTGTTGTTGAATGAAATGTGCGGAAACCAAATTGGTGGTCAGGAATTATGTTTTTGTTAGTCAGTATGTCCACAAGTCTTGTATATAATAATTACTCAAAAAGTTTAGAGCATACAGGAAGAAGACTGATTGGTCTGTAAGATGACGGATCGTTAGCATTTTTGTCTTTCTTATGTATCATTTTGATGTGTGAATATTTCCACTGAATTGGGTATTTAGTCGTCCTGAGAATGCAATTGTATATTGTCGTAAGGAACACTAGGGCTTTTCTAGGCATTTGTTGGAGCGCCTTGGCTGTTATTAAGTCATAACCCGGGGCTTTTCTTCTAGGTAATTTTCTTATGTGGTTTGCAACTTGTGAAGGTGTAAATGATAATGGCGGTGGTGTCAACTGTAATGGTATTAATCGAAACTGTAAGACAATTAATCGAATGAAATTGATATCTAGTGGAAGGTTAGGTTATAGTGAGTTTGTCACGTTTTTCATATAAATCTGTTAAACCCCCACAAACAAGTAACACACTCCTTATTAAGTTTTCACAATTTATGATAAATAAAAGTAGACAGAAATTTCCATTATATTTACAATTATTAACAATTGGTTAATAGAATACTTATATTTTATTTAGAAAATAAAGCCCATTTACATTACAATACTCATTAAAATTACATTTATTAACAATTGGTTAATACTTTTATTTTAGTTGCAAAACAAAAAGGCTCATTCCGCACTATTATCATTCATCACATATAATGATTTTAAAATGACAGAAATAACCTCCTTTCTCAAAGATCGATCTCCAAGCTTATCGAATTCTTCACATCAATAAGTTGTTTGTGGGGGTTTAACGGACTAGTACCGAAAAATCTTTTTCCTTTTACAATAAACAAGACAAGTAAGACCTGAATCGTTGGGAAGAACACTAGACAGAGATCGGGAGGCAGACAGGACATGAGATCCCCAAGGGCGAATCTGATTGGCTAAGACAATCGCTGCATTAGGCAAGGAGCCACCATGGCGATGACCTTCCTACCCACGTAGTTACAAAGCTGTTACCAAATCATTCAACGACACCTTGTTTTTCCTTTAATTTTTCTTGTTGGGCCTTTGAATCATGAACACTCGAACATCGATTTGGCATTGAATTGTGGGAAAGGTAGAGGCGGTTAAATAAATACTGTAGGGTCATTATCTGAAAATGTGTCAATCGTACGTCCGGTCCATTTTCAACCATTCAAAGGAGAAATAAATAGGAACTATTTCACTCATTTGTTGTTCTATGGAGGCTATGTTTCAGCTCGAAACTAAATTTATAATTGGTTAAAAAAAATTAAAAGTAATTGTTCTCCCTCACCTTGTCCGACTCCCAGGCAAGCTACTTTAAAAATTCGTATTCTTTCAACAATTGAGTGTTTGATTAAATTGATTAATCGGTTAAGTCAGTAATTACTTCAAGATTCCATGAAAAAATAAGCGGTGTCATTTATTGTTACCAATAACCATAAATAAAATAAAAAAGGTATGTCCAGACGTTTTTACTTCACTCCCTCACATCAAGTGTTGGATGGTCTGAGCATAGCTCAAAGCCCGGGGTGGAAAGAATCGGTTGAGGGAAGACCCTAGGATCGTTTTGACTGCCGACCAGGGGCTGCGATCGCTTGCCTCCGCTGTCAGATTTAGGTTATTAAGGGAAATCTACGCTGTGGTCAATAGCTACTTCACTCCCTCACCTCAAAAAACTGGGGAATTTTCAAGTCATTTTTCACTCAACTATTGTTTTTCGATGGAAAATGGTCATAGTTTTCGATTCTGCAATATTTTTCAACTTTGACCTTCTTACAGTGATTAAAAAATAATAAAGACTTTGAAAACTTCACTCCCTCATACTTCACTCCCTCACTTTTTCCAAAAATTTCTTAAATGAGGGAGCGAATGCCTTCATTCTTTGAATTCCCAAAAGATTTTGAGAATGCTTTTGAATGTAAAGGTGACGATTCCTAAACTATGACCAAAAGTATGTAACTGTAACCTAACCTAACTCTAATATTAAGCCTACTTTTGGCTAAACGCGTTTGGAATTTTATTTTTTGAATTTGAAATTGTTTTACTATTCTTTTTTAAGATTGTATTTCTTTAAAATATACGCGTTTTTGCTTTCACTTTTCAAAGTTTACTACTACCTTAACACATTTTTCACTACCATTCACTCCCTCGCTTTGAAATTGTTTTCATAATTTTTTAAAAGAACAATTAAAGGTTCTCCTGTCTGGCTACTATTTAAAAAGTAAATATGAAAAATATGAATATGAATAAAAATGAAATATGAATTTTTTCGGCCAGAAATTATAACTTTTAAATAATGAAATTTTAGCAAGTGAAATCTACGCATCTTCAGATAACGTAAAAACAAACCACAAAACATATGATTTAAAACAGTTCTAGACTCGTTGTCGGAATAATTGGAACAAACTATTATAGTACATTTTCGTCGTTCGTCGTATATTTCTAAATATTACATGTTATAGGTTCCATGCCCTAAAGTATACCACATGTATACACAGATCCATAATCACTACTCAAAATAAATTTGTTAAAGGAACAACATATTTCTGACTCCAATACGAAAAATACCAGAGACTGTTTAATAACTAAACGAAGTCATTCCGTTTCAGATTTAGAGTTACGGGGTCATTTATTAGAATAGCATCGCTTTCATTAATTGTATTTATATAGTAGGTCCATCAACTGTGTGCATATATATAATTTTACTTTCACTTACTTAAGCATGAAATATATAGTAAGGGAAAGTATTGCGAACGTGAAAAATTTCGACTTCCGGTTTCCAACGGAAATACACGTTTTGGGGTCCTCTGAGTCCAAATAACCAAGACCCGCGAAATGGTCTGTGTGTGTGTGTGTGCGCGCGCGCGCGCGTGTGTGTGTGTGTGTGTGTGTGTGTGTGTGTGTGTGTGTGTGTGTGTGTGTGTGTGTGTGTGTGTGTGTGTGTGTGTGTGTGTGTGTGTGTGTGTGTGTGTGTGTGTGTGTGTGTGTGTGTGTGTGTGTGTGTGTGTGTGTGTGTGTCTGTGTGTCTGTATGTGTGCCTGTGTGTCTGTATGTGTGCCTGTTTTTAATGATGGGCATCGGCTTGCCCGGTCTGCCCACCATTAATTATAATTTACTCAGGTAAAAATGAAAATAAATATGCAATATGCTTATTGCTGCATATGAGATTGACATGCATCATTTTGATTATAATTAATATTGACTAAGACATTGACATATCAATTTAATGATGTCTAAGTTGCCTTAACAGAATTTAATGCAGTTTATTAGGTTACTAATTTTGCATGTTATATTTTACCAATTTTATTTTATATGTGTTGCCAATAATCTGGCCAAGGGAGGACCATATGTTTAATGATGAGCATCGGCTTGCCCAGTCTGCCCTCCATTAATTTTAATTTACTCAGGTAAAAATGAAATGACTCATTTTAGTGGACTGTATAACATGATGGGGTTGGCTCAGTTCAAAGGTCACTTTGTGAAGTGAAATATTTATTTTAATACAATGAAAACAAGAACAGTTGTTCATCTTCTATTTTTAGGTTTTACTATTTATGGCTTACTACATGAATTGAATTAAATAAACACATGAATTAAATGAAATTCAATGTTGGACTTGCTTGCCCCTGTGATATACTAAGTCCATTATAATTGCTGCCTGCCCTTCTTCCTGCCATCTCAGTCCCCTTCTGGAATCCCTTCCTTAGCAGGATATGTCCATATGAGTTGATGAAGAAAACAAGGGGTGGCCTTAGACACACTATTCTTAGGGTTGATGGCCCTATAGATATGGCTGCCCAGTACTGTCTCTTGGCTACTACTGACTGATTGCCTACCTGGCCACCTGAGGGCATTGTGCATAAAGTAATTTAAAATGTGTTTGCGGGTTGGCGCGAACAGTCTTGTGTATGTTTGTGAACAGACTCCGTCTCTCGTTACGCCTAAAAATAAGAACTGGATAAACATAAAAAAAAAAACGAGTAAACATATACAGGAGAAAAAAAGAAAATTATTTCGTCAACTCATAAAACACGTTAATCACACGCATGCCACGTACGCCTTTAATGACAGACTATGTTTATAATTCATTCATTCATTAAATGGAAATTATTTGTTTCATGGTAACTATATGAATTTTTCGACAACTACAATCAACCTGGGTAACTTTGTACAGTTCGGGGTAACTTTGTACACAGACCTTGAATGTGTTTCAAAACCATCTACCAACCAAACAACAGGTAGTTTTGATGTGAATTTTTGTTTTGATTATTGTTATCTCTATGTAACTAAAAATACATAGAGATTGCAATAATCAAAACAAAACTTCCTATTGTTTGGTTGGTAGATGGCTTTGAAACACATTCAAGGTCTGTGTACAAAGTTACCCCGAACTGAACAAAGTTACCAAGCTAGATTGTACATATTCAATAATAAAATTAGACGACTTCGAGTATTATGCTTGCATTGCGGTATTATCGCAAGTAAAAACTTTTATTTAATAATAAAATATTTGTGTACTTCAGAGAGCAAATATAAACAGATATAAGTAAATGAATGTGGGCTTTGAGAAAAGGCATTTAACAAAACACTTCGATTCCTAATCTAAGAAAGTTGGTAAGTAAAAGTTATGTGTTCCGCCTATCGCACCAGATTTTTTTGACATTGTATCATAACTTGTCAGTCCCTGTTAAAAGTTAAAAGCATATTTTCGGGTACCTGTCCTCAGCTCTAGGATATAAACGATCCTAAGTGAAATTTCCAGTTTTGCCATTTAGACAAATATAATCGGGAACTACATAGCTATATATTTATATATTGGATGGGACCAATTTCTGGAGAGATCTCCAGTTACCGGAGGATCTATTTGTCTCGGGTATTAGCAATGCAAACAGTTCTCCCCGGGACAGGATCGGTTACTCCGTAAACTAACCAGGTGAGGTACACTAAGCTAAGGCTCTCTCAATATCTTCCCTCTATATTAGTTCAGTTGATAGCTAGCTGATAGCTAATGGAGATTACTATACCAGCTAACGATATTTCTCATTTTGTTCCGAACCTATCGCCCCATATATAACAACAACGTAGTATTCTAAGGGAGGATCAGGCCCATCAGCCGATTTACAAAGCTACAGGTGAATTAGTAGTTGATATAGAGCTGTTAGGGTAGCGTGGTGGAGTGGTTATTCTACTTAAAAGTGAGATCACTGCTAATCAAAATATTTAGTATGAAAAAAATACTATAAACGTTTACCAAGCTTATAAAATGGCATATAAATTTTTACTTCCGCTTACCTATATATGAAATATGCAGTAAGGGAAAGTATTGCGATCGCGAAAAATTTCGACTTCCGGTGTTCAAGGGAAAACATATATAGGATTCATGTTTAAATTAAGTTTTCAACAACTAAATAGAGAATTATAAAATCAGACGCGTTGGAGTCATATGCCTGCATTAGCCGTATTATCACGAGTAAAAACTTAATTTTTTTCGGTACACTAAAAGTTTTTTAGAGAACAAATTTTTTATTTTTCAAAAATAAGTTCCAAAATGACTGTAGAAAAATATGTGAATTTAAGGAGAGACGTTTACTTATTTATGAAAGCACGTCATTTACTAATGTAAGTAAGTTGGTAAGTGAAATTTGTGTGTTCGCACTTGATTTATTGACTCGAAAACTGGGGGAATATTTTTAGACTTCTCTCGATTCATTTTTCCTAAATTTTTCAAGAGAGTCTATATTGTAATATGAAACGTTTAAAATGTACCAAAATAGACCCATTTTAATAATCAAGTTTTTTGAAACCGATTAATAAGTGAACTACTGCTTACTATCTCCACTATGTACTTCTACTTAGCAGATAGATTTATAATAGATAATAGATTTATAATACATTTGCAGCATTAAAGGTTCTTATTTTCAAATCTAAAGAAAAAATAAATCAGGAAAAATATATTAGGAAGTTATCTTGAAGAGAAGTTTAGTAATAACTTATTGATTTATCTTTCGCACATTTCACATAATATAATTAATAAAGTGCCAAAGTTGGACATCGTTAGGCTCAGTTGTTAAGATATTTCTTGAATATAGGCCGCCTTTATAAATTTATCGAAACCTTTTGGCCGAGGTCCAACATTTCGACCCGAATTATCTTCCCCAATTCGACCATAAATTCCAAACAATGATCGAGCGAAGGGGAAACTAAAACTGTGCCAATCGGAGTCGTGGAGCAGCTGTCGGAAGTGAGCCAGTATTTTCTGTCGACCAATCAATTTTCCGCATCCTTTGTCTCCCCGCATAAATTGGCCAATAGCAGGCTCGCTTTATTTCGCTCTACATATTACACCAGTTGTCATTGGCAGTTAGTGGAACGGGCTTCATTAGCGACCCAATCATTATGCTTTGTTCACTTTAATTAAAGCAGAAAAAGACATTTATTTTATAAAAAAAAGTGTACCTATATACATTTATTTCTTCAGAGAGTGCCCCCACTCTCTCTTTGAGAAAAATCCTACATAAAGTAATACTAAAAAAATTAAATTTTATTAGTCACTTATAAAATTGCACTCACCAACTTCAGTAAATTTTAACTACATCTCTAATCATAAATCGTTTTATGATGATTAACAAACTTTAACTTAAAGAAATCAGTAAACAAGTCCTAATTTTATTTCAAGATATACTTGAGTCTAATGTTTGAAGGGTACTCTCTAAGTCATCTATGAAGTAAGTGTTTAGCAAACTAACCATTGTGAAGATTTCCACAGGGTGAGAATAACTATTTTTTTCACTTTTTACAATAAATATTGCCACATAGTAAAACTATTGAACTTTTGACCCAAAAAAAAAGCTCTTGAGTCTTTATAAGGATAAATAAAGAGCAGCTATAGGAAATTTCAATTTGATCCCTTCATAAAAACGTTTTTTTTTATTGAAAATTCCTATAACTCCTCTATATCTATCCTTATACAGACTCAAGATGTTTTTTTGGGTCAAAAGTTCAATAGTTTTACAATATGGCAACAATATTTATTGTTAAAAGTGCCTAATCTAGTTATTGGCACCCTGTGGATTTAATAGTGCAATCTTCCCTATGGTTAGTTTGTTGAAGTCTTACTTCATAGATGACTTAGAGGACCCAAACATTGGACTCATGTATATCTTGTAATAAAATTAGGACTTGTTTACCTATTTCTTTAAGTTAAATTTGGGGTGCCAATAACAGTGTGGTTTACCCTATATTTAAATATATAATTTATACGGTTGCAAATTCCTTATCCTCATCTTTCCAAGATAATTTTAAAAAAATCTTGGATTTAAAAAAAAAAATGTTAAACCATTTGATTAGAAGATAAAAAATTCGACCATGGTCAGAAATCGAACCCGGGTCCTCTGCATCTACGTTGATAATGAGATTTCGGCTAAGGCTATTTTAACATCAATCTAGAACTAGCAAGATAATTAATTAATCTAGAGGGGAGGAAGTGGCAAAATAATAATTAACATTTAAGGAAAATTTCGGCTAGGCTATTTGATATATATCTGTATGTATATAAGAGGCTTTGTCCAGACTGACAGAATCAACGCAGAGCAAAAACTACTAATGATAAAAACTTGAAGTTCGGAATTTAGATTTCAAACGCAATGTAGGTAACCACTAAGAAAGGAATTTCAAAAATGTAACCCCTAAGGGGTTTAAATGGCGAAATCGTTGTTTAACTCTAACGGACAACTATTTTTGCACTTCGAGAAAAAATATCTAATTTGGACTCATTTTAAAGATCTTGATACTACGAGTTTAACTCGAAAGCTCCTATGGGGCGTCGAAAACCATGTTTTAAAGCAGAAAAATAAAACGTTCACGGCGAGTAAGCAATTTTTTGTTTCGGCGGTTTTAGTGAACTCTCTCCATTGACCGTCTCCATCTCTTCTACCGAGCCGGCAGCACCCCCTCCAACATTCCACCTACCGGAAGCTGCGATTTTACTAAATCTCCTTAACATCAGTTAAGATATTATATTAAATCAATACCAAGATAATGATCACAGAATTGATTTTAAAGGCTCGCGGGCGAAGCCGCGACGAGGAATGCTAGTCTTAATATAAGCTTGTATCTGGTGTGAATATATACGGTAAGTAAGTAAATCGAATCTTGAATAGATTTTTTTTCCATATTTGACACCGAAGTCCGAAAACTAACCAGATCCTTCTCGAGTGACCCGAACGAAAGAAGAGGAGGCGATAACGGGACGAGATATCGAGGAGGCGTTGGCTTCCATTACCGGGATTGGTTCCCGATATCCGGTATCCATCTTCCCCTTCTTCCAGTTTACTTATCAGCTTCCGGTCACTGTCTACTTATAGAATTCAAATTCCGTTCCGATGAAATGCTATTTTTAAATATTGGAACCATTTTCAAGGAAAAATATCCTTCAAGTAACCCTATTTGCCATTTACTTTATCCATGCCTAGTTTTTTTAACGAAAGTTTCATTTAATTTTTTTTTTTATGTGTATCTATGCTAGAAGATGAGGATTAAATAAATACTTTACAAAACTGATAATAATCTGGACTTAGAAGGTAAATATCAGATTTTATTTTATCTTGCTAACCAGCTACTTATTTAAACATTCATGTATAATGCTTACTATCTTTTATATTTTATCAGTTTATACTCATATAATCAGTACAAACTCGTTTAATTGCTTTCTTTTAGCACTGATGAAGATCCACAAGCATCCACAGTACACTTATATACATAAGCATCTTATACATAACTTATATACATAAGCATCTTATACATAACAGCAACTTATACATAAGCATCCACAGTACACTTATAGTTAAAACCATTCTATAAAATATAATCCTGAAAAAATTCTGTGAATCTGTTTTTCAAAACTAAACTACATTAATAAATTAAAAAAATTATTGCTTTACGATCAAGAGTTATCTTTTAGCCATAGAATGGATATTTGTTTTATTTATTGTGCCCTCCACCCCCCAAAGTGTATTCTACCGTTTTATACATTGCCTGAACCTCTCGAACATATTTTTTCAGGTTTAGCAATAAAGCCAAAGGTCACTTCACATCGATCCTCAGAATTCGATATTACTATTGCCAGTCGTGTTGCTCATGAAGATTTGAATTAACATGCGTTGTTATGCAAAGCAAATAGCAACAAGGGGAAAATAGAAAAAGCGGGAAAGGACGAAGCTGAATAAACATGGGAAGGGAAGTAGCGATAGTTGTGTTAAATAAAGCTCAGTCAACAGATGTTTAACAAACACAAAAAAACAAAATATCGTAACACTTATGTGGGTTAAACAGTTTTTATCTAACGAAAATAACAATTTTTAATTCCACACAAATTATGAAAACATAAATATTAGACAGGTTACAAAAATTATCACTTAGTAACACAAAAATGACCATGTTATTTGAGCTTGAGAACAAGACTAACTCTCCTGTCCATCGCTCCTTATATTTAGTCGCAAGAAAAACAGGCTGGAAGGTTCGAGGCCAGCGTAGATGGTACTCGAACATCGTAGTCACAAACATGTACTATGACAGTTCGTGCCAACAAGTCTAGGACCATTCTAAGCCAAATGTTTTGTGTTTTGTTCCACGTTGCAACATACGCAGCCTCCTCACTCCTTAGCAGGGAAGTATTACCCGTTATTATAAAACAGTATTTCTTATATTAGTATGTTTTAAATATTTACTTAATATTATAAAAAAACTAAAGATATGCTCTGGGATTTAAAAAAAAATTCCAAATACCAGTAAACAGGAGATACACCTGACCTAGATGTAAGGTAATCTACTCCCTAGATCGTGAGATAGTATCTGCAACACATCCACTTCCTATCTGATCGCTATAGCGAAGAATATGTTGTTCCTCAGGAGAGATTGTACCAACTTGTTAAGTACAAAGCACCATACTACCGTGAGTGTACAATCGAGGTTTCGAACCCCTGGGTACAGCTTTCTAACGAGAAAGTATCACGCAATTGGAAATCCTTCATCATCCTTACTCTGTAAGTATGAAGGAACCGAGCATGAAAAACTGTCTTATATGGAATTCCTCTAATGATGATTCGAAATACTTAAACCTATTTAAAAGAACAAAATTGGTGACTGAAAAAAATACCTGTAAGCAAAATGAAGTTATTGCAGAGAAAGTTTTCCAAATTCCATGACTGTACGTACTGTAGAGATAGAGGACGAACGAAGGTGCTACAAACTGCTACGTGTTTGAATCGCATCCAAAATCCACGGTGATGAGGCACCATGATGCCAGCAAAGCCGACGGAAACGCTCCGAAGAAAGTGATGGAACCCAACCCACTTTCCCAACGGACTTTTCCTACTTTCAGCTAAAAAGAAAGGACATACTTTCAGAGAATATCAAGACGTTTTCTACTCAAGCGGTTTCTCATTGTCACTGAAGGCATTTTGAATCAGAATTAATCATTCAATGATGTGCCCAACACTAATAAAATGCATCGTATTCCTGTCAAGTGCCACATTTGTTTTTATGTCAGAGTTGTGCTAAGGTTCAACAAGTGACTCCTGTACTAAATTAGTTCTATTGATAGTACAAGATTAAACCTTGGTAAGTTATGATATCATGGGCGTCTGGAGTATGAAATTCTGACGACCTTGGGAGAATTTCATACAGTGTACACTCATTGACATACAGTGTCAGAATTTCATACAATGCACACTTATTGATATTTGAAAATGAAAATATTTCTTTATACATGTAGTAATTTTCACTTTATTATTGTTCCTCTCATTCTTCGCCATTTAGGCTATACGGAGTTTCCCGGGCCAGGGGAGAGGGCGGGGGGGGGATTGATGCTGAGTATTTTAAGAAAACCTTTCTTTTCGATTTGTATTACTTTCTGTCTATCAAGTATTTAAGTTTTTTTTTTTAAATATGTTAATAAATTCAATTACCAGGTCTGCAAGTTTAAAATGTCGTTTATTTCTTAAAATATATACACAGTAATTTAAAAAAAAAGTATAATATATTTTATTCAAAGTACTGGCCCTCGCTTTCTACACATTTTGTCCATCTCTCGGGCAATTTATGGATACCATTCCAAAAGAATGCTTCATCTTTATTTGAAATCCATTCATCGAGCCATTTTCTTACATCCTCCAAATTGTTAAAGTGTTGCTCAGCCAATGAGTGTCCCATCGATGAGAAGAGATGATAATCAGAAGGCGCCAGGTCAGGTGAATACGGCGGGTGGGGTAGGAGTTCCCAACCAAGCGAAGAAATCGTTTCCTTAGTCAATCTGGCTGAATGTGCAGGAGCGTTATCATGCTGAAGAATGACTTTGGCGTGCCTGTGAGCCCATTCTGGGCGTTTTTCGATCAATGCGTGACTCAAATTGATCATTTGTCATCATTTGTTGGGTTTGGGTATTGTCTTCGTCTAATAAAGATTGCAATTCGACGTCCTCAAACTTTTTTGGTCGATTTTCTCGTTTTTTATCAGTAACATCAAAATCACCACGTTTGAAACTTTGAAACCAACGTTCACATGTCTTGACGGTTGGAGCAAGATCGCCATAAGTCTCAACAAGAATTCGATGACATTCAGATGCCTTTTTCTTTTGATTGAATAAGAAAATCATGACATGCCGCAAATGCTCTTTATTTGGCTTAAAATTAGACATTTTTAACACCAAAGAAAGGTATGATACGTCCACGTAAACGACTTAAAAACAACTGACTTTTGTAAACAAATGACTAACAAACAAAATAGCGTTTAGAGATAAGCAAATCCTTCAATAGGATAAGAGCGCATTCTATTGGAATTAAAACGACATTTTAAACTTGCAGACCTGGTAAACAATGCCTTAATGCTAAAAGATGTTTTCCCTAAGCCGATTTCTTAGGGGATTGTTTCATTTTAGCTTAGTGTTGTTTTTATTTCTGAACTGAGAATAAAACGAGTTTCAAAATTATAGAGAATGCTGCTAAAAGTTTTATGCAAGGACGGAGTTTTATTTCTGTTTTACTGCGCAAGTTTATAAAATAATAATAAGTAATATGCATTGTCATTACCCCAAGAAGGTTTATGATAATACATAAAATATTATAATATTATGTATTATCCTATACAGTGTACTGTATAGACAGTAATGATATCATATATAAGTGTATATATAATTAATAAATGTTATATTTTTGATAATAAATGACGTATCATGTTTCTAGGTCCGCGGTCTTGCAAGGCGTTCATTTGACACTCATCGCACTCAACAGCCAGGTTTTCCATATATCGATTACTTAATGAAGAGGAACCACTTAATATAAATATCGATACCTTATATTTAGCATGTATTCCAGTAATAATTTTAGCTCTGGTGAGAACTAAAAACTCTCACTGATCGTATTCCATTGTGACACTTACATGTACATAATGCAATTATAAAATAAATGGAACCACTCATTATAGCACAATAACTATTTTAATATGCAAGGCTGCATGAAGTGCGGATAATGCTAGAACGACAGTACTGCGGAGACAGTAAATGCCACGACAGTGACAGGAAGTGTCGCTAAGGGGGTTGGCCAGCACGCTAGAATGGAAAGAGAGAGCCCAACGATTTCCGATTATCTAGTTAGCCACTCACCATAAAATTAGGAGGGAGGTAATTCCTTTGTTTGAGGTTATCAGCTTCAGGTTGTTAGCGTCGATACCTCTTTGCCGATTCAGTAAATAACTCGCTTAATTATGAGTAATTGGATAATTAAAATCACTTTATAAGTAATTACGGAATAAAGCGGCCTCTCAAACAACGGAGGGACTTGGAAAGTTTTTAATTTAAAGAGAAGTTTATTACAGATGTGACCTACAACGGGGGGGGGGGGTCATTTGTTTGGAGAAAGTACACTTATTTATAAAAAAATAGAAGAGGAACCTAAGTTAAATCAATATGAATAAATAATACTCATATTTTTCCTACTTTTTTTTTTGGCTTCAAGACCTGACAATTGTATTTTACCAAAGTTAGTCATTATTAAAAGAAAATTGTATTATATTATACTAGCATTCCCCTTCGCGGCTTCGCCCGCGAGCCTTTAAAATCAATTCTGTGATCATTATCTTGGTATTGATCTAATATAATATGTTAACTGATGTTAAGGAGATTTAGTAGAATCGGAGCTTCCGGTAGGTGGAATGTTGGAGGGGGAAGCTGCCGGCTCTGTAGAAGAGAGAGAGACGCGCAATGGAGAGAGTTCACTAAAACCGCCGAAACAAAAGATGACTTACTTGTTGTGAACGCTTCATTTTTCGGCTGTAAAACATGGTTTTCGTAGCCCAATAGGGGCTTTCGAGTTAAACTCGTCGTATTAAATTCTTTAAAATGAGTCCAAATTAGTTATATTTTCTCGAAGTTCGAAAATAGATGTCCGTTTGAGTTAAACGACAATTTCGCCATTTAAGCCCCTTAGGGGTTACATTTTTGAAATTCCTTTCTTAGGGGTTACCTACATCGCTTTTAAAATCTAAATTCCGAACTTCAAGTTTCTATCATTAGTAGTTTTTGCTCTGCAGTGATTCTGTCAGTCAGGACAAAGCCTCTTATATATATAGAGATTATATTATATTATATTATATTATATATATTATTATATTATATATATTATTATATTATATTATATTATATTATATTATATTATATTATATTATATTATATATATATTATTATATTATATATTATATATGGAATTATGAAAAGCTATTGGAAATAAAAATCTTTACTGAAAACCTAGGAATAAATGATAAAATAAAAGGAAAATTTAGAATATAGGTAAATAAATATAACTAAATGCTAACGTATATATAATTAATACCGTCGCAACGACTATCTTGAAACTTTTATTTCTTTCAAAAATTTGCTCAAATCGTGGACCCTATCCTTATTAGTATCGTCTGCACAGCCTCTCCCCAAGATTTCGCTTCTCTGTACCTTAAACCTCTTACAGTGAAAAGCGGTGTGTCTCGGATCTTCGTGACATTGGCATGTTGGGCAGTTCGCGATAAATCGATAAAACTCAATAGTTTTTGAGTTATGCGTAAATGAAGTATTATTTTATTTGCAACTTTTCTCCTGGAGTTTCTGGGGTGTCTGATTACATCTCCGACCTGGAGGTTAAAAAACCTGCAGCACTACATCTCAGGCCTTCATGGGTTGTAGTACTACAGGGTCTTGTGTTCAGTACTGTGTAAGCAAGTACTGTTAATTGGTTATTTAACCGGGAGCACGCTCAACGGCCGGGTTTCCCCCCATAATTTTTCAATTAATGGCTCCCATTTTATAGAGGCCGGGCTTACCCCAGGGGGGTGCCTCGGCTTAGATTCGATATATTCATCTGCCAAGCCAGATTCGAACTCCAGACCTGACAGCATCTCAATGCCTGGAGGAAGAGGAATTGTTCAATCATAAAAATGCGGGGGGAAAGAGAGAAATGGCGGCATGTTATGGCCAAAAGAGCGCTTGGAATGTTCTAGGCCTACCGGGAACATCTCTATTCAAATCTGGATATTTATTCAAATAAACCAAATAATAAATTGTGAATGATGCCAGTTACACGAGAGTCGTCATTAAGGTTTTTTGAGATGATTTGAATAAAGCTAGAATCGGAAATTGATGTTATGATTAAGACGCCTATTTAAGAGATTAAACATTTCGTGACGCGATATCTCGTGCTGGCTGCAGATAGCTCACCCCTACCAGTACCCGGCACCGAACGATTACAAAGCCATCAGCTGATCGATCCAGTCTCGTGGTCTAAGGATATTAAAGAGCGGTTAGCGGGGTCCATCTCCGACTGTAGATTAACTTTGTAGCTTGCAATGCAACATACGCCACTATCTATTCATTTACTGATTCAAATCAGAAAATTAAATTAAAATCGGCTGCTGTGATCACATGTACTACAACTCATACAATCATGCTTAAAGAATTTAAGAACTGGATAATATCAAATCAACTCTTTTACCTCCCTTGCCTTTTAAGTTTCACGGGAGTTTTCACTGTCCGGGGAGCTCCAGGGACTCTAACTAGTTAACCTATCAGAGGCAACGCGTTGGTTAGTTCCACCCTTGTATAATAAGAAATGTTATAAATAAAGAGTGGGGTCACCTGTGGCGAAGAGGTGGGCATAGCAGCCTACAATACAAAAGGTTGCGGATTCGCGTCCCGCGGTGGCCTACAATTTTGTAATGGGAGTAAAAATCCTTAGTCCCTCGGATAGGACTTAAAATGGAAGTCCCGAGCCTGTATGATATCAGGTACTCGTTAAAGATCCCTATCCTAATTATACTTGGATAGGCAAAATTTAGGAATTCCACCGTAGCATCGTCCGAGTAATATTGATAGCGGTGGGAATGCGTATTCGCGGGCGCAATCGACTGTAGGGTGCGCTAGTAGTTTTGCAAAATTTCGTAAGGAACGGAGAAATTGTTGATGTGATAGAGATAATTGGTAATTTTAAAAGAGCATTGATTGAAGGGCAGGGTATCCTTGATGCAAACCACATAATTACATGTGGAATAATATCTAGAAGTAAAAAAACAGTTATTTTACAAGCCTTGTGCCTTTAAACAAGCGATCTTAAAGGAATGCCTCATAAAATTGTACGTGTAAAGCTGGTAGTTCTGGTAAATGCAAACACATCAATGTAACTTTACGTTTTTCGGTTAGTAATAACATTAATTACCTATTCGTACAATCATTTTCATGACAGCTGTCATTTTCATGACGACTTAGCTTCTTTGTCATATTTATTTGTGAAAACTTGGAACAATTAAGCACAACGGATGTAAGACAAACATGGGGAAAAATAAAAAAGAAAAACTATTTGCATAAAACTAGCAATTTGGAACAATAAAATGTCAAATACTAATATTTACCTGGATAAATATAGTCACTTTCTTTAAAATGAAGACTACGTATAGTCATATGTTTCGAAACAGGCTTATCTATTCTTAATTTTACAATCCACTATTTATGAAGATTTTTATTTTTTGGAAATAAAAAGAATGACACGTCTTTTGATTTTCTAATTGAACACTGAGGGACCGAGCAATACCTATTAGACTTTTTTCAAATAATATTTTGATCAATCGGGTTATAATTATGGAAAAATAAATTAAAAACGCCAAAAACCCTACGAATCCCAGGTACTGGCCCGGCTTCTGTCCCCGTTCCTCTAGTTCCAGTCAAGAAGTAGCACCGTCGCTTGCTCCCGCGAAGTACCCGACGTATACATCCACCGCTGGGGGTACGCCGTATGCCAGCAATGGCTAGAAAGGGTGGAAAAATAAGAAAAACAAAGTTGGTTGCACCCTGCCAACTCAAAACGAGCCAATCTTCACAGTCCCGTTCCGGTTTCAGTACATGCACCGTCGAAGTGATCACACTAAAGCATCACCATCAGTCGTAAATGTAATTTCATGTGAAAAACGCTTATTGCCGATAATCATTATATATAGGAAAAAAAAATGAGAGAGGATGTGAAAGTGAGGCGGTGCAGAGGAAGTAGAAAGCGACAAGTCAGCCATTAGCGTTCCCGCGCTATCTATATCGCCTCACCTCCGCGTCACTTCCGTTTTCTACAATACAAAGAGCTAACTAGAGTCGATAATAATAAAAATACAAGTCTAGCTAAAGCAAATCGATCAATCATGATCCAAAACATGCAAATATAGTAGCCCCAATGTGCTCAAATAGACTTAAAATTGACTAAAATTTAAAATAGAATAATTGTAAATTAACAATTTATTTACCTGGAATTTTGTGATGGTGCGACGCACTTTTTTATCAAATCAATACCATCCAATAAAAGTTTGAAACCCCAATTTGATGCATGATTATTAACCCGAAAAGAGTTTAATCGGTTCAGTTTTTAGTGCATCTAAGAGGTAATATGCATCCACATGAGTCATAAAGATAATAATTTTAAATATATATAAATATCCCCCTAAGACTAATCGAGAGTGGGAGTCATAAATTTTGCCTATCTAGCTACAAGATTACCTGACATTGCACAGGCTCGGGACCTCGGGAGCTAGGACCTTAAGGGCCGCAGACTTCGTTCAGACGATCGATATATTAGCACACACACAAAAAAGTATATATACAGTAAAACTGCTATCACCGCCATTAGGAGCATTATCCAGAGCTGAACGATTTTTAATTCACTGGCGGAGTAGATACATAGAGCAGTCACCGTTACTTTGCGATAACTGGAACCGGCAGAGTTATTATCAACTATCTCGGAACGGAACATTATCGGCTTAGATCGGGATCAAGTTATCTCCGAGGCAGTTTGAGAGATTGAACTTCCCTAAACGCTTCTTGATGTCTCTTATTCTTCGTAGCGACGGTTGTAGGAAAGTTTATTTCAGTTTGTTATATTCGAGTTATTATTAGGTACAGTTATATTTAATCTTTTGTTGGTATGTCTCAATCGACAAAGGTTTTCTTCATAGAAATGAAAAATTTGAATCGGCAGTTTAAGGAAAACCACTTGCATTTTAATTTATTTTTTAGCTCATTGCATTCCTCGAAAAAATTATATTTTAATTATAAGTTCTAATATTGGATATGTGTTGGAAAAGAAATTAATAGAGTAAATAATTTGTAGGGGTAAATGTAGAAAATAAGAAGCCTTTTAATTTTCGCTTTTGAATGTATGTTCATCTTTTCGTCTATGCCCTGTTTCAATTAAACAAAAAGTAAAAATTTGGCAATATGTTGAATAAATTCTGTCTTAAAATATTTATTTTCATCACTTGTACCAAAAGTGGTTGTTTTCGTAGCGCGGTCGAGTTTAACCCGCGAGCAAAAATTTTTCATTTCGTTGACAATATTAAGAAAACTTAATTAAATCAATATCATTGATTAAAGCCGAAATTTTGATAAGTTTATACGATTTAAACAAATTTAGAAGCCGAATGTGGGCAAACGCATTTGGAAATACGCGGTGCGAATGGCAACTAACATATGATTGATACTAAATAGTTGTTGAAATAAATAAATGTTAACTTTACCTGAGGAATTACTGAACATACTAAAGATATACACACAGCGCTACCTGGTTTAGGATACCCCACTATTATGGGACTACAGTTATTGGCCAACCCCAGGCTGCGAGGGATGAATTATGGATGTCAGCCTAGGAATTTTTATTTCCACCTTCAGCCTTTTCCCACCCTAAGGACTTAACGGTGAGCCGCGGCTTAAGCACTCAGCACATCCATTCATCTCTCAGCTTAACAAAGTGACAATAAACAGCAGTGTTAACAAAAATAATCATATATAAAATACCTAACATGGAGCACTAGACTCCATTAAAATTCCTCAAATAGCTGACGATATCTAAATAAAGGCAAAAATAGTACAGAACAAGGAAAGTATTTCGTATCATATCAATAATATGCGAAAATAGAAACTTCGAATCATATCATACAGTTCGAAATAATAGTAACAATTGGTAACAAAATAATTACCTAATATAAGATTAATCTCAAATGTTGGAAAAAAGTAACGAAATTTTTGTTTAAAATATATGTTTAGCGAACATCAGTGGTTTAATGGTTAGAGTAGTCAACAACTATATCCAAGGACGTGGTATTTTTTAATAGAGGTAAGGAGTCTTTGAATATGCCTTCCCTCGGTAAGACGTAAAATGAAGGTCCCGAGCCTATGAACCTATCGTTAAAGATCCCTATCCTAATTATACCTGGATAGGCATAACTTAGGACTCCCATAGAATCATCGTCCGATTAGCTTTACCAGGTGTTTAAATATGAAACCGGAATTCGCCAATGATAGGAGTTAGCAGTCAATATAATCTTCTAACTAATCCGTCAGTGGTGTTATCTGCTTTTGCCTACATGTAATAAAGAGATCCAATTGATACCAACATCAGTTTCATTCTATAACCGTGTTTTTAGTGGCGTTGAATATGTCGACTTTTGTGCCAGCAAATCAAGATTTGCGGACAGCATTTATTTTCCGTTTCCTTCTGAAAAAAATTGGAGCATTATCACATAGGATGCTTGTTGAAGCTTACGGGGAGCATGCCTTAGGCAAATCTCAATGTTTCGATTGGTTCAAAAAATTTAAAGATGGATTTCGATAAAAGAAACAAAGACCGTGGAAAACCACAAAAAAAAAAAACTTTGAAAACGCTGATTCGGAAGCGTTTGTTGGACAATTATTACATGTGACACATGTTTGAAAGGCATGGAAAAGATCCAGAAGGTCGGAAAATGGGTACTTCACCAACTGAATGACAGGCAGCAGGAAGCTCGAAAAACCTCATGGCAAATGCTGCTCGGCAGGTACAGAAAAAAAGTCATTTCTTCATCAAATCGTGACTGGTGATGAAAAGTAAATTTACTTCGAGAAGCCTAAGCGTAAAAAATCCTGGGTGACTCCTGGTGAACCATCATCAGCCTTGGGGAGGAAGAAAATGCTCTGAGTCTGGTATGATCAGATGGGTGTTACCTACTATGAGCTGCTGAAACCTGCCTAACCTAAAGATTTGCGCCAAAAAATCCCAAATATCAAGAAAGGACACACAAAGTGATCTTGCTCCATGACAATGCCCCATCACATTCGGCTAAACGGACCAAGGAAACGATCCAAGTGTTTGGTTGGTAAATTCTTCCGCATGCGGCTTATTCCCCAGATTTGGCCCCAACCGATTACCACCTATTTGCATCGATGGGACACGCACTAGCTGAGCAGCGATTCACTTCTTATGAAAATGTAAGAAATTGGTTAAGTGATTGGTTTGACTCAGAAGAGGAAGCATTATTTTGGCGGGGAATCCACAAATTGCCTGAATGATGTGGAAAATGCATAGATAGCGAAGGACAGTACTTCGAATAAAAAAGTATGTATCATTTTTACACAATCAACTCTTATTTGCTATTTGAAAAATTCCGGTTTCATATTTACACGCCTGGTATTGGCATAAAGTGACGTCAGTTAGTTACACATTTTTCCACATTCATTTTTTATTTTTGTTTTCATTTGCTCTATAATACCCTCAGAACATTTGAACAATGATAGCGCTTACCTGATATTAAATAACACCCTATTTTCATTAAACATGATTTATATGATGAAAATCGTTAAAGCCGTTTTTGAGATAATCAAAAAATTGAACATAAGTGCCCCCTCCGGTTGATCAATTTTGATGAAATATTGGCAATCACATCTTTGGCATATACATACATCAAATACCCAGTTTGATCAAGATCGTGAAAGCCGTTTTTGAGTAAATAAAAAAAAAACACGTAAAAATGATACAAAATTTATTAAGTAAAGTCCCCCCTCCGGTTGATCAATTTTGATGAAATTTTTACAATCATATCTCGGGCATATAAATAGATCAAATACCCAGTTTGATCAAAATCGTTAAATTCTTTTTTGAGTAAATAAAAAAACACGTGAAAATGATACAAAATTTACTAAGTAAAGTGCCCCCTCCGGTTGATCAATTTTGATGAAATGTTGGCTATCAAATCTTTGGCATATACATACATCAAATATTCAGTTTGATCAAAATCGTTAAAACCGTTTTTGAGTAAATAAAAAAAACACGTGAAAATGATACAAATTTTTTTAAGTAAAGTCCCCCCCTCCGGTTGATCAAATTTGATGAAATTTTTACAGTCATATTAACTGGCAAATTTTTACTGGCATATTAATACATTAAATACTCAGTTTAATCAAAATCGTTAGAGCCGTTTTTGAGAAAATCGAAAAAAACTTAAAAAGTTATGAAGTAAAGTACCCCTTCCGTTTGACCAATTTTGATGAAATTTGTGCTGTCACATCGCGGGCATAAACGTAAACTAAATACTGAATTTCAGGTTCGCACGGTTTATAGTTTTTGAGCTAGTCACACACACAGACCATTTCGCGGGACTTGGTCATTTGGACTCGGAGGACCCCAAAACGTGTATTTCCGTTGAAAACCGGAAGTCGAAATTTTTTCACGATCGCAATACTTCCACTTACTATATATTTTATATATAGGTAAGTGAAAGTAAAAAACGACGTAAGATAATAAACAAATGGAAGTAGGTTACAGAACATTATTTCAGAACAGTACCAAGTTTTGTTTATTATCAAAACGATGGATCGATCATTAAGGTTTGAAGGAGTATAGCTATCGAAAGGTGAATGATAATATTTTCAAAGAAATTTATTAACCGCTATGACAATGGAGCCATTGCAATATGGCTCCACAAATGAGCCGCTCGCTACCGATACGTTCCAATTACTGGCCCGCTAGTTAATGAAGGAACATAGAGGTAGATGGTTAGCTCGCTGTAACACTAAACAGATTATAGCCAATAGGAGCGAGGACACAGTAGGGGATGAACAGATCCTACCTGATTGCTTTTCCTTGCTCCCTCTGTTGTCCCTCCAAACCAACATGCTTGTTTTCATCTTCCCTAAAAACCGAAACCTATTCGCTTGCATTTAGGGCCGGCGGATAAATGTGCAAACCGGATCAATGTTTCAGAGAGAGAGAGAGATTACACAATAATATTAGGCTTTAATCTGACGTAGCAATATATAGAAGGCTATAATTAAAGAAATAAATAAAACAAGTTTCAAACAGAGAGGTCAAGAGTTCATCTAAGGTAAAAAAGAAAAAGAAAAAAATGTTACAAAATGCGAGCAACCCCAACCATGCTCTGCTGTGGCTCAGTAGCTATAACGCATTGAATTAGCTCTACCCTATTCTTCTTTATAGTCAAATAAAAATTCAACGATAAAGATAAAAACGTTTCAGCTAATCTAAAAACCAACGGGATTTAAAATAGAACTTTAACCCAAATTTAAAATTGTTTGGTAAAGAATTTAGAAGGGCTGAAGTTTTTATTGTTTACATCTTACATTTGAGCGTTATGGGTTAATGAATGACACATTTAAAAAGGAACTAATAAAGAATATAATTGGAACAGGGTTTAGTAACATCAAAATAGGAAGTTAGCAAAAATGTACCAAATCAATCTCTTGCATTAATACATATTAATTAAATTCTGAACATAACATATGGTGATATGAAATATCGCATCAGGAGGTTATACTAATAGGTAGGGACGTACGATACCGATCGATAAGAGTAAAGTATCGATACTTTCATTTCGATACCGGGTATTTTGGTATCGATACCAAGGTTTCAAGTATGAGTACTGGTATCGATACAAAAAGTCAGTATCGATACCAGGATAGGAATATTAAGAAAGGATATTAAGTGGCGAAAAGTATTTTCATCAAAGTCAGAAGATTTAGGAACTGTCGGATTAGGATATAAGACATCAGTTTACGGTAAGAGTTGTAATTAGAACTAGTACCCAGTTTGGTACTAGTTCTGAAGAGTGACTCTTGGGCGTGGCCTCTTCCGAGATAAGTGCACCCCCAAAAGGGTCCTTTTTAGAGGATCGGGCCTTACTCTGAAGGGCCCCTTACTGAACGGCGCAGGAGGCACTGTTCAGAACTAGTACCCAGTTTACTGCCACTAAGCGCCAAAATGAAACCATACTTATACATCTCAAACTTTTGAAACTCCTACATAAGGCCTCAACTTATTGAAAAGTAAGATTGAATGTTAGGAAATTAAAATTCATTGGTGGAAAAAACTTATTTTATTTTTAATTCAGAACATTTGCGTATTTTTTTAAAAACTTTTTTGTAATGCGTATCGGAACAATTATATCGTAAAGTTTAGTTACATTTCGAGGCGACGAATATAAATTACTTTAATATATTCTAATGTAAAATACTTGAATCAGTACCGATATCGGTTCTGAGTCGACTGTTTTTCTATAAGATTCTCAGAAATGACTGATAGTCATGAAGTTAACAGTGTGAAATTTTAAACTCATATATTTGTTTCGTTTTACCGCTGATGAAGACCCCCATTTTGGATCGAAACGGTTAAATACAGAAAATGTTTTATGGCTAAAATTCCTGACTATCAATCATCCCCGAGTATTTATTAAAATATAAATGTAGTAAGTAAATACAATTTCATTTGACATTAAGTACCATAAAACCAATCTTATAATTAACAACTTATAAAAACACGAAATTTAATTAATGGTATAATGTAGCTAGTGCTATTTTATATATATATTTTTTATTAAATATATTTTTATTTATAATATTGTTAGTACTTTATATAAGTATCGATACATAAGTATCGATACTTTCCTTTTGATAATTTGGTGGTATCGAATATTTGAACAAAGTACTCAAATGAGTATTGGTATCGATACTTTGTTGGTATCGTATGTCCCTACTAATAGGTGCACAATGATTTTTGTTAACCTACCTTTTTCTTAAAACAAATAGGTAGATTCGCTGTTTTCCCCACACGTGGAAAGGCGACATATAATTACCCATAGAAAAAATAGGGATTTTCCTAGTCCTAGCAAAAAAAAAAAAAAAAAAAAAAAAAAATAGATTTATACCCTCCCTATATACCGGAAGAAAATGAATAGTTGCGTCAATAAATCAACTTATACCGCCATCTGTTGAAAATTTATATAACTTACAAATAATCACACTCAATTGTAGTATAATAAGCATTTAATTTGTAAACAAAGAAATATTTAGGCCAATAATCCAAATAAAAACTAATCTATCTTTAAAGCTGGACAAAACTACACACAATTTAATCATAATCGGTTGAACAGTTTCTGATTTTACGTCCGACAAACATCAGGAGACGAGATATTTATATATATATAGATGGTGCTGACTCAGAACATATGATATTCATATATATATATGCTAACTGTAAAATAACAAAGGCGTACCGTCAATAAAAATTAGGCTCGCAAGCCATGGTAATTCTGGGCGTATTATTCTCAAATGGAAAAGAATTTAAAATTTAAGAAAAAAACTTTAAAATTATCTTATTTTCTCAACTATGCAGGAGATCTTTATGATGTTTGCTCATCTTTATTGTTTAATGTAAATGTTCGTGTAATTTAAATTAATTTTACCCAATTATTATATAAAATGTAATTATGGCTGCATAGCCATATATTTGTTCATTTTTTCTCCTGAGATAATTTTACTACTATGTTATTCAAGACAACTCCACAGCAGACTGACAATGTCCATGCTTGTGGTGTTTTCAATGGAATTTGTCATTGTGTCATGTTTCATATTTCTTTTCAATAAAACAATTTATTATTATTATTATTATTATTGAAATTTACAACTTTATATATCAATGCATAAAGTAAATATTATATAAATAAATTAATGAAATGTAAAGGCATGTGGAGAAACTAAACATTGATAGCCCTCAAACATTGTTTCTAATTTAGTAGATCTCTAGGTCATCTTATTTTCAGAAGCCTAAGAGGATTGTCTGATACAAAGAGGTGAGGATGAGTAGCGTCTGGTATCTGGATCGGGCAAAATCGGTGACAGGGAAAATTAAGGACTTCGTGGTTAATTTTATTTGGAACAAAATAAGGAGCATCAAGAATTTTACGACGGATTTTCGATTGTAAGGATTGGATGCGATAGGAATTCGGCAAATCAAAATTTTAAGAAGCATATAGATATACCTAGATTAGTGATGTTCTGTACGTCGAATAATAGGCAAGTCTAATAATTTTTTCATGGTCCCTCAAGATGAATTTTTCGAGATTTTACTTTAATTCTATTATTCTGTTTTGAATTAAATTAAATTCATTCACGGATAACCGCACACGTATGATTGGGAGTTGAATGTATTACGTGACCTTTTATCAAAACTTAATATGAACTTGCAAGAGTACCATTGAGGTGTGGCCCATGTCCATATTAGTGTACAAGGAAGTTGATCCAATAATTTAACTCCAAGCAAACCCTTCATTTAGGTCTAATTTATGGTGGATTTACACAGCGTCGAATCAAGCTCACGAACACCTTTTTTCGGTTCGGCGCAGTGTAGGAGCACTCTTAAGGTGCCTTCCATACAATGAGGTTGTTTTCTGGGAGATATTAAGTTTTATTTTGCAGTTTTTATGGATGGATGAACATCAGCAAAAGCCTCAATAGTTGCAGTAACAAAATTAAAAACCGATAATTTACATCTTACGAACTTTACCTTCGAATACCACCCTCGAACAACCTTCGTGAAGCCTTCATGTCGACTGTTCGGGTGTTCTAGGTACTTCATCTGTTCGCCTGGGTTTGGGGGTAGCGCTAGTGTCACTTTTGATTTGGGGTTTTCCTAAGTGACAGGAGTTGTTTGTGATACTAGTGTAATTTGTGAAACGTTGTAAATCGTCTCCTATTTTTTTATTTTTCAGATAATATAAAATATATTCATAATGGAGATTTTTTCTTTATCATAACCTAGCTTTGGGTACGTCAGCCATATAGGTTCGCTTAACGTCACGTGAAGTATAAATGGCTGTTCGCTTCACGTCGGTACGGCAAGGTTCGAAGGAGAACTTGTTCAAAGGTGAGGTTCGTTAGGTGTAAAGGCACCTTTAGGTATTGAACCACTAATTTTTTTTTCGTTGTCTTCATCATAAATAACAGACTATCCAAGTAATAAGACAGATACAAGCCGGAAGAGCCGCACTAGCTAATTCCCTAGGACCTGAGCTAACTAACAGGACCTAGAACATTCCAGGCTACCTGAGTGACCTTTGGGCAGGCCTGAAGGCTAGGTAGTTCTCTCCATTCTTGTCCTCAGCTGGAATGTCCTCGCCGACCTAACTCCCTCCCCCACAACCTCTGTCGAATAGTTGTCGCAGATGTTAGCCAGCTTGGGAGTAAGAGGACCGAAATCAAATTGTGGAGGTTTGTATCTTCCTGATTTTAGTTTCTTACATGATGATCGGGCAAGGTTTATAATCTTATGAATATTTATCCGATGTAGCGGTTAAGGAATGCTTTAAAATGATGGCTCATTCATGAAATTTGGTGTAGTATTAAGGACTTTATGGCGTACCGACAAAAAAAAGGCTTTTAGAAGTAATCTATATAAATAAAGATGAAATTCTGTTTGTTTGTTTGGTTTTTTGTTCTTTATAGAAATCCATACCGTTTGTCCTACATTCTCCAAAATTCGCTCAGTGGTTCTTTGATACCAGCTGCGAACACCTGTCCATATTAAAATTGCATAAATCGTCCTGATCTCGCTTTACATTGGTTTTTACGAAATCTATAAATTGGTTTGAGTCGATAAAAGTCTCACTTTATAGATTTAAAAAATGAAATTCTCCTGGTGAAACCGGTATATAAAGCTAGTATATTATTTGATGATGATTTCCTAATTAGATCTTGATTCTATTATAAGGTGTCAATTTAATTTCTTATAATATATCTATAAGTTATTAGTGAAATATAAAAGTGTTTTAATGCACTCAAGTATGAGCATTATGATGAAAAGTATTGTTCATAACATGTATCAAAAGTGTGTTTGGTCTAATTTCCGCGCTCGGCTACGCCTTGCACGTTAAACGCGACAACGCACCGAAAACAAACACTTTTGGTACTAGTGATGGAAATAACTATTTCACTTTACAAAATCACAACTAATAATACAAAAATCTGGTACGTGCGCGCAACACACAACTTTCACTTACCAACTTACTTAGATTAGAAATTAATGCGTTTTGTTAATTGCCACTTCTCAAATGAACAGAACGGCTTTAATTATGAACAATGGTCTGTCATTAAAGGCGTACTCCGAATGCGTGGGCTCAACGGGTTTTAAGAGTTGACTGAATATTTTTCTTTTTTTCTACTCTTTATGTTTTCTTTTAATATCTCATATTTAGCCATTCCTTATTTTAAGGCGTAACGAGAGACAGTTAATTTCTCCATATAAACAAAAACAAAGGTACTTTATAAGAAACAAACAAACAAAAAAGGCCCCAACCCCCTCTCCAAAAAAAAAGCCCCCTCAGAAAATTTTAATAATGATAAAGCTTACCTGATATTAAAGAACACCTAATTTTCATTAAACATGACGAATTTGATAAAAATCGTTAAAGCCGTTTTTGAGATCATCGAAAAAAAGGTAAAAATTGGAAAACATTTATGAAAGAAAGTGCCCGCTCCGTTTGACCAATTTTGATAAAATGTTGGCTATCACATCTTTGGCATATACATACATCAAATTCGCAGTTTGATCAAAATCGTTAAAGCCTTTTTTGACTAAATAAAAAAAACACGTGAAAATGATACAAAATTTATTAAGTAAAGTCCCCCCTCCGGTTGATCAATTTTGATGTAATGTTGGCTATCGCATCTTTGGCACATACATACATCAAATACCCAGTTTGATCAAAATCGTTAAAGCCGTTTTTGAGTAAATAAAAAAAAACACGTGAAAATGAGACAAAATTTATTAAGTAAAGTCCCCCCTCCGGTTAATCAATTTTGATGAAATTTTTACAGTCATATCTCGGGCATATAAATAGATCAAATACTCAGTTTAATCAAAATCGTTAGAGCCGTTTTTGAGAAAATCGAAAAAAACGTAAAAAGTTATTAAATAAAGTACCCCCTTCCTTTGAGCAATTTTGATGAAATTTTTGCTGTCACATCGCGGGCATATACATACACTAAATACCCAATTTCAGGTTCGCACGGTTTATAGTTTTTGAGCTAGTCTGTTCACACACACACACACACACACACACACACACACACACACACACACACACACACACACACACACACACACACACACACACACACACACACACACACACACACACACACACACACACACACACACACACACACACACAGACACACACACACACAGACACACAGACACACAGACACACAGACACACAGACACACAGACACACAGACACACACACACACACACACAGACCATTTCGCGGGACTTGGTTAATTGGACTCAGGGGACCCCAAAACGTGTATTTCCGTTGAAAACCGGAAGTCGAAATTTTTCACGATCGCAATACTTCCACTTACTATATATTTCATATATAGGTACCTAAGTGAAAGTAAAAAACTGGTAGTTTTGACTAAAATTTCTGATGATCAATCATCCTAGAGAATCTTAAACAAAAAAGTTGACCATTTTCCACCTCTAAATAATAATAATAAAGGCTTACCGAAGCCGACGGTTCAATGCCGACTCCACCACTCGGCCCATACACACCATCCACCGACCGCTGTCCAAAACCAACTTGGACAGATCTGTCTTCTCACGTAATCCTCCCAATTCTTTCGCGGCTTAACTCTAGAGCCTTCAAAAGTTCGTACAACGCTTTTAAGGAATTTTTGATCGGATATTATATCAATTAGGGTCTGAAATTTAATAATTTATTGTTTTTAGATAAGTAAATTATAATTTTTCAACAATTTTGTTACAAGATAAAAGCTTCAACCACAGCCGGGAATCGAATGGGGGGCCATCTCAACCGTGCTCATCACAGAAGAGAAAGATTGGAACCCGGTTGAGAATAACCCCTTGATAAGTTCAGTGGTAAGACCGCTAATATCTTTTACCTTCTAATCAAATTGTTTTAAAAATATATCATTTAAAGTTCAAGTGATTCGGCCATTTATATACTTCAAAATACTCTGCTTGATTCATTCTTCTTCTGTCGAAATATCCTTTACACACTTTATTTTCAACGTATTTACTCGTTGCTCATCCCTTAATTAAGTGGCCCTGGTTTTTTACATACGGAGTAATTGTTATGAAAATTGTTATTTTAAATTTAAATACTAGAAATATATTAGTATAATTATGTTGTATGATATAATAGCAAAGTGATGGTATAAGAAAAGCGGTGGAGATTATCCTAGTGTGGACTATATATCTTAGAAGAGAGTTCCCCCAGACATCGGCTGCTCCATCCTGGAGGGAACTTCAGGAAGTGGATGGAGTACGCTGCGGTTAGGGGGGGGGGGGTAAGAGGGTGTTTGGGGGGGGCAAGTTTTTAGGACACTACTTCCTCTGCTTCTTGTTCCTGTTCCCAACTTGAGCGACCATGATTAATTCATTTCACGCAGTTGGGGAACAGAGGAGGGAAAAAATCGTTGAGCACTAATGGCGAACATTACGAATGATACGCTTCTTCAACTTAGCCCGTTTAATAATACTTGAAATATTGCAATAAAAATAGTTAGGTTTATTCAGTACTTATTACCTATTTTTCAAATCATTGATTATAGACTTAGACCAGTCAACGAGATAATGAAAATTATCGATTATTTTACCTTAATGGTTAACACTTTTCTTTATGATAGGATAATAAATTGTCAGGATATTCAGTCAAAAGTTTTTATTTGCAGAGCCTACATTTTGAACCAAACATGAGGATCTTCTGTCAAGGTTGAAATGAAGACTAATACATGAACAAAGTATCATTGCTAGAAGGTGATAGAGAGATTAATTACAGATAGTAACAATATGAAGTGACGAAATCCAGCTGACAGTAAGCGCCGAAACGTAGGCACTCCAAATAATAAAACTTTTGACTGAAAATCCTGACAATTTATCATCTTCTCTCAAACAAAATAGTTGAGCATTACACACCAGGAAATATTAATGGTGAGGACACATCCCTCGGGATACTTCGCTCATCAGCTGTCTTGTTAGCAACGACGTGACGTGTTGTATTTAAGAGAAAAAAAAAAACATATAAAACAAAGAGCTAAGGCGAAATGGGGTCCTCAATATTAATAATAGAAGCAGCCCTCTTGCTCGACATTTTCTAGAGATAAATACAAGCTTCCTCTCTACGTTGGGGAAAATAAAAACGAAAAGCACTAGGCTACTGAAATATGCAGCCTTTCCTCCTTATCACTTATTCAGGCAAGTCTTTAGCAGAAGTGGGAGGTGTTCTCAAGTCCAAGTGCTAAGTACTAAGTCCTAAGTACCTAGTGCTCTTCTACGTCATCAAGTAAACAACTGCTTCTATACTATACAGATATATACACCCTACAACGTGATCAGGATCTCAATGCAAATAATTAAGTAGTTTTCATTTAACATGCTGAGGTAATGGCAGGTAATCACACATCAAATTTATAATTTTTTTTGTTTTTATAGATTAGTTACTTTTCTGCTATTGCGGTACTACTTCCTAAGAACTTAATCATCTCTTTAAACAGGTCAAGATCTCAGTGTCAATCCCTACACAGAGTTCCGAAAATGCCCGAATGGTTCGCAAGAAACGGAGACAGTCGAGCCGCTCAAATCAAAAGCACCTGTTTGTGAATTAATTATAACTTTTGAGCGAGCGATGAGAGTGGAAGTCGAAAGCTGGAATCTAATAATGCTAACCAAGGCCCCGATTTTACCTAATTAACGCGATTGGGGTTCGCTAAAATTGTAAATTGCGTTTCCAATGATGGGAAGTTACACTCAAGAAAATATTGCCAACCATCTCTATATGTATAAGAGGCTTTGTCCTAACTGATAGAATCAACGCAGAGCAAAAACTACTAATGATAGAAACTTGAAGTTCGGAATTTAGATTTCAAACGCGATGTAGGTAACCACTAAGAAAGGAATTTCAAAAATGTAACCCATAAGGGGCTTAAATGGCGAAATTGTCGTTAAACTATAACGGACACCTATTTTTGCAGTTCGAGAAAAAATATCTAATTCGGACTCATTTTAAAGATCTTGATACGACTAGTTTAACTCGAAAGCCCCTACGGGGCATTGAAAAACCATGTTATAAAGCCGAAAGATGAAGCGTTCACGACGAGTAAGCAATTTTTTGTTTCGGCGGTTTTAGAGAACTCTCTCCATTGCGCGCATCACTCTCTTCTACCGAGCCGGCAGCTTTCCCCTTCAACATTCCACCTACCGGAAGCTCCGATTCTACTAAATCTCCTTAACATCAGTTATATATTATATTAAACCAATACCAAGATAATGACCACTGAATTGATTTTAAAGGCTCGCGGGCAAGGCCGCGACGGGGAATGCTAGTAAATTATAAATAAAATGTACGCTGTGTATCCTGAGATCTTTGCCAATGCATTAAAACGAAGCGGTTCTTCTGAAAGCGGTACCGGTGTTACCTCGGGCACTACACGGAACTGGTAAATTTGAATACCATCTAAAAGGACATTAAACATAGATGGAATAAATAATTGCAATAAGAAAGTGGGATATGTGTGTAGGGTTTTTTCAAAGTTTTTTCTCTCTAAAGGATTTTTTATTTAATGTTGTCAAAAGTAACACAAGGAAGGCGGACGGCCGAGTGGGCAAACGCGTTTGAAAATACCCTGCAACAATTGTAACACTTCTCTGGGTCTATAATATTTATTGCACGAAAATATAACAATAGTCAATGCCACACGAATTATAAAAACACAAATATTAAAGCAGGTTAGAAAAATTATCACTTTGTAACACATATCATATAGCTTGAGCTTCACACTCAAGATAAAGACTGTTCACTCAATCGCTCCTTATATATACTTGTAATGAGGGTCTAGAACGTTGTAGAATCTCGTGGAGGTTTGTGGGACGGCGTCGATAGAGCTGGAACAATCTAGAGCCTAACAGTTCGCTCCGAGCGCTAGTTCGTTCCAACAAAGGGTCTGGGATTTTAAATTATATGTCTTTTTATTTTTTATTTAACTATTTAACGTTACGATATGATTGGGAACCAAGCGAGGATAGCAAGTTCAAAATCCGCAGCCAGGGGACATTTAATAAAACTGGGCATTGATCCCCACCCTCTCACCTGGCCCGGGCAACCCCGTATAGCCTAACCGGTGACGAAGGGGAGGACCAAAATGATAAAGAAAAATAACAAACAGTAACACAGTGATCTGTCGTAAGGGACAATAACCTGTGTCGCGGAACGCAGACACATTATGGTGAACTAGTTACGTAAGTTACCGCGTAACGTGATGGAAAGTCGTTACAGAAAGCACACTGACAATGGCGTGGATATTGGAACTGGGGGCACGCAACAGAGTGAGCGTGATTGCTTCTAATCAGGGCTGCATAACTTTAGGGGAGGCTTCAGTGGGTTTTGGTTTGGAAGTCATACAGAGATTTGAGGCGTGTCAGTCGAAATGGCTGTAAGTTCCTAAAATAATGAAAAGTTGAGGGATAATGAAGAAGGTACCGACCCAGATATTATGGCTTAATTAGTGAGTGTCTATCGAGAAGATTTTTGGTTCTAGCAGCATAAAAAAAAAAAAAAAGATAAACTTTAATCCTCACAGTTTTCCTAGAAAACGCAGCAAGTGTCACGATGCGATTACGTACGCACGTTACGATGCCACTCAAGTACAGGTAATTGTATCTGAAGAGAAAATATTGAAAAAAAAAAAAGATGGAAATATAGAAAACCCGGGTCTATCCATCTCTGTTGCGTGTTCTGAACAATTAAAGGAACCAGTCATACATCTCAGCCATTTCAACCCCCTATAGAACCTACAATCCAGCACACAAAATATTCGTTATATACAAAGCATATTCAGCATACAAAATATGTTGAACATTGTACAATGATGGGACTGTAATTCACGGTCTGTCGTTATTCTGTATAAATTTATTAAATTAATGGCCAATCATTTTAACTGAAGATAAATGAATAAATGGACGGTTGCATGCTCTAACCCACAGAGTTAGTCAACCCTTTCTTTTTAATGATCCCAAGGCGACATTGACCACTATGTGATAGTGATGTAAAATTATCTATAGTCTCCCTTATCGATAGTCTTAATAGTATTGGACATAAAACTATCGATACTATTGATAGTGTATGTTAATGGACGGTGGGGGGAGGTAGAATAGTTGAATTTTTGATTTAGAACGATTGAAATTATAATGCCATTTTTTTTTTATTATACTTTTTCTTTTCTTCTTAATTCATTCTGTTAAGGCAAAAGGGCTTAACACGTTAGGTGCGACATCGGTCCCCGGGGTCCAATGTTTTACATTCCCTTCTTAACAGCCGATTTTTACATGAAAATGTCCGAAAGTCCGAACACTTCAAATACTCAATTTAGTCGATTTTTAATGAGATTACTGCATTTTAGTGCATAAAATGTTGCTAACAGCTGAAATTCTGTTGGTTTTTTTAGTCCGATTTTCGATAAAAAATGGCGTAAATCCTGTATCGGCCTGTCCTGCGCCTATTATGTCTAGTTCCAATCCTTACTAAGAGATAATGCCCTTGAGACGCTCATTTAATTCCCTTTTAATCAAAAGAGAACGCTTTCGTCAAAGTATTCCCATCGGACCTCGACGTTTGTGGCTCATCCCAGCAGTCGGACCCCGGGGACCGATACCGTTCAATTCAGGATACCCCTAACATACGCCTCCGCACCTAACGTGTTGCCATAAAAATTTTGTTTTGCCTCGTCTTCTTAAAATTCATAATTGACTATAAATTATTCATTATTCATAATTTATTACAGCCTCTGTTGAAAGAATATAGTTTCATTTATTATGCTGGAATAAAGAAATACAATCAGAAAGAATTTATAACGATTTTCAATAGCGTGGTAAATCGTTGTTTAAGCTTCACATTTGATGACTTAACCCCTTCTGACCAAACGCCAGTGAATTGGGTAATGAGATAAACATTTCTGTCAATGTAGGATGGGTTCCATTATAGCCAGAGCTAATTTTTGTTAATATAAAGTTCGATAAAAAATCAAAACTATCATAAATTCAAGGAAAATGGATTTAGAGGAAGGTGATACCAACCCTCTTTAAGTAACCACGCGCCCGGAATCCTCGTTTATCGACGAAGTTGATTTGTAAGGTACAAGTCGCGACAACATTCAGAACGCGATCCTGGAGTGCGTGGACTATCCTCTAGATCTACACTATGTAAATAGATACGCACTTTTTGCCAGAAAACTAAATAAAATTACTCTGTAACATTTTATTTTACATTTAAATGAATTATATACCACATAGGCAGATGCTGTTACCACTTTTCCCTTTTAAAAAATAAATTTTTTCGATAGTAGGGGAGAGCGGGGTTGGTTGGCATAGGGGCTAGGTTGGCCATTGGCTTATAGTTTCCGTCACACCTGTTGTGAAAGCCCCATCATTGTACCATGTGACCCGCTGGACCTCGGTCTTGTCATGAGTTTTCAATCAGATGCTAACAGTGTAGATAAGAGTGTGCTTCATTGATTGATTTTACAACATGAGTAAAGTAAATTTTTATATGTTCAGTAAAGTTGGTTTAAAGTCATGATAAAACATTTGACTCCGATTCTATTCACATAGCCCCAAACTCCTTTGAAAAACCTAACCTTTCGACTAACCACTTTCTTGTTTGATTGTCCTCCCCTGTCCTGGCAGTCATCTTTCATATGATCTCTTCTATGGGGTTTGTTGGCTCTCTTCAACTTGCTTTTGTGAAGCGCAGTAGCAATTCACAAAAGCAAGATAAACATAATCAAAGGTGAAACTACCAATTGTCTTAAGTTCCAGCGAGAAAGATGACAGCAATTTTTCTTAGGCAATAAGTGACGACAGTCTAAACTTCTATCTTCTTCTATTGTCATTCTATTTTCCCTTAAAAACTGTTAAAACCCGATTCAAAATTATTATACCATTATAGCGCAACTTTTAATAATAATAATATTTGTCAGGCAGTACTTGAATGAGATGGCTAAACAACCCCACCTTCTAGGCCAACCACATAGGGGGTTAATTGGCATACTCTGGATTGACGAATTCTTCAATTTTCTATGATCTTAGTATTAAATGTTGTGTTGTGAAAAAAAATACTTGAAGTACTCTAATACTTGCGAGTTTACAGTAATATAAGCCCCATTGGGATTATATTAACAGGAACGACTCAACAATCAAAAAAGTGGAAACTGTTGCCAACCAACCCCGCTCTCCCCTACTATCGATATTTGGATTAACTATCAATAGTTTTACGTCACTATTAGGTGACCAATTACCATTGAATCTAATCAGTTTATATTTAACTAGCTGTATATACCGGTTTCATCCTGAGAATTTAATTTTTAAATCTATAAAGTGAGACTTTTATCGACTAAAACGGTCGATTTCTTAAAAACCATTTTAAAGCGAGATCATTACGACTTTTATAACAATAAAGAATATCAGCTGAAAATCGGCTGAAGTAATGCAATTTTAATATGGACAGGTGTTCGCCCCTGGTATGAAGGAACCACTGAGCGAAATTTGGAGAATTTAGGACAAACGGTATGGATCTCTATAAAAGACAAACAGAATTTCATCTTTATTTACATAGATTATAGCTGTATATCCCGGTTTCACCCGGGGAATTTCATTTTTCTAATGAAACAGTCGATTTCTTAAGAAACATTGTAAAGCGAGATCATTACGACTTTTATAACAATAAAGAATATCAGCTGAAGATCGGCTGAAGTTATGCGATTTTAATATGGACAGGTGTTCGCACCTAGTCTGAAAGAACCACTGAGCGAAATTTGGAGAATTTAGGACAAACGGTATGGATTTATAAAAGGAACAAACAAACAAATAAACAAACAGTTCATTTTTATTTATATAGATAGTGGCCATCTGCCGCTTAGATCCAGGATTTAGACAACACCTATTAGAAAATTTTCAATACAATTTATTCAATCATTATTTTAATACAAGTTAAATAGTGCAAATAATTAATTAATGGATAAAGATGAAGAGCACTCTTTGTGATCAAAGAGCCCATTCTAGCGTGCCCATTTAATTACTCTAAAACCCCAATCGCTTACCCCTCAAATATCCCCCCCCCATGAAGTACTACCCCCCCAGTTCTAGATGAAGTACGGCGGCCTGCCTTCCAGGGTATTCGGAACAATTATAAAGTGTCCGCGATAAGAAGGTAGAGAGGCAGAAAACTGCTAGCAATTACCTTCACCCCCCCCCCCCTTTACTTTAAGACACTTTACCTTTAAGAATTATCCGGACCACTTTACCTTTTCCTTAATCTACAATCCTGGCTTTACCTTCTTTACCCGGCCCCCACTGGCTCGGCGCGGAATTAGCAGAAAAATGTGGGCAACTTCCCTCGCTGAGAGAGTAATGGCTCCCACTGGATTTACTTTCTCTTTTAACCTTTTTTTTTTTCTTCATTCTTCTTCTTATTTTTTTCTCATTACTTTCTTTCTTTAAATGTTTTCTCTTTTCCTAATACTTCCCAGGCTAATAGTAAGTAAGAAGGTACGACTTAAAAAGGATTAAGGCTCCTCATACGGTAGGATGAACTCTTGTTAAATTGTTAGTGTACTTTGGTTTTCCCTTTTCTCAATGCGGGACAAAAAATAACCAAGTTAAAATATAAAATGTACCGCTATAAATTTTACCATCATAATATAGAGTACATTTTAGCACATACAGTACAGGTCAAAAGTTTTGACTCACCCTTAGATTTTGTAAAATAAATAAGTAACAACATTTTATTTATTGGACAACGTAAAAACTATAATTTTATTTTTAATTTATTTATAACTAGCTTTAATATCCCGGTTTCACCGACGGAATTTTGAAAACAATGAGAAAAGCCGTGGGTCCAGAAAAGTTCGTTAGGACAGAAATGAGATTTTTTTTTTACTCCAATAGTTGATTTCGTAAAATCATTTTTTTGTTTTAATTTTTGAAACATTTTTTTTCCCCTGCTAATTTCTACTATTAAAAACTTTAATTTCAAACTAAATAATTTTTGTTTACTAATCCTTCATATAATAAAACATTTTTTAATAAAACAAAAAAAGCAATAATGAAATGAAAATCATGATGAAAATGTTTAAATTACCTACATCTATAAACCAAAAAATTATGGATGTTAGGGTAAAACATACAGATATTGGCACTCAGTACAGTTATTAAAAAAAAAAAAAAGAATATTAGATATTAGAAATAGGTAAACAAGTCCTAATTTTATTACAAGATATAAGTCTAATGTTTGAAGGGTCCTCTCTCTAAGTCATCTATGAAGTAAGACTTTAACAAACTAACCATAGGGAAGATTTCACAATTAAATCCACAGGGTTCCAATAACTAGATTTAGTACTTTTAACAATAAATATTGCCATATTGTAAAACATTTGAACTTTTGGCCCAAAAAGAACCTCTTGAGTCTTTATAAGGATAGATAATGGGGAGCCATAGGAAGTTTCTATTTGATCCCTTTATAAAAAGTATTTTTTTTGACCACCGAAATGTAGTCTTCAGGGTGCCAACAACTGTACGATTTACCCTATATTAATTGTATACCTTTATAAATGCCTTTTTAATTTTTTACATTGAAATTACTTTTTGAAATTTTTATTATACACACACTGAAACTGGTAGAAAAAATTCCCCATGATTCTCACCCTCTTACATTTGTAATTAAACCTAAATCAAGTTGTAATACTTGTAGTTTGTAGTTGCCAGCGCCCAACTACTATTTTGCAATTACCAGTTATGTAGTTGAAGTTTCCAACTACAACTACAGTAGTTGGAAAAAAGTAGTTTAATTTTTACAACTACAACTAGTCTTTGTAATTGTAATTTAGGCCTGCAACTACATTTACTAAGCAACGTCTAATTTTACGAAGATTTATTTTGTGTTTAGGATTAGTTTAATGATATCAATGAAATACATAACTTTAAATATTTAATTTTGTAATAAATTACTTGTTATTATGCCAATCAGTAAAATAAATTACCTATTATTAGGCTACGGTATAAAAAAAACAAAACATTTCCGAAGCATTAATTTTTTTTTTTTTTTATACATTTATGTTCGACAAATGTATCTAATTTCCTGAGGTAAACGATATGTAAACAGTCAGCGGAAAAAAGATTAACATTCGCTCCGAAGTTGTATCAATCCTCTGATAAATTTTCTTCTATTCACTTAGTATCACTCACGTAAATCACTCTCTTTCCAATCGTATTATAAGTACGTTATTTTTTCCTTGAAAAAAAGATTGATTTTGTCGAAAAAATCTTTTATAAATGATTCCAACAGAATTTTTTTTTCATGATTCTCATGCACTCAATTACTTTTTTATTCTTTGGTTTTATATATTAGCTGAATTGCATTTGAAATACTTGACATTGATTTATATTTGATATCGATTAAAACTCCATTACCAATAAAAGTAGTTGTAGTTGTAGGTCTATAATTACAATTACAACTACTAGTTGTAGTTGTAAAAATGCAACTACTTTTTTTCAAACTACAGTAGTTGTAGTTGTGGTCAGCCAACTACAATTACAAAAGTAGTTGTAGTCTCTACTACTTTCTAACTATTGTAAATGTAGTTTTGTAATTTGTAGTTGAACTACGTTTTGCCCAACTCTGACCTACATGAGTCGGTTGTTTTGTTTTTCAAGCCTCATTTTAAAGTCAGATTTTTTTTTTTTTTTTTTCGCAAGGTACGACCTCTTGAAAAGATGTATTTTTTGAATCAAGAGGTGTGAAAAGGCCTCCAGAGCAATTAGTAATAAAACAAAGCCAAACAAAAGAAGACAAAGAGATACAGAAGTAACCCGACAGCGAGGTAGGGAGAGATTAGAAATGACTTATAGAGAGAGCTGTGGGTCCACATTGATCAAGCAACCACTCGCCACTATCAAAGCATCTTTTCAACCCTCGTCAATATTCTATAACAGCGGGGGGGGGCTCTTGGGGGGATCTACTTCCGGGGATAAAAACCCCTCATCGTCTATTAATGGCCGTTTTCATATCCCCTCCCCCCAACCTGACCCAAATCGCAGGCAAAGCAAACACTACCGACTAATACACAATTATAAAATCCATTGACCGGTCGTTAGGATATTTATAGATTTCCTTTCACTCCTGAATTAAGATCGATGCAATTTGATAAAAGAGGAACTGAATGAAAGAGAATTTGAATAATTAGCAGCGAATCTCAATTAGTATTCTTTACTTTAAATATAAAATCTTTTTTTTGTAATTTTATAAAATAAAAACAGTGAAAAACGGTGAAAAAAAAAACATCGCCCGATCAGTCTTATTAATATAATGGGACGTTAAACACTACGAAAAAAAAAGAAGTGAAGTACAAAAAATATTAGTTTTTGGCAATGGGAAAGTGAACGGATCCTAGCGAAAAATATTTGTTTTAACTCGTCCAGGTTAAGAAATGAAACTGTTGACGAAAGGCACAGAAATAACAGATACTTAAAAAGTAGTAATCATGTGCAATTATTATATATTTATAATGGAGCTATCATATCAATATTGTATTTATTTTTATTCTATAAATAAATCAAAAATATTGGTATACAAATTTATATTATGTATGTTTGAAAAATGTTTTATTCAATTTTTAAATTACTTTATTGCAAATTGATCGATCGTCTGATATCAGTCATATGGTAATGTCAAATCTAATAAATATCATATATTTTTGCAAGAGAGAATCAGATGGTAAACAAACGCTGTTCTGTTGTCGTCTACTAAAAGTATTGAGAATTTTTTTTAAGTTTTGCATTACAGATACATTACAACTTATGGAGATATACAAATGTGGACAAGTATGGCGTTTACATATTATCGAAACCCGTCAATTTCTAGTAAATGTAAGTGAAATTGGTGTTTTGCGCGCATCGCACCAGAGTTTTTTATTGTCAAGTTCTTATAATCTTAAAGTTTTGTTAAACCCTTGCCAAGTTTGTTCTAACCATTGAGATAAATTTATTACATTTAGCTAACTGGTCACCTCCTAATAATTTTCACGTTCTCAAAACGAAGACGAGTTTCGTAACTACGTTACAAAGAACTAAGGAGACTAAAAGTAATATATCCAATATAATAAGAAATATTACTTATTGTTGAAGAGGCTAAACCACATCCCTAATCTTATTGAACGATCAGGTGTCAATTTGAGAGCTGACCGCAATAGCTATATCCCACACGTATATATCTTAAAGGTATCATTCTATCTAACCATAGCTAACATGAGTATTATTTTAGCCAAATCGATAATAATCCTTTATATACATACATATTTAAGAGCTCTATGCTATCTTTTGCCAACATTTTCTTGTTTTGAATATAAAACATTAGAAAATGTAATAGAATTAGATATACTTTAGATATAGATATAAATAGAACTGCTATACTTTGTCTACTGAAATAGTTATTAATAATCTATATAAATAAAGATGAAATTCTGACGTTTGTTTATTTGTTCTTTATAGACATCCATTCCGTTTGTCCTAAATTCTCCAAATTTCGCTCAGTGGTTCTTTGATACCAGCTGCGAACACCTGTCCATATTAAAATTGCATAACTTCAGCCGATCTTCAGCTGATATTCTTTGTTGTTATAAAAATCATAATGATCTCACTTCACAATGTTTTTTTTTTACGAAATCGACCGTTTCTTTAGAATAATGAAACTCCCCGTGAGAAACCGGGATATACAGCTATAATCTATGTATATAAAGATGAAATTCTGGTTCTTTATAGAAATTCATACCGTTTTTCCTAAATTCTCCAAATTTCGCTCAGTGGTTCTTTCAGACCAGGTGCGAACACCTGTCCATATTAAAATTGCATAACTTCAGCCAATCTCTGGGTATATTCTTTATTATTATAAAAATTGGTTTGATCTCGCTTTACATTGGTTTTTACGAGATAGACTGTTTGAGTCGATAAAAGTCTCAGTTTAAAGATTTTATAGATTTAAAAAATGAAATTCTCCGGGTGAAACAGGTATATACAGCTATTTTAATATAAGAAGGGTCTGATAGAAAATCTATAAACCGTAAGAACCTGAAATTAGGCGTTTGGTGTATGTAAATGCAAGCGTTGTGACAAAGTATATTTCATCAAAATCGGTCAAACGGAGGGGGCACTTTATATACTATTATACATCTTTGGTTTCATTTTTATGTTGTTTTTTTTTCGATTTTCTCTATTAACTCTAAAATTGAGGGGGCTAAAATAGGGAAGGGAAAATAAGTAAATGAATGTGGAAATAAATGTTTATTAAAACATGTCAAATTTTAATCTCAGTAGGTTAGTAAGTGAAAGTTGGGTGTTGCGCGCTAAAAACCAGATTTTTTTATTTCACTTTTAAACTTTAAATTTAATTAATCAAACTCTACATAAAATCATTTTTTAGTATGGTTATTTATTTAGCACCACTTTATCCTGCTATGACTAATCGGACGATGTTATAGTGGAACCCATAAATTTTGCCTTTCCATGTATAATTAGGATAGGGTTGTTTAACGAGAACCTAACATTGTACAGGCTCGGGACCACCATTTTACGTCCTACCCGAGGGGCGGCATAGCCAAAGATTTTTCACTCCCTTTAAAAGATCCAATGGCCACCTGAGGGGGGTGTGAACCCACGATTGGCGTATTAAGCTGTTATCCCTAGCCACTACACTCAAGTTAACCAATAATAAAATCCCCAATTTTGAAATATGACGAAGTTGAAAGGATTTTCATGACTTCTAGAGTTTGATTCGACAAATCTATGTTCGATTTTCAATGGAATAACATGCCTTTCTTCCGCTTTTTGGAGTTACTTAAAAGTTTTATAATTTTTTCTTCTTCCTGAAACTTTTTCTTATTAGAATAACATTAAGAACCAAGAAAGAGAACAGAAGAGAAGGTTCATGACAGCGATAGAGAGGAAACTGATTGGACTAATTAACAAGACGCCAGTAGTATCGACGTACTACATATGGGTTGAGTGAGGACCATTATTGGCTTGTTATAATCTTGTAAGCTGTCGGTCTATTGTTAATTGCATATACATAGGTACATAATTACATACGTAGCCTTCCATGTACTTATATTATCGGTTTGCGAAGGTGTAGTGATACCAGGGTAATGATGTAGTACTGTTATATTTGGACATGGCAATCATTATAATCAAGAATGAAACTGAAAATGAAAACGATGACTCTATACCTTTTAGAGGTTTTCTAACAAACTAATCGTATCAATGTCGCTCTGCTAAGAAGTAACGAATACAAGTGCAAAGTGGTTCACAATTTTATGAAGAAAATCTAACATTTCGTATCGTTATGGGCGATTACATCAATTATCGAATGTCAAATGGAACCAATTCCGCATGAATAAAGAACTTGACTGTCGCAGATATCCGCAAAATTACAAAAATTGCATAAATACCTAAAAATTGCCACTCGTATCGAAGCGCACTGACCTGACAATGTTGTTTCCAAATCATTGTTCCCTGAGGTCCGCGAACTTATAGATGCTTGCCTCAAGTCCTGTAACATCGATTTGTCGTAGGTGGGTCGACTATTTTGCCTGCTTGGTAAATATTGCTTAGCATTGACCTCTTTCCTGTGGCTCAATCTTTGAGCAAGCAAGGACACTGAAACCCTAGTCATCATCCACGGCCCATTGCAGGCCATTTACGATTTGGGATCGAGCCTGCGTGAAAGTAAAGAATGTCAGTGCGCAACAGAGCCAGAGTCGGGCGGGAGTCTTGTGCAAGGCCGGGCCAGAGCTTGCTTCGATGTGATATCGCTCTTCCGAAACTTTTCAGTAATCTCACATTTACAGTTGAAGTATGTTAACAATAGGCGGGAATTGTTTGTTTGGCGACTGCATGTTACTAAACAATGATTTTAATAGCAGCATTAAAATTAATATAATGGAATAAAAAATTCCATTTTATTAGATCACATCGTACGTCGGCAAGAAGATGCTTATTTTTAAGGAAAATAAATAATTGGGAAAGGAGTAGTACCAGTGATACTCGGGGTCACCTGTGTTATAGTGGTTAGCATGGCAGCCTACAATACTAAAGGTCGCAGGTTCGCGCCCAGTGGCGGCCCTAGGATTTTTTAATGGGAGTAAAAAATCCTTAGACATGCCGTCCCTCGGATAGTACAATAGTGGTTCTCACCCACCTAATGCATAGTAGTACTCGGCTCTAACACTGGCGTCTTGTTAATTTGCCCAATTAGTTTCCTCTCTATCTCTGTCACGTACCTTCTCTTCTGTTCTGTGCTCTTGGTAATCGAATAAGAAGAAGTGTAAGGAAGAGGAAAAAATTATGAAACTTTTAAGTATCAGCAAAAAGCGAAAGCAAGGAATATTATTCCATTAAAAATCTCAAATAGATTTGTCAAATTAAACTCTAGAAGTTATGAAAATCCTTTGAACATCGTCAAATCTCAAATTACGCGATTTTTTTATTGGACAACTTGAGTGCGAACGCATAATAGCTTAATACGCTATTCTTGGGTTCGCATCCCCGCAGGTGGCCGTTGGATTTTTTAAAGGGAGTAAAAAATCCTTAGCTTTGCCGTCCCTCGGATAGAACGTAAAATTGAGGTCCCGAGCCCGTAAGATGCCAGGTACTCATTAAAGATCCCTATCATGATTATACCTGGATAGGCAAAATTTAGGAATCCCACAATAGCATCGTCCGATTAGCCTCAGTAGCATTAAGTGGCGTTAAACAAGCAAACAACCAACATTTGATGGTTTATACAATATAATTCTATAAAAAATGGATTAGTTAAACCAAAAGTATTAACATGTATATCCCCTTTGAACTACGCCTGACCTATATCCTTTGAGCGACTTGCAGACCGGACAGTAGAGGTTAGGTTGTGATGGGGGGGGGGCGGACCTCATCTCGACGAGGCCATAAAAAGGGGGGCAGAGGAGATGATCCCATCCTTAAAGCCCCCCTGTTTGTCCTCCCCCCTCCCACCATAGTGACCCCTTCCCATTAAGTGTGGGCTTTGTGTCCATCGCGGCCTCTCTTCCTTCATCCGATTCGATTAAATTAACTTCTCCCAGAGTCAGTCCTCCTGTTTCGTCTTGTCGTCTAATCCTTGTTCCTTGTTCTCGTCTGAATCGCACGGATTACGAGTAATAAAGGAAGGAATCAAGAAATCGGTAAAATAATGGGTCTTTTTTTTTCTCTCTTGAAACTATTGCTTATGTGAAGTTAACCATACATGAAATTTCTACAAGAATATAAATTATTTATCGAAATCTATGGGGAAATTAAGGCTAGATAAAAAACCGGTAATGCTTTTCAGTAGCGAAATTGCTTAGCTCGCGCCTTCTTTCCCGAACCTTAAAAATTAGAATTAACAAAATCTTTATTCTTCTAACGGTCTTAGGGATGCGAAAGTGGCCGCTGGCATTGAGGGATGGGCAACGTCTTAGCTGCTGCCTGCCAACCAGAGCACATTGATCCGAAACTATAATTGTCAGCTATTTTATTAGAAGATAAAAGATTCGATCACGGCCGGGAATCGAACCCAGGTCCTCTGCATCTACGTCGCAGCGCTCTTACCACTGAGCTAACCGTGAGTCCGTTCCGATCGTGATCGGAGGGATGGGATCACAGAAGAGAAAGATTCGATCACGATCGGAACGGACTCACGGTTAGCTCAGTGGTAAGAGCGCTGCGACGTAGATGCAGAGGACCTGGGTTCGATTCCCGGCCGTGGTCGAATCTTTTATCTTCTAATAAAATAGTTTAAAAATTATAAATTAATTATCTAACGATAACTAATCACTACATAACAACATATAATTGTCAGGTTTAACAAGTTGATCTTAAATTTATGTATATTGCCCAAATTCTGTAACTTATCCATTCATCCATTAAACACCTATTTTTCTCACATCTATATTTATAACCTAATTTTATTATTTTTAACCTAATACAGTCCACATTTTTTCAAAGCTAACAAATTAATCGAAACTTAATCATTTTTCAAAATGACAGTTAGATCAAACAGAAGGCAAGACCTAACTCCCAGAACTCCGCTAGATCGCGGACTGACAGATGCTCCCCAGAAGTGACCCCTGCTACCTTCCCATAGCTCACCGCACTCCTCTTCGGATGGGAGTCACGTGCAGGATCCCTTCTTATTCCGCAGCCAGGAGATATCTGGTTCCCAGGGATATCCCACCCGGCTCTCCTATATAGAGCATATGGGCTACTACGGGTTATATATGGAGACATATGTTATAGGAAATATGGTCGGTGTATCAGCTGTATAGCCCTTAGCACGATCCTAAGATAACATATCATTTTCGTCCAAGATGAGATTGTTGTTGCATCTGAATTTTCTTTAGGGATATTTTTTTTTTTTTTTTTTTGTATTGTCTTTATAAATTTGAATTTTAGATGGACATTTGTTATCCAAGTTTCTCTGCCGTTTTCTAGATTTATTGATATTAATAGTAACAGCTCCTAACCAATTTATTTGGTGCATGTCATACTTAACTTACAAGTGTTATAGTCTAGTATAGCCTTCTTTTTATAGCATCGTATTATTTATAACACCTCCATCCTTAACGCGAGCTTTCACGACACTTTGAAAATATACTCGAAGAGGATGAGATGCAGCGGGCCGGAAAACGTTCACGAAATTACAGCCCCTTGTGGAGAGGAAAATTGCGCGCGCTAAAGAGCGATTTAGGCGGGAGCTGGAATCAGCAGTTTTATAATCAGCTGATCCCCCTTTGGAAGGCAGCTCTCTACCTACCTCTATGGCTGTGAAGTATATTAAGATATATTGCTTCTCCCCACTTCTCTTTAATATGTTTATATTTCAATGCGAGCTATATATATGATGAAATTGTAAATATCATACTTCTTTATCTATCTAATCGCCATATTATTTTTATTAGGAAACAGTTTTATTTATAAAAGCTACATAATATAATAATGTTAAGAAAGACAATTCAACCCAAACATTTGGTAATTAAATAATATTAAAGCAAGGTGCATACTAAACAATGACAATGTTTACCAGGTGTGTAAATATGAAACCGGAATTTTTCAAATAGCAAATAAGAGTTGATTGTGTAAAAATGATACATACTTTTTTATTCGAAGTACTGTCCTTCGCTATCTATGCATTTTTCCCATCATTCAGGCAATTTGTGGATTCCCCGCCAAAATAATGCTTCCTCTTCTGAGTCAAACCAATCACTTAGTATAAGAAGAGAAGCGCTGCTCAGCTAGTGCGTGTCCCATCGATGCAAATAGGTGGAAATCGGATGGGGCCAAATCTGGTGAATAAGCCGCATGCGGAAGTATTTACCAACCAAACACTTGGATAGTTTCCTTGGTCCGTTTAGCCGAATGTGATGGGGCATTGTCATGGAGCAAGATCACTTTGTGTGTCCTTTCTTGATATTTGGGACTTTTTGGCGCAAATCTTTATTCAAATTTATCATCTGTTGTAGGTAGCGTTCCGTATTAACAGTTTCCCCAGGTTTCGGCAGCTCATAGTAGGTAACACCCATCTGATCACATCAGACACAGAGCATTTTTTTCCTCCCTAAGCGATGCCGATGGTTCACCAGGAGTTACCCAGAATTTTTTACGCTTAGGATTCTCGAAGTAAATTCACTTTTCATCACCAGTCACAATTTGATGAAGAAATGACTTTTCTTCTGTACTTGGCGAGCAGCATTTGCCATGAGGTTTTTCGAGCTTCCTGCTGCCTGTCATTTAGTTGGTGAGGTATCCATTTTCCGACCTTCTGGATCTTTTCCATGTCTTTCAAACAAATGGAGACGGTGTCACATGTAATAATTGTCCAACAAACGCTTCCGAATCAGCGTTTTCAAAGTTTTTTTTTGTGGTTTTCCACGGTCTTTGTTTTTTTTATCGAAATCCATCTTTAAATTTTTTGAACCAATCGAAACATTGAGATTTGCCTAGGGCATGCTCCCCGTAAGCTTCAACAAGCATCCTATGTGATAATGCTCCAATTTTTTTAGAAGGAAACGGATAATAAATGCTGTCCGAAAATCTTGATTTGTTGGCACAAAAGTCGACATATTCAACGCCACTAAAAACACGGTTATAGAATGAAACTGATGTTGGTATCAATTGGATCTCGTTATTGCATGTAGGCAAAAGCAGATAACACCACTGACGGATTAGTTAGAAGATTATATTGACTGCTAACTCCTATCATTGGCGTATTCCGGTTTCATATTTACTCGCCTGGTAAAGTAAAAGTTTACTAATTGCTGACCCCGCTAAAAAATACCACGATATTCCAATCTTTAAGTAATGAGAAATATAATAGTACCAGCAGTCTGGCTACGCGTTCCTGTGGCTATGTAGCTATAATGCGTTCAATTAATTATGTTCTCTTCTTTTTAATGCAGTTAAATTAAAATTCACTGATAAAGATAACAACGGCTTTATTAAGCTAATCTAAAAACCAACATGATTTAAAAAAGAACTTTTGGCCAAATTTAAAATGGAAAAGGAACTAATAAAGAATATAATTAGAATAAGGCTTAGTAAAATCACAGCAAAAATGTACCGAATATTCTTTCGTCAAAACAGGATATAAAAAGTTCTCAAACCATTAAAAAAACCATACATTCTTATAGTACTACTTATCAAAAGAAAAAAATTACTTTTATGTACGAGCTAATTTATAAATTTTATAATAATAATTTACATTTTTCTTTATTATTAGGACTCACAATTTTTATTTATTGTATTGCTAATAGGTGCACAAAGATTTTGGCTAACCTGTCTTTTGCTAAAACAAATAAGTTCCATGAAAAGGCGTCACATAATTGCCCATGAGAAAAACAAGGGTTTTCCACGTTCAAGCTGGAAAAATAGATTAGGCAACTGGATGCTTCCCATTAAGTGTGTGTCAGTAAATCAACTTGCACCACCATCTTTTGCAAATTTGTATAACGTACAAATAATGACACTCAATCAAAGTACCATATAACCATTTAATTTGCAATAAAAGAAATATTGAGGCCAATAATCGAGATAAACTTTCCTATCTTTTAAGTTGGACAAAATACAAACAATTACCCAAATTTAATCAATATCGGTTTAGTATTTTCTGACCTCCAACAAACATCGGGACACGAGATTTTTATATACATAAGGATAAGTAATACATTTATGAGCCTGTTAATTTTTGATTTGTTTTCATTCATTTTAGATTATTTGAGGTGCTTTAGGGGGTGGTACATATTATTTATTCCCTTCAAGTTGTTTACTTGTAACTTATTAAATGTTATAGGACACGGATAGAATAGAGATGGCAGCCATTTCTGTATGGCTTGATAATAATGAAAGGAAGTGATCCAATTTAGGAGCCATAAAAGGGAGATAGTTTCCATCGATGGGATGTAGGTGGCGCTAGCGGCGGCTTATTGCTTAACTTTCATCTCGGCCGCTTCGTTACCTCCCGCCTAATTAGCTCCCGCCGGCGGGAACAGCTTTTGGCGGGAGCGGCTGCAGCGCTCTCTAACGGCTGCAACTAATGTACTACACCAATATCCTAATAATTTCTGTTAATTTAAAAATGAACCCCCAATCCTAGCTGGCCCACCTTTCGGGAGTTCCATCTCCACTTAGGACTAGAACAGATCCTGTAGATAGAAGGTCGGTCGATTTAGGGAAGCCGATCATTGAATTTATTTTTCTGAAGTAACGAAGTCGGCAAGACGAAGCGCTGCCTCATTTGTACGATTTTTTAATAATTTTTGTAATGCCAGGAATTATTTTTAGGATCCCCAAATACCGCTGCACCCAAACAGGTAACTGGATTACTAATAATAAATTGAAAAGCATTCAATAATATCATTGTTGGTAATAAATATGTCTTCGCCAAGTGATATAAAAAATGACCGTAAACTTGAAGCAAAATATGGAATGCGTTGTTAGATTGTTGAAAAAGAGCCATTGCATTATTACGAATATGGCATGAATCATTATCATATGAATTATTTGTTCTTTTTCAATTTTTTTGTCTTGAATATGCCAGATTTGATGGTTTACTGTTTTAAATAATAAATGGTAAATGGAAAACTGCAATGAAATTAAATGTTATACTGTTTAAACTTTTCAACAATGTCATACTGAAAGAGTGGCATATCCTTGTTAGATCGTCAAAATTTTAACTTAATTCAAGGAATATCGATAAAGTCTTTAAAACTTTATAAATAAACAGGGACTATTTAAACATTAAACATTTTATATATTTTTCTTCTTCAAACAGGGGAAAAAAGTCAATTATTATTTAAACCAATGTAATACATAGTAGAAAATTTGAAACTAGGGAAAAATTTGTATGTAAAAATCAGTATTAAAATGAACATTTTAAATTTATTTGTTTACAGTGTTGTTTTTTCCCGCTAAGTTTAAAAACAAAAATCTAAGGATCAGATAAATTGGGATTTTTTAAATAAAAAATGTCGGTTATGGAGAGATCCATTTGAAATCTTGATTAAATCTATTTTATGTGTAATCCTATACTTCTTCAAATTTGTTCTGAGCATCCAATGTATGTGGTAAATATAATTATTAGTTTATTTTTCAGTTTGATGATTAAAAATTCAAACGGGTCTTTTATTATGATTGTTGGCGCTACAAAGCCGGAATTGAGGTCGGACGGAAGTCCGCATGGTGGAACAGACACACCATATGCCATGGATTCACCATTATCGTGCCCCGAGGCAAACTGCCAGAATATTCCCAGGGTCTAGGGCCTTCCATTCCTGTTGCATACTCGTGTGGAGCTAATAGTGAAATCAACAGCGAATATACAGCTGTCTTATTGAGGGAACAATTTTATCCAACCCTTCTCTACAGTTACTGATGGATTAAATTGAATATCTCGTATATCAATATACAAATTTTATCAGTATAAAATATTAAATTTTAAACTGGACTATTCTCATACATATATCTAGAATCCGGTCAACCATCATTTATTCAATATGTGAGAAGGACCAAAAAACTCGTTCGTTCCATTATTTTTAGAAATTGAGATGGCAGCGGATTCTAAAAGATATTTTAATGCTCTTTCGACATATCTTATCGGATTGAAGCAAAACTTGTCATTTCATATGGATTTTTGCTATACAAAATAGTGGTTTGTTGCAGAACTGATTCGTTCCATAGCCCATTGTGTTTGAAAACTGGTTCGTTACTCGTGAAGCAAAACTCTTTGGTTCCTATAACTTCTCTCTTGCATACATCCCATTCTTTCACTTCAGGAGTTTCTCTTACTCTTTCTGAACAAAATATCGAAAGCTCCCTAAACTCGCGTGTTTTTTTCCAGTTTATACTCAATTTTTCTTACCTAGCTATATTAATAACTAATTTTCCAATGACTCCAAAAAGCTGAAAGACGTTGATAATCTGTTGAAAAAGCATTTTGGTAACGAGTGGAGGGCAAATTGTTCATTGAAGTATTACACACGAGTTCTCAATATATCTGCTACAGACGAGGGAAACAACGAACAACAGGATGATGAAGTCGCTATTATTGAAGAAGGCGATGGTCTTGGGATCTAGTCTTTTTGTAACTTTTTTGTAGTCAGATGTTTTATATCAGTACGCTGATATTTTTGAGAAATTCATCAATAAAAAAATGTTTAGTCAAATTTTTTAAGTCAGTGGGTGATATTATTTTGTATAATGATACCGAATTTATTAATAAAATGGTTGTGAACCTAAATAAATATTACTTATTAAGAAAAAAAGCTTTTGTTTTCTTCACCTCGTATTATTATCCTTATTGGAGATCAACTTAGGCTGTGTGAATTAAAACTCGTATGTACCAATGTGGTGTGCCGCAAAAGTCTTTCCTTTAAACATTTTTTAAAACGCTGCGAAACTTTCTCATTTCAAACTTTGTTACTTTTTAATCAGGATTTTTTTTTTCATTCCAAGCTCACTTCCACAAGGTTGCTGGTGCGAGCCCAAAAATCTTTTGCGAAAGCAAAAAAACATTTTTTTATCTGGCCACAAGTTTTGAGTTTCCTGAAAAACGTGTTCATGTGGAACGGACGAGTTTTGCATCTCACCTCTTCATAAACATTTTAATATGAAATTATTAAGCGTTTTCGTGGTTACCTGATTAACCGTTGTTATGTTAAATTAAGTCTAAATATTTGAAATGAGAAACAAAATTTGTTTTTAAACTGCTAGTAGAAGTATGCCTGCAGTACTATAACGAATCCCTTATACAGGTTGGATACCTAAATATGAAGTTCCCTGGAAACTCTTAAGTTGGGCCTAGGAGCTCTCCATTCCAGGCCTGCTGGAGAATACGAGCAACTGGAAGGTAACATTATTTATGCCTCGGGTCCAGACCGCAGCTGAGGTAGCTGCTGCGATCATAAATCAGAAGAGAAGTAAACTTTGTTCCTATTGGCCGGCTAGGGGAGGGTCAGCTCCGAATCGATCCATCTCGACCAATCCCTCTGCTTCTTTTACGACTCCTTTCCATAGGAATGTCCTAAGGGAGGTGATTGGCCTGCCCCAAGCCGATAGCTCAAACCCCGGAGTTGCTGACGGACCAATGGGAGATCTCCTTCCTAATAGCTCTTGGACGACTTCCATAATCGGGATTAGGGTCTTCAGCCAGTGCTGCCACCACGATACCGCTCCAACTCTAATCTCGGATGTTAATTCGATACAAACTTTGTCCATCAGCGTCTTCCGTCTGTTCTAATCTCAGCTTGAATATAACCATGGGTCGATCTTCAATTTCAACTTTATTTAATAACTATTATTATTAACATAGGCTCCATTCTAACTGACCATTGATTATAATCTTCAAATTATGAAGTAATTTATCGATTACTATAGATGGATTAGGTTCTAGAAATAGCTTAGAGTAGTATCCGTATTTATAAAATAACTTTTATTCAGTCATTTTATATTATTGTTGTTTGACGATTCGCTTCACTTTTCAAGCATTTTCAAATCGTATTTCAAAATTTTCGTATCTCAAGATATGTAACTATAAAAAAACTTTAAGCATTATTAAGAAAAACAATTCTATTTTACAGTATATCTTATAACAATTTTACACTAAGCAGTTAGAAAAGGTTATTCAAAAAATACTAAGACCAACTAAGCTATTTTGGGTCTTTTTCGTTTAATGCACATTTCGGTTATTAAAAAAAGTAACTGTTATTAAAAAAAGTAACACGTGATATAATTACAATCTCCATATCAGTAGAACATATGACTACATTTCTTAGTTTCATTTAAAACCTCATAATGGCTATGTTCAGGTTATACGAAGATTTTAAAGATTTGGACCGAACCATTGCATTCTTACAAGAAAAAGGCCTCATCCACAAAGAAAAACTATGCCGGAATGGACATTCTATGAAGTTGCGCAAGAGAGATGACCGGTATAGATGGCGGTGTCACAATGCAAGTTGTCTTTTGGAAGTAGGACTCAGGGAAGGTACGTGGTTCAACGGTTCAAAATATCCTCTGAATAATGCAATTCTTTTTATTTACTCATGGACCAAGAAATATACAACAACGTTATTTTGTAAAGACGAATTGAGTATGTCTGCAGAAACAGTAACAAATTGGAAAAATTATTTGAGGGAGGTTTGTGCTAATTCGCTACTTAAAAAACCTATCATAATAGGAGGAAATGGTATGACCGTCGAAATTGACGAGTCCTGTTTTACAAAAGACCTTTATCAGAAGACCTATTAGAAAATAAAAGACCTTTTTGAGGTTATATTGGAAGATATTGCTTCATTTTGGAAATTAGAATAAACCATATCATTTGTGTTAACAATTATAGTTACTTTATATTAATCAAGTGTTACTTTTTCCAATAACAGTTACTTTTTTTAATAACCGAATTGTGCATTAAACGAAAAAGACCCGCTATTTTTAAAAACTCATTAGTGGCCATTGTAATTATCAAAATTTTAACTTTTTCGGCAACACCTCAATATTATCACTTCACATTATACCTGAGATAAGCTATATTGGTTTTCATCTCATTATCCATTTATTTTTATTATGGTCTTAGAACAATAACTATTACTTTGTAGTCGTTGAAGGTCCCTACCCTAATTATACCTGGCTAGGCAAAATTTATGACTCCCACTGTAGCGTCGTCCGATTAGACTTAGCAACATAAAGGGGCGTAAAAAAAAAACAATAAACAATTATTTGCCGTCTTTAATTTTTATATGATGTTTGTTTGTTTATTTAACATCCCTTTTTGCCACTAAGGCCAATCGGACGATGTTACAGTGGGAGTCCTGAATTTTGCCTATCCAGGTAGAATTAGGAAAGGGATCATTATCCGTGGGACGCCGAAGCCAAGGATTTTTTAAACCCATAAAAAAATGCTAGGGCCACCGCGGGACGCAAACCCGCGATCTTTAGTATTATTTTTATATGATATTACACATACTATTGATACTTCTTTATATAATTTCTCGTATTGTTCGCTGTCTGAATTTTTCTCATTTAGCCCAGATGATGTCCTGAAATTTGTTTCGAAACGTTGACACAATTAAATATGTGATATTTACTTATCAGAGTTACCAAAACTTTCCCCTTCATAAATGAAATTATGACTACTTTTATTTATTTTATAGCTGGTCCGTGCGAATAAATTGCTTACCATATGAGCTTATAGCCTTAATTTGGGGCTACTTAAACGGACAATAGTATGAAATTTTTTTTTTTGGTAGGTCAACTGAAGCTTGAACAGGATTCATAATGCAGGAACATCGTAAATAGTAGTCCCATTTTCGAGAAAGTTATGGCGTTTAAAGAAAAAATAGTTTTCTAACGCGACTTTCATGACAGACTTACTCTGAATTCCAGCCCATTCAATCAAACTATACTCACTCCCAAAAACCATTAAAATAGCCAAAAAGATTGTTGAGGCGCTGGCCTAGATGTATTTCTGCATTAAACAGTGATGTGTATATATATGCGTTTGTCAGACTAATTTAGAGCATCAGCAAATGTCGCTTGTTTGCTAAGATAACAATGCCATGTCAAAGCTGAGAAAGGATAGCACTCAGGAGCACCTACCTCTTCGCCTGGCTTGTTTCAGTTGATCGGAGTTGTTAACGAAGGAGATCTCTCATCCAGCGCCTTTTTAATCTCCTCCTTATTCCTAGCATGTCAGTAGTTGCCCTGCTGCCAGTTATTATGGAAATGTTTGTATAGAATCTTTCTCTGTTGGGCAACTGTAAGCATGTATTTCTGTATACAGTATGTCGACGTAGGTTTTGACAGTGACGGATAGGTGAAATAGTTTCTGTCGGTAATACTAACACATACAGTTGTTAATTTTTTTGGTTCGACCAATTTGGCCGATTTGAATAACTATTTCTCTGTTCGATAGAACTTATAAATCCTAAATGAACGAAGTAACTAACAATTTCACAAAGCTGAATCTTTCTTCATAATCTAAGTTGATTATGGAAAACGCCGTTTGTTGGAAAGCAGTCGCGACTTGTCTACACAGGTGTACACCAAGGTTGCGTACCAAGGCATGTCAGCAGCTATTTTACCGTTTTCTTCAACATTTTTTCCTCCTTAATTTCTTCTTGCCTGCCCCCATCGATATAATAAAATTTGCTCAGTTTCAAGTTTAGTGATTAATTTTATATGATGGATTAGATAAAAATTAGTCCAATTTTCACCAAAAACGCACAAGTTTATTAAGCTAGACAACGCTTCAGCTCCAAGAGCTATTTTCAAGCACTGCATTACATGACGCTTCCATAAAGCAGTTTTTTACACGGCAACAATTGTTTTTTCCAATCACCCAATCAATAATGAAGTACGAGTATGATGCATGGCTTTAGGATCCGAAACGTTGCCTAAATAACGTTGTGTTGTTTTGGTGAGTATTGGCCTAATTTTTATTTAATTCTTCATATAAAATTTTATCAGCTAGCAACCAACCCATGAATAATTTTTTGGTACATATCACGTATTTATATTTGGAAAAAAAAGGTATTCAAAAAAATAAGTCGTGGGTAATTTTTGAAATAAACCAATCATTCTTTTCTGTTGTGACTAATCAAGGTAACGTAATTACTAGACGTAGAAAGAATAATTGTTCAATATGTAATTTTTTTGTAAATGATTGGAGCAGGGGCTCCTGAATGTGACTTATTTCAGCCTGTTATAACACCGTAGTATTATCGAACTTTTTTAAGCGCCATTTTCCGTTAAAATGGTCTTTGATTAAGTTTCTTTAATCGTTGCTTTCGATACTCGCTCACTTCGCTCGCTCAAAAGGGATAAAAAAAACTTAAGGATGAAAGCAGGAAAACAGATGAGAACGGGGCCAAACCATAAGATACTTTAACGTCCTCAAAGGTAAGCCCCACTCCAGTTCTACCGATTTTAAGTGTGTTATTGACCAGTTGGACTGTCTTGATTATGCTATTCAGTTTATAGAAACAATAATGTATTCATAATATTGCATATATTAAGAAGTCAAAAATATATTCAGAAGTAAAAGCCTATGTTCTGGCTTAAAGGTAAAAGAGTTCATTTACATTTTTTAAAATGTTTTTCAATTTTTATTTTGTAAATGAAATATGAAATTCCACATTTTAAGGAAACATTGTTCTAATCAGATCTTCTTAATGTTGTTGAAGACGATTAATTATTGATTAACCCTATTAAATTTACATCAAATAAAAATAATAATTCGGAATCACCTGTGGTGTAGTGGTTAGCATAACAACCTACTATACTATAGGTCGCGGATTCGCGTCAAGGCCCAAAGATTTTTTAAAAAAATTCTTCGCAATGCCTTACTCTAATAGAACGTAAAATAGAGGTCCCGAGCCTGTACGATGTCAGGTACTCGTTAAAGATCGCTAACCTAATTATGCCTGGATATGCAAAAACTTAGGACTCCCACTGTAGCATCGCCCGATTAGCCTTCTTAAATAAACAAAATAATAATTCACTTTTCACTAAAAATGTAGGAAATCTGTTCTATAGTATTTAGAGGATCTATGTATTTTTCATTCTCCTTTGATGCCATGATCTCACAATACTTTCGCTCATTATAAACTTTAAATATAAACCAAAATTACAAAATAATTACAAGTTACTACATCGCTAATACACAACAGAACAGGATGCCTAGATAATTATATAGATACAGATACCTAGATAATTATATATATAAAAGAGAAGATAAAAGATTGACACTAAGAGAGAATACTCTGCTAACCCGGTGGCACAGTTGCTCAGTTCCGCCTCGACTCCCACCAGCTGCCTCAACCTACCGTTAGTTCTTTCATCAACAGGTGTATCTTACCTGTAAGTGCCTGTGTGGATAGGTGTGTAAGTATATATACATATACAAACAAAGGGTAGGTATCAGGGGATGGGTATTAGGAATCGACCCCCCACCGAAATTTAGAGAAAACTTTAATGGACTAATTCATTTAATTTTTCAATATAACATGTATTAATGTGTATCAATTTAATAAGGATTGGAACTAGACATAATAGGCGCAGGACAAACCGATACTGATTTACGCCATACCTTATCGAAAAACGGACCTGGGAATCCGCTTCTAAAAAACAACAGAATTTCAGCTGTTAGCAACATTTTCTGCACTAAATAATCTCATTAAAAATTGAGTGTTTGAAGTGTTCGGACTTCAGGACATTTTCATGTGAAAATCAGCTGTTAAGAGGGGAATGTAAGGCATCGCAGCCCGTGGACCGGTGCCGCACCTAACGTGTCAACAACGTCATATCTCAAAATTCGGCTATTTTTAATTATGATTGTTTCCTGAATGCATAGAAAGAATAGTAAACCATTGCGTGATGGTCAAATTTTTAATTCAATGCTATAATTGTTTTAATAAAAATGTTATAAATCAAAAGGAAATGTTGAAAATTTAAACGTTTTACTTATACAGTAAAATGTTAAAACATACAGTATCAATATATTATTGATACTAGATAAAAGATTCTAATTCTACTAAATAAGTTACGAATCGTATTTCAATGTCCGGATCTAGAGATATTTAATAGCCGAAAACTCAGAAGAAACTTTTAGCTGTAATTAAAATTAATGGTACAATTTGCCTTTAGGTGTAGTAAACTTAGTTTAAAGCAGGACTTAATAGAAAATAGATTGATATAAGTAAATGTTAGTATATTAGCTTTGTTTTATTGAAGTTTGTTTAATTAACTGAGCAAACTTGTGACAGAGCAAATAATGGCCCAAAGTTTGTTATTACCTGCCGTACTACACGCGGTCAGGTGATCACATCCGTTTCGCTACACAACACCTTACTTTCATATAACAAATTTAATAAATACTTTCTTGAGATATCGGCATGGGAAAACATATTTTTGAAAATTACAAACTATTTATCTCTATATATATAAGAGGCTTTGTCCTGACTGACAGAATCAACACAGAGCAAAAACTACTAATGATAGAAACTTGAAGTTCGGAATTTAGATTTTAAACGCGATGTAGGTAACCTCTAAGAAAGGAATTTCAAAAATGTAACCTCTAAGGGGCTTAAATGGCGAAATTGTCGATTAACTCTAACGGAAATCTATTTTTGAGATTTTAAACCATATGTTTTTTTTATTTGAATATCGATTTAACGTTACAATATTATTAAAATAGACATTCACATCAAATATGGCTACTGATTATTTAAATATTAGTGGTAATCAATTTATGCACACTGTGATTCCCATGATTGGGGATGGTGCCTGTTTATTTCGATCTCTTCTCCATATATATAAGTGGCTTTGTCCTGACTGACAGAATCAACGCAGAGCAAAAACTACTAATGATAGAAACTTGAAGTTCGGAATTTAGGTTTTAAACGCGATGTTGGTAACCACTAAGAAAGGAATTTCAAAAATGTAACCCTTAAGGGTTTTAAATGGCGAAATTGTCGTTTAACTCTAACGGACACCTATTTTTGCACTTCGAGAAAAAATATCAAATTTGGACTCATTTTAAAGATCTTGATACGACGAGTTTAACGCGAAAGGCCCTAGGGGACGCCGAAAACCATGTTTTAAAGCCGAAAAATGAAGCGTTCACGACGAGTAAGCAATTTTTCATTTCGGCGGTTTTAGTGCACTCTCTCCATTGCGCGCCTCCCTCTCTTCTACCGAACTGGCAGCATCCCCCTCCAACATTCTACCTACCGGAAGCTCCGATCCCTCTTCCCCTTCGCTGACTTCGTTTTTTTTAATTTGATTTTGTTAACATATTATATTAAATCAATACCAAGATAATGATCTCAGAATTGATTTTAAAGGCTCGCGGGCAAAGCCGCGAAGGGGAATGCTAGTAAAGATATAATTACCTCTTTAGATCTAATAAACTTGCCTTTAAAGGTGTAGTTTTTATAAATTGTCGTGTTTTTTTTTTGTTTTTTTTTTAAAGAATATGACAACGAGATCATACAAAAGTTATTCATAATGATCCATGACATCTATATAGTTATTAGATCCAAGCGTCCGGTATTAATCCCTAAGAACTTTGTTATTTGAATATTTTGAAGTCCAATACTTGAAAACTGCTATTGAAAACAACTGATTTAATTTCTCAAAAGACCGTTTTTGAGGTTAAGTTTTGGTTATAAGGGGTACTTTTGGTTAAAAGTACTTTTAACCCTGATATTTGTAACCTTAGTTTTTATGAATTTTTAAACTTCAAATTTAAGGTGGGGGGGGGGCTTAACACAAATCTCATTTTTTTACATGTTATGCTAACATGCAACATAAAACTCCTGTAAAAATTTCAACCAGTAAATTTAAGTACTTTGGTAGCTACCATTATTTGAAAAGTTAGTAAAAATAGCTAACGAAATGTCTGGAATAAACAACTTGTTCAAAGAAAAAATAATTTTGTTTTTTGTTCTAAACCTCTAAAGTTTCCCAGACGAGATAGAGCTTATTATTGTTAATTTTAAATAGATTTCGTTTATTAACAAGGGGGCTCTACACCTTAAAACGCTTTTTTCAATAAAACTATTTTTTGTTGATATTAATGATTAGACTCATGAAAATGATTAGACTCATGTCCAAGGGAACTTACAAATGCGTCTTACAAAATAAGAAAAAATGCGTATTAAATCATTTCTAGGATATTTTAAAAAAAAATTAAAGGTTTACTCTGAATGAATTTCCGGATAAAAAAATAAATTAGTAGGAAGATAATAACGCCTACTGTATTAAAGTAATTATAACTTATATGAAATCACAAAAATTTAACCTTTTTTTACTATTGAGGAATAAGCTATTCTGAAATGTTTTAAAGTTTCCAATTTATTTAATGTAGCTATGGATAATCGGGCGATGCTATAATCAGAGTCTTCAATTTTGAATATCCAGTTGTAAAAAAAAAGATAGGGAGGGGTCACCTGTGGTGTTGTGGTTAGCATGGCAACCTACAATACTAAACATCGCGGGTTCGATTCCAGCGGTGGCCCTAGGATTTTTTAATGGGAGTGAAAAATCCTTAGCTATGCCGTCCCTCAGATAGGACGTAAAATGGAGGTCCCGATCCTGTACGATGTCAGGTACTCGTTAAAGATCCCTATCCTAATTATAACCTGGATAGCCAAAATTTAGGACTCCCACAAGATAGGGATCTTTAGCAAGTACCTGACATCGCAAAGGCTCGGGACTTCCATTGTAATACTCAGCCAAAGGAAGGTTGAACCTAGGATTTTTCGCTCCCTTTGAAAAAAAAATAAGGCCACCTTTGGTATTATAAGCTGTTATGCTATCCACTAAATCACAGATTCAATCGAAAGGTGGCTTTACACTGTGCGAACAGCCTGTCCCGAAGACTTTAATACTAACAAACTTTAATACTAAACGAGCTCGGACAGGGGATAGCTCTCGTGTCGCATTTGTTTGAGTTAAGATAAGCTTTTAGAACTTGTTTTAGCATTTTCCTGACGTTGTTTTTATCTATATTAAGTTAGATCAAAAGTAAGAACAGTTAGAGCAGCCGCTAGCTTCCAGTCAGAAGAATTTTTAATGATCATGGTTGTATTAAGTTGCATAGGTGCGGTCAGAAATCATTGTCCGCTCGACCTCACGTTTCAGTGTAAATAGCTCCGTGGTACGCCGATCGGCAAGGTTCGGAGGATTATCTGTTCTAGGGAGAAGTTCGCAGATTGCAAAGACACCTGAATAAAACGAGAAAAGAAATGGCCAATTAACCCTCTTGTAAGATAGGTGAACAAGAAACAGTGCTTTTCCCAAGACCCAAACCAAGTTATTCTTTATCTTGAAAATAAAATAATCGTTTAGATATTTATAGCTGTTAAAATTGCATTTCTAACCTTTATCGACGAGAGAATAAAAGCAACAATCCTCGTAATATAATCTCCTTCGCCATTGTGCTGCAGATCAAACAGTTGGTTGAAGACGAACTCCCAACGGCTCTTCGCTATTGGCCGGATCGATCTAATTGCCAGAGTGGATCTCACCCCCTGGAGGATACCGGAGGACACCCTTCACTCCGGAACAAAACCTCTCCAGGGATCGAAACCACTCCAGCATTCCACCTCTCTCCACCTCCACCTCCAGCTCCAGTTCCTAGGTCTACTCTCTACACAACATCTGACCATTGGTGGATCCGCGGGAGCTCAGCTACCCCCCAAACTTTGGTTTTTGTTATTCAGAAATAGAATTTAACGTTTTCTATTCAGAATTTAACCGTTATAAAGATGAAGAAGGACACGTAAAGGACAATTAATATTCGGAACAAAATCAGTTGTATAAAGGTAAAAAAAACTGATTGGTGGATCCAGCAGCCCAGGTACCCTCCCTTTACAACCGGCTGGATTCTACAACCGCCTTTGCACCTGAACGACTCTACCCATCCTGCTAAGATCTAATGATGTAAATATATATTGTGCATAAGGGTAAACACACAATAGAAGTGATTATATGTTAAATACCATACATTGCTATATTATATCAATTGTAATAAGGCATGTAGGTTGACAGTGGATTCCACAATGAAGTTTAATAACTTTCACCTCTCATTTTGTATGTCGTTTTCTTTAACGTCCCTTTTATTCTGCTAAGGTTAATAGGACTTTTGCCTTTCCAGGTATAATTTGGATAGGAGTCTTTGAGCATTACATGACACTGTACAGGGTAGAGACCCCAACTTCAGGCCCCATCCGAAGGACGGCATAGCTAAGGATATTTTACTTTCATTAAGCAATCCTAGGGCCACTTGGAAGGCAACGGACCCGCGACCTTCTTTATAGTAGTTTACACCATAGGTATCCGTTCCTCTCAGTTTTTTTTACATTGTGATTACTGATTAATTTAAAGTAATTATTATTTTTGAATATACCGATCCGTTTTCAGAATCCGTAGCCATAAGTCAAAATAATAGTAAACAAACAAGCAAGGAAATTAGTAGACCAGTGGTATGTTACATTACAATGCGATGCTATGAAATTAATAAGTGATGCTCATGCTTTGTAATTAAAAAAAAAAAAAATCAAAACTTTTCTCATGTCATTTCCTTCCATTGTTAATTTATAATAACTAATAAATCGTCATTACTTAGGCGTGTTGGAATTTTTAGAAAATTAAAAGCCTGTCGGCGTTTGAAAATTGCCGATTTCAAACATTGTATAGTAAACTTCAGAATTGGAAATTAACGCTTGGAGAGCTAGTAAATTAATAAACATTAAAGCTGATTGATATCGAGGAAAAAAATCCATCTAAAACTGAATCATTCTTTTGAGAACCACTACTTGTCTAAATGTCTATCTCGTTTTAATTTATTTTAGGGGCTCCAAGCATAGCGAGGAATATAATATAAGAGAATGTTATACCTAATACTGTCATAAAAATGCGAAACTTTTTTCCTTGCTTTTCCATAAATTGGAAACTGTGGGCATCTAAGGTCTCACTAATGACTGATTCAAATTTAAGTATTTTGAAGATCTATTGGTATTTAGAACATCTCTGATTTTCTTATTATTTTAGAAATTAAAGTGCATTATAATTATATAAGAGTAGATAAAGATTCTTTCTGATAATTTTTATTAAGTTAAACAATACTAAATAATAATGAAAGAATTCAGTCTTTACTAGAAAGAAATCGATTAAATATTGATATTATTTTCATCAAAAAGTAGATTGCAAATTGCATACGCCATTTCAAATTTAAGATTTTCATTTGTTTTTTTTTTTTCGTTATAACAAAATCGGAGTTTTGACCAGTTTTATTAAGAAAATACTCAAGTATGCGAATGATGAAGGCGAAACTATTTAGTAGTAATTGTGTTATATTAGGTTTACATTTTTTTTCTCTTAATAACACTTTGTATTGCGCAAACAGCAGAACAATGTAATTAATTATTATTGCAACAATTAACAAGCAAATAGCAGCCCTCGGTGGCAGTCAGTTGCCTCTAGATGTAAATTACATTTTGGAATCCTCGCTCCTCGCCAACGCTTAGCAATTAAATAATTCCTTAGGGTACAGCAAGCTCTCTCTGCCTGTCACCAAATATTGTAGCGAATAGTTTCCGACTCTTACCGAACTACTTTCAAAGGGGACTTTAAGGTCCAATTGGGGCATACTTTTGTAAAAGTTTGTCGTGAACTTTGTCATATATAGAGAGAGAAGTTGTCGAATACTTCAGGCTCACTTGGCTGGTAGCCATGTCGAAAGTGGAAGGCGATAAAATACAGTGAAGTGAAGGATTTAATATTTTAAGTATATTTAAAAAAAAAAAACTAGCCTTTGAATCCTCGTTCTTAGATATAATGGCCTTTTATTCTCATGGGATTATTTTCGTTGGAATTCTTTGTTAAAAAAAAAAAACCCAATCTAATCTACCGCATGCAACAGATCCCCCCTCCGATGAGAAGGGTAATACACAGTCCAGATCATGATTAAATTGGTTTAAAACGTTACAGTTTAGTTATCTATACAAACAAAAAGAAAACGTTCGAATTTTCTAAAAAGAAATAATTGCTTTCGTGCAATCAGTTGAAATTGGAGTTAGTCCTTGTGTCACTTGAAAGGCTCAATTATATAAACCTCATTAGATTGTTTGACTTTCTGATACTTTTATTTATTTATATTTTTTTTAAATAGAGTGTGAATGAGTGTTCAGTTATCAAATATTACCATTTTCTCGTCTGGGACTGAATGTAATACAGAGCTTGCCGGTTAATCCGTTACAATGGGGTCAGGATAAAATTCAACGGACTAAGCAAGAAATGAGAAATTCAGGGCAAATCTTTAAATGAACATTCTCTCATTTTTTCAAAAATATTTAATTCGTCAAACGTGGGTATCGGGATAAATAAAAAGATGGTATATATTAATACTGTAGTTCGGAAAGTGCTGAAACGGGACCTCTTAATTTTAATGCATTAGGTATATTTTTGGTAATTTATCACACTTAGCTTAAAGCTCTCTCTTACGCGATACCGACCTAACCTCTCTTTTCTGGCAGGAAATGACGAACGTGACTCAATAAAAAATGGTCACTGTGCAGATATCAAGTGAAAAAAAATTAATAAAGTCCCCTTCAATAGCAATTTAATCAAATTCCATAATTGTCACGTTTAAATATAGAAAAAATCTGGCGCGTGCGCGCAACAGACAACTTTCACTTACCAACTTACTTAGATAAGAAATTAATGCGTTTTGTTAATGCCACCTCTCAAAGTTACACATTTTTCCGCATTCATTTCTTATTTTTATTTTCATTTGCTCTATAATCCCATCAGAACATTTTAATAATGATAACGCTTACCTGATATTAAATAACACCTAATTTTTATTAAACATGACAAATATGATCATCATAAATGAAAATCATTAAGGCCGTTTTTGAGATAATCAAAAAATAGGAAAAAAGTTATGAAATAAATTGCCCCCTCCTGTTGATCAATTTTGATGAAATGTTGGCTATCACACAATTGGCATATACATACATCAAATACCCAGTTCGATCAAAATTGTTAGAGCCGTTTTTGAGAAAATCGAAAAAAACGTAAAAAATTATTAAATAAAGTATCCCCTCACTTTGAGCAATTTAGATGAAATTTTTGCTGTCACATCGCGGGCACATACGTACACTAAATACCTAATTTCAGGTTCGCACGCTTTATAGTTGTTGAGCTAGTCTGTTAACACACACACACACACACACAGACCATTTCGCTGGACTTGGTTATTTAGACTCAGGGGACCCCAAAACTTGTATTTCCGTTGAAAACCGGAAGTCGAAATTTTTCACGATCGCAATACTTCCACTTAATATATATTTCATATATAGGTAAGTGAAAGAAAAACAAATGGGAATGCTATCCAATTGATTCATAGAATAAGATGACATCTAAAAATAGGATTATTTCTTCTATAGTATTCCTAGACCGAACTAAAGCTAGATTCTAGGAAATAAGAAAATAAAACAGTCGGGATTAACCGGAAGGAAACAATCGATTACTCGTGAAAAATATACTGTAGGACGATTCGGTTCGGTCCTATAATTTTTCAACATAATGTCAGAAAAAATGGATTACCTGACGACTGATTAAGCGGCAACCACTATACTATCAAATAAAGAGTAGTATTTAAAAAAAAAAAATCTGGTGCGTGCGCGCAACACACAACTTTCACTTACCAACTTACTTAGATTAGAAATTAATGCGTTTTGTTAATTGCCACTTCTCAAATGAACAGAACGGCTTTAATTATGAACAATGGTCTATCCTTAAAGGTGTACTCCGCATGCATTTGCTCAATGAGTTTTATGAGTTGACTGAATATTTTTCTTTTTTTCTCCTCTTTATGTTTTCTTCATTTTTATCATATCTCATATTTAGCCATTTCTTATTTTTAGGCGTAACGAGAGACAGTTAATTTCTCCATATAAACAAAAACAAAGGTACTTAATAGGAAACAAACTAAAAAAAAAGGCACCTCAGAACATTTTAATAATTATAAAGCTTACGTGATATTAAAGAACATCTAATTTTCATTCAACATGACGAATTCGATAAAAATCGTTAAAGCCGTTTATGAGATCATCGAAAAAAATCTGGTGAGTGCGCGCAACACACAACTTTCACTTACCAACTTACTTAGATTAGAAATAGACGTGTTTTGCTAATTATCATTTCCCAAAGTCACACATTTTTCTACATTCATAAATTATTTTTGTTAATCGTTAAAGCCGTTTTTGAGTAAATAAAAAAACCCGTGAAAATGATACAAAATTTATTAAGTAAAGTCCCCCCTCCGGTTAATCAATTTTGATGAAATTTTTACAGTCATATTTAGGGCATATAAATCGATCAAATACTAAGTTTAGTCAAAATCGTTAGAGCCGTTTTTGAGAAAATCGAAAAAAACGTAAAAAGTTATTAAATAAAGTACCCCCTCCCTTCGAGCAATTTTGATGAAATTTTTGCTGTCACATCCCGGGCATATACCTACACTAAATACCAAATTTCAGGTTCCCACGGTTATGAAATATGAAATAAATTGCCCGCTCCGTTTGACCAATTTTGATAAAATGTTGGCTATCACATCTTTGGCATATACATACGTCAAATACCCAGTTTGATCAAAATTGTTAAAGCCTTTTTTGAGTAAATAAAAAAAAACACGTGAAAATGATACAAAATTCATTAAATAAAGTATCCCCTCCGTTAGACCAATTATGATGAAATTTTTGCTGTCACATCTTGGGCATATAAATACATCAAATACCAAGTTTGGTCAAAATCGTTAAAGCTGTTTTTGAGTAAATAAAAGAAAACACGTAAAAATGAGACAACATTTATTAAGTAAAGTGCCCCCTCTGGTTGATCAATTTTTATGAAATTTTTACAGTCATATCTCGGGCATATAAATAGATCAAATAATCAGTTTAATCAAAATCGTTGGAGCCGTTTTTGAGAAAATCTAAAAAAACGTAAAACGTTTTCAAATAAAGTACCCCCTCCCTTTGAGCAATTTTGATTAAATTTTTGCTGTCACATCGCGGGCATATACATACACAAAATACCCAATTTCAGGTTCGCACGGTTCATAGTTTTTGAGCTAGTCTGTTCACACACACACACACACAGACCATTTCGCGGGACTTGGTCATTTGGACTCGGAGGACCCCAAAACGTGTATTTCCGTTGAAAACCGGAAGTCGAAATTTTTCACGATCGCAATACTTCCAATTACTATATATTTCATATATAGGTAAGTGAAAGTAAAAAGAATATCAAACTATATAAAACGAAAATAGTACCAAGAGAACAAAACAGAGTAGGTTTGCTGATCCTATAGAGGTACGTAACCCTAATTTAGGACGTGCGAAGTGAATATAGATTTATAAGTATATTGTACACAGGATGATTGGGAGAACACAATGGGCAGACACTCAATTAACATGTTAATTAGGGGGCGATGTTAATTATTTACAGTAGCTAATCGTGTTATTGGGGCGGGGAAAGCACAACCTACTTTAGTTAATACGTCGCGCTTGCCTCAAAGTTCACTTCGTTCTTAGCTTTCCTATCTTTCCTCACTCTCACCTCATAGAACGATTCGCTCCGGAGCTGATAATCGATTGGCTATAATATCGATGGGCGGCTGGTGTCAATCGAATCAGCTATTACACTTGATCTATCTCACCTTCGATCCTAACACCATAACAACTTCAAATAACCTCCTATATCAGAGAAATTAACATTTCTAGTGTTTCATTTAATCTTATAAATTCAAAGTGAGGCAGTTACTTAAGTTTAGAAGAGGAAATATTTCAGTTTAAGAAACCAAAATCACTGCTGGTATTAGTATTCGTACGAAATATTTTCATATGTGTTACTAAAGGATGTAAATTTTATAAATGAAAAATCAAAAAAAATATTAATCAATATCTAAAATTCAAGTTATATTTTAGGACAAGCCAGTTTACCATTTTGCTGACCAGTTGCAGTGGAGCAGGAATTTGAGGTTTAATAAATTCACAGTTGTAAAATAGATCGAACTCTTGTAGGTTTTGTAAATGGTGAAACATGCTAGAGACAGTTACGTACATTCCTGCTTGATTAGTCTACCAAACTTTGAACACAAAATTAGAGTAAAACGTTTTGAGGGGTCAGCATCTACCACTTTACAAAAAATACTAAAGAGTATGCAAAACAATCAACATATAAAAAATTAAAAAACAGATTTACAGAAACAGATTGTATGTTCAGGTCAAACTTATACAGTATACCATAAAGGGGTCTATTATTATTACATAGTAAATTTTACTTACACGCACTTCTGAAATTATTTAGTTTAACATGAATCTGAGTCGTTGGAGAATAGATTACAATTATAAAAGTTCTATTTTATTTAGTTTTTATTTTAATACCTTACCTGACTTATTAAACAATGTTTAATTACATGATGCTTGCATTAATGATGTGATTTTGTTATTATGTGATTGTATTGATCATACTTAAAATAATTATCCAGAAAAAAGAGCTCTGTAGAATAAGTTTTTCATAAAATCTAAATAAATATGATCCTAAAATCCAACATTTTTCACCGATCCTTCAAAACGATACTTCACATCGCATGTCGGCAACTGAATGGTTGTAATAAATATTTATTATAAAATATTTAATTTTAGAGTAAAAAGAGTGGCAAAAAGATTAGACCACGACTACATTTCTATGGTTAGTTCCGGGTATTTGAGCCCAATTACACGGCTCACAAAGTTATGTGACAATTTAAACATTGACTTAGACCTTGATTTCTCTTATAGCTTAAGTAGGATTAAAAACAAGTTACGGGAACATTTTTCAATCTTGAACAAATAATAACTTCAGCCTTATTTTTAGTTACAAAAAAAAAAACGCATTCAATAATTGCATTATTATCTATGAAGGAGATGCATAAAATGATAATTTATTAGAGAGGTTACATGCAAAGTTAATCTAATAATGTAAATAAGTATTATTATTAATTTGTTTAAGTATTATTTCATGTATAATTAGGAATCAATTATATATGATTAATGTTATAATCTGTGATTTTTGTTTTGTGTTATTTTATTTTATTTATTATTATTATTATTTTATTTTATTGTATTATTATTTTAGTTATAAGGAAATTTTGGTTATGATTTAATATTTTTTACCACCTGTAATTGGGCAATTTGTCTGATGTGGAATTTTATATGTATAAATAAATAGTTTTTTCTTTTTTGGGTAATCAGAAGTGAAATTTCAACTGCATTCTCAATTTTACTACGTACCTTCCAACAGGACTAGGGAAAATAGTCTTTGATAACAAATAGTCAAACCTATAATTGAAAAGTAGCCCTCTCATAAAATAATATGGTAAATTGCGCCTTACGCGAATACTTTTCTAACTATATTATGACATTGTGGGTTTTATGATTTTGATTCCAACGCTATGCATAACTCAAAATTTTGATTAACCATCTTCTTACCGACATGCGGTATATATGATTTATTGTGGAACATAGTTATCCCCAAGTTTTTTTTTTTTTTTTCGCCCTCCTAAACCTTTCTGAATAAACTACATCAAGCCCCAAATAGAGTATACAAATCAGAAAGGCACAGCCCCAGAAATGAGGCTGTTCTAACAAAACAAACTCCAGTCACATCGACATAATATACAAGTACAGATTAGAAAATTACTTTGCGAACTACATCGACAGCGTTGTTTGGACCCGAAGGCTGTATGGTAAGTGAATGTTAAGTTGGGGCCAAGTGTCGAGGGGAATTGTTTAAAACACGGCCTTAATTAAGCCCCTACTTAACTCTCGACAAAGTTGGGATTGGGTTCGTTCCAACGGGGCCTTCGACATCTGCGGGGGGTCGCGATATTGAAATCAGGGGTCGGCGAAACGACTCGATCAACTTTCGAAGCAATAACTGTACAGCGGGGGGGGGGGGGGAGAGGAGGGGTAAAGCTGTTCGATCGATATTTAGCAATCGAATCGAATCGAAAGGAGATTAGTAAAGTCTTTGCAAATATTATGAAAGAAAATGGAAAGTTATTCTTTACAATATTACAAACAGCGGCCAATTTTAACACTTAAACGTATCGTGAAACCCTAGAGGACAAACTACTATTCTTTTTAATGGTGGAATACTATATTACGGTCAACTAAATTCCACCATTAAAAAAATGGTAGTCTTTCCCCTATTCCATTACGATTTTCTATTTTTTTTATTTTACCTCATTACCATCTCTAGCAACCTCTGGGTACTGAAATTGTTCCTCTGGATGGTATAAATTAGTTCTTGTATTAATGCAGGTGAAGTGATTCAGATTTAGGTAGATCGTTCTATGTCACACATATTGTTTTTGTTTTTTTACTGTAATTATTAATCCCCACCTGTCTGCAGAGTGCGGACAATCAGCGAATGAGATGGCGGTCAAATGAAATAATGACATGTCAGGCATGAGGAGGGAAAGCACCCAACACTCCCTTCTTGGCTTGAGTAAATTACCTTGGCTGTCTAAGAGAGCAGATCAGAATGTCAGCAATATTACTTATTAAACTGTTTGGATGTCCGTATACATATTAAATTTGCATTAGACACTAGCTTTTATGCAAGGGGTCCAAGCGACAATTTGTCCAAAAAAGCCACTTCTTTTGAGTGTTAAAATAGCGAAGTTCATTTAAATATAATAGTAGGTATGAATAATTTTTTTAAAACGGGGATAATCCGGTAAAAAATCAGTAATTCTTATTGAGAAGTTATGTTTAATAATCTAGAGAAGATTGGTGTAAAATATATGTAATGATAAAGTACTAAATACTTAAATACTATTTTCGACCTAAGCTAAGCCTAATTGGATTTTTCTCTTCACATAGTTGGTTTATTATGTACCTTTATGCTATCAAGGCTAATCGGACGATGCAACAGTAGGAGTCCTAAATTTTGCCAATCAAGGTATAATTAGGATAGGGATCTTTAACATCGCACAAGCTCGCGACTTCAATTTTACGTCCTATCCGAGGGACGGCATAGCGACCTTTAGTATTGTTGGCTGCTATGCTAGCCGCAAGGTGACCCCTTCCGCCTTGTTAGTGTTTCTGTTATTCTGCAAATGTGTAAATGGCTTCAGGGAACCTATCGACTCTTCCACCATTTCCCACTCTACTTCATCTGGTTTTTATTATTAATTTAAGCAAACCTACTTCAAAAAGAGTTATTATTATTAATCCACGCACTTAAAGAACATATAAACGCGAGATTTAGTATTAAACGTTAAAAGACTAGGTCCTTGCTCCAGTTATAATCATTATACTAGTTGGGTTTATACTGGCTGTCCTTCGCTGCATGACCGACTTAGCCGAGCAATTTAAATTCCTTTAGCTCCATGGAATAAATTATAATAACATCAGGGGTTATGTTTATATGAGACTTGAAACTATGAAATCGTGGTAATTCAATTAGGCTATGAGCCTGATCGTCACTTAATAGAGAAAAAAGGAAGTACTTAATAACCTCTATAGACGATCTAGAAAAAATATATATTATGTATAAAAATGCAGAGGCCAAGTTTGTTATCTCTAAAATCGAAAAATAGCGGCTTCACTAAGCCAATTACTATATACAATACTGGATTATAATAAAAAGTATAAGTAAGTGGAATGCTTTTGAAGAGGACTGCTACTCAAATATAGTCATTATTAAGTTAGTAAACTGCTCAAACAGTTGGTAACCAGTTTAAGTTAAGAAATAATAATATTTTCATATTATCGCTTATAATCTGAATGATAGATTATTGATAGACCAAGGATAATGCATCTAATCAGCGATTTGCCACAAAGTGTACTAGTTCGTTTCTTATCCAGTTTACTCGGATGGAATTACATGTTTATTATAATTTGTTTGTTTATCATTATTGTTCAAAATGCTTATAACACTTTAATAAGTTGGCGCCATATTGAGGGATGGAAGAATTAAGAGTGGGTCAACGATTTGATCTGGAGTAATAATGGAACTGTTTGTTTGGTTATTGGGGCCAATCAGCGAGCAGGATTGTTGAGCAGGCTCTCATTCACCAATCAGGGATAGTTTAACATCTGTTGAAAGGGAAAGCGAATTTATTATGTCTTTCAAAATGTATTTCTGCGCTCACCTAAATTACAAGTTATGAATTAAGATTTCTTAAAATATTATTTGTTTAACGTCCTTTTATGCTACTAATGCAGTGGAAGTTATAAATTTTACCTATCCAGGTATAATTAAGATAGGGATCAGATCATACTGGCTTGGGATCTCCATTTTACGTCCTATCCGAGGGACGGCAATGTCAAGCATTTTTTTACTTCGTAATATATTAAAATGGATAAAGACGAGTAGGTTGTTATGTAAGAAGCAGAGAAGATGCAATCTCGAAATAATATTAACAGACGTAGTGTTACTATACCTATTTTATATTTGACTTCTTTAAAGATAATAATTCCTGTTATAATAAAACACCTTAAGTCAACGTTTTATTGCACACTTTAACCATCCTTAAGACTACAAAAATATATCAAAATCACCGTTACATTATATTTTGCAACGTAATTACATTAACATATACTTTTTATCTCACTTTTATAATCATAATAATAATAATAATAATAATAATAATAATATGAATAATAATAATAATGATGAAGGCTTAACGAACCCAAAGGTTCGATGCAGACACCACAAGCTGCTCCTTGCGCACCGACAGACTCTATGCCGATAACTTCGACAGATCTGCCTTAAAGGTGCCTTTACACCTTACGAACTTTACCTTCGAACACCACCCTCGAATTGCCTTCACGTCGACTGTTCAGGTGTTCTAGGTACTTCATCTGTTCGCCTGGGTTCGGGGGTAGCGCTAGTGTCACTTTTGATTTGGGGTTTTCCTAAGTGACAGGAGTTGTTTGTGATACTAGCGTGATTTGTGAAACGTTGTAAATTGTCTCCTATTTTTTTATTTTCCAGATAATATAATATATATTGATAATGGAGATTTTTTCTTTATCATAAGCTAGCTTTGGGTGCTTCAGCCATATTGGTTTTCTTAACGTCACGTAAAGTATAAATGGCTGTTCGTTTCAGGTAGGTACGGCAAGGTTCGAAGGAGAACTTGTCTGAAGGTGAGGTTCGTCAGGTGTAAAGGCACCTTTAAGAAATCCTCCCACCTCCGTCTCGGCCTACCCCCCCTGTTGGCCCCGGATTTTATTAATCTCTTAAGGATTCGTTCACAACCGCGCTTCGCATTTTTAAACGCCCATTCAATTCGCCTTAATTTGTTTTAGGTAAATTAAACAATTAAGTTGACGTTTAAACATGACAATGATACAATAGTGTGCGAAATGTTAATAATTTATAGTCTTGAAGATGGGCGAGATAGCCCGAAACGTTTACCATGTAGAGTAAAGATGGAAGGAAAAAAAAAGGATTAAATTTCTTCAACTGACAAATTATACAAGAATTGTATTTTTCTTTATTAGACCTAGAAAAAAAACTTCCATAGGCAGGTTGAAAAAATTTATTAATTTGTTTTTATTTAATCTTCGATATCTTTTAAACCCAACATTGAACGTTGCAACACTTTGCTGATTAATTCATTTAACATTTCTTTAATGTTAGTTTTAATTTCTTAGTAATAGTAATCTAACAAAAATTTTATTTGATATTTCAAGCTTCATCAAGAAAAATATCTGTTTTGAAACAACACGCCCCGCAAACAAAAACCTAGCTAACTTTACGATGGGAGAGTGACTGGCGGAATTGGTATAGGAGTATAATGATGTGCTAGTGTAACTTCTAATGACGGCCATAGAAAAGTAGTCGCGCAGTCATCTTCTTTTCAGGATAAGGGATTTGTTGTTGAAGCGGGGCTACGCATAACGGGTTGCTCATGCTCTGCCTTTGGGTGAACTAGATTTTCTTGCAGAAGAGGAGGAATGCACTTCGTAACGTCATGGAATTATATATAATATAAAAAAAATATAAATATAATATAAAAAAAATATAAAAAAAATGCATGTAACATCTTGCAGAAAAACGATAAGTCTTGAGCTTTCTCAAGGATTGACGTATTCCTGACACAGTTTCTAACCAAGATTGCATTTCACACTCACAGACAGAAATTGCAGAAAATTGCAATGATTTTTTTTTTTTACAACGAGGAAGAAGGCGAGTGTAATTGTCCATAAGGAGTATACTTCCAAATCCTGGAAACCATTTTTAGAAAATCATAATTCCTAGAGCCTCGCTAATCCAACTTCCGCTAGTCCGACCCTCCGAGTAGTTCGGTCTTCTCGTCTCCCTCACCGATGTGAGTACTAAACATTTGGAGCACCGGAACCATCTTCGATACCTATTTTCGGTAGCAATCTTTCTGGTAGCAATCTGCATTTACACTCTACGAACTTTACCCTCGAACTTCTTTCATGTTGACTGTTCGAGTATTATAGGTACTTCATCTGTTCGCCTGGGTTCGTGGGTAGCGCTAGTGTCACTTTTGATTTGGGCTTTTCCCAAGTGACAGGAGTTGTTTGTGATATTAGTGCGCCCTTCTAATTCGTCTCCTATTTTTACTTTCACTTACCTATATATGAAATATATTAGAATTAGAATTAGAATTAGAATTTATTGGCTTATTACAACTTAGCCATGGAGTCTGGCCCAATCAGTGTTAGTTTTAGTTATTTAATATTAACATGTTTAATACAAAAAAAAAAAATAAAAATAAATAAATAATAGCATTATAAAACAACAGAAATTAAATACTAGTGTGGCAGTTGCATGTTTACACAATATAAATCATTGAGAAAAATAAAATAAACAACTTTCGATAAAGAAAACAAAATAAAAACATAAAAAAATACTAAATACTAGTTCTTTTATTATTATAAATATAGATACAAAGCAAAAAATATAATATTAAATAAAATAAAGTAAAACTTTTCAAGAGCCTTTAATATTGAACTGTACCTCGAATATGAAACTTTCTCCAAATTACTAAGGGATGCTTGCTGATTGCTTTTTATTATTTTTTATTGCTATGCCTTTTATTTATTTTTTTTTCCCCTTTCCCTATCATTTTTTCCCTTCCATTTGTTATAAACTGAAGCTATGTGGTAGAATATAAATTATCGGAATCGAAAACAAACATAATGTAATGGAACAGATCATCAAGGTGTTCATGGTTTTTAATATCTAAAATGTTCTCCAATAATATATCCTCTGTGCCAAAGTCAGTATATTTATTGAGGTATCTCTTCCTATGTATCTCCATAGTTGAACACTCTAGAATAAGATGCCTCAAACAATCAGCTATAAGTCGGCCGCACCACTTGCAAACTTCTCCAGCCTTTAGAGTAAGAGTTACGTTTTTATGATACAATTTTAAATTCTCCTTACTCGAAACTCTCAATCGGCTTACCATCCGTAGCTTTCGTAAAGAGGCCATTAATTTCAGATAACCTTCCGGCTCGGCGTTATTGTAACTGCAGATACGTCTGTATATGGGGCTGTAGTTGGAGTTAAAGGCACGTAAAATATCTTTAGAGTATAAATTATTGGATACACTAGCCAATATTGCATTTTTGTTTCGAATTAATATTTCCGGGTTTGTGAATTCAAAATATTCCTCAACATAATTCGAAGCGGATATCTTTTTAATTTGTGAAACCCAGTTAAAGTCAGGATTCGGGTGCCTAGCATCCAGAGCCACCAATTTTTGCAAGCACATACGAGGAAGTCGGTAATCTGGTAAAGATGATATTTTTATACACAGGTTTATAGATTTCTTTAAGACTGTAACTAAGATTGGTGAACGGCCGGTTTCCAGTCGAACGATGTAATTAGGGGTTGACCTAGGCCAGGAGTATACATTTTTGAAAAAATTCATTTGTGTTAATTCTATATTATATATGAATATATATGAAATATATAGTAAGTGGAAGTATTGCGATCGTGAAAAATTTCGACTTCCGGTTTTCAACGGAAATACACGTTTTGAGGTCCCCTGAGTCCAATTAACCAAGTACCGCGTAATGGTCTGTGTGTGAACAGACTAGCTCAAAAACTATAAACCTGAAATTGGGTATTTAGTGTACGTATATGCCCGCGATGTGACAGCAAAAATTTCATCATAATTGATCAAAGGGAGGGGGTACTTTATTTAGTAACTTTTTAAGTTTTTTACGATTTTCTCAAAAACGGCTTTAACGATTTTGATTAAAGATAGTTGACCTTAGATACAATGAACAGGAATTGGTTGGGGTTGCGGTCGAAATAATAAGCACAAATATGTGATATTTACAAATTATATTCTAGCCAACGTTTCGACCCAAATTTTAGGTCATCATCAGGGCTAAATGAGAAAAAAAAACAAATAACAAATTAAACAAGTTAGATTAAATAAACATAAACATATTTTTGTAGAATTTAAAAAAAACTCTTAAAGTAAGGCCATGATGAAAGTAATAAATGAAAACGAGAAAAAACTTAAAATGGGATATCTGAGGTAATGTAGAGAAATATGTAAAGTATAGGTGAACATATAATGAGGTTACAATGGTCTGTAGCCATGAAGCCTGAGTGAATAAGATGAAATGTAGTGCATAAAATACAAAGCGGTGTGTAAACACACACACACACCCACACTAACACTTTTTTTGTTTGATGTTTCACACACATTTGCATCTGTTTATATAGATTATCTTATTGGTTTTTGAAAAAATTTGAGGTTAAGACCTAAAATTTGGGTCGAAACGTTGGCTAGAATAAAATATGTAAATATCACATATTTGTGCTTAGTATTTGGACCGTATCCCCAACCAATTCCTGTTCATTAAAATGTATTATAATTAATTATATATATATATAATGTTATATATATATATATATATAACATTATATATGGTAAAAACAAGGAGAAAAAATCAACGTATTTTTATCGTCTCTGGTTAATCCGACACCTATGCCGTTCCGATCCACTCCCTGGTCTCATCAAGGTCGGATTAGCGAGCATCTATGGATTAGCTGTTTTATATTTCTTTATTTATTTTTGTTTTTATTTTTTTTAACTTCATTTGTATATCCGTGTCATCAATTTATATACAATCAGCAGATTCGATTGGCATATTCAATTGCAAATGATGACATGTCAGGCATGGGGAAGGATGACACCCAACAGTATCTCTTGTCTGGCTTCATTCAGTTATTCAGGTCGGTTAAAGAAGGAGATCTCTCATCCAACGCCTTTTTAATCTCCTCCTCACATTCAAGGGCATTTCATCTGTGGCCATATCTCTTATTAGTAGGTTTATATGTCCGTGTAGGTTAGTGTGGAAACGTTAATAAAGAGTCTTGATGTGCTGGTCGACTGTTGCCATGTGGAAGTCAGTATGTAAGGTTTGACTAGTCACGTACCAAGGTGCGTTTGAAATGAGTCGTAATAATTTTGACTGAAAGGTCTGGAGTTTTTGTAAATGTATTTCATTATTTAAATCTAATTATTTCGCTATTTTTTTTTTTAATTTGAAATCTCGTCGGTCAGACATAGAAGAGGTATAGATACATCAATTTGAATCTAAAAGACAACTATTATATTATTATATTAACGTAAAGTTTGGTCTGAGATTTGACAGGGCTGTAGGGAATTATAAATGTAAAGATAGCTTGCCTTGGTAAATTTGTGAAGCGGTTGCAAAAGCTGACAATTATTGGCTCCAGATAATGAGCAAAGAACGTTGAACTCATGAGAACAAACCCTGCCATGCCACCGTAACCTCCGATAAAAACCTCTCTCCTCTCACTGATCTAACGATAAGATAGCATTATATTTTGCAGAATACAGGTACTTGTGAAAAACGAAATAAAATTGCTTAACACAAAAATAAGGAAAAAAAAGAATGAGTCTGAGATAAGCACGGAAAAAAAACTACCAGTGATTCTAAATGAACTTCCGAACATATTCCCTCGTACAGGACAATAAGTTCTTATCCTGACGTCATTTGAAAAAAAAAATGAGTAAATTACAGATGTCTACTTAAGAAATTAATCAAAGATTTGATAAAACTATTCAGTTGGTCTTCAGTGCCAGTTGAAAAGTACTCAGACCAGCTAAAAAATAATCATTTCTATATTAATAAAATAATCATCTTTTTGTAATTTGAATATTATATGAAGTGAATAATTGATAAAGTAAACTAGCGTGGGTGTATACCTGAGAAGTTGTTAATTATGATGGTTGGGTAATTTTGCTCTAAGTCAACTCAGTGGACTGATAACGTTATCTGATCAAGGCGAATATTTTTCCTCTTTTAGTGCGCAATTAACTTTAATATTAATTTACATTTTACCTTTAACTTAAATACCTTCAATTAGCTAAAGTAATTTACCTTCAAATGTCTTTGATTAAGGTTGCTTTTATCTTCTTCGTTAGTTTGAAATAACTTTACATCTATCGCTGAAGGTCACTGATAAATTTAAAAATAGGAAGTTGGAGAGTGATTCGAATTTTGGGCGCTTTACACAACATGCATTTTTTTTTTTGGAATTTTAATTAAAATGAATTAAAAGTAAAAATAAACAATAATTTAATTCAGTTAATCGGAATAAATCCCGGCTCTTTATTCTTTTATATGTAACTAACTATTGATTACTATAGGAATAGTTTGCGTCCTATCCGAGGGACGGCATGGCTAAGGATTCTTTACTCCCATCAAAAAATCTTAGGGCCACCGCTGGGCGCGAACCTGCGACATTTAGTATTGTAGGTTGCCATGCTATACCACTATACCACAGGTGAGCCCAGGAATAGATGTACAGAACCTATTTAGGGTCTGACCACACATGTCCGCACCGGAGCACTAATATAGGTTATGTATAGAATATTTTTAATTTAACTTATAGTAATTCCGGGAGAGATGCCGCACATTTTCTAAAACTAAATTTCACAGTCCCATAATGCACGTAAAACTAAATTAAGCATTTAGTAAAGTCCATAGTAACATATTTTAACATATGCAATAAGCATAAACAATTCATAAAACACAGGTTTGGGTTTTAAAAATATTTTTGTAAATTGCTACAAAGCGGCAACTCTCCCGTATGTTGCGGGTGATATGCCGCACCCATAAGGGTGTTATGCCGCATGTAGTAAAATTGTCTTAAACTTATTTATTTAGGACGTTAAGTAATACAAAAAGTATATATGAACAAGACATTTATTATACCTCGAATTATAACATATTTACATTGTTTCCTTTTTTCGATTTTTTCGACCACAGTCCACGCAAAAAGTATCAAAAATGGTACAATCTTCGTGAACCCACGATTTGCAGATTGCACAACACAACGTCACACTTTTTTTTTGTTTCATGGTAGAACTCTTCACATTCTTTACATGAATCCAATGATCCCTTTTTATTTTATTTTTCTTCGAAACAGGTTCGTCTTCGTCATCTTCAAAAATAATGTCTTCTTCTGATTCAGAAGAACTGAAATCAAGTTTCTTTTTCAAAGTTAGATTTTTAGGTTTGCACTTGGTATTAAGTTTTTGCTGATTTGATACAAACAAAATTTAGGGATGGACCCAAATAATTGTATTACAAGCCATATTAATAAAAACATTCAGTGTGCGGCTTGTGTCCCTTATGAAAAAAGGTGTGGCATGTATACCGGATTTCATCGCGGCATCTATCCCATTCTGTCAGGGTGAGACGCCGCACCGCATAGCTCTCTTGTCTAGAAAGCCAAGATGGTGTGGCTGGTCAGGAAATGTAGCTAGTGAAGTAACCTGTTGCTACAAATGTTAAAAACTCTAATCCATTGAAAGGTTTCGTAACAGTTACAAGGTTAAGGATAGGTAAAATATATTTCTGGGGTAAAAAAATGTACTCAACTCACTTTCATCAAGTATAAAACTAATAAAAACAACAGCAACATAAACTAAAACACAATACGTCTTCACTGGGCACTGCTGCTACCTACCACGAACTGAGCCGGGCGCATTCTAGTGGCTGCTATCAAAACTAACAGGGGTGCGGCGTCTATACCGGACGCGGCAACTCTCCCGGGTTTACCCTACATATTACCTTTAGTTATGCCTAAAGTGGCCTGTGTCTGACGTGTGTGGCTTAACATTTAAGCATAACTAAAGGTAATATGTAAGTTAAGTTAAAAATATTCTGAACATAACCTGTATTATTACTACGGTGCGGATCCGGTGCGGGCATGTGTGGCCAGACCTTTATGCATTTCAAAAACATCAAACGTTACAAAGCACAAAAAATATCCATAAATCCACCGAGCTAATAATTGCAAGTATATTATTATTATTATTGGTCAACATGGTTTCATAAATCTCAAGTTAATCGCACAGGCTCGGAACCTTCATTTTACGTACTATCGGCGGGACTAATGATTATTTTCTCCCTTTAAAAAATTCTAAGGCCACCACCACGAACCGTCATTGTAGGCTGCTATGCTAACCACTACACCATAGTTGAACCCACGAAAGGTGAATTAGGCAAACTGTTCCTATAATAATTACTAGTTAGTTACATATAAAAGAATAAAGATCCCAGCCATGCCATCCCTCGGATATTACGTAAAATTGAGGTCCCGAGCCTGTACGATGTCAGGTGCTCGTTAAAGATCCCTATCCTAATTATACCTGGATAGGCAAAGCTTAGGACTCCCACTGTAGCATCGTCCGATTAGCCTTAGTGGCATAAAGTGACGTTAAAACAAAAACAAACCAAAAATCTATACCTTGACAATAAGATAATAATAATTTGATAATATGAACGGAGCCAGAGTGAGATAATCAATTATAGGAATTACAGCAATATCCATATAGTAAATGTAAGTTACTTAAATCAGGTTCAAGACCCGTATGCAATCACCATCGAATATAGCAGTCCTGGACTGTCATGCCGCGAAGTTTGTCAATTTTCGAACTAGAGACAATCAAACGGGAAAACTAACCAATCAGAAGCGAGGGGGGCATGACTGTTAGTCGTGGACTGCTTGTTGGAACAAACCTGGTATAGCAAACTGTAGAATGAACAGCCGGTAGGTTGGTTTGATACTATTATTTGAGAGATTTGAAGAGCTAATAATTTTTTTCTGTAATCGTTGAATAATGGTAACATTACTAAACTGAAATGAGTGAAGAAAGTGAAATATTTTGCAATAGAGTGAAGAAAGTGAATTGCCTTCTTAATTAGTAATAAGTATAAATTAAAAAATAATTTGAAGTTGGAAATTAAATGCTTTTAAATGTTTCTTAACATTGTAAGAATTTATTTTAACAAAATAAATTGAAATGCGAATGAATTATTGGTGGAAATATTCAATATATTTTAAAATTTAAATATAATAATAATTACCTTCCTTGTTTATAACTGCACTACTTCACAACCTTGCTTATAACCTAACAACAACATACCATAATCCTCACAACATCCTAATTTTGTTCATATTCTGGTTAGATCTGATCATGTATTACACGATTACAGAAAAACTTTAATATTACACTCGTGAAATTACCACACTCGCTTCGCTCGTGTGGGTAAACGTTTCACTCGAGTTGTAAAATGATCTACTTTCGTCACTTGTATAATAAATAACTATTTGGTCATCAATAAAATTATATTATTTCTCGATTTTTTTTTTTAATATAGGGTAAACCATACAGTTATTGACACCTTTAAGAGTACATTTCTGTGGTGAAATTAAAAAAAAAAAAAAAATACTTTTTATGAAGGGATCTAATTGAAACTTCCTATAGTTCCTCTTATATTATATTATCCTTATACAGACTCAAGAGGTTTTCTTGGGTCAAAAGTTCAATAGTTTTACCATATGGCAATATTTATTGTTAAAAGTGCAAAAACTAGTTACTCCGAAGTTGAGTGTCCATAAACAATAAAACTTAACCTAACCAAAAACTAGTTATTGACACCCTGTGGATTTAATTGTTAAATCTTCCCTATGGTTAGTTTGTTAAAGACTTACTTCATAGATGACTTAGAGGACCCTTCAAACATTAGATTCATGTATATATTGAAATAAAATTAGGACTTGTTTAGTTATTTCTTAAAGTTAAAGATCGGGGTGTCAATAACCGTACAGAGCGTCAATAACTGTATGGTTTACGCTCTATAAATTGTTTGAGAGGAAAATATTAATTTTAATAATTACTTAAAAAAAAAAAAAATCTTCCAATCAAATAGCTTATTTATGTTCTAATTTAATAGTTAAAAAAAAGAATAAATAAATGTTTTTTTGAAGGCTGATCAAAAGTGCCATAATTGAGACATTCCTCCTGTGTTTGGAGTGAATTATATAATTTAACATTTAATGCTTTATTATTAATTCTTCACCCCGCTCAAAAATAAATATGAAAACAGAAGAATTTAATTATTAGGATATTAAACTGTAAAATCTAAAATATTTTTTAATCTGTAAGGTACAATAACAGATTATTACACTGTTAGAGGAGGTATTAAAGATAATTATTATTGGAGGGTAGGTATTGTGAAGTAAGGAATAATAGAACTAATTACAAAGGGGGAAAAGCCATCTTTGTAATGCCCCCCCCTTCTCCGGCTTCCTTTATATTATAGCTTTAACTACTGTATTATATCCAGGTGACCCCATAATACGTAGAATTATATGGCCCAATTTTTTAAGAAGTGGAAAAAATATTTTAGTCAGTAACCTTGTCATTAAAAGTTACATCAAATGGTGGTAGTATGTTTTGGTCTTTGTTCTTGTATGCAATGGGAATCAGATGCAAAACTAATTTTTCAACCTTGCCAGCCCCCTTTCCCCCAGCGGTTCGCCAATAACATCCTAAAAACTTGTCTCAATTTTTACCATGAAGAAGCACGCTTTCGACCAAAAACTATTCTAAAAATTTTCAAACTAGATAGACTAACATTTGAGACCAAAACTGACTCAGTAGATTAAATAGCTTCTGACATACAGCCTTACGTATTCAATAGGCCGTCATTTTGTATTCTATCGGCTTTATTATGGAAAGATTAACAATATTATTAATAATTTATACATAATACTATGAATTTTTATTAATATCAGCCTGTTATTTCAAGATTATTCTAACTCTTAGGGCTGTACTAGTTGAGGGGGTGTGGTCTAACATCCCAAGGGGAACAGCCGTACTAGGAAGGAGGGGGCCGGGATTCGATCCTATAACTTAGCTAATACACCTGTTTTACCACTCATGTATACCAGCTCACTTATTAAATAAAATTGAGTTAAATTACTGTTATTTTATTAAGCTTTCATTTATATTATTGCTAAACTAGACATATTACACACTTATATGTATTATGTTTAGACACGTAAATAAGTTTCGGTTTCGGCCCGGAACTAGGTCTATGGCCGAAATTCGGGCTAAAATTTTGGTTTCGGTCGGACACTAGTAAGAAGTTTAAGATGCAAAAAGACAGATTAACTTGATCAGATTTGCTTCACCGTATTTCCACAATCCAATTATCCCCATATTTGTAAAATTTTTATTTCACTGGGACGCAATGAAATGATAGAAATCTTAATTTATAATCTATCAAATGAAGTATAATTTCCCGAAAACTAAATTAACCGCTTGGTAACAAAGCGGACCATTCCGGAAGTTAATTCCTCCTTCAGCTAATAATGAGAGCGGTTCCGGAACCACGTTTGGTATTTTTCAATTACATATCATGAAGGCGAGGAATGCGCGGCACCCAGCCGGTGACAGTAACCGGTTACAGCCAGTAGCCGTTCCCGGCGGTCACTGTGAATATTAAAGCTGGCTACTAACTCCTTACCAAGCCATTAATTTCGTCAAGTCTTCTGAAGGATTAGATTTAGTCGAGGGTAGATAATTCTGTTTAGCGGCTGCCCTTACCGAATACAGATTGTCCTTTATAACTTGTTATATTATATTATATTATTTTCGAAATATTTAATCATTTTATATATTATTTCTAAAAGGTCTTTTTAATGTCGGTAGGCCATAAAATTCGATGAATGAGGTTCCATTTTAATGATTTCCTTCCCGGGTGGGGAAAATGGCCAGAACCCCGATTTCTGTGTTACGAAGCGATCATTTTTGTAACCTGTTTGTTTATTTGTGTGGCATTGGAAATTTTTATTTTAGTTAAATAAAAATTGTTTAACCTACATAATTTTTACAGTATTTATTTATATGAAAAGAAAGAATAAACATCAAATTCAACAAAGCTGTGAAATCCACATCAAATTACCCGTTGATCTTGAAATAGACCGTTTATAAAATAGGTTTTGATAAAGCGTTTTTCCTCAATCTCAATGATCCCAGTATCAAGGAGTCAGCACATTTTGGATGAATAACAGAAAGGTGCGATTGGTTAACAAAATAATATCTTTCTCAAAACACGTAACTACATTTTTTTAAAGGTTTACTTTGCCACGAAAACTATAGTTTAATATACATTATCGTATTAAGAAAAATATGAAGCAATAAAAAATGGTGAGACATGAAATAAATATTAAAAAGATAAAGCGAATATGTAAAACTATATATTTATACTAGGAATATAAAAATTAACGTGAGTTTAAAGGATTCGGAATGCAATAAAACGATTGAATTGAGCTTTCTAATGAATATAGTCGGCTCAGAAAAAAATATGTAAAACCGTTCTCTATATATGACCATCAAAACGGTCAATACGATTTCGGAGAAACTAGGATCATGTTTTCCCCCTCAAAGTCCTTAGAATTTTCATCTATACGGCATGTTTCCCCGAAAAGTTTGAAACAGGAATTATACCCAATATAAAACATATTATTCCTGAATAACTCCAAAAGGATAAATAATTGCCCGATTTATGTGTACAAGAGCACTCAATTCCGAAGTGAAGAAAAAAATTCGAAGAATATACTCGTAAATTTTATTTATTTTATTAGTACATTTCAGTTCAGAAGGAAATATCGATAATAAATATCGAATATAACATCCCTTTTTTTCGAATGGTAACTGGTAACGATATTGTTGGGAAAATGGTTGGGCTGCGGTAAAAATAAATGCAGAAATCATATATTTAATAGTGCAGACTTTTTGACCCGAATTAAAAAAAAACACTATCCTTATATATATAAAAATCTCGTGTCCGTATGTTTGTCTCTCTATTTCTCAGAAACTACTCAACCGATTTTAATGAAATTTGGCTCAATTTATATAGTTTTGGCCAACTTACCGGACCGGATAGTTTTTAAATTGATTAGTGATCAAAATAATTCTTATATAGCGAATTACTGCAAATACAGTGGGTCGTGTTATGATTTATTAACATGGCTACACATGTCGATTTAATAACCTTTTTGTTTACAAGCATGCTATTATAATTACGGTTATAATAGTTTTGTATTGCGTTATTAGTAAGTGCAGTTATTTGGTCTTATTATTCCATCTTTATATTCTGCAGGCAAATAGTAATAAAAATCTTTATATTTATTCTTAATTTTCAATTATGGATAAATCAAGAAAAGGTTACACCAAAGTCTCAAAAGTGTATGTATTTTTCCTTCCTTTTCCTTTTTATTTGTAATCTTTCCAATTCCTAACTAAGTGCTCAAACACTTTGCTGAGGTCCACCCCGATATCAACTTTTAGAAAAGTAAATACATTTTAGGCTTTAATTAGAATAGTCCTTATATATATGTAAAATTTAAAAAATGTCAGCGAAGATTTTGTATTGTACTATGTAAGTGCAGTTATTTGTTCATAGAGTTCCATCCTTATATTCCACTGGCAAATAGTTTTAAAATCTTTGTATTCTTTCTTAATTTTAATTAAAGAATATAAATCAAGAAAACGTTACAACAAATTCTCAAAAGTGTAGATATTTTTCCTTCCTTTTCCTTTTTTATTTGTATTCTTTCCAATTCCTAGCTAAATGCTCTAACACTGTGGTGTGGTCGACCCTGATATCAACTTTTAGAAAAGTAAATACATTTTAGGCTATAATTAGAATAGTCCTTATATATATGTAAAATTTTAAAAATGTCAGCGAAGATTTTGTATTGTATTATGTAAGTGCAGTTATTTGTTCATAGAGTTCCATCCTTATATTCCACTGGCAAATAGTTGTAAAATCTTTCTATTCTTTCTTAATTTTAATTAAAGAATATAAATCAAGAAAACGTTATAACAAATTCTAAAAAGTATAGGTATTTTACATTCCCTTTCCTTTTTTATTTTTATTCTTTCCAATTCCTAGCTAAATGCTCTAACACTACTGTGGTCCACCCTGATATCAACTTTTAGAAAAGTAAATACATTTTAGGCTATAATTAGAATAGTCCTTATATATATGTAAAATTTTAAAAATGTCAGCGAAGATTTTGTATTGTATTATGTAAGTGCAGTTATTTGTTCATAGAGTTCCATCCTTATATTCCACTGGCAAATAGTTTTAAAATCTTTGTATTCTTTCTTAATTTTAATTAAAAAATATAAATCAAGAAAACGTTACAACTAATTCTCAAAAGTATAGGTATTTTTCCTTCCCTTTCCTTTTTTATTTGTATTCTTTCCAATTCCTAGCTAAATGCTCTAACACTGTGCTGTGGTCGACCCTGATATCAACTTTTAGAAAAGTAAATACATTTTAATAACTTAAAATAGGCTATAATTGGAATCGTCCTTTTATATATGTGAAATTTAAAAATTGTCAGCATAGATTTTGTATTGTATTATGTAAGTGCTGTTATTTGTTCATAGTGTTGCATTATTATATTCCACTGGCAAATAGTTGTAAAATCTTTGTATTCATTCTTAATTTTAGTTAAAGAATAAACCATGAAAAGGTTACTACAAATTCTCAAAAGTATAGGTATTTTTCCTTCCCTTTCCTTTTTTATTTGTATTCTTTCCAATTCCTAGCTAAATGCTCTAACACTGTGCTGTGGTCGACCCTGATATCAACTTTTAGAAAAGTAAATACATTTTAATAACTTAAAATAGTCTATTCTTATATGTATATGTGTAAAATTTAAAAAATGTTAGTGAAGAATTGTAATTCTTTCTTAATCAACAATTATTTGAAGTAGAAAAAATTAAATCTCAATGGAATACACATAGTTCCTTTCTGTTCCGCAGAGGTATATTTTTCTTTATATGTAGAATTTAAAACATGTTAGCGAAAATTTCTAATCCCTTCTTAATCAATGATAATTTAAAGTAGACAAAATTTAATCCCAATAGAATACAGATCGTTCCTTCCTTTTTAGCAGAGTTGTAATTATCTTTATAAGTAAAATTTATAAAATGCCAGCGATGATTTATAATCTCTTCAAATTTATAGTATTTTGAAATTATTAGATTAGAAATAGGTTTTTAGAATATTTTATACATTACTTAATTAAAAATGATCAATATTCAAATTAAAATATGTCCGTCTGAATTTAAAACAATTAGTCTAAATAATAAAAACATGTGTTTCTTTAAATATCAAACATCATTACATATGTAAAATTTATAGAAAGCCAAAGAAAATTTTAATCCTTTCTTAATCAACTATATTTTAAAGTTGAAAAAATAAATTGAATCCCAATGGAATACAGATTATTCCTTCCTGATCAGTGTAATTATCTTTATATGTAAAATTTAAAAATTGTCGTCATATGTCGATTTCATAATGTTTTTGTTTATAAGCATGCTATTGTAATACAGGTTATCATTATTATAATTTTGTATTGCGTTATGTGAGTGCAGTTATTTGTTCCTATATTATTATTTTCCACAGACAAATGGTAATACAAATCTTTGTATTTATTGTTAATTTTCATTAAAGAATAAATAAATCAAGAAAAGGTTACAATAAATTCTCAAAAGTGTAGGTACTTTTTCCTTTTCCTTTTTTATTTGTATTTAAATTAAATTACAAGCTAACCGCTGAAACACTTTTCTGTGGCCCACCCTGATATCAACTTTTAGTAAAGTAAATACATTTTAATAATTTAAATTAGGCTGTTATTTGAAATAATACTCTATAAATGTTGTAACAGCACCTACTGTCATAGGTGTAACCTAATAGAAACCTGACTTGGGGAGTCAGTGTTGCCAAAAATTAGTGAAAATTAGTGAGCCAATAGTGGCTACACTGCGGGTAACAGTCATAAAAACTCACTGGGTGTGTTTTGATTAGGTGTTGTGGGTTACTTTGTGATTTGCATGATTAAAGAACTGCATAATAAAGACTTTGATATTATATTTTCAGTTGATTTATTTAACAGAAGTTTCTTTATTTTCATTATTCGTTTTGTTATTATTATTTAAATACAGTGTTTTTTTTATTTTACCAAACCTTTTTATCATTTTTATCCCGAGATCTAAAATGTAAAATTTAAAAAATGTCTGAAGATTTGTAATTTCTCCTTTATCAACAATAATTTAAAGTTGAGAAAATTTAATCCCAATCGAATAGAGGATGTTACTTCCTGTTCAGCAGAGTTGTAATTATCTTTAAATGTAAAATTTAAGAAATGTTAGCGAAGATTTAAATCCTTTCTTTAATTTAAAGTAGGCTATTATTGGGAATGATATTTCGTTGTTATTTTACCAGAATACAATTTTTTACTTATCTTTAAATGATTGTTGATTAAGAAAGGATTACAAATTGCGGCATTTTTTAAATTTTACATTTAATGATTATTACACCTCTACTGAACAGGAATAATTGCTATTTGGGTAACTTCAAGTTTCAGATTTATCCGCCATAAATATGAGAGTACTACTGCAAAATAATCCATCGGCAGATATATTTTTTAAACAATTGCTCTATATTGGAAACGGTGAAATAGAGCTGCATCGAAATTCAAAATTTATCAAATTACCAGAAAATTTCTGAACTGTTGTAGAGACGAAAAATGAACAGTATACGAAATATAAAGTGTCTTTCCTGATATTTTGAACAATTATTTGGACTATAATTGGCTGGGTAGTCGTGCTATTTTGGCAGCAAAAAATGTTGATTTCGATGAAATAAACTTCCAAAATCAATTGACAATGTTCTAGATGTAAACGAAGCCGTAAATTTCCAAACTGAATTTTTTAATTCCCTGGATATACACCCAAACAATCTCCAGTTGAAGATTGGCTCACCGATCATTCTTCTTCGTAACTTAAATCCACCTCAATTGTGCAACGGTACACGTTTGGTCATTAAAAGGATCACAGGAAATGTTATTGAAGGAAAAATGTTGCCTGGAAGGTTTACAGGAGATATCGTCCTGTTGCTACCTACTCCTCTGGAACCGACAGAATTTTTAATAAAATTTAATAGGCTTCAATATCCTATTCGTTTGGCTTTTGCCATGACCATAAACAAATCCCAAGGGCAAACAATGTCCACTTGGACTTTGAAAATCCGTGTTTTTCCCTTGGGCAATGGCATAACTCACTTAGGAAATGGGTATCGCCTGCTCACGTGTGTGGAAACCATCAAATCTTTGGTTTGTGTTAAAAAAAAAAAAAACAGGTTAACCCAAAACATTTGAACAAATTAGTACTTGAATAAATAAAAATTCTTAATTGTATTATGTAAAAACTTCTTTAAGAAGAGATTTCTTATCACTCAAATATATTGCTAAATTAAAAGCTTCAACACACCACCCTCCTACCGAACACTTATTAGCCGAAGGGTTGGGAAATCGAGGTCTCAAAGAAATTGAGAAAAACGCCTATCAAAAGGACATATATGACGCGTTAACCAAGATTGGCATGACCCTGAGCAAAATTAAACCCGTTGTTGAACTAACAATACCAAGTTGAAGTAGTGTTAGGCCAATAATCAATAGATCAATGGCTAAGGTTACCAAACCTTACTTCAGTCATCCTTTTTAAAATTAGTGGAAAAATATAGTCATTTCGAGTTAGTTTATACCGATCCATAAAAAAAGGGCGATAGTGTTGGCAGCTCTGTGAGTCGTAAACACAATCAGGTCCTTTTTAATCAAACTACATTGAAATATGAGATGTAAAAAATAAAAACTTTAACTTTCCTATATTCTTTACCAAATACTTTTAAATGGTGTAATGAATGCTCTATTCTCAATCATGTTGGATTTTGATTAGCTGAAAGGTTTTCATCTTTATCAATGAATATTGGTATCACTGTATTTGTTTAAAAATATTAGGATATAACTACTGAGCCACAGCAACGCGTGGCCGGGTCTGCTAGTAATCTTATATTTTTATTCAAATTCTATAATTTGTTATTTTAAATAAATTTTTTTTGAAAAGAAAAGATTGGGTTCCGCCGAGAGTCGAACCCGGGTCTTCCGCGTGACATGCGCGGTGTGCTAACCACTGCACCACAGAGATCGCTTCCAAGCGGAGCCAATCCTTCCTCTTCACTGATACCTCTCCCTCGATGTCGCAAGTTGCGAGTAAGTATATATGATTACTATATATAGATAGATAAACTATCCTAACTTGCGAGGTCGAGGGAGAGGTATCAGTGAAGAGGAAGGATTGGCTCCGCTTGGAAGCGAGCTCTGAGGTGCAGTGGTTAGCATACCGCGCAGTCACGTGGAAGACCCGGGTTCGACTCCCGGCGGAGCCCAATCTTTTCTCTTCAAAAAATAAATTATTTAAAATAATTTAAAACACGGTGGTTACCCACAAAAATGGATTACATTAATATAATATAATTTTTTATGTTATTTTTATTTAAAATATTTAATTTTGTTTAATGTTTCACGTACAATTGATATTTCTTTACATATATCTTATTGGTTGTTGTCTGATTTTTCTCATTTAGCCCTGAAATTAAGTTCGAAACTTTGACAAAAATAAAATATGTGATTCTTACATATTAGTGTTATTTATTGTGACCGGACCTCCAACCATTTCCGGAAGGGTGCCTTAAAGAAAGATAATCACAACTTCGCCCTAAAGCCATTAACAGCAGACACGAAGTTTCATTACAAAGTTGAGACTAGTTTGTTTTAATAGCAACTTCGTTCTAATTTTTGTTTAGCTTCAAATATTTTAATGAAGTGTTTACTTCTCTCACGGGAAGAACGCCTGACCTGGCATAAATAGTTTCAAATACAAAAATAAAAAGCTAGGACGAAAAATAAACAATATTGCCTTGGTTTTATAAACATTCTCAGGTTACGTATATATTCATATTGTAACACTTATTAATAAATAATTTATTTATTTATAGAATAGAATAGCGTAGAAAAATACTGCATTTATGTACACAAACATTTAAGGGAACTAAAATTTCTCACATTATTATACATAAACAACTATAAAAAATATTTCGCCTTCCATCTATCAATTTAGTAAATAATTAATTTATTTATGTTTTAATTTATTTTATTAAATGAAAATAATAAATCAGAAAGTCAGAGAAAGAATATTTATTTTTGATAATAAATTAGCAAAAGTATCTTTCTTTTTCACCATAAATATTTATTTACAACATAACTATTGGAAGCCATGCATGTAACAAAGAACAATAAAATTACAGTCAATTATAAAACAGATATAAAAAAATTAGGAACCCATTACATGGACATATTAAATAAAATAAAAAGATTTTAACCAACAATAGTGAAGTAATAATTGCAAAAAAACCCAATTATCACAATCAGCTGGGGGACAAGGGATTTGGTATTAACAGGGTGAAAATATAGAGGACAGAGTCCAGCAGCCTTTAGTCAATTAGAAATGGACAAGTATGAGCTGACATATATAAAATGTATAACGGTGTATTTTAGCATATGACATTGACATATTTATTGTAATATTTATTAAAAGACCATCAATCATACGATTGAGAAATTAATTATGTAAGTTATAATTAATTAATTTTATCTAAATTATTAAACTAGTGATTGGATCATTAAATGTTAATAGATATAAAAATTAATGTACAAGTTTTGAGAATGGGGAAATTCTCCCGCAACATGTTAAGCTGTAAATAAATATTTTTGGTGAAAAAGGAAGATACTTTTGCTAATTTATTATCATTTATAATATAAATATCTTCCAACCAAATTAAGAAGATAATACGAATTTTTTTATTTTAACTGAAAATTTTTATTTGCACCTGAAATACAACCACAAAAACCTAATGTGCACATACCTACACATGGCTTTGATAGGCATGAGGGAAAGAGCACCCAGTGGTGCATTCTCCGTGCATTGTTATAAACTGCATTGTCAGACTAGGAGCTCTCACATCCAACCCCTCTTCAGCCTTCGACGAGGTACATCAGGAACACGTCTTGCCATATCCTGTACCAACTTGTTGATATGTCCATTTGTTTGTCGTAAAACCGTTAGTAATTCATACGTATACAACCCATACAACCCTATAGAAAAAACAATTTTTTTGTGCCTAGAATCTGAATTTAACTACGTTTGGGGCACTGATTCCAATAATGCAATCAGATTTTTTCTATCAGCTCTACTTTTTTAGATTCAGCGTACCTTAAGTAGTCTTATTCAAGTGAGTCACGCAAAAGAAGATTCCGAAGTGTGAAATCGAGTCCCTTTGAAATGTAATGGATTCAGTTACAAAGTGATTATGTAAATAATTTGTTTATTTATATGGTTTTGATTGATTTAAAATGGCTTATGTAAAGAATTTTAATATCTTTATTTTCTTCCAACTGCTTTTAACCAGCATATGTATTCGAGTAATTATGTTTCAAGAGGTAAGTCATGCCATTTATATATCTTAACTTTTTTTTTTAACTTATATCTTAACTTATTTATATATATTATTATCTTTATATATACTATTTGTATCTTAACTTTTTTTTATAACAACTATAGCTGATAGAAGAAAACTAGTGAGAAATTTGGATTCAGAGCAGCAATTATACTCAGAATCAGCACCTAAACCACTGTAGCCATGAGTAATGTGTCACCGTCGAAACGCTCAAGTCATTGTAAAGGGTCTAGTTTGAAACGTAGGGTGGTGAGTTCGTAATTAATATTGGGATTGAGCGTTTGTATTTTGTTATACAGGTTTGTATATTTTTAACATGTGTCCTTTTTGCGGGTCCGTAAATTTGGCTGGCATAGGTCCATATAGGTTTTAGTAAATAGGTGTATTGATACGGTTTTATCAATACACCTATGATATCGAGGAATAATTTAGAACGTCAGACAAATAATAAAACCACTAATAGCTGAAAAGGACGGGGTCACCTGAATTTTAGTGGTTAGCATGGCAACGTACAATAATAATTTTATTATTGCAATATATAAGATAAGAGACAGGATAAAGACAAAAATATAGAGTATAGAAGAGGGAAAGGAGATAGGTAGGTCTGCGATCTGCAACTGACAGGGGAATTAGGGTCATCTCTGGAATATCAACTCCCTCCTTTGAGGTATCTCCACTGCATTTACAATATTAGTAATATAGAGTGGGGGGTCTAGTATCTATGTCTCTATCAATATCTACAACCAACTCTCAGTTCAATAAAAAATCTCTACGTTCTAAAGCAGTACAGATATCTTTTATTTTATCTTACTGTAGCATTGGATTATCTTTTAGGAGCGTTGGATTCATATGAATGAAGCAGTTGAATCAAGCACAGTGTATATATATATATATATATATATATATATATGTATATATATATGTTCAAATATCTTCTATTTTTTGGATTAGATTAGATGAAGAATAACTTATAATGATCCGCTCCAATATATTCCCCAATTTCATTTTATCTTTAATACACAAATTTATGCAAAAGTATTTTGGTCCTACGGTTATCTGTACACAAACATGTACATATGCTGTTATGGTAAATTAGTGAGATGTTCGTCCGTAAACATGTTTTTTTATTATTATAAATAATTAATTTGATTTAACAATGCCAATGGATGTCATATCGCCTTACAATCAACAATTATAGACCAATAAATACGATATCCGAATTCTGGCTTTCATATCGAATTGTACGGACATAATAACTTATTAATGGGATGCCTTATATAAGACGACTGAAAAGGAGTTGGATGAGAGACCTCCTCTCCTGAAACAAGACCAGGATAATTTACAGCTGGGCATCTTATCTCATGCCTAAAAATGCCAGTATATCAGCTATTATTATATTTCAGTAGATGATTGTCCCTTAGTTTTGACAGATGCAAATATAAGTATGAAGTTAAAGTAATGGATCTTCCGTTCAGCTGGTAGATTAATTTAGTTATGTTAGAGGGTTTTTCTGGTATTGATAATGATTTTTGTTTTAATTTTGGGAATATTCCCTTGGTAAAACTCCTGTTACTACTTCAGATCAGATGCCCTACTTTAATCATTTTATCCTGAAGAAGCCTAAATATTTTAAAATTTTTGTGGGTGTAAATAATTTTTATTAAACGAAAATAATTACTTATTCACAATAATAAAAACACAAATAATAAACAGGTTAACAAAAAGTATCAAGTTGTAAGGTTACACAAACAAAAAAATAACCGAATAATTCCAGCTTCTGAGCAAGTCCGTCGCTCCTCCGTGTGTTTTTTGTTTCACGTAACAATTTTCTTGAACCGTTGCATTCAAGCATTAGTACGTAACCACAAATACTGAAATGATTCGAGATTATTTAGCAAGGCTAACTCTCTAGTAAGACCGCTCATTGTATTTTGTCTGAATTAGAACAATCTAAAAGGTTCGCGTCAAGTACAAGATATTCGAACATGTACTACTACAACAGTTTGTTCCAATGTTTCATAAAAAACCCACATCACACTAATCAGAAAGCAACTAAACAACCGATATGGACTGTTATCAAGATTACTTGACAGACGCTCTAAATTATCCCTAACCAACAGACTTATTAGACCCATTTGGACATAAGTGATAGAGTTATGTGGCACTGCAAAGCCCTCAAATATCCAAAGGATCCAATCCTCGCAATCAAAAGTGTTGAGGAGGATAGTATTGTAGATACACCGTACTACGTGACTAATGACTTAATACACAAGGACCACAACATCCAAACAGTAATCGATATAGTCACACTGCGAGTACAAAAACTTCCATCCCAGACTAACTTTCAACATGAACCCACTAGCAGAAACACTTAAATCCACCACAAATCCACCCAATCCACCCCGACGGTTGTTGAATAACTGAAATAATTGGAATAACTAATGCCAATGTATCTTTCACACATACGTGTAGATCACAGATTTGATCATTGCAAACAATTTTTGCAGATAGTAAATTTAAAACATATGACATAAATAAATAAATAAATAAAAAAAAATCTTTTTCATCATATGATTTCTTTTTGTTTCACGTTACAATATGGACGAAAATTTGATCAGCTAATCTATATTTATATCGTACTGTTTCTTTGACTCCCTTTTCTCTCATCATTACGTTCAGATATATAGAGAGGCATATATTGGTGGATAAGATGAAAGCATTGTACTACACAAGGACTTCACTAGCTACAGACAAGAGCTAGCTAGCTTAGCGAAGACAATGCAAGGACTGGGAAGACAAATTACCCCAGACAGAGGTTGATCTCTCCAGGATTCAGGACTTCACCAACCACTCCTTTCTGATTTCCATTAGCGGATGGTGAATGGGTATCCCAGGATTATATATGACCTCGTCACTAATATACTACCTTAATTTGGAATGCAGGGGAATTGTATGCAGTGAAATATTGTACTGTAATAGCAGGGTTTGAAATATGTAATTACAAAAAAATTGAAATAAAATCCGACCAAAGTTTTTATCAGAACTTTTAAAAAATCTCAAGATTGATTTTTATTTTTGACTTGCTGTATGTCCCGGTTTCACCCAGGGAATTTCATTTTTCTAATGAAACGGTCGATTTCGTAAAAAAACCATTGTAAAGTGATGTCATTACGATTTTTATTAGGATAAAGAATATCAGCTGAAGTTATGCAATTTTAATATAGACAGGTGTTCGCACCTGGTATGAAAGAACCACTGAGCGAATTTGGAGAATTTAGGAAAAACGGTATGGATTTCTATAAAGAACAAACAAACAGAATTTCATCTTTATTTATATTATATATTTGTCATATCCTGAACATTATTTTTGAGTTGTAGTCATATTTTTATTATTAATATATAATTAATTAAATAATATTGTAACGTTAAAAAAAACAAAAACAAAAAACATATGATTTAAAAATCCCAGAACTTTTGTTGGACAGACTGTCATAGCAGGTGTTTGTGACTACAATGTTCTAGTACCATCCACGCCGTTCCACGAGGTACTAGACCATTCTACTTTCGACTAAATACAAGGAGCGTTTGACTGGACAGTTAGTCTTGTTCTGAAGCGCAAATCATATGGTTATCTTTGTGATTTTTGTTATGACATTTGAGTGTCATTGAATATCGTCATTTATCTTTGAATAAAAATTGTTAAGATTTACAATATATTAGTTAATATAATATTAATATATAGTTTTTTAGATTCGAAATATATTTTTGAGTCTGCAGTAGTAAGTGAAGAATATTGTTATCAACTTTTTGGAAGAGAACTACTTTACTAATGAAAATAATACATAACAATAATGACTACCTTAGTGGAACAGGGAAGAGTTTAAATTTCAAAATCATAGTAATATATAATGATCGGTATCATACTTTGAAGAATGTTGTAAAGAAAAGATCCAAAAAGGGTCAACGGAGAAACTAAAGTTTGCTGCATGAATCAAATGATGTGTTATCGAAATAAATCTATGAAACGAAGATGATTTTAAAGAGATCACTTCTTCCGACGAACATTCACTAAGAAAACTGTATTGCCTAAGAAGAATATTCTTCAACAACACAAGCAAAATGAATGGGCAAAAACCTACAAGTTGCCTTGACGTAGGGAAAGGGTCAACACAGGTAATGTACCTGAGTAACATAGAACCTGGCAGGTGTACTTAACACTACCTTAAGGTGCCTTTACACTCTACGAACTTCACCTTCGAACAGGTTCTCCTTCGAACTTTGCCGTACCGACGTGAAGCGAACAGCAATTTATACTTCACGTGACGTTAAGCGAACCAATATGGCTGACGCACACAACGCTAGCTTATGATGAAGAAAAAATCTCCATTGTCAATATATTTTATATTATCTGAAAAATAAAAAAATAGGAGACGAATTACATTAGTATCTCAAACAACTCCTGCCACTTAGGAAAAACCCTAAACAAAAGTGACACTAGCGCTACCCCCGAACCCAGGCGAACAGATGAAGTACCTAGAACACCCGAACAGTCGACGTGAAGGCTTCACGAAGGTTGCTCGAGGTTGGTGTTCGAAGGGAAAGTTCGTAGAGTGTAAAGGCACCTTTACAAATCATAATAAACCTAACTTCCTATGAAAAAGGGGACTATATTTAGTCAAACTAAAGCCGCAATAACATCAAAAATGTGTCTTACCATTCAATAAATAATCTTTATTTTGCTTATATCCCTGAGGGTAATTGGCGCATTATGTGCAAATTTTTAAATTCTGTTATGTTACTTGCTAATATTGAGAAATTCACCCAAGAGCGAATATTGAGGTCACACCCTAAGATAAAACCATCCCAATTGCCTAAAGAAAGGGGCAAAGGGAATAATAATAATTAAGAATGAATTAAGCTATTATAAAAGAGGACATAGGAGCCATCTTGAACCGGCTGTTTGGCCTGACTAAGATATATTGGACAAGTATGCTCTAGACCCGAGGGAACTTTATGACGAATTGATTGCCAATTACTTAGCCGACCTCCCTCAGCTCCAGTTAGGTTAAGCACCTCCGCAGTGAGATTAAGTCCAAGCAGAGATAAAACTCGCTTCTTAGCTCTTAGAGGAGAGAGGGACAAACTTTAGCAGCCTGAGGGGTCGTTCGCGAGCGAGCAGCCGACCGCTTAATTGCTACCGATTAGCCTTCGATAGGGATACTTACACAGTCCCTAATCGATTATTGTCTTAGATCAGCCTCCAATTGGAGGCCACGGTGTAGTGCAGGAAACTGTGTACAAAATGCCAACTAATTGATACCTATCATCTTACAATAGGCACAGATAATTTATACCTGTACACCCCCAAATGTTAAAATAAAGTACAATGATTTTTAGTAAATATCAAAAAGAAATTATTCGATTGAACATAAAGACAATATGTTGATTAATAAGAAAAAATAATTTTATTTTTTTATTTTTATTTATTGGAAGAATTAATAAATCCTACCACAATTAAGGGCATTAATATTAGAGCTGTAAGGACTCATTCATACAACAACTATATACAAATGTACTTGGAAATAAAGTGCCCTCTCCATTTGACCAATTTTGATGAAATTTTGCCTGTCACATCGCAGGCAAATACATATATCTAATACCAGGTTTAATCAAAATCGTTACAGTCTTTTACAAATAAAAAAATCTTAAAAATGAGACAAAATATATTAAATAAAGCAAGAGGGCACTAAGATGCAAAATGGATCAACTTTGTCAATCGGTTGTCGCATCGTAGGCATCTACGAGTACATACAACAAAAACCCAGTTTGATCAAAATCATTAGAGCAGTTCTTTAGAAAATAAAAAAATGAAATTACATTCATACCTACACCTCTGGCCTCCCTTCAAACGATAAATCTTTCGATTAATTTATAAAAAATAAGTATTTAAAGTATAAAAAATCAAAAGATAAATTGGATTTTCATTAGTACTTATTTATTTTTAAAAATCTATTAACTTATCTGTAATACAAAAAAGAAGTGAAAAAAATCTTTATACCGTCAATTGGATATATTCTTTTATTTATAGGAGCAGGATATTTCATAATGCATCACAAATAAGTAAATATTACAAAAATTAAAACAAATATAAATATGTGTAAAATATTATTATTAGCCAGGACTATTTGTGTATTATCATGAGGAGAACTTATCAAATAGATAAGATAAGATAAGAACGGATAACAATATTGAATCCTATCAATAAGCTTATCAGAGTCTCAAACATTAAACACAGAGAAATAAATATTTAGGGAAAGTGTTAGTAAGAGGTAAAATTATTTAATTGTATTTTATAACATAAACATTATATAGGTATTTATGCTAAATCAAATGCATTATACTAATCAAAGAATCCGATTTATAATCATTAATTTAAAAAAGTTTTCAACGGAATATTCATAAAATGTTGAAGCTTGTAGTAATATTTATTAAATTTGGCACAATCTGTGGAAAAATTCACGAAATTAGGCCATTTTATTAATATGTTTTGTATTACTATTAAAATTATTAATTCTTGTTATTTGATACTATAAAATTACTGTAATACCTCATCCAATAGAACTTATTACACTTCAGTTTGCCGGATTACATTATTATTCCATAAATAATTTTAAAAAATCAATCATCATATCATATATATTATTTATGAAAGCCTTTTTTTTTTGTGTACCTATGGTACGCCATAACTTCCTTAATACTTCATAAAATTTGACGAATAAGGCATCATTTAAAAGCTTTCCTTAACCGCTACACCCGAAAAATATACAAATAAATCATTTCGCTTTTTATTGCGAGATATTAGCGCAAAACCGCGATTTTTGCAAGAAAATCAAAATGGTCGTATAAGTTTCTAGATGGTGTAAATTTTGTCAGGTTTTCAAGGAGAACATTTTCAGTAATATACATTTTTTTTTCGATTAACCTCTTCGTTTGCAAGTTGTATTACAAAATGGTCGCAGGGCTTTTTCGAAGATGTAATTTTTTTCAGTTTGTCGAGGCCAACATTTTTGGTTATATACGCTTTTCCGATTGTCACCGTCGTTTGCGAGACACAAGCAAGAGCATACGATTTCAAAATGGGATCAGCGCACTCGCTTTCGATAAAGTACTAAATACGCCCTACACGATACTAAATATATCAGGGCAGGTATTTGTACCCGTTGCGAGGATTGCCATTTATAAGCAGGGCAGGTATTAGTACCCGTTTAAAATAAGTAATTTTAAGTGACACAAGGGAAGAATAATGTGTTATCAAATATATGGATCAGTGTATTTTTACCAGCAACACATTACACATGACATACAAAGTCATCATTAATAAAAAAAATTGTTTACATCTCTTTCAAATTTCACTTATGCTAGGTTTATATTTTCCAACTTCGTTTATTATGAGTTTGACGAAGTATTTTTCGTCTCGAGTCTCTCTAATTTTTTCCGTTTAATAAATATTTATATATATAAAATAGTCAGAACGTTTATATTTTATTTACACAAATCTTATAGTATTTTTATGAAATATCATTTTAAATGATTACTTTATCAAATATAAAAATATAAATAAATGTATATAAAATATAGTTGCAGATAAGACCCATCACCAAATTTAGCAAAACTCTAACCATTACTTTTACGTCTGTCAAGTTTATTTTCACGCGGATATATTTTGCATAGCTGACAAATTGGCCCGCTACGCAGCACTGTCCTATATCTTAAGCTAGCCGCTCATAATGTGTTAAGTAGGTTAGAGTACCAATGCTTCGTAAGGGACAGCTAGTACTGTACTATATTATTTGCCTCTTTTTTGTAATGGCCGTATTAAAAAAAGGAATTTACGCATATTTCTTTATTATGCTATATATAAGAATAAAGAAAAGGTATAATATTGAAATATTAGGAGAAAAAAAAATAGGAAAAATAATTTTAGATTAATGAAATGATTCTTTTTTTCTATCGCGGTTATCTGTTGAAGTGATTCCTTTCTTTGCATAATTAAGACCGTCCTGACAGAAAACCAATCAGACGAAACAATCCCGTGGCTAAGAAGAAACCTGGAGGGAGCAGGGCTGAGGGGAAAACCCGCTCCACCCGATCCCGGTTCGGAAAGGGTCAACATTTATATTGTTGCGGCCCCACTGAACAAATCTCCGCCTTCCCAATTCCCCCGATTCGTTTGCCTCCACTCTGTAAACAGAAACTTATTTGTTCCAAACTTGGCAAGAAGTCGCCATTCACTGACAGCTACTGTTTTTAAACGCTTCCCAATTGTTCTGTAAACAGTTCTAATCAAGAGAAAAAAAATTTCCACATAATTTTAGATGATACATTCTTTAAATCAACAGTCAATGCAGTAGTTAATTTAGAGTATTAAATAGTTGGAAAACAATAAATAACTTAAGGAAGGTAAATATAATTTCACGAGTAATTTATAAACATTTATATTTTTACGAGCAGTTCCGGCCACGCGTTGCTGTGGCTCAGTAGCTATACAGTTTTTTTTTACTTTCACGTACCTATATATGAAATATATAGTAAGTGGAAGTATTGCGATCGTGAAAAAATTCGACTTCCGGTTTTCAACGGAAATACACGTTTTGGGGTCCCCTGAGTCGAAATGACCAAGTCCCGCGAAATGGTCTGTGTGTGTGTGTGTGTGTGTGAACAGACTAGCTCAAAAACTATAAACCGTGCGATCCTGAAATTGGGTATTTAGTGTAGGTATATGCCCGCGATGTGACAGCATAAATTTCATCAAAATTACTTAAAGGGAGGGGGTACTTTACTTAATAACTTTTTAGGTTTTTTTCGATTTTCTCAAAAACGGCTCTAGCGATTTTGATTAAACTGAGTATTTCATCTATTTATATGCCCGAGATATGACTGTAAAAATTTCATCAAAATTGATTAACCGGAGGGGGGACTTTACTTAATAAATTTTGTAACATTTTCACGTGTTTTTCTGATTTTCTCAAAAACGGCTCTAACGATTTTGATTAAACTTAGTATTTGATCTATTTATATGCCCGAGATATGTCTGTAAAAATTTCATCAAAATTGATCAACCGCAGGGGGCACTTTACTTAATAAATTTTGTATCATTTTTACGTGCTTTTTTTATTTACTCAAAAACGGCTTTCACGATTGTGACCAAACTGGGTATTTGATGTATGTATATGCTAAATATGTGATAGCCAACATTTCATCAAAATTGATCAACCGAAGGGGGGACTTTACTTAATAAATGTTGTATCATTTTCACGGCGTTTTTTATTTACTCAAAAACGGCTTTAACGATTAATAAAAATAAGATATGAATGTAGAAAAATGTGTCACTTTGGGAAATGATATTTAACAAAACACGTCAATTTCTTATCTAAGTAAGTTGGTAAGTGAAAGTTGTGTGTTGCGCGCACGCACCAGATTTTTCAAGTATATAATAGGCCTAAACTGATTTTAAGGGGGAAAATGTTTTAAAATTCGTTGTACAACACTTTTTTCCTTATTTATATAATTTATTTATTTTTCGTGTTTCTTTGTTTGTTTAATGTTACATTATGCCAATTGGGTTAATCCGACGATGCTACAATGTGAGTCCTAAATCTTGCTATAATTAGGATAGGGATCTTTAACGAGTACCTGACATCGTACAGGCTCGTGACCTCAATTCGAGGGACGGATAGCTAATGATTTTTTACTTCTTTAAAAATCCTAGGGCCACCGCGGGACGCGTATTTCGTATTTCTTTGTAAGTCACCAATTTAACGTTTCATGATGGTATTCTAACTAAAATATTTTCTTCCTGATTATATAACTATGTATTAAATTTTTTGAAAAGTTGGTCTTTTCACTACAACTTATATTTGTGGACAGTATGTCCAGAGAGGTTTTCATGAGTAGATGTAAATAATTTATTTCTGACTCACTATAAGTTCCTGTGATGAAAAATTAAAAACAAGTAAGTATTTGAGTTTGCAATAGATTGAGAACTTGCTCAAAGATTCTGTTTGATATTAGACTGTTGGTGTTTTAACATCCTTATGTCAAAGGTGCTTGCTATTTTATGTATGATAACCATCTTAGGATGTTTTAGTTTTTAATATAGATATGGTGTATAGTAGGTATTCCCACTATAGCAAACGAAAATAATGAATTAAAACAGAATTAAAAACATATAAATTCTTGGTCATTAATAGGCCAGAGGTCTGTGGTTTCTGTTGCTTAATGTTTTGCAGAGGAGGTTTATTTTTATCAAATTTTCATTTAAACTTTTCAGTAATGGGCCAATATAAAAATTTGAACACCTGATTATATGATACTTAAGACAAGTTTATATACGACAGTTCCAGGCGTGTCTTAACAGAATTATGTCTAAGAATGTTCAACTATTATTGAGATCTTGTACATTTGTGATCCTCCAAGCAAAATATGCATGGGATTAATCTTACAATTGTGTACAAATAAAACTATATCAGATAAACATTTAAAAAAAATTCCACAGACAAAGAATTTATAATTTTAAGACTCTATTTTATCTTATCTAATCTTCAATACATATAATAAAACCAAAAAGATAATGAATGTTATTTTGCAACTAGGGAATTGAAAGTTTTACAAGGTAGGGTTTAGAAAAATTTCCACACTCATTAATTCAGTTCACGTGAGAACAAGACAGAGCTGGTCTTGCTAGGGGCTTTCACAAAGAGCTTGTCAGAACTCGGTATATTACATAACTCTGACTCATTAAAATAATATAATTTCATTAACATCCTCTGTAAATTTATTATTATAATTTGAACATCTACTAATATGAAAAACATTATCGTAATAATTCCAACACTCATGTTGGCCTAGCTCAATAAATGAAATCTATTGAACTATAAATATAAATTACTACATTTCAATTGAACAACGTAATTATTTCATTATTTTTTTATTTTGGAAGCTAAAGCATAACGGATTCCAAAAATATAACAACATTTTTAAATACGAATTTTTAAACAGAGCAAATGTAAGAGTTCGAATTCCAAGGGTAGATATCGCCATAAAAAATTACTCTTAATTCATAGCAATAAAAATATAAAATCATAAAATTCGAAGGATTAAGATAAATAACAATAGGATAACATTGGAAATTAAAATAATAAATAACAAAATACTGAGGTATTTAAAATTATGATAGATACAGAATTAACACCAACCATTAACCAGATGCGAATTCATTGAATGATAATATTTTAACAGGTAGTATTATATTAAATCAGCTGTTTAGAAATCATTTAAATATATCCAGCTGTTGTGCTTTTATAGTAAATATACATATTAATAATTGAATATAGCTTTACTTTTCTTAAACTAGATAATATTTTTATTAAAATAACAAAATTACATGAAAATATTTTGAATTTAAGAATAATTATTATAATGTTAATATATCAATATAGAAAATAATTTATTACTGAATTTTCATTTTCGATTAATCATAATTCCACATTTTTACAAATATATATAAATTATTATAATTTTTCTCAAGAACTTTAAATTGATGACAATTGATATACATATTGGTTTATTTTGGAAATTTTCGCACAGAATTTTACAGGTCAAGCTCACACATGATTTAGTTGAGAAAAAAAAATATATATATAAAGTTACAATTGCATTTACTAATTGATTAAATAATATATTTTATGATATATAAATGTATTTGTAGGTATATTTTTTAAATTTGTTAAATGTTTGATGTACGCTTTGAAAAAGTTTGCTGACATGGAGAACCTATTTTTTAGTGCGTAAAGATAACTAGAATTTAAATAAACCAATTTAAATATTGTGAAGTAGACCATCCATATACTGCATCATTTGTTATTCTAAAAAATAACATATTTCTAAAGTTTTATTTAATTTATTTTTACCAATATATCTATCTAGGATAGATTTTTATAAATTCAGATTATATTTGAAATTCGCTAAATTTATACATAAAATATATGTTAAATTTGCCTAACTATAGTGGTTTTTAAATAACATTTCTTATGTTTATGCTGGCGTTAAATGATTCATGAAGTCAATAAAATATTATGAAATGGTTTTAAAATTTAAAATTCAGGATTAAATATCATATTACAAACAGTTAAAAATTATCTATTTCGTTATGTGTAAAACTAATAAATGAGTGAACTAAGCAATTTACTGGGAAACGATAAAGCACGAAAATGATAAATGTGCTTTGGAAAAAGGGAAGATTAATAAAACTGTACTGCCATTAATTTTATTTCGAAATATAATTCCTGAAGACTGTTATCCACACAAACGACAATGATGTCAGCTTTTAAAACTCTCCTCACACAATAACCCCTCAAGGACACCTGAACCTAATCTCTCATGTTGAAAATTTCGTTTCAAAAATATCTTAAATAAATGCTACATTTAACAGAAAATATACTATTAATACTGTTGTAATATATAAGCCTTTACGTTCATTAAAATAAAAGATATAGATAGGAAACACGTGGATGATTGAAAGGAAAAAGAAAATTAATTTGAAGTAAAAGTTGCTACTATTTTTAGTAGAGTGAAATAGGATTGGATGGGAGGCGAAATCGATGCCTTAAACACGCCATTCTCAGGTCGATGAAGCAAGGCTCAGATGTAGAAAAAAATATTAAGGCCTAGGTATACATATTCAAATCTTGAAAATTAAACTAAATATTTTTTTTTTAAATGGAGAAAAATTTAAAACTCTTATTATGACTTGTGACATACCTCTGTGGGGTTCCGATGATGTCAGAAGAATGTCATGTGACGAGAGAAATAACGAAACCAATAGATGTTGCACTACACTTAAGTCCGAACCCCACCGAGTCCGGAGCGCTACTGAAGGCAAGGTCTTCGTGGGTGGTGGAGGGGGGGAGCCGACTCTGGCCGAACATTTCCGAGTGCGCCCGAACGTGAGAGGTCCGGCAAGTTGCAAATCGTCTTAACCCTTGGACTGTTTTATTTAATGTTTAGTTTTTATTTTAAAAAAATCTATACCTTCCGACTATTTAATAATATGAAAATAATTAATAAAATAATTTAATATGATGAAATAATGCTATGTTTTAGGAAAATCTAATCTGAGAAGGATAATAATAATAATAATAATAAACTGTTTATTTAACAAAATAAAGGCACAAAATAAAAGTTCATAATATACATAAAGATATAGGCATGGACAATGTCCGTCTGCCGGGTTGACCACACTTTTTCAATATTCCTATTGTTTTTAAAACCGCATTCAAACGAAATACAGAATTGTACATATTAATCAAACATTAAATAAATGATAATTTATCCTTTGAGGTATAAAGCTAATTAATATAATATAAATAATATATTTTGTTTTATATTTTTATTGTGTATTAAATTCCTTAATTAAAATTTGTCTGTATTTAACAGCTTCTATGGTAAACCAATATAATTGCTTCCAGTTCTTTCCATTTAGATATTCAACAACATTATCCTTATCAAGAATGCTTTGTCCAAACCACTTAATCCTAAACTCCATCAAAATAGGACATATAGCTAGGAAATGGTATAAGTCTTCATTTAGCCCCAGGTTACATAATGTGCATTTATGGCTTTCTTCTGAACGCCCAACAGAATAGTTCAAATTCAATAATTGACCCCGTACTTTAAGAATAGTTTTAATAAAATGAAAATTATTTTTATCTGAGTAATAACTGTTTTCTCACAGGTATCTGAGAAGGATATCTACCATATAAAAATAAACTTTCTGTCCTAAATAAAATTATAATAATAATTTTGTGACTGAAATTTCTATCAGTTATCTGTGAGAATCTTATGAAAAAAAAAGTATTCCTACTTCTTATTTTCTCCATACTTATAGATTCTTCAAATGTTACACTCATACGTTTGTTATAGTTTTAGCTCTGATGAAGACTAACATGTTTTGATTGATCTATACATGTAAGTGTTAAACTATGTAAGTAGCAACTAAAAATGTAAGAGCTAAAACTATAACAAACGTATGAGTGTAAAATTTGAAGAATCTATAAGTACAGAGAAAATAAGAATAGTATTATAGGAACCATAAAATAGTATTATAGGAATCAGACACAACTGAGCGCATCATAGACCAGAGGCATTCAAAGTGCAACTGGCCAAGAAGGAGTGGAAAAAATCATGTCACCAAACTCTTTCAGTTTCAATCTTTTTCATTTCTTTTATATTCTAAAAAAAAAAAGATCCAACTAAATTAAAGTTTTGTCGCAAACTTAATATTAACTTCAATATTTTAATTAATTTAAAATATTGTATTACTATAAATATGAAAGAAACATAGGTAAGTACCGAACAAAAAAAAAAAAAAAAATATGAATTGATAGACCTATTATTAACCTTAGATATCGCCTGTAGGTAAGAATTTGGTTACATCTCAAAATTTATCAATATTGAGTTGGGCATACCGTTGGAATCAGAATGACAAAACCTACAATGTCAGAATATAGCATTAACAGTTCTATTCGCGTAGGGCGCAATTTACCGAATTCTTTTCTAGAAGAGATGATCGTATTAACGCAGATAGAAGGCTACTTCTGAGTTACAGTTAGTATCAGTGGTACTGCTACTATTAGTAGACTACTCGTAATCAAAGACTATATTGCAAGCCGCTGTATAGAGGCAAATAGTACGATTGAAAATGCAGTTAAATTGATTAGGTATCCAAGAAAAACAGTTTTTAAGAATTACCCATCTTTTTTCCGACGTGTTATATATATGCAAATAATCCCTACATTCTTCGCCAACCCCAATATAAGACGACACATCGCTCAGCGGGCAAGTTTACCGAGAGCAGTATGAACTCATTAAGCCGAAGTAAGTACTTAATCAAGGCCTAAGAAGTTAGTTTGGAAGGGAGAGGACTTCATCAGCCTCATCTCAAGTGTCACCCGCCCAAATTTACTCAACAATGCAACTTTATACTTGACAATTAAGTCCCCTCCTCAAGTAACGCTAAGCCGCTACCCAAGTTTTTGCCCAGAGGATCGTGGTTTACTGTTTATTGTGGTTTACTGCCTTCATAATGGCCTTCTCTCACACCTCTTTTTATCACAGAAGGTACTTTCATAATTTTACATCACAATAAAATAAATTACACTACCGGTCAAAAGTTTAGACTCACTTGTATTTAATTCACAATCTTCAAGTTTAAAAAAAATAATTGTAACTCAAGAGATAAAATATCAAACATTATATGATTGTTTCGAAATGCAATCTATATAAATAAAGATGAAATTCTGTTAGTTTTTTTGTTTTTGTTTGTTCTTTATAGAAATCCATACCGTTTGTCCTAAATTCTCCAAATTTCGCTAAGTGGTTCTTTCATACCAGGTGCGAACACCTGTCCATATTAAAATTGCATAACAGCCAATCTCTGAGTATATTCATTATTGTTATAAAAATCGTTATGATCTCGCTTTACATTAGATTTTTACGAAACCAACAATTGGAGTAAAAAAAAATCTCATTTCTGTCCCAACGAACTTTTCTGGATCCACGGCTTTTCTCATTGTTTTATAAATTCCGTGGGTGAAACCGAGATATTAAAGCTAGTTATGAATAAATTAAAAATATAATTATAGTTGTTACGTTGTTCAATAAATAAAGTGTTGTTACTTATTATTTATTTTACAAAATCTAAGGGTGAGTCTAAACTTTTGACTGGTACTGTAAGTTTAAACCGAAAAGAAGTTGGGAGGATTTTGTTTGTGTCATTTGTTGCGCATGCGTCCCAATATAGTTTAAATCCAGAAAGATAATAAAAAATCAAATAAAAGGGATCACCTGAGGTGTATTGGCTAGCTCTGCAGCTTACAGCACTAAACGTCGTGGGTTCGCTTTCTGCATTGGTCCTAGCATTGTTTAACACGTTCACGCCGGGACTGTTATTCATGCTGCTCGCACATTGGCGGCTAACCTTAATTATTTTCTGTCTAACGGACGGGCAGTTATTCCTGGGCATTATGCAATATTGACAATCCAACATAAATAAAATAAACAATACAGTCCTACCTCGTTATACATCGTCGTGGAAAGTTTAGTGATTGACTAAAGTGTCCGATGCACTAGTCTAGTGCGGGCCAACGGTGGCCCGCGTCGGCGTGAACGTGTTAAAGGGAGTAAAAAATCCTTGGCTATGGCGTCCCTCGGATAGGACGTGAAATGGAGGTGCCTAGCCTGCAGGATGTCAATTACTCGTTAAAGATCCCTATCATAATTGTAACTAAATAGGCATAATTCACGATTCCCACTGTAGCATCGTGCGATTAGCCATAGTAGCTACAAGTGACGTTAAATAAACAAACTAAACTTAACTAATTTGAATGCAGCACACAGAACACAACAGAAATAAAGTTCCATGTAGTAAAACTATAAACGATTTTTTCTGGGCGTAATGTTAAGGTAAAACTTAAAAATGCGATAAAAATAGAAAAAAAAAGGTGCAATTTAAGATAATTTTAAATAAAAAAAAGAAGATAACTTGAATAAATTTTTAAATTCTCTTCTGTCAAAGAAGGACGGTTAATATTGAAGGAATTAATTTAATCTCGACATCGACTTGGGAAAAGTACCCACAGTGAAGGTACTGGTTCTGATTCTTGCCATTTGACAATTTTATGTAGTGTTTCGAAAAACAAGTGGAAATTAGGGGGGGGGGAAAGAAATTTCAGAATAATGTTGATTGAACGATAAACAATAGAATAATTGAGGCGTTTGCCATCAAAACCAGCTCATTCCATTTTTGGAAATTTTACAGGAGAGACAAAAAACTTCTCACGTCCACAGTACTAAAGCAAATTTTTTTTTTAATTGTAGGTATAACCGCCTAGAATTTGATTAGTTTTTCATTTTCATTCCAGGCGCATTACCTTAGGCGTAATTACAATAATTAGGTTGGAATGAGCTGGTTTTGATGCAAAAACCATGAATTTTCATGTACCTTTTTTCAGTTTTTTGTTCAATTAAGTTGTGTAAAATTGTTTTTTTCCAGTTTACCAGTTAATATTTGTATCGTTACGAATTTTTAATAAATGACATCCACTTAACTTTTTCGAATTATCTGAAATTTAACAGTTTAGACGTAAACTGTGTATGTACAATACGAAAAAAGTCATAAATTACAACCCCAAACGGAACAGAATGTTTTTTTTTTTTATTTATCAAAGAAAAATAATATTGTAAATAAAATGCTGAAAGCAAGGAGATAAAGGAAAAAGAAGGCTCGTTATTTAAATGAAATTTTTGTCGTCATAATACATCGGCTCACATTCTTAGTTTTCTTCTGCTGGTCTTCCTTCCAGAAATGAGCTATATCCCTTCGTCAGGTTATGAAGGACCCTCTAAACTTTCAAAATGAATATAAATATCAAAAAGTGGATTTCAGAAAAATATGGAATGAGCTGGTTTTGATAGCAAACGGCTCAATTGTCAATGTTTTTTTTAATAATTTTCAGTGTTTATACAACCGTTCAAAAAGAATTCCAACAAAGAAGAAGCGCCCTCAAACCCCCGACATACCAGCAGGATATCCACTATCTCCTCAACTTCTCGGTAAGGGCGTGATCCTAAACATCTAGGAAGCAGACGCCCAACCTGACGACATCTTATCTGTTGGTCCTCTTGTCTATAGAGGTAATTCTTGAGCCCTGAGTGGTATGGGAGCAGGCGAGGTGGGGGAAAAAATGTATAATTTGTGAGTAATAAAAAGTTTGTTTAACAAAAAATTGAATTTCTGAATTAGCCAGTTTCAATACCCGGCTCTGGCATTAAAACGATGCCGAATTGTCAGCTCAGCAAATAACGAAGTTTCTAGAGTCATAAAAAAGTTCCTGAACATTGCCATGGGTTGCTTAAATTCGTTATTTTTTTTTGAAATTTGAAAGCAGATTACCATAAATAATGTTATTACAACACTAAATCAATCGCAACAACTAGTTACTGAATAATTTTACCTACCTTTTAATTTTACCTAGTACTGAATAATTTTATACTATTTATAAGGAAGGAGAGGAACTATAAAAAATACAAAATTCTTATGATACAACCTACTTACGATATATATGATGTACACTGGTAAACTGATAGTGACTTACCTGAAAAAGAAAAAAAATATACATTATAAATTATATAAATACAAAATTGATAGAAAAAAGGATTTGATTTAATATAATATACTAAAGAATCCTAAAATAATCAAATAATTTCCCGTATTCTGAATGGATTTCCCGTATTTTCCTATCGCTTCGAGAGGGTACCCAAATTTAAGTATCTGGGTACTGTCATAACGGAAGATAATAAAATGCTAGAAGAAATCAGAGAGAGAGAGTAACAGCTGGAAACAGATGCTACTGGTCGCTGATGAAAATCTTTCGTAGTCAAGACATACCCGGAGATCTGAAAGTAAGAGTCTACAGGACGATTTTGCAACCAGTGGTAACGTACGGTAGCGAATCCTGGACCCTTACTTTAAGTGGGGAAAGAATACTTAATATTTGAGAAAGAAAAATCCTCCGAAAAATCTACGGCCCGACTAAAGAAGGGAATCTCTGGAGAATGAAGACGAACGAAGAGTTGAAGAGCTTGTACGAGGGACCAGACATAGTTGCCACCATAAAGAAGAGCAGGATAAGATGGCTAGGCCACGTAGAGAGGATGAGCAACGAACGCCTTCCAAAAATGATATTGGAAGGGAACCCAGGTGGAAGAAGGGAGAGAGGTAGGCCGAGACTGCGTTGGCTGCAGGACGTATATGATGATCTTCGGACTCTCGGCGTTGTCGAATGGAAAAGGGCAGCAGAGGACAGGTCTGAGTGGAGAAGAGTAGTGGAGGAGGCCAAGGTCCTGCAAGGACCATAGCGCCATTAGATGATGATGATGATTCTGAATGAATTAAATTTAAGGCAGACATGTTAAATAAAGCTCGATTGACTAATTTTCACGATCTTCACCATGAACTAAACAGAGATTTAGGTGAAAGAAATTATATGTTAGATATAAATAAAATGAATTTTATTAAGGCTACATTTAAATTGCGAGGCCTACTAGTATATCTTAACAATAGCATTGTGAGGAGTGAACATCAAGAATGTGTACTCTAGTCTTTGTAATTTGAACGTGATTCAAGATATGTATCATTATATCTGTGTCTGTCCTATCCTTAAAGAATATAGTATGTGAAATATATAGTAAGGAAAAGTATTGCGATCGTGAATAATTTCGACTTCCGGGTTTCAACAGAAATACACGTTTTGGGGTCCCCTGAGTCCAATAAACCAAGTCCCGCGAAATGGTCTGTGTGTGAACAGACTAGCTCAAAAAAAAAAAATAAACCGCAGAGACCTGAAATTGGGTATTTGGTGTATGTATACGCCCACGATGTGACAGCAAAAATTTCATCAAAATTGGTCAAACGGAGGGGATACTTTATTTAAAGAATTTCGTCTAATTTTTAGGGTTTATTTTTCGAATTTCTCAAAAACGGTTCTAACGATTTTGATTAAACTCAGTATTTGGTGTATGTATATGCCCGCGTTGCGACAGTAAAAATTTCATCAAAACTGATTAATTGGAGGGGGCACTATTCTTAATAAATGTTGTCCCGTTTTAACGTGTTTTTTTTTTTTGTACTTTCACTTTTGTACTATTTATGAAATACATATTAAGGAAAAAAATTTCGATCGTGAAAAATTTCGACTTTCAACGGAATAGTATATTTCGTACCAAGGGCCGAAAGTGGGTGTTTGCCGGCCCGAGATATTTTTTGACCGAGACGTAGTCGAGGTTATGAAAAGTTCGAGGGCCTGCAAAAACACTTTGGCTCGAGGCACGAACGCTATTTTTCACCATACTACAATAAATATTAATACGATATAACATTAATCAAAAACAAGATTTTCTTTTGGTTAAGTGTACCTCTTTGTTAGAAGGTTATCTTGTGGTTATGGGGACATGATGAATGTTTAATGTATGGATTGTTTTACGTTATGTTATTATGTAAGTTAATAAAGAGAGATGAACATATGTGTGTTTCATTCAATACAACTGATATATTTCAAAATGCTAAAAAAGTTATTCATCATTCACATCTACAGGTCTTACATTCTCCATTTTTAACCAGTTCAAAAACTTTGTATACTCTTCGTCATACCTATCTTTTGATTTTGCTGGTAACAAATCTGCTATGATTTCTTTTGCTCTTCTATTTATAGATTCTGATATATTATTAGCCATAATTACTAAATAACTAAACAATAATACGAGCATAACAAACTTATGTAATGTATATAATGAAATGAATGAATTAAAATAATAAACAGCTGATTTTGCGGCCCTAGGGCGAAATATTCATTTTCGGCCCTAGGGCGGCGAAGTGTAGCTTTCGGACCGCAAATTAGGTGTGTAAAACAGGTGATTACATCGTAGTATGGTGAAAATACATGTTTTGGGGTCCCCTGAGTCCAATTAACCAAGTCCCGCGAAATGGTCTGTGGGTGTGTCTGTGTGTGTAAAGAGACTACGATTTTTTATATAAAAGATATCTTCAAGATGTAAAAACAATTAAAAAAATAAGAAATTCTCTTTTTCACTACAACACCCCACCAGGGCATATTCCCAATCTTTTAAATCTTTATAAAAGTATCTCACCTATTATTCCTGGAGTACAACATATTCGTTGCGGACTAACAATATTACTAAAAATAAGAAGAACAAGTATTGTTCGTTTTTCGTCAGAGTTAAAGGAGTAATCTCGCCATTACACAACTAAAATTGTTTAGATTACCCAATTTAGACTTTATTATTCTCTAAAAAGAGGATCAAACTTTTCAAGTTAGCCCTCGCTTGCTGATGGAATGCCAATCAGCTCCCTCCACCGGAAGGGGATGATATAATTGAAAACTGTATCCGGATAATGATGGATAGTTATATAGTAGATGGGGCACTGCCTGTTGAATCTCATAGCGGCCCCCTACTCCTGTATTCAGGAGGCTGAGGGTGCACGCAGCGGATCTTTTAATGGTGGGGGGTGCACATTTCCCGGCGCTTGCTTCCTCGTCTAACTTTTACTTTTTACCATATTTTTTACAAAGCGCTTTAACGGATTTATTGTCACTCTGTTAAATAGACAATGTCACTGGTACCGAGCGGCACAATTAAAATAAAAAAAAGCCTGTACTACTGCTTACAACCCAGTAGGTACTATTTATATATACAATATGGTAGTACTGCATCCTGGTCAACGGAAGTACAAGGATTTGACCATGCTAATTAGGTAATCTCCAGATTATCAGTGGAATAGGGATCGCGGATAATCCGGAAATAAAATTTTATTGTAACATCATATTTAAAAAAATCTGGTGCGTGCGCGCAACACACAAATTTCACTTACCAACTTACTTAGATTAGAAATTAATGTGTTTTGTTAATTGCCACTTCTCATAGTTGTACATTTTTCCACATTCATTTCTTATTTTTGTTTCCATTTGCTCAAAAAAAAACACTAATTTATTTTATTATTAAATAAAAGTTTTTACTTGTGATAATTTTGCAATGCAAGCTTAATACTCCAAGTCGTCTGATTTTATAATTCTCTATGTACTTGTTGAATATTTCATTTAGTTCCCATGAAATAAATAATTTTCATTAAATGAACTAAACATCTTTAATTATAACGCATTGGGTTGTCATTAAAGCCGTACGGCGCTGCGGGAGCTCAAGGTGTTTTATGAGTTGACGGAATATATTTTTTTTTCTCCTCTATATGTTTACTTGATTTTTTACATATATCATATTTAGCCATTTCTTATTTTTAGGCGTGATGAGAGACAGTTAATTCTCAATAAAACCTAAAACAAAGGTACTTTATAGGAAAACAAAAAAGGCCCCTTCCCCATTTAAGCCCCCTTAGAAACTTTTAATACTGATAAAACTTACCTGATATTATTGAACACCTAATTTTCATTAAACATGACGAATTTATCGAAATCATTAAAGCCGTCTTTGAGATAATCGAAAAAAAGCTAAAAATTGGAAAAAAGTTATAAAATAAAGTGCCCACTCCGTTTGACCAATTTCGATGAAATGTTGGCGATCATATCCTTGGCATATACATACATCAAATACCCAGTTTGATCAAAATCTTTACAGCCGTTTTTGAGTAAATAAAAAAAACACATGAAAATGATACAAAATTTACTAAATAAAGTCCCCCCTCCGGTTGATCAATTTTGATGAAAATTTTACAGTCATATCTCGGGCATATAAATAGATCAAATACTTAGTTTAATCAAAATCGTTAGAGCCGTTTTTGAGAAAATCGAAAAAAACTTTAAAAGTTATTAAATAAACTACCCCCTCCCTTTGAGAAATTTAGATGAAATTTTTGATGTCACATCGTGGGCATATACATGCACTAAATACTTAAATACCTTCAGGTTCGCACGGTTTATAGTTTTTGAGTTATTCTGTTCACATACACACAGACACACGCACAGACCATTTCGCGGGACTTGGTTATTAGGACTCAGGGGACCCCAAAACGTGTATTTCCGTTGAAAACCGGAAGTCGAAATTTTTTACGATCGCGATACTTCCACTTACTATATATTTCATATATAGGCAAGAGAAAGTAAAAAACAGCCTAAATTGGAATATTATACACTTATAATTAGTTGATTTAAATTTTGGCACATATAAAAATGTACAACATAAAAAGTATCCATGTCGTGTAAACATAAGAGTTGGATTTAGTTTCCATTATTCTGTTACTCCTAGTTGTTACTCTCTATAATTAATAATTACATGATAAACATGTAAATGTAATTGTTCATATTCTAGCAAAGATACTCATATATTTGTCTTCTTTTAGCCCAGATGAAGATCCACCTGAAGGAAACTTTGACTTTTATAAATAAAAAAAGAAAATCATAATGAAGGTAACTAGTTGACCCTAGAAGTATATTTGATGGAAATGGTTGGGGGTGCCGTCAAATAAAACAACACTAAACATGCATTAACATATATTGTGCCGAAGTTTCGACCCGAGATTCAGGTCTTCATCAGGGCTAAACATGAAACAAGATAGCAACCAATAAAATTATTAAATAAATTATTTATAAACGAAAATGAGTTAATAATTACAGAATAAAATTATATGAATAAAAACTTTTGGAATTAGATATTAAACAAAAGAATATGCATAAAACTTTGGACGTATATAATGAAATATTTTGTTATGTTTTCGAATAAACATATGAAGAGTCCACGGAAGGAAGGGGGAGAGTCAATTTTTTTCCGAATTGTAGTTATATATATATATAATTGTTCGCCTAGTTGAGTAGAATATGTTGGTGAAAAGAAATAGTCAGAAAAAATGACAGTCGGTTGGTTACAAGCGATGGAAAGAACCACGTACTCGGAAGAAAGGGGGAATGTCCTCGCGGAAAAACCTAGAATGGGGGAGAGTCAGTTAGAAGTTACATGGATTGTGTATTAATATCACCATTTCATCAATAAAACAGGGAAAAAAGTGGGAGCGTCCAGGACTATCCCCCTTTCTTTTATGTTTGAATTGTTTTTTTGTTTTTTTTACTAAAACATTTTTTTTTAGAGCGTGTTATGTCTGTTTCGGGTAAAATTTATTATTTTGTTACGCAAAACAAAAAGGAAAAGGACATATAAAAAAAATTGAAGAAAAATGATAAAAGATACTTAAGTAATTAAAGATCCAAACCTAAAAACTCGATTTTCTCGGAAAGCACTCCAAATGACATCCCCCTTTCTCCTGTGGACTCTGGAGTAAATGAAACAGATACATAAGTGATAATGAGATCATGAGGATTTTAAAATTAGGAAAGTTATATAAATCAAAAACTATCCATATACATACTATATATATACCATATATATACCATATATATACTAAAGAATAGCAATATTAAATGGTTGAGGGATACGGAATAGATGTTAGTTAAAAATTACTTTGCAGGACAGTCTCCCTTAGGGCCCTGAAGTTTTTGATTACCAATAAATTAAAAAAAAAATAAAAAACACTTATGAACACGTCAATACTGGGCCAGTATCTTAATTCCATCCAGGTGGAGATCATGAAATATTGGTCCGTCCACAAAAAAGAAGCCACACTGCAATTGTGTCGTCAATTGTATATTTACCTTTATAACCCTCATATAATCGAAAGAGGGCAGTTAATGTTTTTTTAAAAATTATTACATCTGCCTATTAACACCCCTAGTTGTTACGTACGTTTAGAAACAAATCGGGTGCACATACAATACAATGTTTTCGTTAGGATGTTAAACTGGTGGATTAAACTTTTAGAAATGCCTAATGATGAACTCTGTAAAATTTGTTATCTACGATTAATAGAACTGCTCGATAAATTTTCGCTACCGTTTAATTGGGCACAATAAATAAGAGATTATCTATTTTGTATAGGAGCACAAAATATCTGGATCAGCCAAAATGCTAAGTTAGCAAGGGAAAATTACAATAATTTACTGTTTTCATTTAAAAACAATTTAATATCAAAGGATGTCCAGACAGTTATTGAATCTAGATTTAGTTTATTTTATAAAAATATTAGTTCTTTAGGCATAGGCGAAGACTATTTAAGTGCAAAGCTACACATAAACAAACTAAGGTTGATGGCACAATTGCGGTTATCGGGAAAAAAGTATAGCAGGATATACCTTAATCGGAAAATTTATAAATTCAATATTGATAACGAATGTAGTTTGTGCTCTGCAATGGATAGTAATGATTTATGTCACTTCCTAATAAGCTGTCCTGTATTAGATTTAATTAGAAATAAATTTATAAAGAAATATCTATCTGGACTGTCGATTGAAGCTATGGATCTGTTATTGTGTAACTTGGACTTGGAAAAAATAAATAATATTTACTTTTTTGTTACTACAAGCTTGAAATTAATGAATGTATTATTGTAATTTTGATCTATATCCATATAGATAGGTGTGTGAGTATGTATGTATGAGTGTATATATGCGTATATGTGTATGTATATGTGTATATATATATATATATATATTTATAATGTTTGTATAGTAATGTTTTATGTTTTATAAATTAAGAAGGAAATTCGTCTTTTTGTTTTTGTAAAAATAACTTCTTTACTGTAACTCCAACTCATTGCTATAAGATGTAATCTTTATAAGCAATAAAGATCATTCATTCATATTTACCTTTATAATAAAATTATGTTAATTACAACTAGTTATACGATGATCTTGCTCAGTAAGAACAATGAGAGCCAATTAGAGAACAAAGTTATTAAGTATTAAGTAAATTCCGAGAAGAGATAGAAAGTTCATTCATCGTTAATAAGTGGAACTGTTACTTGAGTCGGGATCAGTTATTGTACTTCTCATAATGCCCTCGCATTATTTAAACAAGTTTTTCAACTATTCGTTTAGGCGTTTTATTCCATCTTGAACATTTCTTATCATAAATTTTTCCCTTTGATATCAAGAATTTTAAATTAATATTTAATGTATTACCTGGAACGAAACGATAAATTTTCCAATTTCAGGAGCTAAATTTCGGCGCCTCTTCATCTTTCCAATAAAAGTCAACAGTTAGGTAATATTAATTTAGGATTATAGATTTGGAAAAAACAAAATCATCCGGTAGTCACCAGCGGTGTTGTGGTTACCATAGCAACTTCCAATGCTAAAGGTCGCGGGTTCGCGTCCCGCGGTGGCCCTAGGATTTTTTAAAGGGATTAAAAATCCTTGGCTATGCCGTCCCTCGGATAGGACGTAAAATGTAGGTACCGAGCCTTAAATCTCCTACTGAATCATCCTTCGTCGGTCCAAATATACAACACAGCACTATATTTCAACCTTACTGTAAGCTGTCATGTTTCACATCCGGAAAGAACCGAAGTTTGTAGGAGTAATTTATTGATAAAATTATTAAAGGAGAGAGATAGTCAACTATTATTCTTTACGATAGCTTAAATGCTAATCAGGATTTTCAGTTCAAATCCTAGTTCACCTAGTTTAGTGTAACTCTTATATTATTATTAACTTTAGTATTGTATAACTTCCTTCTGAATTTTTTTTTCATATTATGAATCCTTTTTCAAAATAAAGTTGACGCATTGATGTTATATATATTCAATGTAAATCTTTATCGAACTAATCACCCAAACAAGTATTATTAAAGTAATAAAATTACTAGGAGAGATATTATTGTACATAGGATCATTAGATCACTAATGCTAAATTGTTTTGATTGTGGCTGATTGTACTATATTTTTTCAATAAAGTAAAATTAAATAATCAGAAAAACAGGAACCCTTTGAAAAATACATGCAATCTTGCTTAGGGTTATTTAAATTTTAAATACTTATAATTTATTATATTAAAATCTAATATCAACTTATTTGAAACTATCTTCTCGCACAAAAATTTAAAAACTTAATAGAATCTTAATCTCTAAAAGCATATTTATTTTTTATAGCTTCTTCCAAGTCCTTTCAGTATCTGAGCATTAATGAATTTTTTTTCATTTTTTAATATCCTTCATTTATTATTCTTTGTGTGTCAGTCATGCTCATTAGTATTATAAGCACCCCTCCCTTTGAGTAAATTTGATGAAATTTTTGCTGTCACATCGCGGGCATATACATACTCTAAATACCCAATTTGAGGTTCGCACGGTATATAGTTTTTGAGCTAGTCTGTTCACACACACACACACACACACACACACACACACACACACACACACACACACACACACACACACACACACACACACACACACACACACACACACACACACACACACACACACACACACACACACACACACACACACGCACACACGCACACACGCACACACGCACACACGCACACACGCACACACGCACACACGCACACACGCACACACGCACACACGCACACACACACACAGACCATTTCGTGGGACTTGGTTATTTGGACTCAGGGGACCCCAAAACGTGTATTTCCGTTGAAAACCGGAAGTCGAAATTGTTCACCAAAAAAACCTAAAAAGTTATTAAATAAAGTACCCCCTCCCTTTGAGCAATTTTGATAAAATTTTTGCTGTCACATCGCGGGCATATACATACTCTAAATACCCAATTTCAGGTTCGCACGGTTTATAGTTTTTGAGCTAGTCTGTTCACACACACACACACACACACACACACACACACACACACACACACACACACACACACACACAGACCATTTCGCGGGATTTGGTTATTTTGACTCGGGGGACACCAAAACGTGTATTCCCGTTGAAAACCGGAAGTCGAAAATTTTCACGATCGCAATACTTCCACTTACTATATATTTTATATATAGGTAAGTGAAAGTAAAAAAATTAATGTAGTATGTTTGTAATAGGTTACTGTGAGGTTTTTTTTAATGCACAAATTACATCTGGACCTTTAAAAAATCCCTTATAAAATATCATCAAATCAACAACGCTCTAATGTTCATTTTCTATCAATAATTTTTTCTTGGTAAATAGTCTCAGGTACTTCTGGTTTTGAAGAAAGGACTTTGGCTCTGACAAATATTTTATAATTATTTAATTTTGTTTTTAGTTTTCCATTATTACGTAGTGATACCTATTGAGGTGTTAGCAATGCTTGTTGTGTCAGCTTATAAGCATCAAGGAAGATAGCAACCGTGTCTCAGGTAACATGCGAAAGAACCCTCGAGTGATATTAAAAGGCAGAGCAGCTTGAATAAATGATTATATAAACACCTTAATAGAAACTGTGATTGTAAATTCAGAAGATTAAAAACGAAAAGAACAAATTAGTGTAAATTGTAAAATATTTTCTGATTCCTTTCGTATCTTTTTCTTAAGAGTGTATTCCATTTCAGTTAGCTGCAAAAAGATCGATATCAAAACCTTTTTTATGAAATATAATAGAAGTAAATATTTCTAAAATTATATGATCCCGAATATAAAATATAATTTTATTACACTAAGAAAACACTTGAACATTTATATAAAGATTTAAGTTGATTTAAAAAATAATTTTCCGCAACGTTAACTCTCCCACTGGGACTACTGGAAGAAGAGCTAATGTTTTAGACTGACCCGAATCGGGCTATTTCTATGTTAATAGGGCTGCTACTGGATAGTTCCTCAAGGTCCCTCTAAAACAGATTTCCAGTCACCATTATCTCGGAGGGGCTTAAGTTTAATCAGAAAGTAATTCGAAAAGGTATATCAAATTGTAAGCCAGGACATCGGGGGAAGAAAATTCATTGATTACAAAGCTCACTTAATAAAAATGTTCTCTTACTTTAATAAAAAAATCAAACTTAGCCCAACGCTCAAGTTTATTATTTATAAATCCGTCGTTCGTTCATTAATAACCTATGCCTCACCTGTATGGAGTTCCACCTATAAAACCAACTATAAAAAACTTGAAAGAATTCAGAAACTTTGTATGACATTCATTAACAACTATCCCCGTTACACGAAAATATCTACCATCCTCAAAGACCTCGATCTATCCACAATCGATCAATTCGTCCTATCACATACCTCCAAATGTTTCAGTAATACATCAGCCTAATAAAGTATGCAGTAATACAAACCCGTTAATACAAGAAGTAGGAAACTAAAAAAAAAAAACTCACTCAAACGCTACACTCACAAACGAACCTAACATTTGTAACGTTAAATCGATAAGCAAATAAAAAAAAAAAAAAAATTGGCGTATACTCCCAGACCGTTTGCTGGAACAAAATAAGCGGTTGGAACGGACTGTTTGGGTCTAGATCTTTCCATGCCCTAGTCCACGGAGGCGTAGAACTCCCCACATTGTTCTGGAACATTCCAGACCGGACCATTTACGATTATATATAAGGAGCGAGTCACTGAACGAGTTAGTCTGAAGATAAATCTGTGAAGCTTGCTATGTATTGTGGATGCTGCCATGATAGTAAAAGTAAATTGAATTAATAATTTAATATCAAAATTTGTAAAGTACTGTATATGGGCAACCCGGTGGTCAGTTTTACCTGAAGGCGGGAAGGTCTTGGAAATACCCCTTGTAAGTATTGGGGCAATAAACCTTTTGTTAGAAATTCAAAATAAGCAAGCTTAGGACCGACAATGCTGCCGATAAACACCTAGGGAAATACCTAAGAAGATTGCTAGAGAAATTTGTAGCCATAAACCCTGGTTTTGCCCCGGCAAAGAGGCCGCTGGGAAACACGTTTAATATAGAAAGGAAGGGAAATTTTAGGGAGCCAGCCAATCAGACGAAGTCTGGAACCAACCAGCCAGCCAATCAGAAGAAGTCTGAAGAGAGTGGGGGAAAGAGGACTTATACGGTGAAGAAGGAGGCTCGGGGAGAGTTTATAATAACACGCGGAGGCCCCTCAACTCCTATTACATCATGTTGAGCTGAACCACAGCGAAAACAACATAACTTATCTAATCAACGCACCTTCAAATACCACAGGTAGCATAAGGTATTAAGGTAAATCAGCATCGTTCCATAGTTATTATGGTTCGAATTTCACATTTTAATCCTGTTTTTCTGTTTTAGAGGGATCGGAAAAAAAAAAAAAAAAAAAAAAAAAAAAAAAAAAAAAAAAAAAAAAAAAAAAAAAAAACTCGGGGAGAGAGTGAGGAGAGAGTTCAGAGGTGGACAGAGGTCGGTGAGAGTGCCAAGAGGGCCTGAGTGGAACGAGAAGGGCAGAGGACCAGATAGGCAGGAGCGGCAGAGTCCAGATTTCCGAGAGAGACCGAGATGGGATGCTGTGCTGAGTCTGAGAGAGCGTCAGAGATGGCAGGGACTGATCCCGCAGATAGGCCAGAGACAACACCAGAGAGTGCCCACCAGATAAGGTTAATACATATACAGTTCTAATTGTAATATTGTGTGGTTAGTATTTATTAAATAATGTTAAATTTCCAGTCAGCATCCATTAATTAATTTTGTGTCAGTAAAATACCTTTATATGATATATCAAAGGGGGTATAAATGATTTACATGATTGGTCAATAAAATTAAAGATATAGTCCAATTTAGATTTGTTTATTTATTATCATTTACCCTATGCCACAGGTTTATTAGAATAATATAGAATTGGTAAACACGTCACCTTTGGAAAAGTATCCAATTTACATTAAGGCGAATTAAGTACATTAATTACAATATCAATTAGATATATGCCGTTTCTGGTAACCCCCACCCGCCTTAGAAAAGCGGGAGCCCGGAAACGTAGCAAGCTCAACTCATATGATTGTGTGTTATAACGTTATCATTTTTGTAACCTGCTCAAGTATTTAAGTTTTATAAATTCTTTGGCATTGATAACTGTATATTTCTTAATCCACATAAGTGTTACAATATATTATTATGCTAATCATTTCTGATGTCTGTATTTCTTCCATGCTTATGTATTTAATTATTCCTTTATCAATAAAGTTAATTCTGTTCATTTTAATTAAGTTAACTCTTTTTACTTTTAGTTTATTTTTATTTTGTGTAGGTTTTTTTTTGTATTTTTTCCTACTGTCTAATAATTTTTATCTTTGTTTGCATTATTACTAAATACTCATCAAATAAATATAAATTGTCGATTTTAAGGAGGATGATATATCCGAAATCATGTATAAATTTGTATATATTGTAACGTTAAATCGATAAGCAAATAAAAAAAAAAACATATGGTGTAAACTCCCAGACCGTTTGTTGGAACAAAATCTGAGGTTGGAACGAACTGTTTGGTTCTAGATCTTTCCGTGGCCAAGTCCACGAAGAACTGTCCACATAGTTCTGGAACATTCCTGACCTGACCATTTACAATTTAGGAGCCAGTGACTGTAAGTGTTATAACGTTATTATTTTTGTAACCTGCTCAAATATATAAGTTATATTAATTCGCCGGCATTGATAACTGTATATTTTTGTTTAATAAATATTTCTTAACCCACATAAGTGTTACAATATATTATTAAACTAATCATTTCTGATATATGCATTTCTTCCATGCTTATGTATTTATTTATTACTTCATCAACAAAGTTAATTCTGTTAATTTTAATTAAGTTAACTTTTTTTACTTTTAGTTTATTTTTATTTTGCGTATTTTTTTGTATTTTTCCCTACTTTCTAATAATTGAAGATCCCACGCTAAGAACATGTTGGGTCCATTTTTTGTGAATATTGTTTAAAAGCGCATTTTAGTATACCATTTCGATTACTACCAATTTTTGTACTTTACACGAAAACAGCGGGTTTAATTCTTGAGATATTTACAATTCTTTTTTGGGTGCACACGCAATTACAATTCCTTTTTGGTCATTGATTCTTTTTGGACTAACAAATAATAATTTGAAAATATATTGGGCATACACTATTTTTTTCCCATTGACTTAGAGTAACTAGGTTGTGTTCTATACAAGACTTAAACACTCATTTTGCTCTCCTATAAAATTTGCAAAATGTGACTGAACACGTTCTTAGCGTGGGGTCTTCAATTTTTATCTTTGCATTATTACTAAATAATAATCAAATAAATATAAATTGTTGATTTTAAGCGTGATATATAACCGAAATCATTTATAAATTTGAATATGTGTATGTTGTAAAATTTGATAATAAATAAAACCTTTCTCTCTCTCCCTTTTAAAATTCACACATTTATCTATTTTTAGGATGCATGTTAAACATTGATGACAAGGAACCCTAATAGTGCCCTCTTACATAAGGAAGGACTAAGGATAACTGACAGGACAGAGGACTCCCCGAGGACCGAATATCCTGGCTAAGATATTCCTCCCAACTCCTTGGATATGTCTCCTTCGGGAACTGTTTAACTGCGCGTCTTCGGTGCCCTGCGTCCATGTGCCAATATGTTAGACGAAAAGACATTTTATATTCACATCTCATACACTTGCAATACTCACGAGGATGTAACCTAGGAAATGGTTTATACATGAATAATCAAGAGTGTTCCTCTGAAACTGGCGTGGGTATTTATAGAGATACATCGAAGTTCATTTCCCACAGCTGTATCAAATTCCGAGGTACGTTATAAAAATAGGAAGGGGAGAGACAGTAGTAGGAGTTGAAACAGTAGCGATTTCTCGGAACTTAAAATCGCTAGCGATTTGGTAACTTCGCTTATCAATCACTTCCCTCCGCCTGCTGGCATGTCAGCTCGCGTCGCACAGTGGGAAAATTTTGTGATTTAGCGGCCAAAAATCTGTAACTCCAGACTAAATGACGATAATGATATAATTCTTTTTTCATTAAAGAGCAGGGGATTTTCTTTATCGGTGAGAATAAAAATAAAATAAAAATACCATCACTCTAAGTATTTCAAATTAATTTTTAAATGAATCCTTTCTTCACTTAAATTTAAATAAAATAGTTTATAAGGTACAGGGTTATACATGGAGAATGAAATGAGTCAGGATTATTATCTATTGTGCTTTCTGCTCATATACATGTAGTTTTCAGGCACTTGCTCTATTTGAAAGGAGTTTAAATAATTATTGTCTGATAAAGAAAAAATCTAAAAAATAAAATTAAAAATACCCTATTTTTTAGGAATTTTAACCGAAAAAAATATTGTTGTATAATTCAACGATAAGTATGTTTTATGATTTAGTCTAATTCGAGGCCGAAAATATATTGAAAGCTCAAATATAGGGGTTTAAATCTTAAAATCGATATATCGTCGATCCCCCCTTCACCTAGCACCCTTCACCCTCTACCAGTATGGAAAAAATCAGAACCAACTATTGCCAATAATAGAAGTTATATCAATTTAAATAATTTCTTTTCATAAATTACACAGTTAACGTGGATGAAATTAAAACGCATTTTTATCCAATAATTTTACAGCTCTTCTTCTTATTTATAAATTAGTTTGGTGCATTAATATAAAAAGGCAAGCTCAATAGGAAAAAAATACAATTAATTTTAAGCAATATCTATGCTCATGTCTCTGATATTATTTTTTTTTCCTGTTGAGCTTGCCTTTTTATATTAATGCACCAAACAAATTTATAAATAAGAAGAATGGCTGTAAAATTATTGGATAAAAATGCGTTTTAATTTCATCCTCGTTAACTATGTAATTTATGAAAAGAAAGTATCTAAATTGGTATAACTTCTATTATTGGCAATAGTTGGTTCTGATTTTTTTCATACTGGTAGAGGGTGAAGGGTACTAAAATACCATAATAGATTTCGATCGATCAACGAAATATCGATTTTAAGATTTAAACCCCTATATTTGAGCTTTCAATATATTTTCGGCCTCGAATTAGACTAAATCATAAAACATAATTATCGTTGAATTATACATCAATATTTTTTTTGGTTAAAATTCCTAAAAAATAGGGCATTTTTAATTTATTTTTTTAGATTTTTTCTTTATCAGACAATAATTATTTAAACTCCTTTCAAATAGAGCAAGTGCCTGAAAACTACATGTATATGAGCAGAAAGCTCAATAGATAATAATCCTGACTCATTTCATTCTCCATGTATAACCCTGTACCTTATAAACTATTTTATTTAAATTTAAGTGAAGAAAGGATTCATTTAAAAATTCATTTGAATAACTTAGAGTGATGGTATTTTTATTTTTTTCATTCTCACTGATAAAGAAAATCCTCTGCTCTTTAATGAAAAAAGAATTATTTCATCATCGTCATTTAGTCAGGAGATTTTTGGCCGCTAAATCACAAAATTTTCCCACTGTGCGTCGGTGGCGTAAGTCGCGCGGTTATGGAGTTCTGCCTGCCACGTGACAAAAATCGTGAAAAGTAAGTTTTTAACGTTTTTGCCTTTAACGATGCCTATATTTCGATAACGATTTTGTGTTTTGGTTCAGGTTATATATGTTTCAAAAGCTCATTAACTAAAGATTTATTATATAGCTATGTTTGATAAAATTGATTTCTGTGTAGTTGCTTCTTGATTGTGGATTAATTAAAAATTGTTTGGTTTTTTTCTTACCAAGGAGATCTGAACGTTTCATTGTACGCTCGACATCAGGTCTCAGTGTAAACAGCTGTTTGTAGTGCGCCCGATGAAACTTAAAGGTCTTTTTTCGGTCTCCTGAAAATAAGCTATTCCTCTACTCCTTACTTTTCACAGCTAAGCAGGATTGCGACGAAATACTCAACTATTTTTATAAGGTTTATAAGTTCTTACTACAAGGCTCGGGGGATAATTGGAGTGTGTTTCGCTCAGTGTGAAAGTACTTTAAAAAATTACAATGGAAGATATCAGGAATTAACGTACCGCAAAAGCGATTCTTTAAATCATTTGCAATATAAAGATAATTGAGCACTTGTCAATACTAGATTTATATGGTAGAGACCTCATCATCAAAAGCTAATCAATATATATTATAAAGCAAAGTGTACAATGTGCGTGCCGAAAAGGCTCGAAAACGACTACACGTACTATCAAGAATGTTATGTTGTCATATTGCCCTATTGCCCCAAACGATGAAGAAGGTTTCAGTTTTCATTATAAGTTTGTAATGTTGAAGGGGCAAGGGCTGTAATTTTAAGCCTCTCACTACATGTAATTAGCCCCTCTAATAAGCCCAGGCGAGTTAATGAATGAAAAATTTTAGTTCGACATTTGGAAGCCAGGAGCGCTAGCTAAGCTCAATTCATAAGGTTATCGTTCATTAGTTCGGTTTGTTATGGTTTTAGCTTCAGCTGTTTTCTTTAAATTACACGAGATTATGTATAAATAATCATTTTTTCCTTTTTATTTTTCAATAAGATCATTAAATCTCTGCAATGAATTGAAATTAAAAATAAACAAAACCAACTATATTCCTAAGCAACTTTTAAGTTTTACAGAAGAGGAAGGAATTGGTCCAAACATTGTCTTTAATCAATATACAATATAAGAGTAAATTTACGACAAAAGAAAAATTGCTTATTAGTGAGCGAATAAAAACTAACACTGAATAAAATAGATAATATGAATTAAAGATATAACCTAATGGAATATATTTCGAAAATAAAGTGTTCATATAATATTTCTGTTTAATACTTTTGTTCTGTTCGTAAATTTTCAACCGAATTCGAAAAAGGAGAAGTTACTCAACTTGATAAGGATGCGGTATCGTCATGAGAATGGTCTCAATGGAATCAGAACATAGAAACGATAAAAGATGGTAAATACCAGGACATATTCGCTATCAAAATAATTTTTCTTAATCATGAAAAGGGAAGAAAACGCATTAAGAGAACCGCATTAATAGGGTCTCTTATACCCAAACATTTATGAGTGGACTCTGAGGTTTCGAAACTTACCACTAATACTAAACTGAAGTTTCAGAATGGTACAAATTTTGTTTTAATCATAATTAATTTTGGTCTATTTTTCTGTACTATTACATTTTAAAGTTATTCTTTCATTCCACCTATACCACAACTCCCTGAGCGAAGCCGGGCCCCACAGCTAGTAAATTCTAAAGCTGGGTTCCGTAGGTTTATTTATTCCTTATTGGGTTAGTCAAAAAGGTTTCCGGCCTAAAACTATGTAATAAGCTAAGTACTCTACCGCCACCGGATTCCAGAGCAGACTCAGGACAGGAGGGGATGAGCCGGCGGTTCCAGCTCCAGAACAGTTTTTGCCTGAGCAGGTAGCTGGAGCTGGAGATCCCAGCCGCATTCCACGGCTCCCGTAGTGTCTCTATTTCTCTCTTAGAGTATTTTTTTAAAACATCAGATATGCAGAGTCAAGGACATTGGGAGGCTAAGTTAACTGTTTGAAAAATCGAGTTAGATGCGAAATATGGTAGTTAAAGATGCCTCTATTATTTATTGTTAGGACATCGAAGTGGATTTAATGACAGTGATAAATTTAAATAAATAAGTGTCTAAAACTTTTTCGTCAGGTTTGTTAAAAAAAAACAAAAAAAAACGGTTCTCGTAACGGCAGAGAGGAATGCTGCATCGTGCCATATAGGCCTACTACAACTGTTCCTTTGACCTGTCTACTTCCGCGTGATTTGTTTTTTTTGTTCCTCCCCTACCTCGTCTAGTAGGCTATATGGGGTTTCCCGGGCCAGGGGAAAGGGTGGGGGATTGATGCCTTACTTCAGCGTGATATCACAGGGAGCCAAAAAAAGTATATTGTCTAAATAGGCGTAACAAAGAACCCTATTTGTATTTTAGGGCCATCCTGAATTGGACGGTCTCGGTCCCCGGGGTCCGACTGCTAGCATGAGCCACAGACGATATCGGACGGCGGGGTCCGATGGGAATGCTTTGACGAAAGCGTTATCTTTTGATTAAAAGGGAATTAAATGAGCGCCTCAAGGGCCATTATCTCTTGGTAAGGATTAGACATAGAAATTCGAGGCGCAGGACAGGCCCTCGGGGTCCTATTCAGGGTTTACGCCATACTTTATCGAAAATCGGACCTAGGAGTCCGATTCTAAAAACCAACAGAATTCCAGCTGTTAACAACATTTTCTGCACTAAAATGCAATAATTTGATCTAAAAATCGACAAAAAATTATTTAACCCCTTATTATTGTTACAATATTTTCAAATTAACATTGTTGTACTGAAAATGTGAAAAATAAATCTCTATATATATAAGAGGCTTTGTCCTGACTGACAGAATCAACGCAGAGCAAAAACTACAAATGATGAAACTTGAAGTTCGGAATTTAGATTTTAAACGCGATGTAGGTAACCCCTAAGAAAGGAATTTCAAAATTGTAACCCCTAAGGGGCTTAAATGGCGAAATTGTCGTTTAAATCTAACGGAAATCTATTGTTGAGATTTTAAACCATATGTTTTTTATTTGAATATCGATTTAACGTTACAATAGTATTAAAATAGACATTCACATAAAATATGGCTACTGATTATTTAAATATTAGTGGTAATCAAATTATGCACACTGTGATTCCTATTATTGGGGATGGTGCGTGTTTATTTCGACCTCTACTCCATATATATAAGAGGCTTTGTCCTGACTAACAAAATCAACGCAGAGCAAAAATTACTTATGATAGAAACTTGAAGTTCGGAATTTATTACTTTCACTTACCTATATATGAAATATATAGTAAGTGGAAGTATTGCGATCGTGAAAAATTTCGACTTCCGGTTTTCAACGGAAATACACGTTTTGGGGTCCCCTGAGTCCAATTAACCAAGTCCCGCGAAATGGTCTGTGTGTGTGTGTGTGTGTCTGTGTGTGTGTGTGTGTGTGAACAGACTAGCTAAAAAACTATAAACCGTGCGAACCTGAGATTGGGTATTTAGTGTATGTATATGCCCGCGATGTGACAGCAAAAATTTCATCAAAATTGCTCAAAGGGAGGGGGTACTTTACTTAATAACTTTTTAGGTTTTCTTCGATTTTCTCAAAAACGGCTTTAACGATTTTGATTAAACTAAGTATTTGATCTATTTATATGTCCGAGATACGACTGTAAAAATTTCATCAAAATTGATCAACCGGAGGGGGGACTTTACTTAATAAATTTTATACCATTTTCACGTGTTTTTTTTATTTACTCAAAAAAGGCTTTAACGATTTTGATCAAACTTTGTATTTGATGTATTTATATGCCCGAGATATGACTGTAAAAATTTCATCAAAATTGATCTACAGGAGGGGGGACTTTATTTCATAACTTTTTCCAATTTTTACCTTTTTGATCGATTATCTCAAAAACGGCTTTAACGATTTTTATCAAATTCGTTATGTTTAATGAAAATTAGTTGTTATTTAATATCAGGTAAGCTTTATCATTATTAAAATGTTCTGAGAGGGCTTAAATGGGGAAGGGGCCTTTTTTGTTTTTCTATAAAGTACCTTTGTTTTAGTTTATATTGAGAAATAACTGTCCCTCATCACGCCTAAAAATAAGACATGGCTAAATATGATATATGAAGAAAATCAAGTAAACATATACAGGAGAAAAAAAAAAAAATATTCCGTCAACTCATAAAACACCTTGAGCTCACGCATGCGCCGTATGCCTTTAATGACAAACCAATGCGTTATTATTAAAGATGTTCTGTTCATTTGAGAAGTGGCAATTAACAAAACGCATTAAGTTCTAATTTAAGTAAGTTGGTAAGTGAAAGTTGTGTGTTGCGCGCACGCACCAGATTTTTTTTTAAAAGTGATGTAGGTAACCAATAAAAAAGGAATATCAAAAATGTAACCCCTAAGGGGTTTAAATGGCGAAATTGTCGTTTAACTCTAACGGACATCTATTTTCGAACTTCGAGAAAATATATCTAATTAGTACTCATTTATAAGAATTTGATACGACGAGTTTAACTCGAAAGGCCCTATTGAGCGTCGAAAACCATGTTTTACAGCCGAAAAATGAAGCTCTCACGACGAGTAAGTCATTTTTTGTTTCGGCGGTGTTAGTGAACTCTCTGCATTGCACGTCTCCCTCTGTTCTACCGAGCCGGCAGCTTCCCCCTCCAACATTCCACCTACCGGAAGCTCAGATTCAACTAAATCTCCTTGACATCAGTTAACATATTATATTAGATCAATACCAAGATAATGGTCACAGAATTGATTTTAAAGGCTCGCGGGCGTAACCGCGACGGGGAATGCTAGTATACTTATAAAAGACCATTTGAGTTGTTGATTTGGGTCCCCTTAAATGGCTTAGTGAACTAGGTCATAATTATATGCTATATGCTGCCGTCAACACATCACGTAAAAAGAGATTTTTTATTCGATTCTTTTTAACTAAATTAGTCCCATGGAGGGGGGGGGGGATAATATGGATACTCCCCCGTTTTTCTAAAATTAAAACTTCTTAAAGAAAAAATTATAAGTATTCCACAAAAAAACAAAAATTAAATTTGGACTGTAGCCAGTATTCTTTATTTCACTCACTTATATCAAGCCAATATTTTTACAATATTTTAAAAAAAAAAACAACAAAAAACGGTTCTTGTAACGGCAAAAAGGAACGCCATATCGGTGTCATATCGTGGCAGCGACAGCCCGATAACATCAATAAATGAGATCTTGTTCACAACGCGTGCTGTCGCGGCAGTTAACTGGGCTAACACGGAAGTAACGGCTCCCAAGCCTGGAACTGTATCGTGTACTTGATATCACAACTGTAACCGTTATTGTCCTTATTTTATCAGGATTTTACAGTTTTTTTTATAATTACCTGTTCCCTGAGATTTCACCTGCCTTACATCTGGAACTTAGTCTACTTTCAAACTACTCGGACATTTTCGGGATACTATTTGAGAAGTGATCTGTGTCTGTACATCATTCTGTACACAAAAGTGTACATCATTAATTATTATTGTCAAAATAAAAATAAAAACGACAACCATGTGCTTTAAAACGTATCCTAAAACGGCTACCAATATAGAAAGAATGAAAGATCAAACTAAATATAAATTAACTTCTAATAATACAAGACAAGAGTGAATTGTGACAGTGTGAGTCATACAGCTGACTCAAGGCGGCCGCCTGCCAAAGGTACCTTACCTAGTCTGTGATAGCTAACTGATATCCTGTCATGAAATACAACACACCTCTTGATAAGTCGACTTTAACCGTGAAAAATTGTTCGATTTACAGATCATCGAGTTTATCATTCCACTTAACTACATGCAAATGAGAACAATGAACACAGATTTTTGAACACAGATTTTTTTCTTCAAGTTGTATATATTTTATTTTCTTCTTATTTACACAATTTCACTCGTGTACGGCCCATGGGCGGATCCAGCCGATCGTAAAAGGGGGGGCTGTAGTCCTAAAGGGGGGGGATGTAGCCCCATAGCCCTTCATTTGGATCTGCTAATCAGCTCTTTTACCTTTAAGTTCCTTTCCCACGACTAAATTTCCAATTGTTCTTCACATTATTTCTTCTTCAACTTTTTTTTATTTTTTTTATTGGTCACCCCTTCCTCGCCTGTTAGGTTATACGGGGTTTCCCGGGCCAGGGGAGAGGGTGGGGGATTGATGGGGGGGTTTCGAACTTGCTATCTTTCGGTTCTCAATCATACGTTGCCATGGGCAACGCGTATTTTCTGACGCGTTTGCCCACTCGGCCGTCCCGCCCCCCATTTGTTCTTTAACTTACTTCCTTAAATTAAAAAAAATCAAATTCTATCTTTAATTTACTTTGAAAAAATTTCCAAAGGGAGGGGCTGCAGCTCCCAGCCCCCCCCCCCTCCTGGGGGCCTGAAAGATACATATTGAGGTGAAATTAACGGGTATTGACTAATATTCTCTTCATCTTATTTAAAGATTAGTAGTATGGGAGTTCGAGACATCGAGAGTTGATTGTATGTCAATCAGCTGTCTGTAGGCAGGTAGTTAGAGAGTTTGTCACAATAAAAAATTGGGGCCGCCTTTGGTGTAGTGAATATCATAGTAACTTAATATACTAAAGTTGCGGATTCATTTACCACCTGGTGGCTCTGGGATTTTTCAAAGGGAGAGAAAAATCCTTAGCTCCTTAGAAAAATCCTCTGGATGAGACGTAAAATAGACGTCCCGAGCAATTTCAGGTACTCGTTGAAGATTCCTATCCTAATTATTCTTGGATAGGCAGAATTTAGGACTCCCACTGTAGCATCATCCGATTGACCTTAGTAGTATAAGAATACGTTAATTAACAAACAAACAACATACAATTAAAATTTTACCAGTTCATCGGATATCATAGAATTCTGAAATAATAGTTGTTCATTGTTGAAATAAAAAGATAATGATGTATTTTTTTGTTCGTTGTTGCGGCTTAGAGACATAAAACCTGTTAACTCATCAAAGTTTAACTAACATAAGGATGTTAATGCTCTTAAAATTTTGATATGGGTAGGTTTTTCTTTTTGTAAGTGAAGAATGTTAACAAATAAACAATATACAAGTCACCAGGTAGGAGATAGCACAGAAAGATTTTAATAAGAACTCCAATCATCCGAATATTTTAAAAGAATACTCAGAGGGGAACGCTTTGTTTTATCCGGATTAATTTCGATAATGAGTTGTTCGCCTTGGATTTTCGAACCGTGAAATTAACAAAAGAATTTTCCATCAATTCGTTTCCTATCAAAGGAAAAAGAAATATGAAAAGAAGGAGCCCCATTAGACCTTTATAATTTTCGATACAGAACTCAATAATTAAAAAACTTGATGCATTCAAACGACTGGAAGATTCTTAATTCAAGAGTGAAAATAATTGAAAAGATTTTCCCGTTACCTATTGATAATAATGAAAGCTAAAAGTTGCTAATTTGAGTTGAAGATTATTAATTTACAGGAGTACCTTTAAGAGTTAGTTACCTTGGGAGATGTTTGGAAAGATTTCTGATGAGATGGGCGGAAACTTGGACAGCGACCGAGGTGGGGAACAGTTGAAATGAATTATTAAATGAGATTTAATGAAGACCCGATTACTTGCTATCAGGTAACCAAGGAACTAAATGGCCGATTAACACGATTAAGCAACTTTCAACAAAAGACTTTATCAAATTAACCCTATCTTCGCCTTTTCATTTTTAGTATATAACAATCGATAATACTCTTCTTCAATAATTTCCAAAAATAATAGCCCGGAGGATAATAGACAACAGTATAGCCTGGTCAACATCATTGAAGAGATTAGGAGCAAAACACGGTATTGTTCTAACAAAAGAGAATTTCCTACAAGACATAGAAAAAAATAGAACCATTCTCGTCAGTAAAACTATCGAATATAATAGAGAAAAATTGTAAAAAGAGCTAAAGCAGCCGAATTTCACCAGCTCTATGCAACTTTGAATTATGACAATAGGTACTTCGAAGACAATAAAGACATTTATTTCATCAGATTAATATTTAAAAAAAGAGGAGAATTACTGAACCTCTACTATTTACGAGAAATGAACAAAAGAAATAATTGCACCATGTGCAACCTCTATACAATAGAATAGAAAACACCTTCCACTTTATCTCAACATGCCCTATTCTAAATGAAATCAGGATAAACTGTTTTGGGAAACAGAAAACGTAGATATCCTAAATGGCAAATGTAACCAACAACTATTTCTGTATCTAAAAATTACAACAAAATATAGACAAGAAATGACTTATGAATATAATCAGTAGAAATAGATTTATGGTCATTTATTAGAGATGAGAGATGGTTAACTGTTCTTCAATTACGATAGGTTAAATGATGGTCAGGATTTTCAGTTTACAATGATTTTATTATGGTAAGCCAACGTTTCGATCCAACTTGTGGATCTTCATCAGGGCTAAAAGAAAACAAATATATGAGTATCTATGCTAGAGGGTGACAATAAATGGATACATTACAGAACTGATAATAATATAAAAGATGGTGTATACATGAATATTAAAATAAGAGGCTGGTTAACAAGATAAAATAAAATCAGATATTTACCTACTGAGTCCAGGTGGATACTTAGACTAAAGGTAAAAATAAGGTGAGAGGTAGTGGTAGGGGGTTAGTTTGCCGACTTCAAAGGTGTATGACGGGTAAATCCAACGCTTTTGAAGTGAAGGCACATGACAACTGAGTGAACAAAAATATTTAAAAACAAACAAAGTAGATGGTATTGTATACAAATAGTTGTGTCTGGACTCAATAATAACATAAAAATGAGATAATACATAATGTAACAATGCATACAAATAATGCATGAACATATGACTATCATTTAACCTATCGTATGGTCATTTACATACGAGGAATTTTTCAGTACGTATGTGAGTTCAGTTGAGTATGAAATAATATTTCTTTTAATTAATCCAATCTTAAATTGTGGCTGACCACCAATTTTAAATTATTTTTTAAATAATTTATTTTTTGAAGGAAAAATTTTTGTTTTTCTTTGTATTAAAAATATATACTATTCCTTTTTCTTGATTTTGTCTCTGTTGATATATCAATGAAACTTTCTGTTCTTTTTGATGTAGTTTTAAAAAACAATACAAGTATTTCCATAGTATATAATTGTAGACTAGAGACTCTTTCTAAGACATTTCATTAAGTTCTTTTAAATAATTTATTTTTTGAAGGGAAAAGATTTGGCTCCGCCGGGAGTCGAACCCGGGTCTCCTGCGTTACGTGCGAGGATGCTAACCGCTACACCACAGAGCTCGGCTCAAGGCAGAGCAAATCAGTGAAGAGGAAGGATTTGCTCTGCCTTGAGCCGAGCTCTGTGGTGTAGCGGTTAGCATCCTCGCATGTAACGCAGGAGACCCGGGTTCGACTCCCGGCGGAGCCAAATCTTTTCTCTTAAAAAAATAAATTATTTAAAAAAAATATTTCTTTTATTATTTGACTTACCACTTATCACATATCTTATATTATTGTCATATATTAGCAACCTATTTTTATTTATAACAAGTTAGGATATCTCGACAGACGGACTTGCGTCCATTGTCTATTTACGTCTTAGTATTTTCTTATTTTGTTTTGTGTTATATAATATTTTCCATGAATAAACGCTATTTCTATCCTCTATCTATCTATCTACTCTTCTTCAATAATCGATTAATATTTATATTAATACAGGGTATGATGGCATCATTTAACTATATACACTAGGACAGTGATGTACAACTATAGCTAATACTATAGGAAACCTTAGTACTATAGGAAAGGGGAAAAATTATAGCCCCTGCCTCCTAGCACCCACATTTAACATAATTTTTTTTACTTTCACTTACCTATATATGAAATATATAGTAAGTGGAAGTATTGCGATCGTGAAAAATTTCGACTTCCGGTTTTCAACGGAAATACACGTTTTGGGGTCCCCTGAGTCCAATTAACCAAGTCCCGCGAAATGGTCTGTGTGTGTGTGTGTGTGTGTGTGTGTCTGTGTGTGTGTGTGTGTGTGTGTGTGTGAACAGACTAGCTCAATAACTATAAGCCGTGCGAACCTGAGATTGGGTATTTAGTGTATGTATATGCCCGCGATGTGACAGCAAAAATTTCATCAAAATTGCTCAAAGGGAGGGGGGGGGGGGGTACTTTGTTTAATAACTATTTAAGTTTTTTTCGATTTTCTCAAAAACGGCTCTAACGATTTTGATTAAACTGAGTATTTGATCTATTTATATGCCCGAGATATGACTGTAAAAATTTCATCAAAATTGATCAACCGGAGGGGGGACTTTACTTAATAAATTTTGTATTATTTTCACGTGTTTTTTTTTATTTTCTCAAAAACGGCTCTAACGATTTTGATTAAACTGAGTATTTGATCTATTTATATGCCCGAGATATGACTGTAAAAATTTCATCAAAATTGATCAACCGGAGGGGGGACTTTACTTAATAAATTTTGTATTATTTTCACGTGTTTTTTTTTATTTACTCAAAAACGGTTTTCACAATTTTGATCAAACTGGGTATTTTATGTATGTATATGCCAATGATGCGATAGCCAACATTTCATCAAAATTGATCAACCGGAGGGGGGACTTTACTTAAAAAATTGTGTATCAATTTCACGTGTTTTTTTAATTTACTCAAAAACGGCTTTCACGATTTTGATCAAACTGGGTATTTATGTATGTATATGCCAAAGATGTGATAGCCAACATTTCATCAAGATTGATCAACCGAAGGGGACACTTTATTTCATAACTTTTTTTTCTAATTTTTAGATTATCTCAAAAACGGCTTTAACGATTTTCTTCATATTCGTCATGTTTAATGAAAACTAGCTGTATATCCCGGTTTCACCCGGGGAATTTCATTTTTCTGATAAACATGAACAATTCTATAAATAAAAAATACAACAAAAATAGGACAAATATTTTATTATTCTAAAGCTTTAGGATATACTATATTTTTAGTTTTACCCCCTGGGGCATATATAATTAGGTCTTTAGATGAACCTACTCTAGAGCATGCAACGTAAAGCTGCCCATGAGAAAAACATGGAGATTCTAAATTGATACCAGCTACCCGCAGTGATTGCCCTTGAGCTTTATTTATAGTCATCGCGAATGCGACCCGGACTGGGAATTGTACTCTTTTGAAATCAAAGGGCATATCACTGGGGACAATGGGGATTCGAGGTATATAAACATTCTCTCCCTTAGCGAAGCCAGTTATTATAGTTGCCTTGATTACATTAGGCAACAGACATTTCACACTTAGCCTGGTCCCATTACATAGTTTCGGAGGGTCAATATTTCGAAGGAGGATAATAGGTGTACCAATCTTCAGTTCTAACTGATGAGGAGGCAATCCTGGTGGCTCTAAAGAGTTCAGAAATTCAGTAGGGTAATATACCGCTTTCTCTGTATCCATAACAGTATCAACGGACTTATACGTTGTAGTTTCACTTGGAAGCCTGTCCTGAATTTCTGTATTTAAGCGATTTACGTAGTCATTCTTTGGAGCAAGAATAGCCCGCTCACAAAGCCAATCATGGTTCACAAAGTTTCTAGAAATATCAGGATATACTTTGTCAACGATTTCTTGAATAGAGGTAGCCATTACACAAAAATCTTCTGGAAAAGATATAAGGCCTGAAGAGTCAAGTGGAACTTTTCCATCGCCAAGTTGTAGTAGTTGGCTAGCGAACCTCTGAGCATTTATGTCATGAAGTAAATGGACCCGCATGTTGGTAGACAAAGGTCTTATTTGAACTTGCCTCCAAAGATAGGATGCCTTAAGGCAAGCGTGAAGTTCGTCAGCTGGAGTTGACCGTTGAATGACAGGCAAGGTTTGACGAAAATCCCCAGCCAAAAGTACAACTGCTCCGCCCATAACAGTATCTTTACTTCCTCTTAGGTCTCTTAAGGTCCTGTCTAACGCTTCGAGACCTTTCTTATGAGCCATAGTGCATTCATCCCAGATAATAATTTTGCAGTTTTCCAACAATTTTGCCTTTCCTGTTCTCTTAGTAATATTACAGACGGGGGATTCCGAAAGAGCTAAATTGAGAGGCAGTTTCAACATTGAGTGTGCAGTCCGTCCTCCGTCTAATAGCGTAGCTGCTATGCCAGATGAAGCAATGGCAACGGCTATCTCATTTTGAGACCTAATCTCTGCCAATAATAGGTTTATCAAAAACGTTTTTCCTGTGCCACCTGGGGCATCGAGGACATGGGGCATATTACGTTGTTTTTTAGCTTTTGAGCTCACTACTCCTATTGACGCTCGCTTCTTAGGAGGCATTATTAAAAAATAAATTCACCATACATGTAAATAAACGTATTGTATTGTTAAAAAAAAAAAAAAAAAACATATGGTTTAAAAATTCCAAAACGCCTTAAGGAATATACCCAGAGATTGGCTGAAGTTATGCAATTTTAATGTGGATAGGTGTTCGCGCCTGGTATCAAAGAACCACTGAGCGAAATTTGGAGAATTTAGGACAAACGGTATGGATTTCTATAAAGAACAAACAAACAGAATTTCAACTTTATTTATATAGATTGAGTGTTATTTAATATCAGGTAAGCGTTATCATTATTAAAATGTTCTGAGGGGTTTATAGAGCAAATGAAAACAAAAATAAGAAATGAATGTGGAAAATGTGTAACTTTGAGAAGTGGCATTAACAAAACGCATTAATTTCTTATCTAAGTAAGTTGGTAAGTGAAAGTTGTGTGTTGCGCGCACGCACCAGATTTTTTTTTTTTACATTCATTATTGATTCACACCTGTCAGAAAGGTGCTGACAATCAGCGAATGAGATGGTTATAATCGGAAAAAATGACATGTGAGGCATGAGGAGGGAAAGCACCCAGCAACACCCCCTTCCTGGCTTCAGTCAATTACCTTGGCTGTCTAAGAGAGCAGATCTCTCATCCAGCGCCTTTTTAGTCTTCTCATATCCATGCGAATCTCAGCCATACTACTTATTAAACTGTTTGGATGTCCGTACAAATTACTAAAAAATCTTTTGCATAGCGTGGCTAAGTTATCGCTAAGTAGCGTCGTTATATGTTGGTCGACTGTTACTAGAATAGAATAATTATTTATTTTCTTCGAAATATAAACTATTCGTTTGCTAGAGTTGCCTTACAGATAAAATAAACAAAATTTTACCAATAAACAAAATTTTTAAACATATTTACATATTAACATCTGATCAAAAACAAAATGCATATTTCAATAACAAACTAAAATACTAACTTATACCTAATACAATTATCAACATTTAACAAAATAAAGTACACGCTTAGATCTGTATTACTGTACTGATAAATGTATTCCAAAACAAACAAAACACTTTAGAATGAATACACTGTATTCTAAAACACTTTAAAACTAAAACACAAAAATTTTAGAATTTGAATTCATTTATTAAATATGTTCTATATTTAGTTGCCCTTTTAATATAATCATAGAGGGAATTCCAGTTTTCACCATTCAACACCTGTATGAATTCCTGGTATGACAACTTACTTTTTCCCATGTATACCTTTATAAATTCTGTTAGAATTGGACAAACTGCTATAAAGTTATAGGTATCTTCTATCTCATTTGTATTACATAATGAACATATCAACCGTCTTTCCTCTCTATTTAAAGCACAATTAAGTCGACTGTTACTATATGGAGGTCTGTATGTAAAGTTTTGTTAGTCACGTAGCAGGGTGATTCTGTGATAAGTCGTAACAATTTTGATTGAAATGTTTAAAGTTTTTGTGAGTCTTTTTAGCAATGCCGAATATCTGTGATGAATATGTCCATGTGGGCTTGAGTAAGTAAGAGTAGGTATTTAGTTTTGGTTTCAGTTTCAGTTTTGATGATTTAGAAAGTAGTGGGTAGAGAAGCTTGAGTCTGAGTACTAAACGATTTGAACTCCCTCATAATTAATTTAAATAAAAAATAAACACAATTCTAAAGTGTAATTTTGAGGTCACAGTTGGTTTTAGAGGTTAGCATAGCAACCTTCAATACTAAAGGTCGCGGATGCCCTAGGATTTTTCAAAGGAGCTAAAAAATCCTTGGCTATGCCGTTCCTCGGATAGGACGGAGAATAGGTCGATCCCGAAGCTGCACGATGTCAGGTACTCGTTAAAGATCCCTATCCTAATTATTCCAGGACAGGCAAAATTTAGGACACCCACTGTATCATCGTCAGATAAGCCTTAGTTGTATAAACGGACGTTAAACAAAAAAGAAAACAGTGTAATTTTAATTATTTTTAGTTTTACTTACCTATATATGAAATATGAGGGGCGATCATAATGTTTTGCAACTAAGCTACAAAGAAAATAGACTCAATGCTAAAAATATTTTTGTTTTCCAACATAATTCCCCCTAACATTAATGCACTTATTCCACCTGTCCTTCACCATACCGATACCACGGAAAAAAAAAACTTTCTTCTTGGTCTTGAAACCATTCTTGTGTAGCTGATTTCGGGGAATCCCCTGTCACTAATCGGGCCATGAAGTCCTCTGGGTCCTGGTTGAAGAGGTCTATCAACTCTTGACAAGCCGAAAGTCGATGATGCCCATCTTGAACTGAAGGATTTTGGAGAACCCATCTTGCAGCATGGGCGGATCCAGCCGACTGTAAAGAGGGGGGGCTGCTGCCCCACAGCCCTTCATTTGGATCTGCCAATCAGCTTTTTACTTTCACTTACCTATATATGAAATATATAGTAAGTGGAAGTATTGCGATCGTGAAAAATTTCGACTTCCGGTTTTCAACGGAAATACACGTTTTGGGGCCCCCTGAGTCCAAATAACCAAGTCCCATGAAATGGTCTGTGTGTGTGTGTGAACAGACTAGCTCAAAAACTATAAACCGTGCGAACCTGAAATTTGGTATTTAGTTCAGGTATATGCCCGCGATGTGACAGCAAAGATTTCATTAAAATTTCTCAAAGGGAGGGGGTACTTTATTTAATAACTTTTTACGTTTTTTTCGATTTTCTCAAAAACGGCTTTAACAATTTTGATTAAACTGAGTATTTGATGTATCTATATGCCCGAGATATGACTGTAAAAATTTCATCAAAATTGATTAACCGGAGGGGGGACTTTACTTTATAAATTTCGTAACATTTTCACGTGTTTTTTTTTATTTACTCAAAAACTGCTTTAATGATTTTGATCAAACTGGGTATTTGATGTATTTATATGCCCAAGATATGACTGTAAAAATTTCATCAAAATTGATTAACCGGAGGGTGGACTTTACTTAATAAATTGTGTATCATTTTCACATGTTTTTTTTATTTACTCAAAAACGGTTTTAACGATTTTGATCAAACTGAGTATTTGATCTATTTATATGCCTGAGATATGACTGTAAAAATTTCATCAAAATTGATCAACCGGATGGGGGACTTTACTTAATAAATTTTGTATCATTTTCACGTGTTTTTTTTATTTACTTAAAAACAGTTTTAACGATTTTGATCAAACTTGGTATTTGATGTATTTATATGCCCGAGATATGACTGTAAAAATTTCATCAAAATTGATTAACCGGAGGGTGGACTTTACTTAATAAATTGTGTATCATTTTCACATGTTTTTTTTATTTACTCAAAAACGGTTTTAACGATTTTGATCAAACTGAGTATTTGATCTATTTATATGCCTGAGATATGACTGTAAAAATTTCATCAAAATTGATCAACCGGATGGGGGACTTTACTTAATAAATTTTGTATCATTTTCACGTGTTTTTTTTATTTACTTAAAAACAGTTTTAACGATTTTGATCAAACTTGGTATTTCATGTATTTATATGCCCGAGATATGACTGTAAAAATTTCATCAAAATTGATTAACCGGAGGGTGGACTTTACTTAATAAATTGTGTATCATTTTCACATGTTTTTTTTATTTACTCAAAAACGGTTTTAACGATTTTGATCAAACTGAGTATTTGATCTATTTATATGCCTGAGATATGACTGTAAAAATTTCATCAAAATTGATCAACCGGATGGGGGACTTTACTTAATAAATTTTGTATCATTTTCACGTGTTTTTTTTATTTACTTAAAAACAGTTTTAACGATTTTGATCAAACTTGGTATTTCATGTATTTATATGCCCGAGATATGACTGTAAAAATTTCATCAAAATTGATTAACCGGAGGGTGGACTTTACTTAATAAATTGTGTATCATTTTCACATGTTTTTTTTATTTACTCAAAAACGGTTTTAACGATTTTGATCAAACTGAGTATTTGATCTATTTATATGCCTGAGATATGACTGTAAAAATTTCATCAAAATTGATCAACCGGATGGGGGACTTTACTTAATAAATTTTGTATCATTTTCACGTGTTTTTTTTATTTACTTAAAAACAGTTTTAACGATTTTGATCAAACTTGGTATTTCATGTATTTATATGCTAAATATGTGATAGCCAACATTTCATCAAAATTGGTCAAACGGAGGGGACCACAACAACGCATTAATTTCTAATCTAAGTAAGTTGGTAAGTGAAAGTTGTGTGTTGCGCGCACGCACCAGATTTTTTACCTTTATGTTTCTTTCCCACAACTAAAATTCTACTTGTTCTTCATATTATTTGTTCTATAACTTGCTTCCTTACTTTAAGGAAAGTCAAATTTTACCTTTCAATAAACGAAAAATTTTCCAAAGGGAGGGGCTGGATCCGCCAATGTCTTGCAGACACCTTAGACATTCCTAAAATGTCATGAATGATTGTGCTAGCGCTCCCATAGGAAATGCCTAATCCCATAGCAACTTCACGACACCTGTATTCGACGATTAGCCAAGATCAAGGCCTCTGCTTGAGTCGCAAGATCAGAATCAGTTGAAGTCGTCGGTCTCCCGGATCTTGCTTCGTCTTGCACATTTACACGACCTCGTTTGAACTCATTGAACCACCTAGTGACTGTTGGAAAAGAGGGACAATTGTGACCATATACATTCACCATTCTGTCGTAAATATTTTTTACAGAGTGCCCTTTACACAAAAATTTAATGACACTTCGATAGTCAAACTTGAAGTCCCTGGATATCGACATGTTTACAAAGGTACTGCTAAATACTGACTGGACTGACGTACTCAATATTGTGGGCATGTTTACTCTTGATAGGTAAGCTATCAGGGACAAAAGAAGGATTAACGGAATAAGGTTTGTTTATACCTCAGTTGCAAAACTTTTTCATCGCCCTTCGTATATAATATGTGAAATTATTGCGATCGTGAAATTCGAATTCCGGTTTTCCAAGGAAATACACGTTTTGAGTGAGTCCAAATAAAGAACCCCCGCGAAATGGCCTGTTTGTGTGTAAACAGCTAGCTCAAATATGATAAACCGCACGAAACTGAAATTTGGAGATGCCCGTGTTGTGATAGCAAAGATTTCATCAAAATTCATTAAACGGAGGGACACTTTATATCACAAATTTTATCTCATTTTTATTCTATCAACAAATGTTTACCGACTGTATAAACAAATATTTACATGACCTAAAAAAAATAAACTCAAATGAACTGACCACAGTTATTCTTACACCAAGCTTCCAGATAAATACAGAAAAAATAAATATATGTATATGATTTGAATCTAAATTTTAATTTATTATTAGCAACTGTATCTAACCACGACAAACGTCTCCTCTCAGAATCCATTTTCATCCATCTAGAAACTAATAACCCGGTAAATCACAAAACAGATAAAGAGATAATTTCATCCACTTATTCTAACATCTTCCGCATCCTCAAATCCTAGTTTTGATTTCATAGGTACCTGCAATTATCTCTGTACCTCTTGTACTATTATTATTTTTTGTATTGTATGCTTTTTTCTGTATATTTTCCAAATTTGTATGCATTGTTACATTATGTATTATCTCATTTTTATGTTATTATTCAGTCCAGACACAACTATTTGTATACAGCACCATATATTTTGTTAGTTTTTAAATATTTTTGTTCACTCAGTTGTCATGTGCCTTCACTTCAAAAGCGTTGGATTTCCCCGCCATAAACCTTTGATGTCGGCAAACTAACCCCCTACCACTACCTCTCACCTTATTTTTACCTTTAGTCTTAGTATCCATTTTACATTATACAGAAAAATAAAATAAAATATTTTTTCTGTAATCGTTGAATAATGGTAACATTACTAAACTGAAATGAGTAAAGAAAGTGAAACATTTTGCAATAGAGTGAAGAAAGTGATTACTTTCTTCACAAGTGAAGAAAGTGAATTGCCTTCTTAATTAGTAATAAGTATAAATTAAAAAATAATTTGAAGTTGGAAATTAAATACTTTTAAATGTTTCTTAACATTGTAAGAATTTATTTTAACAAAATAAATTGAAATGTGAATGAATTATTGGTGGAAATTATCGATATATTTTAAAATTTAAAAATAATAATTACCTTCCTTGTTTATAACCTGCACTTGTTTATAACTGCACTACTTCACAATACCTTTCACAACCATGCTTATAACCTACCAACAACATACCATAATCTTCACAACATCCTAATTTTGTTCATATTCTGGTTAGATCTGATCATGTATTACACGATTACAGAAAAAATAATAACTATTATTAGAATTTTATTTTGAGTAACATTTAAGAAGTATAAGGTTATAAAATAAAATGAACGAAAATCATATGGTAGGAGCTATTGATAACTCATAAAAAATCTACATATTTATATGCACAATTAGTATTATTACTAATATTAAATCCTTGTCACGTTTGGAGTTAGTATACTTTTTATAATTCATATTATACTATGGATCGCCTCTAAATTGTCGATATTCGCGATATTGATGTCATTATGCTTCATTTCTGTTTCTGATGTATTAGTATTCCTCATACATTGATTGATAATCACTGAACATTTTACTAGCAATCTCTGAAATATTTCAGGCATATTCGGATATTTAAATTAAAGTGATAAAAAGGTTATTAAGCTCAGATTATTTGAGAGACTCTGTGACGAGTGGATGATTGTGTTATGATGATTACTATCATGCTCATGTTATCAACTTGATAAGTTAACAGCTATATTAGAAAGCTTGCTTCAAACATGGACCTTTTTTTTTTTTTTTTTTTTTTTATACGGGCATGTTCTTTTGTTATCTTGATTCCCAAATCTCAGTGACCCTTGAAATGTACATGGGTGAAGGAATGAGGGTTTGATAGCGGACTTTTAGAACTGATCAGATCCACAGATTTCAGTTACCTTTAAAAGGAATGCTTTTCGAAATGAGGTCAGAAAGGAATAGATTTTGTAAAAGGATTCAATTTGAGGATAAAGCTTCCTAAATAACTGCAATCTCGGCTTAGCTCTCGGATCCTGAGGAAGAAAAACTACTTCTCGTTTCACTTACTTCCTTCCTATCTAGTTTACTTTCCTCAGATCAATATGTAATAGGGAAAAAATAAACATTCAAAGTGAAATAAAGTAAAGAAAATGTAAATCATGAAACGCCTATAAGATCATTCCATCAAAAAAAAATCTGGTGCGTGCGCGCAACACACAACTTTCACTTACCAACTTACTTACATTAGATTAGAAATGAATGCGTTGTGTTAATGCCACTTCTCAAAGTTACACATTTTTCCACATTCATTTCTTACCTGATATTAAAGAACACCTAATTTTCATTAAACATGGCGAATTTGATGAAAATCGTTAAAACCGTTTTTGAGATAATCGAAAAAAAGGTAAAAATCGGAAAAAAAGTTATGAAATAAAGTGCCCCCTCCCTTTGACCAATTTTGATGAAATCTGTGCTGTCACATCGCGGGCATATACCAACACCAAATACTGAGTTTTGTCAAAATCGTTTTTGAGTAAATAAAAAAAACACGTGATAATGAGACAACATTTATTAAGTAAAGTCCCCCCTCCGGTTAATCAATTTTGATGAAATTTTTACAGTCATATCTCGGGCATATTATTACATTAAATACTCAGTTTAATCAAAATCGTTAAAGCCGTTTTTGAGTAAATAAAAAAAACACGTGAAAATTATACAAAATTTATTAAGTAAAGTCCCTCCTCCGGTTAATCAATTTTGATGAAATTTTTACAGTCGTATCTCGGGCATATAAATAGATCAAATACTGAGTTTAATCAAAATCGTTAGAGCCGTTTTTGAGAAAATCGAAAAAAACATAAAAAGTTATTAAATAACGTACCCCCTCCCTTTGAGTAATTTTGATGAAATTTATGCTGTCACATCGCGGGCATATACTTACACTAAATACCCAATTTCAGGATCGCACGGTTTATAGTTTTTGAGCTAGTCTGTTCACACACACACACACACACACACACACAGACACACACACACACAGACCATTTCGCGGGACTTGGTCATTTCGACTCAGGGGACCCCAAAACGTGTATTTCCCTTGAAAACCGGAAGTCGAAATTTTTCACGATCGCAATACTTCCACTTACTATATATTTCATATATAGGTAAGTGAAAGTAACAAAGATAACTTACAGCTGTGTTTAAGGGATAGGCTTTGCATGTTTCATTAACACAATTCATATTTCCTTAATTACTTGCAATTCATAGTATTGGTATTGAATTGTTTTAGTAGATCAAAACTACTAGACCATGAAAACAAGCCGTAATTAATAAATAATTGTAATGCAATGTAAATAATAATAATTGTAGAGTTGTTCTGTAATGCATTCTTTTTTTTTTTTTTTTTTTTTTTTGGCTGTTAGGTATGGAATAAGGAACCTGAATAATAATGTTGTGAGCCTTGAACCCTTGGCATTGCAGTGAGTGGCTACCGCTATTATCCCCAACACTCCAGGATAGGACGAACCACAAGACAAGGTCTAGAGGAAGCCTATAATGCTGAGTATCTGAAGGTTATCTGTAATGTACCTTTAGGTTGTCCCTGAGTCACCCTGGGTCAAGGTAAGTTATGTCTAGCTTTATCTTAGCCTCGGTGGCGAAGCGGCTTAAGTAGGTATATCAAACCTGAACTTTACGAGGGAAAGGTACGTTACATTAAACTCGTTAAAAATATTGTATTTGTTCCAGTGTTGAATATCGCAAAATCAGCAAAAAAAAATAAATATATATTTCTGATTCAAATGTGTACATCGCTACTTAATGTTTAATGTGAGCTGAACTAAATTTGTGAAACCACTGGATGTTACAGCTAAGTTTGCTCAGCTCAATTTTCATATCTAAACAGTAAACAGATTATCATAATTTCATGTGAAGATAAAAGGTGAGCCATGGCTTGGAATCGAACCATGGACGTCTGCAGGAGGGACGGTAAGTACCTTCCTAGAAAATTTTGAGAAATAAAAAATACAAAGTGAATAAATTCGTATTCATGTCTTATATTTATTTAGCAATATCTAAACAAATATTTTAACTTTTAAATATCTTCTTCTTCTTTTTCTTCCACCCGTCTGCCTCTCAGCGTGGGGGTGCTTCCAGCCATGCGTCTGTCTATGGCAAGTTTCCTAACGTCTTTCCTCTGCGTCTCCCTATACGTTCTAGATGGGTCAGATATGGGGCCGGGATAGCCGAGCGTGTAGGAGCGCGACCCGTTGTTGCACTCTCGAGCCGAACGGCGGTGGTTCGAATCCGCCCTGGGGGAGGGTTGACTTTTATTTCGTGGAGGACCCACGGAATAAATCTCGACCTTCCCACCATGGTTAAAATAGGTTGGTCACACCTGTAGAGTAACCCCCCGTATGCCACACATGGCCAGGTAGGGGTACCGAACAAAAAAAAAAAAATGATGGGTCAGATATGGAGTTCTTTGTCTTCTTCCTACTGGCCTCACCTCCATGGTTTTAAGGGAGATCTGTGGTGGTCCATGCGACAGACATGTCCACACCACTTCAGTTTTCTCTTCTCCACTGTTTCCATAACTGGGCGTACACTGATCTCTTCCCTAATCCTGTCGTTCCGGACACAATCCCTCCGTGTTTTCCCCGCGAATCGCTTAATAAACTTCATTTACTTTTAAATATCTATAAGTTTTATATGGAAAATTAATTGAGCATTACAAGGTCAGAATACCTCGAGAACTAACTATTAAAGTCAATCGCATGAAGACTCCGAATGTAAGGTAAGTTATAGTCTTACTAACGAATACTGTCATTAAACTAGAAAAATCTGGTGCGTGCGCGCAACACACAACTTTCACTTACCAACTTACTTAGATTAGAAATTGACGTGATTTGCTAAATATCATTTCCCAAAGTCACACATTTTTCTACATTCATATCTTATTTTTGTTAATCATTAAAGCCGTTTTTGAGTAAATAAAAAAAAACCGTGAAAATGATACAAAATTTATTAAGTAAAGTCCCCCCTCCCGTAGATCAATTTTGATGAAATTTTTACAGTCATATCTCGGGCATATAAATACATCAAATACCAAATTTGATCAAAATCGTTAAAACCGTTTGAGTAAATAAAAAAAACACGTGAAAATGATACAAAATTTATTAAGTAAAGTCCCCCCTCCGGTTGATCAATTGTGATGAAATGTTGGTTATCACATCTTTGGCATATAAATACATCAAATACCCAGTTTGATCAAAATCGTTAAAACCGTTTTTGAGTAAATAAAAAAAACACGTGAAAATGATACAAAATTTATTAAGTAAAGTCCCCCCTCCGGTTGATCAATTTTGATGTAATGTTGGCTATCGCATCTTTGGCTTATAAATACATCAAATACCCAGTTTAATCAAAATCGTTAAAACCGTTTTTGAGTAAATAAAAAAAAACACGTGAAACTGAACACAAAATTTATTAAGTAAAGTCCCCCCTCTGGTTGATCAATTTTGATGAAATTTTTACAGTCATATCTCGGGCATATAAATAGATCAAATACTCAGTTTAATCAAAATCGTTAGAGCCGTTTTTGAGAAAATCGAAAAAAACTTAAAAAGTTATTAAATAAAGTACCCCCTCCCTTTGAGCAATTTTGATCAAATTTTTGCTGTCACATCGCGGGCATATACATACACTAAATACCCAATCTCAGGTTCGCACGGTTTATAGTTTTTGAGCTAGTCTGTTCACACACACACACACACACACACACACACACACACACACACACACACACACACACACACACACAGACCATTTTGCGGGACTTGGTTAATTGGACTCAGGGGACCCCAAAACGTGTATTTCCGTTGAAAACCGGAAGTCGAAATTTTTCACGATCGCAATACTTCCACTTACTATACATATATTTCATATAGGTAAGTGAAAGTAAAAATTAATAGCCATGAAGAAATATTCAAGATCACAACTGTTTTTTGTTTTCTACTTTCACTAACGTATATATGGAATATATAGTAAGGAAAGTATTGCGATCGTGAAAAATTTCGACTTCCGGTTTTCAACGGAAATACACGTTTTGGGGTCCCCTGAGTCCAAATAACCAAGTCCCGCGAAATGGTCTTTGTGTGTGTGTGTGTGTGTGTGTGTGAACAGACTAGCTCAAAAACCATAAACCGTGCGATCCTAAAATTAGGTATTTAGTGTATGTATATGCCCGCGATGTGACAGCAAAAATTTTATCAAAATTGGTCAAAGGGAGTGGGTACTTTATTTATTAGCTTTTTATGTTTTTTTCGATTATCTCAAAAACGGCTCTAACGATTTGGATTAAACTTAGTATTTAATGTATTAATATGCTCGAGATATGACTGTAAAAATTTCATCAAAATTGATCAACCGCAGGGGGCACTTAGTAAATTTTGTATCATTTTCACGCGCTTTTTTTATTTACTCAAAAACGGTTTTCACGATTGTGATGAAACTGGGTATTTGATGTATATTTACGCCAAAGATGTGACAGCCAACATTTCATCAAAATTCGTCAAACGGAGGGGGCACTTTATTTCGTAACCTTTTTTTCCAATTTATAGCTTTTTTTAAATTATCTCAAAAACGGCTTTAATGATTTTGATCTAATTCGCCACGTTTAATGAAAATAAGGTGTTCTTTAATATCAGGTAAGCTTTATCGTTATTAAAATATTCTGAGGGGGCTTAAATGGGGAAGGAGCCTTTTTTGTATTCCTGTAAAGTACCCTTGTTTTTGTTTATATGGAAAAACTAACTGTCTCTCATTACGCCCAAAAATAAGAAAGGACTAAATATGAAATATGAAAAAAATCAAGTAAACATATACAGGGGAAAAAAAGAAAAATATTCCGTCAACTCATAAAATACGTAGAGCACACGCATGCGCGGAGTACGCTTTTAATGACAGTCCATTGTTCATAATTAAAGCTGTTCTGTTCATTTAATCGAAATTATTTGTTCCCATGGTAACTAAATGAAGTTTTCAACAACTACGTAGTGAATTATAAAATCAGACGACTTGGAGTATTATGCTTACATGGCCGAATTATCGAAAGTAAAATCTTTTATTTAATAATAAAAAAAAAATAGTGTTTTTTATAGAGCAAATAAAAACAAAATTAAGAAATCAATGTGGAAAAATGTGTCATTGAGAAGTGGCAATTAACAAAACACATCAATTTCTAATTTAAGTAAGTTCGTAAATGAAAGTTGTGTGTTGTGCGCACGCACCAGATTTTTTCCTTTTCGGATAATAATTGCATTCTCAATTTTAATATGTAAAACTAGAAAAATATTCTTTGATGACAAATAGTCAACTATTTGGGGTAGTTTGTACCACTGGTACTAACTGTAACTCAAAAATAGCCCTCTACCTGAGTTAACATGGCCACCCCATAAATAAAATAATATGGTAAATTGCCCCTTACTCGAACGGAACTATTAATACTGTTGTGACTGTATTCTAGCTTTGCAGTTTTTTTTTCATTCTGATTCCAACGGTATGCATAACTCAAAATTGATAAATGTTCAGTTTGCCAACGTGCAATATTATCCACCTTAATAAATGTTACTATTGAATCATTTTAAGAAATTATCATTTTATAAGTAACTGAATATATAATATGATGGCCCCATTTAAAAGATATCTAATATCCCTGGAGCTGTAGGATATTCCCGGGGGAGCGATTCCAGGCGTTCCCGAAGGACTACATCGCGGTGGCTATTGCATTATTCATGACAGACCCCTTCGAAAAATAAATTCTTTAACTTTCTTTCTGTATTTATCGCTTATGTAATGCTATCCTGCGTTAAGTTTTTGGAATGGTTACGATTTAGAAAGCTAACAGGATATCCGTGGGTGTCCGGTACAGGACATCTACTCAGGAGGACACAGGGAGAGTGGGAGGAACAGAAGAAGAACAGAGAAAGGTCAGAGAGGCCATCCACTTCTTGTAGAGGTTTTTCATAAGTTTATACCCTCCAATATAAAGTTTCAGTATTAGTATATCTTTGACGCGCGGTCATAAGGGCTTTAGTCAAAATTTTGAATTTTTCAGGAGAGAAACAGCAAAGTTCAAAACATTATGTAAAATCTAATTATTAATATTATTTGTTATTGTTATTTTATAAAATACTATAGTTTGACTTAAGACTTTAATACCAACCAGTAGCACTGATATTACGACATAATCTCCAAATGCTCAAATAGTGAGTTAAGGCCTTAAGACCGCGCATCAAAAATATTATCTTTATAAGCCGGTTAATACTAAAAACAAGTAAGAATATGAAGTTATGTACAGTAATTTTCGAAATTCAAAATCAATCGGCATTGGAAATTCGAGTGAGTTAGTTCCAAAACGAATTGGATGTAGACAGTTAGAATTAAGAAAAAAATTAAGCCACTCCCCATTCAATTCTTCTTATATGTAAGGTAAAGGTAATATAAATGAGCAATTTTCACCAGACCTGGGCATTATTCAAAATCAAAGTATTTTAAATACAAAATAAAATAATTTTTACTTTATTTTAGTATTTTAGAATAAAATAAATCACATGTTGTTTTATTTATTTATTATATGTATATTATTTGAACACCGAAAACGGTTAGAGTATTGTAATAGAATAAAACGAGGCTATAATGTCAATGGGTTAAGGCAAACAAACAAAAATTGCTCTATTTTCGTATTTTGTATAACATAATCTGATCAAAATTACTTATTTCATTACAATTAATAAACTATTGAAACCAATCAGATTAAATAATTTAATTTTTCGGATAATTATTAGATTTTTACTTTCACTTACCTATATATGAAATATATAGTAAGTGGAAGTATTGCGATCGTGAAAATTTTCGACTTCCGGTTTTCAACGGAAATACACGTTTTGGGACCCCCTGAGTCGAAATAACCAAGTCCCGCGAAATGGTCAGTGTGTGTGTGTGTATGTGAACAGACTAGCTCAAAAACTATAAACCGTGGGAACCTGAAATTGGGTATTTAGTGTAGGTATATGCCCGCGATGTGACAGCAAAAATTTCATCAAAGTTGCTCAAAGAGGGGGGTACTTTATTTAATAACTTTTTACGTTTTTTTCGATTTTCTCAAAAACGGCTCTAACGATTTTGATTAAACTGAGTATTTGATCGATTTATATGCCCGAAATATGACTGTAAAAATTTCATCAAAATTGATTAACCGGAGGGGGGACTTTACTTAATAAATTTTGTATCATTTTCACGTGTTTTTTTTATTTACTCAAAAACGGTTTTAACGATTTTGATCAAACGTGGTATTTGATGTATTTATATGCCCGAGATGTGACTGTAAAAATTTCATCAAACTTGATCTACGGGAGGGGGGACTTTACTTAATAAATTTTGTACCATTTTCACATGTTTTTTTTATTTACTCAAAAACAGTTTTAACGATTTTGATCAAACTTGGTATTTGATGTATTTATATGCCCGAGATATGACTGTAAAAATTTCATCAAAATTGATCTACGGGAGGGGGGACTTTACTTAAAAAATGTTGTATCATTTTCACGGGTTTTTTTATTTACTCAAAAACGGCTTTAACGATTAACAAATATAAGATATGAATGTAGAAAAATGTGTGACTTTGGGAAATGATAATTAGCAAAACACGTCAATTTCTAATCTAAGTAAGTTGGTAAGTGAAAGTTGTGTGTTGCGCGCACGCACCAGATGTTTTTAATATCTCGTTTAATATTCCTATAGGCTTATTAAATCATTGTTTTGTCCCGGTTTATCAAAGAACGAATGATTGATCGGGTTAAAAAATTTAAGAGAGAAGAGTTTCGTTCTTGGTTTATAACTTCATAAAACACAATTCGTGTCATTTTAAAATAACCAGAACCATAAGTGTAATTAGCTAACTATAGCCAATTACCCACGTACTTAGCTTCCATGTTGGAAGAACGGATACTCTGAACTGGTTGTCCTTCCAGCTAACGGTTCGCAGAGATACCGAGATACCTCACCAGCGAGATACCTCTCCAGCGAGACAGCGAGCTTTGTGCCGTGACATATATCTCTCCGCCGATGTTTGGGCGTATGCAAATCGGTCCTGCCCAAATGTTGTTGTGGGCCCGAAGCTCATGATTAATGGAAACAACGAAACTGTTCTCTAAAAGTCAATGAATCAGGCAACACCTTTGAGCAATCCATTGTCTAAAGGGTTTTAGAAAATAAATTAAAGGGTTTAGGAATGGAGCACGTGGTGATTGGTAAGGAGGGAGGGCTTGCGTTGACTAAATAGCAAAGAAGGATTTAATGTGGGAATGCACGAGCTAGAAATGTTGCTGGGAAATGTGTGACTGTTCCCAAGTTACAGCTAGGATCTTTAGGGCATTGTGTGTATAGCCATTTGAGGCGTTTAAATGGAAAATAAGCTTGCAAAATTAAATGGCATATTTTACTGTCCATATTTGAGGCGTTTGCTATCAAAACCATCTCATGCCATTTTTGGAAATTTTACAGGAGAGACAAAAAACTGCTCAGGTCCACAGTAATAGGTATAAGTAGGTATAACCGCCTAGAATTTGATTAGTTTTTCATTTTTATTCCAGGTTCATTACCTTAGGCGTAATTACACTAATTAAGAAGGAATGAGCAGATTTTGATGCAAAAACACAATTTTTCATGTTATTTTTTTCCAGTTTTTTGTTCAATTAAGTTGTGTGAAATGGTTTTTTTTCCAGTTCACTAGTTAATATTTGTGTCTTTACGAATTTTAAATAAACGACATCCACTTACCGATCTGAAATTCAACAGCTGAGACGTAAACTGGGGTACAATGTGAAAAAAATCATATGTACAACGCCAAAGGAAACAGAATGTTTTTTTTTTTTGTTTTTTTTCAAAGAAAAATAATATTGTAAATAAATTGCAGAAAGCAAAGAGAGAAAAAGAAAAAGAAGCCTCGTCATTGAAATGAAATTGTTGTCATCGTAATACATGGGCTCACATTCTTGGTTTTCTTCTGCTGGCCTTCCTTCCTGGAATGAGCTGGATTTGAGCTATATCCCTTCGTCAGGTTATGGAGGACCCTCTAAACTTTCAAAATATGCGAAAAAGTGGATTTCAGAAAAATATGTAATGAGCTGGTTTTGATAGCAAACGCCTCGTTTTTAGAATATCTTTAATTGAATTAAACATTCTTCGTTTTCTTTGTGGCACATCTTGGGGATCAGACAGGTACACCATGGACTATGGATCTTTCGTTTACGGCTCCGCACGTCAACGAACCTTAGCTAAACTGGATACAGTCCATCACGTCGGTATCAGGATTGCAACCGGTGCATTTCGAACGAGTCCTACCTTAGCATCTGTTCGGAAGCCGGTATTCCTCCCCTAATGTTTCGAAGACAAAAACTCGCGATAAACTATTTTTCTAAGCTATATCTACAATCTGGTCATCCAACATACAAATACATTTTCCAATCAAAATACTCTACGATCTTTCGACAAAAAACTGATTCTACCCCACCTCTAGCACAAAGATTTTCTTCAGATATTTCAAAACTCAAAGCAGTTACCATACCCAAACCCGAAACCGAAATTCCACCTTGGACACTTCAACCACCGAAAACAATTTTAAGTCTCTCACATGCCCACAAAGATAACACCACACCTTGTGAATATAAAGCAAAACTACATCGACTCATTGAAAATATTCCAGACCGCTTCTTGATCTATACAGATGGGTCTAAATCTGAACACTCTACTGCTTCATCGTTTGTCACCAACCATTCAACCCATAAATTTAAATTAAATAAATTATGCTCAATTTACACCGCCGAATTATTTGCAATAGCTTCAGCCCTAAAGTTCTGTATGCCTATACACCAAAAGAATATCATAATACTGTCTGATTCCTTAAGCGCATCAAAAAGTATTACCATTATGTATCCGATACATCCGACAGTCATAAAAATACAATCATTTCTTTCTTCACTCGTAGACCAGGGTAATTTAGTGAATTTTGTTTGGATCCCGAGCCATATGGGTATTGTGGGCAATGAGCTCGCCGATCGGGCTGCCAGAGATGCACTCGCGATGCCTGGAAGAGGCTCCGTCGCCCTAACCCCATCAGATCTTAGTAGACCACTAAAGAAGGAAATATCGGACAAATGGCAGTTAATTTGGGACGAAAGCCCTCCCAGCAAATTAAAACTAATAAAAAATTCAGTGAAACCGTGGTCTACATCCTGCCGCAGCAGCCGAAGAGATGAGGTCGCCCTGACCCGCTAAAGAATCGGACATTCGGCGCTCACGCATTCCCACGTTTTCACTAAAGAACCACCCCCGACTTGTCAATTTTGCCAGTCAACTCTTTTGGTCAAGCATATTTTAGAACAATACTCTCACTTTGTGCCGTTAATCAGAAAAATCGGATTAGCCCCAAATTTGACAGCTTGTCTTGGTGATAACGAAGCCTCAGTAACATTAATGTTGAGATTTCTAAAAGAGAACCGGCTGTATTATACTTATTATACTAAAGCTCTTTATAATCTTTTATAACTATTTTATTTTAATACAACATACTTATATTACTTTATCTTTAATTATTATTATTTATTTATTTATTTTCTTTTATTTATTTATTTTTCCATTACTTTACTTTTTGTTTGTTTATTTCTGCCTATTTCTTAAGTCTAGGAATAAATGTAATCTGTATTGGTAATCGTTGATGACCTGAGGGTTTTACGCCTCTAAGCCATAACAAACAAACAAACATCTTTAATTGAATAAAAAAATAATCTGGTGCGATGCGCGTCATCACACAACTTTCACTTACCAAGTTACTTAAATTAGAAATTGAAGTATTTTTTTAAATACTATTCCTTGAAGACACATTATTTCACATTCATTTACTTATTTTTGTTTCTATTTGCTCTCTAAAATACACTAAAAATTTGTTATTATTAAATAAAAGTTTTTACTTGTGATAATTCGGCAATGCAAAGCATAATACTCCAAGTCGTATGATTTTATTTACCATGAAACAAATAATTTCCATTAAATGAACAGAACGTCTTTAATTATAAACAATATTCTGTCATTAAAGGCAGCATGCGCATGCGTGGGCTCAACGTTGACGTAATAATTTTCTTTTTTTCTCCTGGATATGTTTACTTGATTTTTTTCATATTTCGTAATTTGGCATTTCTTATTTTTAGGCGAAACGAGAGGCTGATAATTTCTCCATATGAACGAAAACAAAGGTACTTTAAAGGAAAACAATAAAGGTCCCTTCCTGATTTATACCCCTTCAGAACATTTTAATAATGATAAAGCTTGCCTGATATTAAAGAATACGAAGAAGAAGACGAGTTTAATCAAAATCGCTAAACCTATTTTTGGGAAAATCGAAAAAAACGTAAAAATCTAGTAAGGTTCTCAACGATAATTAAGAAATAGGACTAGAAAAAAAAATAAGGTCTTTATTTTAGCAGCCAACATTTTGAACCCAACTAAAATAAGGATTAGGATGATTAGTAATCAGGGTTCTCAGTCACATTTTCCTTTATTTGGAGAGCCGAAGTTTCGATCCAAACCTGTGGATCTTCACCAGGGCTAAAATGAAGACAAATTAGGAGAAACTTGTAAAATATCATTGCTATCAGATAAGATTAATTACAGATATGTAGTCACAAAATCGAGCTGATGGTATGTTTACATGCAATAGATATCTTAACATACCATCAACTGGATTTCATTACTTCTTTCTGATATTATCAGTAATTTCTCATAATTTGTCTTCATTTTAGCCCTGATGAAGACCCACATGTTTGAATCGAAACTATATATTAGGGAAATATTTTGCTACAGGTTCCTGTGTGGGGACAATAGATTTTAAACAATCTTAATATAGATCGATAAATCTTATTATGCCGCAATAGACGTTCCTAGATACCAGAGCCTGACTACACCGCCTGCTGCCTAACAGATATGTACCGATAGCTGGGACACATTCCCGGAGGTACCCGCTCAAAGCCCACCCACCACCGCCGGCGGAAGAATGCCAAGCCAGATGGTTGGGGGTGCCTTGATGAGATTGAGGCAGAAGCCGAGTGTGAAATTAGCTCACGAACTGCGGGGTGGAGTGGAGGGGGGTGGGGGGGGGAAGAGGGGGCTGAATAACTCGAATGCTTTCCTCCCTCGCCCACTTTGATCCGCTCAGCTGATGAGAGCTTGAATGTAGGTGAGAATGCAGGGCGACCCACCTTCAGAGTCTAGGGCTAGAGAATTTTTAGGTCGATTGAAGAATTTTTTAAAATCATTTTTCGGTTGTTTTGTTTTGTTGTTGTTGAACTGCGTTAAAATAAACGTTTCAGGAGTAAAATAAACTAAGTTTCAGGACTAAGGTAGAATTAGAGTCTGTGATAAGATAACACATACGGAATATATAGTTATTTTCATCGCTAGTACCAAAAGTAGTTGTTTTTGGTGCGCGGTCGAGTTTAAATACGATCACGGAAATTAGACCAAGCACCTCAAACACACTTTTAGTACGTGTTATTAACAATACTTTTCATCATACTGCTCATACTGAGAACATTAAAACACTTTTATATTTCATTAATAACTTACAGATATGATATAAGAAATTAAATCGACTCCTTTTTTAAAATAAATAACAAAACATCTGTTTATTAACCTACAATAGAAGAAAAGTGCTTATATATTTACACTAGCATTCCCCGTCGCGGCTTCACCCGCGAGCCTTTTAAATCAATTCTGTGATCATTATCTTGGTATTGATCTAATATAATATGTTAACTGATGTTAAGGAGATTTAGTAGAATTTGAGCTTCCGGTAGGTGGAATGTTGGAGGGGGAAACTGCCGGCTCGGTAGAAGAGACTGAGACGCGCAATGGAGAGAGTTCACTAAAACCGCCGAAACAAAAAATGACTAACTCGTCGTGAACGCTTCATTTTTCGGCTGTAAAACATGGTATTCGACGCCCAATAGGGCCTTTCGAGTTGAACTCGTCGTATCAAATTCTTTAAAATGAGTCCTAATTAGATATATTTTCTCGAAGTTCGAAAATAGATGTCCGTTAGAGTTAAACGACGATTTCGCCATTTACATTTTAGATATTCTTAGGGGTTACATTTTTGATATTCCTTTCTTAGTGGTTACCAACATCGCTTTTAAAATCTAAATTCCGAAGTTTCTAATCATAAGTAGTTTTTGCTCTGCGTTGATTCTGTCAGTCAGGACAAAGCCTCTTATATATATGGAGAAGTATATATATATATGGAGTAGTATATATATATGGAGAAGTATATATATATATATGGAGAAGAGATCGAAATAAACACGCACCATCACCAATCATGGGACACAGTGTGCATAATTTGATTACCGCTAACATTTAAATAATCAGTAGCCATATTTTATCTGAATGTCTATTTTAATACTATTGTAACGTTAAATCGATATTCAAATAAAAAACATATGGTTTAAAATCTCAACAATAGATTTCCGTTCGAGTTAAACGACAATTTCGCCATTTAAGCCCCTTGGGGGTTACATTTTTAAAATTCCTTTCTTAGTGGTTACCTACATCGCGTTTAAAGTCTAAATTCCGAACTTCAAGTTTCTATCATTAGTAGTTTTTGCTCTGCGTTGATTCTGTCAGTCAGGACAAAGCCTCTTATATATATAGAGATTAATATTTATAGTATAATTCTGATTATTCAATGTAATAAAACCTTTTTTTGGCATTGCCTTTTGGAATACCGATAACTTTTGATAAAAAGAATTATTTTGAAGTTCTGGCTCACCTCTTAAAAGGTCGTCAATAGAGTAACCTCCTTCAAACCCATGTTTATAAATATATATTAGTAGCAGGTAAGGATAGCGCACCAAATAGTATATTTCATTACTAGCACCGAAAGTGGCCTTTTCCCGTGCGCTACTGAATTTCACGTGTGAGGCGTAGCCGAAGAATTCGAGTTTCACGTACCAGGCGAAGCCGAGTACGGGAATAGTTTGAGTAAGCTCGGGAAAAGCACTTTTGGTACGTGTTATGAATGATATTTTTCATTACACTGCAAACTGGCAATATAACATAATAGTAACTTGATTATAACATGGAAAATCTGTTCCATAAACTTGATGGTTTCAGTTGTTCAGATTTTTCTGATAAATACACTAGCATGACTTCGTCATTTACTTGGTTAGATGGGACAGCTTGATTTTGTCACCAAAGACAAAACTTTTCGTACTCCTCTAGGTATCTTACGCGAGACTTTGGAAGTAAACCATCTGCCACTTCAGCTGCTTTCTTCATTAATTCATCGGGCAATGCCATTGTTTCCAAAGCACTAAGTAAACTGACAACTTTTGAAAATATTTATGACACAAAAACTAATTGTAATCGGTGGATTTTCAGTTTTCTTGATTTCAATTTTTCATTAAACAGCTGTTCTTTATACAACCAGCAAGCGCTACTGGTGGCCGGGAAACGAAATAACAAGTACACCGAAAATTTTCGGTGCACTTATAAATATAAATTTTCCGTGCGCGTGCTAATTTTCGGTGCACTTTTAGAAGTAAACGGGAAACAGCTGTTTTCTGTACTGTTTGCATGCATCGAAAGTAGTTACTTTCCGTGCAGTGTACTGAAAAATATTTTTCAGGCCTAGGCCCGAAAAGTACAACTTTACGGACTCAAACCGATTAATGAAAAAACATGTTTTTGATGGAGCATGATGAAAAACAATTTTTAGACTGCTTCCTAGTTCTTTGCCCTACAGAGTTGGGGCTCGTATTGACCACGAGAAATGCTTCAAATATTTACAGTAAATGTACGTGATAATACCTAACCTGGTGTGAAGGTTCCCTTCCATAGTTTGTTTCTTTGACGTCCCTTTATGCTACCAAGGCTGATCGGACGATGCTACAGTGGGGGACTTAAATTTTGCCTATCCAGGTATAATTAGGATAGGAATCTTTAACGTGTACATGACATCTAACAGGCTCACGACCTCCCCAACGAGGGACGGCATGGCTAAGGATTTTTTACACCCATGAAAAAATCCTAGAACCACCACGGGACGCGAACCCGCGACCTTTAGTATTGCAGGTTGCCATGCTAACCACTACACCCCGGTTACCTTCTATTATTAATAGTTGTGTAAAAACTGAAGCACTAAAACAGAAAAATTTTATATCAATTTTTATATCGGTGTCAGCTATGGTTTAGTTGCTAACCTGGCAGCAAAGAATACTAAAGGTAGCGAGTTCGCTTCCAGTCGGGTTACTGTCAAAATTCCTTGGCTATGCCGTCCCTCGGATAGGACGTGAAATGGAGGTCCACAGCAAGTGCGGTGTCAGGTACTCATTAAAGATCCCTATCCTAATTATACCTGGATAAGCAAAATATAGGACTCCCACTGTAGCATCATCCCTTTATCGTAAGTGGCATAATTTGACGTTAAGCAAACAAACAAAATAAAAACTATATTTGCCTTTGTTAGCAAAAATAACTGATTTGTATTTATTTATATGCAAAAAAGACGCATATAAATAAATACAAACATTTCAATCTCAATATTTTTTTTAGGCTTCATATCCTCATTTACGCCTGTCAACAAATATTTAGTGGACCCACATGGCATATGTACCTAATTAAATAAAGTTTTTTGAATTAGACAATACTTAAAAAAAAATTATCTAAATTATTATAGGGGTTAATATTATGAAGCATTACTGCTTGAACTAGAACTCCACGAGGACATAATGTGAACGCGATTCGCACTTAGACTCGGATGTTGGTGACTGTTCTCCATTAAGCAGACAGTTCTAGCATTGAGCAGTGCTAGGTGCTACAGCTAACTTTGGGGCTGTAGAACGCCGTAGAACGAATATCATTGCTTTAAGACATAATATTTTTATATAGAGCATTAGTTTATTAATTAACCTTGCTCGCATGTACAAAACAAACATGGAAACGATAGAACCAAATACAAAAACGTTGATGAAAACAAAATAAATGGTTAGTTGTAGAAACGGTGACGATTTTAGCGATATTGAATTTGAAGAGAAAATGTTTGAAGCCATGGAAAAATTTAGATGTTTAGCATCTAAAATAAATAGAAAAATTGATTAAAGAGGAAATTAAGGCTAGGTTAGCTATGGAAAATTCGTGTTATTTTTCAGTTGCACAATTACTTTAGCTCATTCCTTCTGTCCCGAAATTTAAAAATTAGAATTTACAAAACTATAATTCTTCCGACGTTTATTTACGGACGTGAAACATGGCCGCTTACAGCAAGGGATGATCAACGGCTTAAGGTCAGAAAACAAAGTACTGCGTAGATTATTTGGGCCAAAGAAGATAGGTTCTCCAAATAAAATCTTCAAGTTTAATAAAATAATTCTAACTCAAGAGGTAGAATATGATAGATATCTTCCACCATCATTTACTCAAGAGGTAACATTTCAAACATTATATGATTAAGTTTAGAATAAATAAGGGGTAACCTGTGGTGTAGTGTTTAGCATAGTAACCTACTACTACTACTACTCCGTGGCGCTACAGACCGATGTGGTCCTTGGCCTCCTCAATGAGCCTTCGCCAGGTGGCTCTATCTTGTGCAGTCGCTCGCCAGTTGCGGGTGTTCAATAGTTCACGGGCGTCCCGGATGACGGCATCCTCCCATCCTAGGCGTGGTCTACCAACCCCTCTTGTCCTGTAGAGCTTCCCGTCGAGCAGCTTTCTTGGGATTTCCACTTCTGACATTCTGGCTATGTGGCCGGCCCAACGCAGCCTCCCAAGCTTGATGCACCTCATCACATCCACCTCCCCATACAGGTCATATATCTCCCTGTTCGTCCTCCTTCTCCAAATCTCACCGACTTTAACTGGTCCAAAGATCCGACGAAGGATCCTTCTTTCAAAGATTAATATATAACATAGTAACCTACAATACTAAAGGTCGCGGGTTCGCGTCCCGGGATGGCCCTAGGATTACTAAATGGGAGTAAATAATCCTTGGCTATGCCTTCCCTCGGATAGGATGTAAAATGGAGGTCCCGAGTCTTTACGATGTCAAGTACTCGTTTAAGATCCCTATCCTAATTATACCAGGATAGGCAAAATTTAGGACTCACACTGTAGCATCGTCCGATTAGCCTTAGTAGCGTAAAAGGACCTTAAACTAACAAACAATAAATATGAAATTCTTTTTGTTTGTTTTTTATAGAAATCCATACCGTTTCTCCTAAATTCTCCAAATTTCGCTTAGTGGTTCTTTCATACCAGGCGTGAACACCTTTCCATATTAAAATTGCCTAACTTCAGCCAATCTTTGGGTAGATTCTTTATTGTTATGAACATCTTTATGATCTCGATTTACATTAGATTTTTACTAAATCAACCGTTGGAGTAGACAAAAATCTCACTTCTGTCCTAACGAACTCTTCTTGACCCACGGCTTTTCTCATTGTTTTACGAATTCGCTCGGTGAAACCTGGATATACAGCTGGTTATAAATAAATTTAAAATAAAATAATAGTTGTTATGGTGTTCAATAAATAAAAATCTGGTGCGTGCGCGCAACACACAACTTTCACTTACCAACTTACTTAGATTAGAAATTAATGCGTTTTGTTAATTGCCACTTCTCAAATGAACAGAACATTTTTAATTATAACGCATTGGTTTGTCATTAAAGGCGTACGGCGCATGCGTGAGCTCAAGGTGTTTTATGAGTTGACGGAATATTTTTCTTTTTTTCTCCTGTATATGTTTACTTCATTTTCTTCATATATCATATTTAGCGTTTCTAATTTTTAGGCGTGATGAGAGACAGTTAATTTCTCAATATAAACTAAAACAAAGGTACTTTATAGGAAAACAAAAAAGGCCCCTTCCCCATTTAAGCCCCCTCAGAACATTTTAATAATGATAAAGCTTACCTGATATTAAATAGCAACTAATTTTCATTAAACATAACGAATTTGATAAAAATTGTTAAAGCCGTTTTTGAGATAATCGATCAAAAAGGTAAAAATTGTAAAAAAATTATGAAATAAAGTGCCCCCTCCGTTTGACCAATTTTGATGAAATATTGGCTATCATATCTTTGGCATATACATACATCAAATACCAAGTTTCATCAAAATCGTTAAAACCGTTTTTGAGTAAATAAAAAAACACGTGAAAATGGTATAAGATTTACCAAGTAAAGTCCCCCCTCCGCTTGATAAATTTTGATGAAATTTTTACAGTCATATCTCGGGCATATGCATACATCAAATACCCAGTTTGATCAAAATCGTTAAGACCGTTTTTGAGTAAATAAAAAAAACACGTGAAAATGATACAAAATTTATTAAGTAAAGTCCCCCCTCCGGTTGATAAATTTTGATGAAATTTTTACAGTCATATCTCGGGGATGTAAATAGATTAAATACTCAGTTTAATCAAAATCGTTAGAGCCGTTTTTGAGAAAATCGAAAAAAACTTAAAAAGTTATTAAATAAAGTACCCCCTCCCTTTGAGCAAATTTGATGAAATTTTTGCTGTCACATCGCGGGCATATACATACTCTAAATACCCAATTTCAGGTTCGCACGGTTTATAGTTTTTGAGCTAGTCTGTTCACATACACACACACACACACACACAGACCATTTCGCGGGACTTGGTTATTTTGATTCAGGGGACCCCAAAACGTGTATTTCCGTTGAAAACCGGAATTCGAAAATTTTCACGATCGCAATACTTCCACTTACTGTATATTTCATATATTAGTAAGTGAAAGTAAAAAGTTGTTATTTATTTTAAAAATCTAAGGGTGAGTCCAAACTTTTGACTGGCACTTGAATTCCTCCAGACATAGTTAATATATGATAACATAAATGGAGTTAACCTAGGTTAACTTACAGGTTGGCTAGATAGGTATAGCAGGAGATTACTATTAGGAGGCGTGACGTAGATGGTAGATTAACAGATTAGCTGAGAGGTCGGGGCAAGATGGCGAGGTTCAGCTTAGCTAATTTAACTAAACTATTAACGGGATAATCAATCAGCCGTCTTCGTGGCTCAGGGGGTTAGTTGTCTTGTCTTCATCGAGGTATATAGTTTACCACTATTTAGGGCGATATTTATTTATACATATGTATATAAGTATATAATATCAAACTAAATTCCCCCAACCGGTAATAGTACAAGATCTGAAAAAGAACCCGAACCATTTACTGCAGAATCTAAGTACTACTTTGTTTAGTCTCTACATCGCAAAGTGGGACAAATGGGCAATCTAAGTGGGAAAAAGTCATGATCGAAATTGAGGAAACCTTTGTATTATGTGTAAAGGGGAGATGTTTTTAGAACAATATTAGAGGTTGTTTTGATTTTAGCTGGTGAATTTTACAGTAAATACAACGATATTAATAGTACCTTACTTGACCGGTCACGTTTTGTTGAAACTATTCATTTTTACTTTCACTTACCTATATATGAAATATATAGTAAGTGGAAGTATTGCGATCGTGAAAAATTTCGAATTCCGGTTTTCAACGGAAATACACGTTTTGGGGTACCCTGAGTCAAAATAACCAAGTCCCGCGAAATGGTGTGTGTGTGTGTGTGTGTGTGTGTGTGTGTGTGAACAGACTAGCTCAAAAACTATAAACCGTGCGAACCTGAAATTGGGTATTTAGTGTATGTATATGCCCGCGGTGTGACAGCAAAAAATTTCAAAAAAAAATTTCATCAAATTTGCTCAAAGGGAGGGGGTACTTTATTTAATAACTTTTTAATTTTTTTTTCGATTTTCTCAAAAACGGCTCTAACGATTTTGATTAAACTGAGTATTTGATCTATTTATATGCCTGAAATATGACTGCAAAAATTTCATCAAAATTGATCAACCGGAGGGGGGACTTTACTTAATAAATTTTGTATCATTTTAACATGTTTTTTTTATTTACTCAAAAACGGTTTTAACGATTTTGATCAAACTTGGTATTTGATGTATTTATATGCCAAAGATGTGACTGCAAAAATTTCATCAAAATTGATCAACCGCAGGAGGGACTTTACTTAATAAATTTTGTATCATTTTCACGTGTTTTTTTTATTTACTCAATAACGGTTTTAACGATTTTGATCAAACTTAGTATTTAATGTATTTATATGCCCGAGATATGACTGTAAAAATTTCATCAAAATTGATCTACGGGAGGGGGGACTTTACTTTATAAATTTTGTATCATTTTCACGGGTTTTTTTTATTTACTCAAAAACGGCTTTAACGATTAACAAAAATAAGATATGAATGTAGAAAAATGTGTGACTTTGGGAAATGATATTTAGCAAAGCACGTCAATTTCTAATCTAAGTAAGTTGGTAAGTGAAAGTTGTATGTTGCGCGCACGCACCAGATTTTTTCAATATCGTATTGAGTTATTTTTCATTCTTACATTGTAATTAGTTAATATGGACCTCTGCTATACTAGTAAACCATTTTCCAAATAATTAGCCCAAAATTGGACCCATTATACATTTTTTTTTAACATGTTATAAAGCAAGCAATTTTTAAACTTAAAAGTATTTTAATTTTATTAAAAAGTACCCCAAAGCACCTCTCTTGAAATTTATGGTAGAAGTCACTAAGAAGGTATAGTAAAGAAACATGAAAAAATTCGCTTTACATTTTTAAAGTACGGGATAAAAACAACAAAAAAGGTTTGGTAACATAAAAAAATGATTTATTCAAATAATAATAACAAAACGAAAAATGAAAAAAATGAACTTCTGTTAAATGAATAAATAAAGTAACTGAAAATATAATATTAAAGTCTTTATAATGCAGTTCTTAAAAAATCACCAAGAATCCCACAACACGTAATTAACACACTCTGAGGGAGTTTCTATATCTGGTTACCCGCAGTGTTGCCAGGTATGTTCGCAACTTTATGGCAACACTGACTCCTCGGGTCAGGTTTCAATTAGAAGTAGGGGCTGCTACACATGAAAGTATTAGGCTTAAAAAAAAACATACTTGTAATATTTCTGTTTTTGTCTCTATATACTTAATTTTTGTTAACTGTCTGATTTTATTTTACATAATTTCAACTCGATTATTTATTTAGATCAAGATGCCATGACTATTTAATTGACAGACCTTTTTCTTCATAGATTGGTCATTCGTTCCCACTTCGCATCATTGTGGTTTACCATATATAGCAATATCAAAGAGCAGCATTGTAAGCCTATTCATCTTCCTCAATAGGTAGATTAATAGTCAGTATTTTCAGTTTGATGTTTTTGTATTTTGGAAAGGATAGCCATTCTTTTTGTATTTAAGGAAAGCCAACGTTTCGATCGAAACATGTGGATCTTCATCAGGGCTAAAAAGAAGACAAATATATGAGTATCTATGCTAGAGGGTGACAATTAAATGTTTATATGCCCACAGCGTGTTTTCATTAAGATTAGGTTGAATTATAGTCAGAATTTTACGTGAAAATGTTCTCTATTTGTAGCACCAACGTTTTGATCCAAACATTTGCATCTTCGTCAGGGCTAAAATGAAGAAACATGTATGAAAAACATGTGAAATATCATTTCTAGAGGATTATTTAATTACAGTAGACTCCGTTTAATTAGGTCATCGGATAATTGGGACCACCTCTTAATTGAGCCATTTTTAATAAGACGATTTCAATTATAGGTAAAATATCACCGCTTTATTGGGACAAAACATCGGCTAATTGTGCCAAAACTTTCTGCAACTTAATGTAAAAAACTATGAGACCCGGTGTCAATCGAATAACCTAAGTATCTGGTACCACGCCTGTTTCTCAACCAGAAGCATGAAACCGCATCAAAAAGGTTAGTCGCTTTTTTTTTTTTTTTTTTTTTTTTTTCCACAAAAAGGAAATGGAGAAAGTCCTTAGGCGTCCTAAAGAAGTGCGCTAATTATGTTGGTCGTAGTTTACAACGAGTGTGACAATGCATACTTGATTCTTACCTGCTAAAAAAATTGACGTAAAAACATATTCTGATTCATTACTCATTTCGTTTTTATCAGTAAAATTTATACAGTACACAAATAGTTATTTTAATTTGTTTCATATTGTATATTTCTTATATTAAAACACCTATTTAATAAATATACTTTTTAAGAGTAAAATTAATCGTATTTTTTTTTAGTCCATCATTAAATTAATAGACGGGTATAGACTATACCCGTCTATTAATTTAATTTAATTTAACTATACCGTATAGTTTCACCTAAATGCACCTGTTAACTGGGTTTCCCCTCAAAAATGTCTAATATATGAGATCAATTATCATACATGTACGGCAGCCCGGTGATTAGGCGTATTTAGGCATTTTTTATTTGCATTTACACGTGGTCTCCGCTTAATTGGGTCCTCCGCCTAATTTTGGACAAAAACTTTCCCTTTATGTCCCAATAAAACGGAGTCGACTATATTTATCATGTAATCATTAATTACAGATAGTAAAAACAAGAAGTAACAGAATAATTGAAACCAAATTCAACTGTCATAATTAGAGATAATTATCAGTTTTGTAAAATATCTATGTCATGTAAATACAATATCAGTCGAAGTTGTTTTCCAATCTTCTTTTACTACTACTATCCATAATTAATAACTACATGATAAAAATTTAACAGTCATCTTCCAGCGTAGATTCTCATATATTTTTCTTCTTTTTAGCCCTGATGAAGATCCGCAGGTAGGGACCGACACGTTGGCTTTCCAAAATAAAAAATCTGGTGCGTGCTCGCAACACAAAACTTTCACTTACAAACTTACTTAGATTAGAAATTAATGCGTTTTCTTAATTGCCACTTCTCAAATGAACAGAACGGCTTTAATTATGAACAATGGTCTGTCATTAAAGGCGTACTCCGCATACGTTGGCTCAACGAGTTTTATAAGTTCACTGAAAATTTTTCTCCTCTTTATGTTTTCTTTATTTTTATCATATCTCATATTTAGCCATTTCTTATTTTTAGGCGTAACAAGAAACAGTTAATTTCTCCATGTAAACAAAAACAAAGGTACTTCATAAGAAAGAAACAAACAAACAAAGAAGGCCCCCCCCAAAAAAAAAGCTCCCTCAGAACATTTTAACAATGATAAAGCTTACCTGATATTAAAGTAAACCTAATTTTCATTAAACATGACGAATTTGATAAAAATCGTTAAAGCCGTTTTTGAGATAATCGAAAAAAAGGTAAAAATTGGAAAAAAAAAGTCATGAAATAAAGTGCCCCCTCAGTTGGACCAATTTTGATGAAATGTTGGCTTTTACATACTTGGTATATACATACATCAAATACCCAGTTTCTTCAAAATGGTTAAAGCCGTTTTTGAGTAAATAAAAAATATGTACACGTGAAATTGGTACAAAATTTATTAAGTAAAGTCCTCCCTCCGGTTGATCAATTTTGATGAAATTTTACAGTCGTATCTCGGGAATATACATACAATATATACTCAGTTTGATCAAAATCGTTAAAGCCGTTTTTGAGTAAATAAAAAAAACACGTGAAAATGATACAAAATTTATTAAGTAAAGTCCCCCCTCCGGTTAATCAATTTTGATGAAATTTTTACAGTCATATCTCGGGCATCTAAATAGATCAAATACTCAGTTTAATCAAAATCGTTAGAGCCGTTTTTGAGTAAATCGAAAAAAAACGTAAAAAGTTATTAAATAAAGTACCCCCTTCCTTTGAGCAATTTTGATGAAATTTTTGCTGTCACATTGCGGGCATATACCTACACTAAATACCCAATTTCAGGTTCCCACGGTTTATAGTTTTTGAGCTAGTCTGTTCACACACACACACACACACACACACACACACACACACACACACACACAGAGACCATTTCGCGGGACTGGGTTATTTCGACTCAGGGGGTCCCAAAACGTGTATTTCCGTTGAAAACGGAAGTCGAAATTTTTCACGATCGCAATACTTCCACTTACTATATATTTCATATATAGGTAAGTGAAAGTAAAAAAGATGAAACTGAAAATCCTGACTATTAATCTACCTAGATGAATATTAAACACCTCTTCATACTCCTCAATATTTTGAATTATTTACAGTTATATATTCCAACCTATGTATTATATACATTTAGTATATTATAGTTAACTTTATTCTAAAACATTTTAGCCATATAACTCAGATAATTTTACACTAAACTTTTAATTCTTTACTAACCATTTAGTAATATTTTAGAATGGGGCTAATGATAATGCAATAAATAGATTAAAAATATTTCAAATTGAGACTAAATGACAAAACTCCTATTGAATACTTGAAGTGTAAGAGAAACATATTTAAATATATATATTAAACAAAAAAAAAAATATCTAAAAACTTAAACTGTATACTGAATAATATTTTTAAAAAAGTGAGAAACCATATTAATGAACTACATGTAAACAATTTTATTATTATAAATTCATAACAAAAACTTTGCTCTGGATAATAGTATCAAGTCACTTGAAATCGATATTTTATTTTTTATTAATTGATTATGATTAAAATAAATTACCTTTATTGCGATATCTTAAGAAAAAGCTCTTACCTGAAAAAAGAAAAAAAAACAAAAATTAATTTTTGAGGATAAACAGAAAAAATACTTAGCTTATTATACAAAATTATATAAGTTTTATGTGCGAACTTCTTATACTACCTCCTTTAAAGTAAACTAAAATTGCCTTAATGAAAAATACAATATGCTGTAGATGAAACTATAGCAGATAATGGTAGGGACCAAATATAGCATATTAAATTTCCTATTACTAAAATGAATTATTTCCTAGTCATTGCAAAATTTGGCCTTTACTTATATGCTGAAGATTAAAACTAATTTGTGGATGGAATTTCATATTACCAAATCCTGATGTCTGAAATATTTTGATAACATCTAATCTTGCTTAAAAAGTTGATATTTGTATATATGTACATACCATAGCCGAAAAATCTGAGGGAAGAGTGAAGACAGAAGGTGTGTTGTTGATACCGTTTTGAAAGGTTTCACTACCTTATCGATCCACTAAACTAGATTTGGAGGAGGCTACTTATACTCTACACTTTAGACTTTACAATACTGTATACTTTGAGCTTGTCCGATTGCATGTTAAGTACGGAGGAACTCAGGAAATATAAATCGACTTGACTATGGTGACACATCACATGTTATTTCTTGTTCTGTGTAGAACTACATCTACTTACATTCAAACAGTTAAATCTAATAATTCAGAAATTAAATCATGGTTGTTTAGGTAGACAAGGTGCAATAGCTCTCTGTCAAAACTATATTTGTCAGTGAAGATCCAAAATGTCTATGACCTGATCAATAGAAAAACCATTATTGTAATTTAGATTTGTGAAAAATTGTAATTCAGGAAAATTTATGTAAATTGTAAAACAAGTATTGTGTACGTAACTTATAGAAAATAAAAAATAATTTTTAAACTATTTTATTAGAAGATAAAAGATTCAACCACGGCCGGGAATCGAACTCAGGTCCTCTGCATCTACGTCGCAGCGCTCTTACCACTGAGCTAACCGTGAGTCCGCTCCGATCTTGATCGAATCTTTTTCTTCTGAGATCCCTCCCTCCAGGTCTCGCCACATTGTAGTGAAGTACCGGGGGGCTGAAAAATTGTCCAGACAGACGGGATCTAGTTGACATACGTCAAATATATACATTGTATGTTGTTATGTAGTAATTAGTTATCGTTAGATAATTAATTTATAATTTTTAAATTATTTTATTAGAAGATAAAAGATTCGACCACGGCCGGGAATCGAACCCAGGTCCTCTGCATCTACGTCGCAGCGTCCCGCAGCATTCCCGGCCGTGGTCGAATCTTTTATCTTCTAATAAAATAATTTAAAAATTATAAATTAATTATCTAACGATAACTAATTACTACATAAAAAATAATTGATATCGAGGGTGGCAAAATTAATACCGAGTATTATTAAATGTCCCCTGGCTCCGGGTTTCGTACTTGCTGCCTTCGGGTTATCATTCATTTGTTTGAATGTCAGGTTCGCCGCCTATTTTCTAACGCTACCGCGTAACCCGATATTAATATATTTGTTATAGGACATGATTATATTTTAATATAATTGTGGATATTGTTGAAATATAAAAAACGGGTTTACTATATTATTATCCTCCCCATATACAAACTTTGCCATTAGACTATTATCGGACCTAACAAAGGATTTAGATGTCTCTAAGACAAGAGGATCAATCAGAGCGGTGGCTACTAACTGGCAACAAGCCACCAGCACAAAACTGTTCATTAACTATTGTGTGTGCTTCCGAACAGCTGTTCTGTCGAGGCTGCCTGCTGTCTTGTACGGCAGTCCTATAATCCATCTTAGCTCTTCCCATGTCCGTTTCCCAAGTGTACCCGTTGAAGGAGAATAGAAGTATAAACTATCTCAGGTCAGGAACCGAATGATAATATACAGTCGTGGTCATAGAAATTGCATCACCTATGATTGTTATCTTTTCAATCCTAAATGGGTATACCAGTAAGGGATTTCATGTGTTTACCTACTAGCATTAGAGATAGATTTTATCAGTGACATAGTTTAGTTGGTTCTAGAGTGGCTAATATTAAACATGTTATTTCCTATTATTATGTCCGATAGAAGGAGTTTCAAACAAATGTCAAAGAATGAAAAAGTTAAAATAGTGGCATTTTCTGAGGCTGGACTTTATTCGCGGGAGATAACAAAGAGAATGAGGTGCAACCGGTCCACTGTGGTGAGAATAATAAAAAAAAAAAAATCCTTCTCGGGGATCTACCGAGCGAAAGAAAGGGACTGGAGGGAAAAGGAAGACAGGTGAGCGTTTAGATCGCATGATGATGAGATTATCATCAGAAAATCGCTTCGAAACTGCAAAGGAAATATCTAGAGATCTAGCAGATAGCAATTTAGCAGAAGTAAGTCGAGAAATAGTTGGCAGAAGATTAAGAGAAAAAGGTTTATGGGCAAGAATACGAGCTAACAAGCCATTTCTTAACAAAAAAATGAAACAATCTCGCCTAAATTGGGTGCAGAATTTTGAAAACTGGATGACTAATGATTGGTGGAAAGTAATGTTTTTGGATGAAAGTAAATTCAACATCTTCAGTTCTGACAGTGCTCCATACGTAAGATGTCGGTCAAATGAAAGATTTGACAAATCTTGTATGTTAGGAACAGTGAAACATCTGGCAAGTATGATGGTCTGGGGATGTTTTTCTTACTTTGGAATTGGCCAGATATACTTTACAGATGGGACGGTTAATGCAGAAAAATATAAAAAAAATTTGAATTGAGTTTATTTCCCTCAATGAATTTCCACGTTACATACTGCGGAGACTTCATTTTTCAAGATGATTGTGCTCAGTACCATAGTGCCTAATGGGTAAGTTAATTATTTATTTAAAAAAATGTCTGAGCTGTAAGATGCATATGTTTTTATTACCTTTACCAATTTTTTTTGGATTGGTAAAGCAGTTTTTAACAGAAAACGGGATCTCTACGCTGCCATGGACTTACTTCTGCTAAATTGCTATCTGCTAGATCTCTAGATATTTCCTTTGCAGTTTTGAAGCGATTTTCTAATGATAATCTCATCTTCATGCGATCTAAACGCTCACCTGTCTTCCTTTTCCTTCCAGTCCCTTTCTTTCGCTCGGTAGATCCCTGAGAAGGATTTTTTTTTTATTATTCTCACCACAGTGGACAGGTTGCACCTCACTCTCTTTGTTATCTCCCGCGAATAAAGTCCAGCTTCAGAAAATGCCACTATTTTAACTTTTTCATTCTTTGACATTTGTTTGAAACTCCTTCTATCGGACATATAATAAGAAATAAGGTGTTTAATATTAGCCACTCTGGAACCAACTGCACTATTAGTCTCTGATTACATCTATCTCTAATGCTAGTAGGTAAACAAATGAAATCCCTTACTTGTACACTCATTTAGGATTGAAAAGATAACAATTATAGGTGATGCAATTTCTATGACCACGACTGTAATATTGCAGCAAAAATGTCGGTTTAAATAGTTTTCATTAGAAAAAAATTATTATGGGTATAGTTGCTGTTAACCATATTGGGGTAATAACCAGGACAATCTCAACTTTAATATTTATTGCTTATTTACAACGTTTCGGCTATGTCACCATTTTCAAATCTCAAGATAAAACCGAAGTTTCAAGAAAGTGCTAATTTTCTTCTATATTTCCTTTTGTTTTAAAGTTTTTCTGTTATTGAAACTACCATACAACTACCGGAGCGAAGCCGGGCACCCTAGCTTGGTATACATAAATCCAATATACATAACATATACATAAATGTATATGGATATGGAAGTAAAATGTATGGATGCACGAAAATATTATAATATATTCAAAAACGTTTTGTAATTTAATTTAAACTATTTTATTTAATAGTAATATATAATATTTAATAGTAACAATTTAATAGGAATAATTTAATAGTAATAAAATCAATTTTATTAACATAGAAATAATTACAGTAGCTTGAAGTACTAGAAACGCAAGAGGGGGTAATTTGTAGAAGTGATTAAATTAGTTAACTGTAAGAGAAATTTGTTGGGAGTGTAATTGGAGGAGGTAATTGTAGGGTGGGTCTGCACCGCAATGTTCTCATCTACCTCGAGGCTTATATCTATTATTAAATACTATAAATCTTATATTACAATAATAATATGAATAATTAAGTTTAATAGTTGAGGATAATAAATTTTTATTAAATATAAAAAGGTAATAAAAACAATATATTTACGGTAACATATAAGCCGTTGGCTAGGGTTTATTTCGTTGTATGGATATATTGCACGAACAAGTTTCAAATATTTAGCATATAAAAAAATAAAAAAATGAGTAAAGCTGACGTCCATTGTTTATGAAAAACGAAAATAACTAAATAGGCAATGTGATATAAAAATTTTAATTTAGCATTTTATAAAATTATAATCAACGATACAAATTTGTATCCAAAGTATCTATTTTCCTTCATAGATTATTTAAGTATTTCGCCCAAGTAACCTTCTTAAATGTACTTAGGTGTACTGAATACACAAAAGCATTGAAAATTAGGTGCTGAATCCTACCTCAGAACCAGGAAGGTTCGCTTTTGGATAGCTTTCAATGTTGGTCAGGGATTCCATAGGATCTAGCCGGGAGGAACTTCCACCGAATTATTAGCTCCCAGGATATTAATAACATAACCTATGACAATATTAATAGTAATATTGCGGCCTTTGATAATAATATTATATTTTCCGCTGGAAAGTTAGCTAGGATGTAGATATGCTATTGCTTTATTAAATATTAATACAAATATAAAAATCTGGTAGAATGCGCGCAACACACAACTTAACGATTAATTAGATCAGAAATTAACATGTTTTGATAACTACGTAAAGGCCATACCTTGAATTCACACATTTTTCCACATCCATTTACTTATTTCTGTTTTTATTTGCTGACTGAAGAACACTAATTTTTACTTTCACTTACCTATATATGAAATATATAGTAAGTGGAAGTATGGCGATCGTGAAAAAATTCGACTTACGGTTTTCAACGGAAATACACGTTTTGGGGTCGTCTGAGTCCAAATAACCAAGTCCCGCGAAATGGTCTGTGTGTGTGTGTGTGTGTGTGTGTGTGTGTGTGTGTGTGTGTGTGTGTGTGTGTGTGTGTGTGTGAACAGAATAGCTCAAAAACTATAAACTGTGCGGCCCTGAAATTTGGTATTTAGTGTATGTATATGCCCGCGATTTGACAGCAAAAATTTCATCAAAATTGCTCAAAGGGAGGGAGTACTTTATTTAATAACTTTTTATGTTCTTTTCGATTTTCTCAAAAACGGCTCTAACGATCTTGATTAAACTGAGTATTTGATCTATTTATATGCCCGAGATACGACTGCAAACATTTCATCAAAATTGATCAACCGGAGGGGGGGATTTACTTAATAAATTTTGTATCATTTTCACGTGTTTTTTTATTTACTCAAACAAGGCTTTAACGATTTTTATCAAACTGGGTATTTGGTGTATGTATATGACAAAGATGTGATAGCCAACATTTCATCAAAATTGGTCAAATGGAGGGGGCACTTTATTTCATTACTTTTTTCCAATTTTTACCTTTCTTTTAATTATCTCAAAAACGGCTTTAACGATTTTTATAAAATTCATGTTTAATGAAAATTAGGTGTTCTTTAATATCAGGTAAGCTTTATCATTATTAAAATGTTCTGAGGGTGCTTTTTTTTTTTTGATTAGGGGCCTTTTTTGTTTCCTTTAAAGTACCTTTGATTTTGTTTATATGGAGAAATTAACTGACTCTCGTTACGCCTAAAAATAAGAAATGGCTAAATATGAGAGATGATAAAAATAAACAAAACATAAAGAGGAAAAAAAAGAAAAATATTCAGTCAACTCATAAAACTCGTTGAGCCCACGCATGTGGAGTACGCCTTTAATGACAGACCATTGTTCATAATTAAAGCCGTTCTGTTCATTTCCAAATTTCCAATCTAAGTAAGTTGGTAAGTGAAAGTTGTGTGTTGCGCGCACGCACCAGTTTTTTTTAATTGTTAAATTGTTGTTTTTACTTGAGATGATCCAGGAATGCATACTCCATCGCGTCTCATTTTATGATTTTCTATGAGGTAGTTGAAAACTTCATTTAGTTACCTAAGAAAAAAATAATTTCCAGTAGTTTCAAAAAACGTTTCACTCTTTTCCAAGAATTCTTGAATGTAATTAAACATGACGAGGGGGTCACTTGTGAGGTAGTGGTTAGCATAGCAACATGCTATACTAAAGGTCTTTGGTTCCGGTCCCGCAGTGGCCCTAGGATTTTTTAATGGGAGTATAAAATCCTTGTCTATGCCGTCCGTCGGATAGGAGGTAAAATGGAGGTCCCGAGACTGTATGATGTCACTTACTTGTGAAAGATCCCTATCCTAATTATACCTGGATAGGCAAAATTTTGGACGTCCACTGTAGCATCGTCCGAGCCTTAGTGGCATAAAGTGACGTTAAACAAATAAACATCTGGTGTCATATATATATCATAAATAAATGCAGGAAGGATCTTACTAATGGTGAACCTTCTTCAAATCTACATAACTTTAACTACCTATTGATATTCAGTAAATTAGCTGAAGCATGCAGCGTTTATGTTGATTTTTATTTAATTTTATAATTTATTCAATTGATTATTTAACATAAATCTTTATAGAGGAGGTTTAGTAAAAACCATCGTGTAAAAACCATAAAGGATAAAGTGTGTGATTCAATCCAAGGTGAATTATTTAGGTTAAAAAAACAAGCGGATCAGGAGGTGGTTGAAAATACCTTTTTTATTGAATAAAATTAGTGACCCATGTTAAGTAGTCCTAAACCTGAAAGAAATATTAAAAAAGCATTAAATTTTATGTTTGTCAACATAAACCCGCTGTACTATAATTTTATATCCGTGATAACGGTTTGGCTGTTCCGTTTTATTTTCAATTTGTTTTAATTTATTTATTTTTTATGAGCGTTTCCCTGGCTAGGGACATAACCATACCACTTCGATATGCAAGGTATCGATCACAATACGATATTTTTTCGAAGGCATCGATACTGGATATTATAGGAAGAAAAGTATCGATACCGAGTCAACAGAATTATATTATAATGAAGCTCAGCGAACCCAAAGGTTCGATGCCGACACGACAACTCTCCCCCTCTGTCCACCGACCGCCATCCAGATCTGCCTTCGTCGAGAAGCTCTCTCAGTCGGTCCCGTGGTTATAAATCTTTTAGGAATTTGTTCAGCACCAAGTTTCTTAATTTTACATGCCAAATCTATTCGCCGCGCTGCCATCACCTCTATGATATTAACTGGATACAGTTCACTCAATTAAGCATTGCGTAACCGCCTTAATTCTTCGGTCGAAATATTCTACGCATTACCTCAGCCTTTGCTCAGGGAACAAGAACTGCTCATATTCAAATAAACAGGAAAACAAATCATGCATTGCAACCCGGTAGAAGAAGTATCCACCAAACCAATTTGATTGGTGCATGCCATACTTAACTCTAAGTGTAACGGAGAATTCTATATGCAGTATTTTTATAGTAAAGTAATTTTTAAAGCACTACCATCCTACATGAGAGAGCTTTCACGACATCTTGAAAATATACTTGAAGAAGATGTGATGCAGCGGGCCGGAAAACGTTCACGAAATTACAGCCCCTTGTGGAGAGGAAAATTGCGCGCGCTAAAGAGCGATTTAGGCGGGAGCTGGAATCAGCAGTTTTATAATCAGCTGATCCCCAACTCCTTTGGAAGGCAGCTCTCTGGATTTAGTACCTACCTACCTCTATGGCCGCTGGTACCTACCTCTATGGCTGTGAAGTATATTAAGATATATTGCATCGTCTCCCCTCCCCCCTTTTTAATATGTTTATATTTCAATATGAGGTATATACGAGGGCATGTCGAAAAGTTCTCGGCCTGACAATGAGGGAGGGAATTAATATTGCGGACTAATCCCTTATCATGTTTACCTATTCAATAGTTATATCTAGACAAACTTTTTTAATCCTACCGTCTCTTGTCTATTATTAATAATACTTTTAATTAATCTAATCTTAATTTGTGGCTGACCACCATTTTAAATTATTTTTAAATAATTTATTTTTTTGAAGAGAAAAGATTTGGCTCCGCCAGGAGTCGAACCCGGGTCTCCCGCGTTACATGCGCGGATGCTAACCACTACACCACAGAGCTCGGCTCAAGGCAGAGCAAATAGGAGGAAGGAAGAGGAAGGATTTGCTCTGCCTTGAGCCGAGCTCTGTGGTTTACTGGTTAGCATCCGCGCATGTAACGCGGGAGACCCGGGTTCGACTCCCGGCGGAACCAAATCTTTTCTCTTCAAAAAAATAAATTATTTAAATATAATAATTTTAGTTTTACCATTTAGTTTAAGCCATTAAAATGAGTAGCATTGAGTACAGAGCTGTGATGAAATTTTTAGTTAAGGGAGGAAAAAAGCCTTTAGAATTTTTTAAACGTGAAACACAGTGAAAAGCCACCTTTCAAGTTAAAGTCACACCCTCTATTGGAAAAATCATGGCCTCAATTTTTTGGATTCAGAAGGAATCCTGATGATTGATTACAAAGACAAAGGCATAACTTTCAGAGGAGAATAGGTACTATTGTAATGTTTCGACCCGTTTAAGAAAATCTCAAATGAATGCTGCTACATGACTATGCTCTGCTTTGATGTGGTCGACCATCCACCCTACAGCCCAGATCAAGCCCCTAGTGACTACTTTCTATTCCCAAACCACAAAAAGGAGCTCATGGGAAGGCGATTTGAAGTTAAAGAAGAAAATTATTATTTGGGGGAGTACCTAAGTATCGAGGTACATTACATCGAAAAGTAATGTTTTTATTTCATTCCCTAGTATGTCAGGCCGAGAACGTTTTGACCTTCCCTCGTAAGAAAAATAAATGGCGATGACAGAAATATAAACTAACTAAAGAGCACTTCAAACGTTTCTAAAAATAAATAGAGCATAAACTTAAAAGTTTTTCAGGCAACTTTACGAAACTAAGTATAGCGTAGTATCGGCGGGAGAATGTCGATACTTTCTATATATCGGATAAATATTATTGATAATGATATCAGTAGTACCGGAAGTAAACTATCGATTGTTACAAGTATCGAATCTTGGGTGGCGGGATGGCCGAGTGGCTAAACGCGTTAGAAAATACGCGTTGCCACTGAGAACCGGACAGATGATTTTGAGAACCAGAAGAGGGCAAGTTCAAAACCCGGAGCCAGGGGAAATTTAATAATACTCGGCATTAATCCCACACCCTCTCCCCTGGCCCGGGAAACCCCGTATAGCCTAAACGGCGAGTAAGGGGTGGACCCAAAAAAAAAAAAAAAAAATTGTATCGAATCTTGGACTACTTTCAAGAACAAGTATAAGCTCTGCAGTGTCTTTGATGATTCTATCTTCCCACCTGCTTTTTGGCCGACCAAGAGATCTTTTCCCAACTATTGAATTATTTATTGTCGTGTAGAGGCTCCCTGATGGATTGATTTGGTCTCTATATCCTGCCAATGTGATGCTCTTCCCCCCTGTGATATACGGACTGTCCAGTTCTTGTCGATTACTCTTATTCCTGGAATCATCTTCCATAAACGATATTGACTCTACGGTGTTTTACAATTGTTCAGTGTGTTTTTCCTAATCTATTCGCTATTAAGGGAACATTAGGGACACACATAAAGTTCATAGAATGCACTATTGAATACCTTGGATAACACCTGGCTGTAACTGTTGTCCTTACTCAGTAAAACAAACATCTGCTAATTGATTTTGAGTCCGAATAGTGCACCTGGCCAACTGAACTGTTACACTACATGGGTGGTCCTTTCTGATAATACATTTTACATCAACGGGATAAAGTCCTTTGGTTCCAGAATATTTTAATTCTTTTTATCGCCATGAAACTTTGGGAAGTTATTGAGAACACTGTTGATGCAAATATGTAAAAAAAATAAACAATAGAGAGAAACCTAAAACATGGATAAACACTACCTGATCATATTCTAAAAATATAATATTTAATCCAATATCCAATTCATGTACCATCTGAAGAACAGTATACATCTCATAAAACATATTTAAAAGAAAATGTATACATATGTGTTCTACATCCTGACGATTCATACGACTAGGGGAATATTTCAGACGATATATATTATTTTAAGGCTTGTAGTATATATAATATGTATAGATAATATCGAAAATACGCAAATACAAAGAGTGTACGTAGGGCGACAGACTGGAAGCGGACCAACTGCTGCCGACAGCTGTAAGGACACCTTCACCCCTTCATTCATCCAACACTGACTGTCTATTTATATCTTTATAGGATCTGTTTGTAGCTCATCAGGTTCGATTCATCTGTTGGTTTGAATCACTTCGAAACCAAGTTCTAGGGTATTGGTTCCCAAACTGGGGGGCGCCCCCCAAGGAGGCATGAAGACGAGTCAGGGGGGCGCGATACTAGTTGCTTATTTAAAAAAATCTCACTTAGTAAAAAATGTAAAAATGAGATTAAACAATTCATTAAAAATTTGATTTAATTTGAATTTATTAAAACTATATAATTTATAGTATATTTATAGAATTTATTCCAAAACATTTGGAAAACCTCACTAAAGAGTTCAAAAAATACTTCCTAAACACTTGTGACGAAAATGTTTACAGATCGTCAACATAGACTCCATGCCAGAAGCACTGCAAGAAGAAGGTTTGAAAATAAAAAATCATTCATCTGCCAAGTACAGTGACAGTCAAAAGTTTAGACTCACTTGCATTTAATTCCCAATATTCAAGTTTAAAAAAATAATTGTAACGAAAGAGATAACATTTCAAAAATTATTTGATTGTTTTGAATACAATCTATACAACTAAAGATGATATTCTATTTGTTTGTTCTTTATAGATATCCATACCGTTTGTCCTAAATTCTCCAAATTTCGCTTAGTGGTTCTTTCTTACCAGGTGCGAACACCTGTCCATATTAAAATTCCATCACTACAGCTAATCTTTGGGTATATTCTTTATTGTTATAAAAATCGTTATGATCTCGCTTAACATTAGATTTTTACGAAATCAATCGTTGGAGTAAAAAAAAAATCTCATTTCTGTCCGAACGAAATTTTCTTAACCCACGGCTTTTCTCATTCCCTGGGTGAAACCGGGATATACAGTTAGTTATAAATGAATTAAAAATAAAATTATATTTGTTATGTTGTTCAATAAATAAAATTTTGTTATTTATTTATTTTACAAAATCTAAGGGTGAATCTAAACTTATGACTGGTAATGTGTAACTCTGAAAAAATGGAGAAACCATCATTTTGGATAAAATACTTCAATCGGTATTATCGCAGGAAGCTCTTCGATTAGATTTGCATTTTGCAAGCACTTACTTGTGCGAATAAGCATTTTCAACTCTTGTGATGATAAAAACAAAGTATTGGAACAAACTTAATGTTACCAGTGACTTACGTTGTGCCCTTACAAAAATTCAACCGAGAATAGGCATACTTGTTAAGAAAATGCAAGCTCATCCATCTCACTAACTTATTTTTCTCTTACGAGTAGGTATTTCTTTAACTTAAATTGAAACTTATAATTTTGTGTCTTTTGACAGTGAAAATAAATATTTTGTTTTCAATACAATTCACAATGTTTTTTTAATATACCCATTGCCAATAGAATTTATCGTTTAAGGGGGGGGGCGTGGGAGGCTTTATGGAGGGGGCTGGGTACAAAAAAGTTTGGGAACCAATGTTCAAAGGCAAAATTATCATATTGAAAATGCTTAAAAAACTTGGTCCAAGAAACACTATTTCCTTTAAATTAAACTCAAATTTCAATACAACACTACTTACAAAATGAGTTATGTAAGTGGACCCCACAAGATAAGGGATGGCTGGTTAGAAGATAGAAGATATAATTCCTCGAAATATTTAAACGTTTGCAATGTGCACTGCTCATATTTCCCGATAAGGTTGATGCAATAATATAAATAATTAAGATAAATGGGAATGAGCTCATTTCGAGATAGAGAGGTCGAAACGCGACCAAACCTTACCTCATCCAATTGATAAGCAATTCTATCTTTAATAATTATGAAATTTTATTGTTTTATGAAAAGGGAATAAGCACCATCTTTGTGATTTATATCCAATACAAAGTTATATCAGCTGTTACTGAAGCTATCAAGTTGAAGATTAATGTTTGTTGTTTATCCTAACAACTGAAATAATTAACAGAGAAATAGTGAAGTCATCAATCGCGTATCTTTAGTATAATTTATAACTTTAGTATAACTGTATAAGTTAATTGTATGGATTATTTCGTTTCATCAAAATTCGGAAAGACCAACCAATCAAAAAGTTTTCAACAACTACATCGATAATTATAAAATCAGACGACTTGGAGTATTATGTTTGCATTGATGAATTATCACAAGTAAAAACTTCTATTTAATAATTTAAAAAAAAATAGTGTACTTAATACAAACATAAATAATTAAAAATCTGGTGCGATGCGCGCAACACACAACTTTAACTTACGAACTTACTTGGATTAGAAATCGTTGTGTTTCCATAATATGTAAACGCCATTCCTCAAGTTCACACATTTAAATATATACTTATATTTGTAGATCATAGCAAAATTTGGTAATTCTCAGCACTTTTCGATTCATTATTGCTAATTTATATATGAAGAGACTAATTTCATCAACAGTCGAGTTTTTTTAATGCTTGCTTGTTTTTTACTACGAATTGCTTTTTGCAAATACATCGTGAAGGGGAATCGATAGGTGTATTTTAAGCCGTTTTTGAGTAAACAAAAAAAAAAACGTGATAATGAGAAAACAGTTATTAAGTAAAGTGCCCCCTCCGTTTAACCAATTTTGATGGAATTTCGGCTGTCGCATCACGGTCATATACATACATCAAATACTAAGTTTGATCAAAATCGTTAAATCCGTTTTTGAGTAAATAAAAAAAAACTCATGAAAGTGGGACAACATTTATTAAGTAAAGTGCCCCCTCTAATTAATCAATTTTGATGAAATTTTAAGTGTCGCATCGCGAGCATATAGGTACACCAAATACCGAGTTTAATCAAATCGTTAGAGCCGTTTTTGAGAAAATTGAAAAAAACCTAAAAATTAGATAAAATTCTTTAAATAAAGTACCCCCTCCGTTTGACCCATTTTGATGAAATTTTTGCTGTCACATCGTGGGCATATACATACACTAAATACCCAATTTCAGGTCTGTGCGATTTATGGTTTTTGAGCTAGTCTGCTCACATACACACACACACACACACAGACCATTTCGCGGGACTTGGTTAATTGGACTCAGGGGACCCCAAAACGTGTATTTCCGTTGAAAACCGGAAGTCGAAATTTTTCACGATCGCAATACTTTCCTTACTATATGTATATTTCATATATGGTATAGGTAAGTGAAAGTAAAAATGTTTCAATTAGAGAAATGGCATTTAACAAAACACGTCAATTTTTAATCCAAGTAAGTTGGTAAGTGAAAGTTGTGTGTTGTGCGCATCGCACCACATTTTTTTCATATTACATCATGTCAGCATATTTGCTTATTACACTAGTGGATAGCAAATTTAATAAAAATGTCACATGTTATCATGTGTAAATAAATAAAAAAATAATATAATTATATATACATTGTTAGAGCCTAGAACATATAAGATAAAAGACAGAGCGGGAGATATAAGAAAGAAGGGTCCGGCTGATATTGGAGAGGCTACTGTGCCCGGCAACTGTTTGCTCCGACCTTCTTCGCTGAATATTTAACCTCTGCTCTCCTGTCCACTTTCTTTTCTTTATCTTCAGTCTATCCTCTCTCTCTGAGCAATTTATTTTTACATTTCCTTTAGTACTTCTTTTTTCTTAATATTATCATTTTACCATTTCTTTATATCTTCTCAATCTCATTTACAAGAACCGGGTATAGGGTAGGGATAGATGCTAATAGTTACAATAAGTCACTTATTTTTAACTAAAAAAATTATTTCAATTCTTTTTTACATTCACTTACATCTATATGAAATGTATAGTAAGGGAAAGTATGGCGACCGTGAAAAATTTCGACTTCCGGTTTTCAACGGAGTACATATTAATATGCCCGAGCAGGCATATTAAAGGGGGCACTTTACTCAATAATTTTTTTATTATTTTCACGTGTTTTTTTTTTATTTATTCAAAAACGGCTTTAACGATTTTGATTAAAGTACGGTATTTGATGTATGTGTATGCCAAAGATGTGACAGCCAACATTTCATCAATATTGGTCATACGGAGGGGTCACTTTATTTCATAACTTTTTTTCCAATGTTTACCTATTTTCGATTATCTCAAAAAAGGCTAAATGATTTTGATCGAATTCGTCATGTTTAATGAAAATTAGGACTTCTTTAATATTCGGTAAGCTTTATCGTTATTAAAATCTGTCATTATTAAAATATCATTATATGATCTGAGGGGGCTAAAATGGGGAAGGGGCATTTTTTGGTTTCCTATAAAGTATCTTTGTTTTTGTTTATATGGAGAAATTAACTGTCTCTCGTTGCGCCTAAAAATAAGAAATGGCTAAATATGAAATATGAAAAAAATCAAGTAAACAATTTGAGGAGAAAAAAGAAAAATATTCCGTCAACTCATAAAACACGTTGAGCCCACTCATGCGTAGTACGCCTTTAATGACAGACCATTGTTCATAATTAAAGCCGTTCTGTTTATTTAATGGAAATTGTTTGTTTCATGGTAACTAAATGAAAGTTTCAACAAGTACATAGAGAATTATAAAATCAGGCGACTTGGAGTAGTATGCTTGCATTGCCGAATTATCACAAGTAAAATCTTTTATTTAATAATAAAAGAAATTACATAGTGTTTTTTATAGAGCAAATGAAAACAAAAATAAGAAATGAATGTGGAAAAATGTGTGACTTTGAGAAGTGGAAATTAAAAAACACATAAATTTCTAATCTAAGTAAGTTGGTAAGTGAAAGTAGTGTGTTGCGCGCAAGCACCAGATTTTTTGTCATTATGACATTAAAATTCTCTAAAGCATAATTTTTGAATATTTTTTATTTTAGGAGAGAATATATTGGCCTTGGCTGTGATTTCTGATTTGATATGAAGAAAAATATCAATATTCAATATTCAGAACATCGATATTTTTAAACATCGACCTGAAAGCTAAACTAGGTAGAGCCTTGACTTATTTAAACATCGATATCGCATCCACAGTGGAACCATATTTAAGGTTAATATATTTAAACGATTCTTTTAGCAGCTGCATTAAACGATAATTATGAAATAGCGTTTTCTTAAAATTCTCAAATAATTAATGATATATTAAAGGTCCTACAAACTTGACGCCTGATGGGCATTTTCTGGTAGTATCTAAGAAGATGGATATTCTCCATTTTTCGAAAACTATAATATAGAATAAAGGATGCTTTTTGGAGAAACCTAAAATAATTTTAAACTTAATAGAAACATTAAAAAAAACAAAAAAAACAAACATCCTCGTATAACACACGTTTATACCCGCCATTGTTTACTTAATAAATGAAATCTCTATGCCGTTGCAAGCGCTCTGACTTCTGACGCTCGTATCGTTCACCATTTTGTATTCATTCGTATCAAGCTTAAATTTTCTGATTACAAAAAATATGCTACATGGTTCGTTTAAGGGTATCGATTTTTTGTTTTTTGGGTCCCACCTTCCTCGCCGTTTAGGCTATACGGGGTTTCCCGGGCACGGGAGAGGGTGGGGAATTGATGCCGCTATTATTAAATGTCCCCTGGCTCCGGGTTTTGAACTTGTGTTCTGCTTCTCTGGTTTTATACTTCCTGAAGTATCAGGGGATTTGATAAAATATTCATAAAAATAACTACTTAGACAGGTAGGTAGGTACTTGGCGAAATTTATCTTTTATTTTAAAACAGGCACGGAAGATGGTTGTTTAATGCACTACGAATAATTCCACTTTTTTATTTGTAATTTTTTTTTTTTTACTTTCACTTACCTATATATGAAATATAATAGGTAATAGGGTATAGATTAGATATAGTGGCGCTGCAAGAGGTCCGCTGGCCAGGGGAGGGTTCGTTGAGGGAAGGGAAGTACACTTTGTGGTACGGTGGGAGCGGAAACTATTGTTTAGGCACCGGATTTCTGATTAGAAATAGGTTACTTTCCGCGTTGAAGGACGTTCGATTTTACGGAGATAGGTTATCGGTAGCTATATTTCAGGGTCGGTGGTTTAAAATCGCGTTGATCAATATACACGCACCTACTGAAGATAGTGACGATGAATTTAAATGTGAATTCTATGAAAAACTTGAATCGATTTATGACAAACTACCGCGAAGCTACATAAAAATTATTCTGGGAGACGCAAATGCAAAGGTAGGGAGGGAACAAGTATATTATCCTACGATCGGTAGAGAAAGTTTACATGAATATAGTAATGATAACGGAATACGACTAATAAATTTTGCCACCTCGAAAAACCTAATAATAAAAGTACTACGTTTAAACATAAAGATATACATAAATATACTTGGACGTCTCCGGATTCGCAAACCCGTAATCAAATTGATCACGTCTTGGTTCAACGTAGGTGGCAAAATAGCGTAATTAATATTCGATCATATCGTGGGGCCGAATGCGGGTCGGATCATGAACTAGTAATCGCGAAAATTCGCCAGAGACTTATAATACAGAGGAAAAATGAGGCTGGTTTTAATTATGATAATTATAATTTGGAGAAGTTAAAAATTCCGACGGTTAGAAAACAATTCGAACTGGAAGTCAAAAATAGGTTTGAGGCGTTGGAATCGTCTGACGAGGATAACGAAGACATTGATAAGTTGTGGGAAGGTATCAGGGATAGTATAAAAGAGGTCGGTAACTCGTGTCTTGGAAAAAGGGAAAATAAAAATAAACCTTGGTTCGATGATGAATGTATTAACATGTGCGACAAAAGAAAAGCTGCTAAACTAGAAGCGTTAAATACTCCTAACGAAATCAATCTTGCTAACTTTCGAGCATCAAGAAAAGAAACAACTAAACTACTAAAATTTAAAAAGCGAGAATATCTCAAAAATAAAATAATAGCGATCGAAAGTAACAAAATCGAGAATAACGTCAAAGCCATGTACGAAGGCATAAACAGAATTCGTAAACGGTCGGGCCCGGTTACAACTGGAATTAGGGATGAAAATAACAATATCTTGGCCGATCCGGTGGACATCTTAAGACGGTTCAAGGATTATTTCGATAGTATTTTAAATACGGAAAATAATAATCTATCTTCCTCTTCGGAATACCAGAGTGCTGAACCGTTAGTAGTAGAACCGAGTAAAGAGGAGGTTGAAATAGCCATTGGAAAATTAAAATCTCATAAAGCAGCGGGAACAGATAATGTCCCTAGCGAACTAATCAAGGCATGCGGGGAAGCTGGGATATCAAAAATATTTCTTTTGGTTAAAAAGATCTGGGAACAAGAAAAGATACCCGAAGAGTGGAAAGAGTCTATTCTCATTCCGATTCACAAAAAGGGATCAAAAACGGATTGCAATAACTATCGTGGAATCTCACTCCTTCCAGTTTGCTATAAAATATTTACGTTAATCCTAACTAGTCGAATCACTGAATACGCCGAGGAAATTATCGGAGAATATCAATGTGGTTTCAGGCGAAACCGATCAACCGTAGACCAAATATTCTCTCTTCGCCAAATATTAGAGAAAAAATTAGAATATAACGGTATCGTACATCAGCTTTTTATCGATTTCAAAAAGGCATATGACTCTATTAACCGCCAAAAGTTGTATAACATTCTGGTCGAGCAGGGAATACCAAAAAAATTAGTAAACTTAGTAAAAATGTGTATGACTGAAACGTTCAATAAAGTTAGAATCGGTAATTATTTTTCTGAGAAGTTCGAGGTCCGCTCTGGTTTGAAACAAGGAGATTCTCTCTCACCTGTTTTATTTAATTTAGCGCTGGAATATGCCATTAGGGAGGTGACACGTACCGGAAAGGGTTTGAATTTGGGAGGGAATATACCCGTGCTCGGATATGCCGATGATTTGGTAATGCTTGGGGAGGACGTGGAAACCATAGAAATGAACACAAAAACGTTGATGAAAGCCGGACAAGAACTTGGACTGGAAATGAATACGGATAAGACAAAATATATGGTTAGTCGTAGAAGTGGTGAGGATTTCGCTGATATCAGTGTAGGGGGGAATACGTTTGAACAGGTAGAGAAATTTAGATATTTAGGGGCGATGGTAACTAGAAAAACGAAATCGATGAGGAAATTAAGGCTAGATTAAAAGCCGGTAATGCTTGCTACTTTTCAGTCGCGAAATTGCTTAGCTCCCGCCTTCTGTCCCAAAACTTAAAAATTAGGGTCTACAAAACTATTATTCTTCCAACGGTCGTTTACGGATGCGAAACTTGGCCGCTCACATTGAGGGATGAGCAACGGCTTAGAGTTTTTGAAAATAAAGTACTGCGTAGAATATTTGGACCGAAGAGGGATGAAATAACGGGAGAATTTAGACGCTTACACAACGCCGAACTGAGTGAACTTTACCCAGTAAATATAATTGACGTGATTGCAGCAAGACGAATAAAATGGGCGTGTAAAATTGCAAAACTTGGCTGCGAACGTATTCCGAAAAGATTAATAAGCGCGGTGCCGAATGGCAAACGTCCGAGGGGCAGGCCGAGACGGAGGTGGGAGGATTGCGTTAGGGCGGATCTATCGAAGTTGGGTCTGGAAGACGTTCGATGGATGGAGGCGTGCAAGGAGCGAGTGGTGGTGTCGGCATCGAACCTTCGGGTTCGGTAAGCCTTTATTATTATTATTATTATATATGAAATATATATTAAGTGTTACTTTCACTTACCTATATTTTATTTATTTATTTATTTATTCTTCCTACCTTGCCTCTTAAGGCAATACGGATTTGCAGCAGTGAGAAGATTCTGAGAATCAACTCACTGCCGCAACGTGGCATAAAATAGCAGTTTAATCACTGATGTGTTATTCTGTTCACTGGTGTGTACTTATGTTCACTGATGTGTTCTTCTGTTTCTTGGTGTGTTATTCTATCTTCTCCTCAGTCCGGCGGTCTTCCCGGAGCAGCTCCAGCTGTCCGTCCCAAGGTGAAGTGATCCTGGCCAACTGCTTCCTTCCACCCATACACAAAGGATTTGAAGAACGGGTAGTTCTCCTTCACCATCAGCTGAGGTAGATCGGTAGCAGTCAGGGCGTAGAGCCCTGTCTCTCTCAGCAGCTTGGCTCTCAGTGTCTCATAGGCAGTACAGGTCAGTAAAACGTGTTCAGCGGTCTCCGGTTCCCTACAAGTTGGGCATAGGGGATCAATGTCTTTACCATGTTCTACGAGCTTGGCTCGGAAACCCCCATGCCCCGTGAGGAACTGTGAGATCCAATAGTCAGGGACAACCCATGTGGCTTTTAGCCTGGAATCAACGGTAGGGAAGTATTTCCTTAGGGTAGCCCCTTTTATTGTCGTCACCCATCGCTGGCTCCAATTTTGTATGGTATTCTCCCGAATAATACTCCTCCATCTTCGTGGGTCTTCACCTATCCTCACTCGAAGGTTTACCGGTAGGTCCGCAATGCCTTCCCTCTTCACCTTGTTTCTGAAGTAATCTTCTCGCAAGAGGAGGTCAATTGGGATTGCTCCTGCTAAGACCTGCACTGCCTCGTGAGATACTGTTCTGTACGCTCTGGTGACTCGCAGCAGAGCCATCCGCTGAATCGTCGCCAACTTCTTGTTCTGTTGGTGCGAGAGGTGTTGACTCCATGCTGGGGACGCATATCTCAGGATACCTAGAATCACTCCTTTGTAGATGGTCAGTGTGGCTGGGTACCTAAGACCCCAAAAGGCGCCCCCAATGCGACAAAGCCCATTAAGAGCTAAGGCCACCCTATTTCTTATGTATTCCAAATGAGGTGTTAAATTGAATTTTTGTCCAAACTTGATGCCAAGGTAGGTAACAACCTCATTTGGACTTATCCTTTCTCCCTCAATATTAAGAGCAATAGGGTGGGCCCTATCGGTCTTGCCCCTCAAAAGAATGGACTGTGTTTTGGCAGCCGCCATTCTTAACTTCTTTCTCTCGCACCATCGAGCTACTATGTTGGCGCACCGTTCGGCTTCATGTTTTAGTCTGGCTCTGCTGTTCGAAGCCACAACGACGGCTAGGTCATCGACATAAGCCGTGGCCGGGAACCGCTCCTCTTCCAGAACTCCCAGCAACTCGTCAAACACTAGTTTCCACAGAGCAGGGCCAAGGACCGACCCCTGCGGACAACCTCTTTCCACACTCTCTTCTACTTCAAAGAAGCTACCTTTTATCTTCAGTCTTCGGTCCTGGAGGTAGCTTCTCAAAAGGTCATACAAGTTGCTGGGAGCTTCATATTTTTGCAACTGCTGGAGCACGCTAGGCCACCAAACGCTGTCAAAGGCAGAGGAGATATCAAAAAGGAGAAGCATGACATATTTTTCCGCCTTTTCTTCGACATCGCGGCGCACTCTCAGCAGAGCATCAGCGGTTCCCTTGCCTTTAGTGCTTCCGAACTGCCGTGGATGGCTCGCCCTTGATAAGACTGGTCGCAGGCTTGTCATCAGCAAATTCTCTAACACTTTGCTCATTATAGGGAGGAGACATATAGGCCTATAAGACTTGGCCAATTGCTTATCTTTGCCTCCTCCCTTATAAAGAAGCCTAACATCAGCAATTTTCCAGATTTTAGGAAAGTATCCCCTATCTAGGCACTCATTGAACAATGCCAAAAGCTTTTCTTCAATACAGGGGATACTATTCTTAAGAATCGCTGCGTCAATGGAGTCCAATCCAGGAGCGCGACCAGTCTTTTGCTTATCCACAGCAGTACGGAGATCCCATATGTCCCATGGTGGGCACAAGTCCGTACCGGGTGGGTATACCGTGGTGCGCCTCACGAACTCCTCCTCTTCATTATCTTGGGATGGATCATCCCTGGGGTAGGTAACGGCAAAAAACATCTTCGCCGTCTCCTCAAGAGTGGTTGCTTGGTCAGTTCCACGTTTCAATGCGGCTATGACCTGTTGCGGAGAGAACTTACCCATGGCCACTCTGTAAGGGATCCCCCATGGATTCTTTGTTGACTCTTCGGTAATAAACTCATCCCAAGACTTTCGCTTTCGAGAGCGCACCTCATTTCGATATGCCCTGGCCTTAGACTTGTACTCATCACGAAGTATAGTGCGCCTTTCATCACTACACCTCTGGAACGAACGCCGTGCCTTGTAGACCTCTCTCTTCATGACAGTTAAGGCCGGCGTCCACCATGGGACAGGTCGAGCTTTCGCCTTCCGACGCTGGAGGGATTCTTCGGCGGCATCACGGATGACATTAGTGATCCTGTGCACCTTGTAATCCAGGTCACTAGTCATGTCCATCTCTGCCGCATCCCATTCTTCGTCGATTAATCTACTCTCCAGTGCTAACCGGAAGGCTCTCCAATCGTTTCTACGAGTTACGTAACCCTTGAATATGCCGTGGGAACTATCTACATTTTCTTCTAGCTTAAAAGCTATCATGTGATGGTCGGAACTCGTTTCAGATCTGAGGGTCCAATCGCTGATACGATACGCTAGCGTCGGGGATGCCAGCGTCACATCTATCCAGCTCTGCCCCATCGCACTGGAGAACGTAGGGGCAGCAGATGGGTCGTTCATTACCACTAACTGACTTCTAGAAATAAATTCCCCGAGCTGAACACCCCTTCTATTTGTTCTATTGGATCCCCAGACCGTGTTCCAGGAGTTGGTATCTGAGCAAATGATCACGTTCCTAGTGCAAGTCGTGATCACTTCCAAGGCGGATATGTCTCTGTCAATGTCATCGCCGTCCGGTAAGTAAGAAGATACCAGCGTAAACGAGACGTTACGCCATCTGATATGACAAGCGACACAATCCGCCGTGGTGTACTGCCTCAGATCCATCACATCGAGGTTCGGGTTATTAACCACTATGGCTGCCCTGGGCCTCCTCTCTCTACTGCTCAGAGCTAGAACCCTCGCTGTGAGACCAAACCCCGTGACCAAGTTCCCACGGCAGCTCGGTTCCTGGACCGCCATGATATCGTAGTGTTGAGAGAAAGCACGCAGCTCATCTGCTACAATATGCCGGCGGCCCATGTTGAGCTGAAGGATGGTAAGCTTATTCATAAAAGGTCCTTTTGGCTACCTCCTTAGCCCACTTGATGTGCACAGGGCACTCTCTGCTGCCCGCCTTATGTTTCCTTTGACTAACTGGGGCGTTTGCACGCACACAGTTTATACAGGAAGGGCCTGAGAGCTCTTTTTTCTTGGGGCAATCTTTGATTAAGTGGCCAGGAGATGCACACCATATGCATATAGCAGCAGTTTCATTGCACGTGGCTTTGGTATGGCCGTATCCCTGGCATTGACCACACCTAGGAGCGTCGAGGTAATCTTTAAATGTTATTGCCCACCATCCTCCATCTATACTCCCCATTTCTAATAAAAGGAACCGAACCATTGGGTGAACTTCTAACACCCAATTCCTTGTAAACCCATTTCTTCCAACAGATGAAAAAAGTGGCCGGAGGTCCTCGATGACCAATGGAGTGGGGCCCGACTTCTCGGGTATTCTTCCCCACAGATATCTGACCAGTGCCGCTGAATCCCAGGATAGGGGGACACCCTGCACTTCCAGCCTGGGTTTTTTCTTTAGAGCCAGTTTGGCATGAAGCCCTTTATCCCGTAGTCCCTGCCATCCAATCATCTTCGTGGCATCAGAATCAGCATCCATGCGGACCAAAACAGAACCAGCCTTGGTCGCACGGACGATGGAAGCCTTCACACCGATTTCAGTTGGTGAAGGCAATCCATTGATTATATCTACCGGTTTCTTCCCTGCACCGCTAATAGTAATATATGTGGCTCTTGGTGTTACAGTGGGCTTTGTTGGCAGAGATTTAACAATCTCTGCTATGGTTAGTGACTTGGTATTAGGAGAACCAACGGTAGGTCCTAGTAGCTCCTCTTTTTCTTTTGGTTCTTCTGAGGTTCTATTTTTATTTCCTGATTTATTTTTCTTTCTTTTCCTTTTACTAGATACCACCTGAAACGTTTCGGGGTCAGTTACTAGTGAGGATGGGTCCTCATCCAGATGAGTATTTGATTGTAGCTCCTTGGAAGGTCCTGCTTTAGGCTGCTGCAGCTGATGTGTTACACCTTCAAGTCCTGTTCACTTATAAAACACCAATGTTCTGTTTATTGCACCACGAGAAAGGTTTGATGCACTTTGTCTACTTAACCTATTTTTCAAAACTATTTAGAACTATAAAAACAAAATTAAACACCATAATTAAACAAAATTAAACATAACTAGTAAAGAACTGAACTGGAACAAAACAAGAAACAAAGAAAAACAAACCAAAACAAGAAACTAATAGAAATAATACACAATTATCGAAAGTTACAGTACAATCACAGTAAACCTCGTATAACCTCCTCACTTACCTATATATGAAATATATAGTAAGTGGAAGTATTGCGATCGTGAAAAATTTCGACTTCCGGTTTTCAACGGAAATACACGTTTTGGGGTCCCTTGAGTCCAATTAACCAAGTCCCGCGAAATGGTCTGTGTGTGTGTGTGTGTGTGTGTGTGTGTGTGTGTGTGTGTGTGTGTGTGTGTGTGAACAGACTAGCTCAAAAACTATAAACCGTGCGAACCTGAAATTAGGTATTTAGTGTATGTATGTACCCGCAATGTGACAGCGAAAATTTCATCAAAATTGCTCAAAGGGAGGGGGTACTTTATTTAATAACTTTTTAAGTTTTTTTCGATTTTCTCAAAAACGGTTTTAACGATTTTGATCAAACTGGGTATTTGATGTATATATATGCCAAAGATGCGATAGCCAACGTTACATCAAAATTGATCAACCGGAGGGGGGACTTTACTTAATAAATTTTGTATCATTTTCACGTGTTTTTTTTTTTTTATTTTCTCAGAAACGGCTATAATGATTTTGATCAAATTCGTCATGTTTAATAAAAATTAGGTGTTCTTTAATATCAGGTAAGCTTTATCATTATTAAAACGTTCTGAGGGTGCTTAAATAGGGAAGGGGCTTTATTTGTTTTACTGTAAAGTACCTTTGTTTTTGTTTATATGGAGAAATCAACGATAAAAATGGCCTAAAAATAAGAAATGGCTAAATATGAAATATGAAAAAAATCAAGTAAACATCTAGTGGAGAACAAAATAAAAATATTCAGTCAACTTATAAAACTCGTTGAGCCCACGCATGCGGAGTACGCCTTTAATGACACACCATTGTTCATAATTAAAGCCGTTCTGTTCATTTGAGAAGTGGCAATTAACAAAACGCATTAATTTCTAATCTAAGTAAGTTGGTAAGTGAAAGTTGTGTGTTGCGCGCACGCACCAGATTTTTGTATTTGGATTTAGGTAATGGTGTGTGTACGAAGATCATTTCCTGCTACATTTGATGCTCAGCAACTTTTATCTAAAACTTTTCCATTTAAACAAGGTGTTTTTGAGTTAGAGGCGTTGGAATACGGTTTCCACCAAAATCGTAAAAATTACAAATTTTTTATATTTCTAACCCGGCTAAACCACTAAACCGATTTAAACTTCAATTATATTATTCTAAATAATATTTATAATAGTTTATACAAAAAAGTAATAAGTACCTGTGTATATGCTATAATTGTACGTAAATATATGTTAATAGAATTGAAAGCGGTTGAGCAAGTGATGGGAAGGAAGTAAGAAGATTGAAATTCATAATGAAGGAAATTTGTTGACCGTAGAAGAATATGAGATGGAAATGGTTGGGGGTGCGGTCAAATGAAAACACTATATGTGAAATAACATATATATTGTGCCGACGTTTCGACCCGATATTCAGGTCTTCTTCAGGGCTAAATATAAAACAAGATAGCAATCAATAAATATGAAGAAAAGAAAAAATAATTAAATGAATAATATATGTACATATACATATATATGCATACAAAATGAAAATGATATAATAAAATATATTTTTATTTTGTGGAATATTGGAACAAAAGAATATGAATAAAATTTTTGGATTTTAAGTAATACAATTGTCAAATACGGAAAGCTATACAAATCAAAATATGCCTATAATATACTAAAGAATAACAATATTAAATGGGATACGGAATAAATGTAACGAGGAAGCGGAAGGAATATGTGCGAAGTGAAAATAGAAAAAGATGGGTAAAAGTCTAAAGATATATGTAGCATATAATAGAAAAAGAGATAGTAATAAAAATAGAAAAGGAGATGGGCAGAAGTCTAAAAATAATGTATAGTTATATAGTAGAAGTCTAAAAATAATATATGTTATTTCACAAATAGTGTTTTCATTTGACCGCACCCCCATCCATTTCCATCTCATAAGAAGATTGAAGTTAGCGGAACGGGCGGGGGGGGGGCGGAATTTTATTTATTTTTCTAAACAGTTTGGGCTCAAAAGGCTCTAAAATTGGTTAGTTAAGTGGCCTCGCTGTGTCCCGGGCTGAGGCAGCGGCTGAAAGTAAAAGGCAGGGCAATGAAAAGAGTAAATATAAAAAGGAATGGAAGTAGAAGTGGATAGAGGTAGAAAGGGCTGATGTGAGCAACAGAGGCACAAACACTCAGGAGCAGTGTAGAAGGGGAGCAAACGAACCGGAACACGGCAGACTTCTTCAAACAGCCAACAGTATGTAATGGTAAGGTGGGGGTTGGGTGGGGGAGGGTACCTTGTACCCGTGTGTTAGTATGTGCCTAAAGTATCGATTGTTTATGTCTGGCAGCTGTGAGATTATTTCATGAAAAAAAAAAAAAATTAAATAGTTTTTTTTATCTGAAGAGGAAAGATTGGTCACGGCCGGGAATCGAACCCGGGTTTTCGGGTCTTGAACTAAAAAAAATAAAAAAGGTCAAGTGGCTTATTCCAGCCGTCTCAACGATTTCTCTTTAAAAAAAATTAGTTAGGACCGAGGGTTTATTTCGGAAGAAGGATACCTAAGATTTTCGTTTATTAAGTTTTACATATTGTAACACTCGCGTGGGTTTAAATAATTTTTATCGACGAAAAATTATAATTCACAATGTCAGACAAACAAAAAAAACGATTTAAAATTAAATTATCCTTCTTTGAGAAAATATCAGATTTTTAAATACAATATTTAATGCTGGAACGCAAACCGAATAAGTCTTGCGTAGAGTTGACAAATAGCAATAATGATTACAACATTTTTTTCTCGTGTGAACTTTCAGTTTTTAGGATTGTGACAGTCTTCTTCCAAGGGGGTGATGTAAGTATGTTTGTCATAACATTGAAAACGTAGTACACTTTCCGTCATTCATATATAACATGAAATAAGTCAACATAAAATATACCAGCATCATAAAATTTCCTAATACAATTTTATATATCTATTGCCACATGGGATGATATGATATTCAACCAATACTCTACAACGTTAGTTTTATTACAAAATCCCTAATGAAGAATAACTTTTTTAATTTTTGGTCTTCCCCTTCCTTGCCGTTTAGGCTATACGGGGTTCCCGGGCCAAGGGGGAGGGTAGGGATGACTATATCTTTGGATTATCAGTAATGTGTTGGTAATCAGCGCAATGCTCATTTCCTAACGCGTTAGCCCATTCGGCCATTCCCCCCCCCACTTCCTCATTAACATAATATTTATTTTCATCACTAGTACCAAAAGTGGTTGCTTTCGGTGCGCGGTCGAGTTTAACGCGCGGGGCGTAGCCGAGCGCGGAAATTAACCCAAGTGTTATGAACAATACTTTTTATCATACTGCTCATACTTGAGTACATCAAAACATTTTTATATTTCATTAATAACTTACAGATACTAGATAAGAAACTAAATTGACACCTTTCAAAAAAAAAATATTTGTTTATTAACCTGTAATAGAAGATACTAACAATAGAAACCGGAACATTTTTCTCTCTAACCAGTTGTATTCGCTTTCACATAAAGCGTGGGATTTAGCTGGAAGTTGTTCGTTTAAAGCTTCTTGGGCTTCTCCTAATATATCTTCTGGTATATCCATGTTATATTGCATTTCAAACATATTACTTATATTATAATGAAGCACAGTATAGCTACAAGTAACCTCCTTCAAACATATGTTTATTAATATATATTAGTAGCAGGTAAGGTTAGCGCAACAAAAAGATTTTTCAGGCCTAGGCCCGAAAAGTACTACTTTACGGACTCAAACCGAGTATTGAAATAGTATATTTCGTACCAAGGGCCGAAAGTGGGCGTTTGCCGGCCCGAGATATTTTTTGACCGAGACGTAGTCGAGGTCATGAAAAGTTCGAGGGCCTGCAAAAGCACTTTGGCCCGAGGCACAAACGCTATTTTTCACCATACTACAATAAATATTAATACGATGTAACATTATTCAAAAACAAGATTTTCTTTTGGTTAATTGTACCTCTTTGTTAGAAGGTTATCTTGTGGTTATGTGGACATGATGAATGTTTAATGTATGGATTGTTTTACGTTATGTTATTATGTAAGTTAATAAAGAGAGATGAACATATGTGTGTTTCATTTAATACAACTGATATATTTCAAAATGCTAAAAAAAGTTAGTTCGTAGGTTTTACATTTTCCATTTTTAATCAGTTCAAAAACTTTGTATACTCTTCGTCATTCCTATCTTTTGATTTTGCTGGTAACAAATCTGCTATGATTTCTTTTGCTCTTCTATTTATAGATTCTGATATATTTTAGCCATAATTACTAAATAACTAAACAATAATACGAGCAAAACAAACTTATGTAATGTATATAATGAAATGAACGAATTAAAATAATAAACAGCCGATTTTGCGGCCCTAGGGCGAAATATTCATTTTCGGCCCTAGGACGGCGAAGTGTAGCTTTCGGACCGCAAATTAGCTGTGTAAAACAGGTGATTACTACATCGTAGTATGGTGAAAACATGTTTTTTTTGTTTTGTTTTTTTGGCACCATGAATCCTATTTCGCGAACACGTGTTTTTGATGCAGTATGGTGAAAACTTATTTAGCAAAATAAATAACTATAAGAAAAATATTCAATATGTACCGAAAGCTGAAGTTGGTTGATGGCAGTTGCAGTCACGATAGCTGAAGTTGGTTGATGGCTGTTGCTGTCACGATAGCTGAAGTTGGTTGATGGCAGTTGCAGTCACGATAGCTGAAGTTGGTTGATGGCAGTTGCAGTGACGATAGCTCACCTGCCTTATTGGCCGTGAAATTAGCCCCCGCACTAAGTCCCTCCACTATCTTAGATTAGGGGATTTCTTTTAGGAACTCCTTCTCGGGGAAGATAATAAATCCGGGAGGCGACACTCAGGGCCGGGAGGAGATTAGGGATTAGCGAAGGGTTGCGGCTGCTGCGGCCACGGTTGAACCGGATTACGGTACTCGAGCCAACTTGAAGCCGATTCTATTTCCCCTTATATCCTAAAACGCTAGAAGAAACCTTTATAACATTAATTGCAGCTTTAACCCGATACTTGACAATATAGTCCTGGAGCTGAGGGCCAAAAAGGTGCCTGATTTGAAGAAAATTTTTGATCATATAGGCTGAAAGTACTCGTTTCATAGACAACAAATGTGAATGTCTGCCACCTCAGATCGGCTTCCATCAAATTTTATAGGCGAACAAAATCGTCATTTTAGAACTTTTTTCAATTTTTCGCTAATAACTCGAAAACGATTAATCGCAGAAGAAATCGCGTTCTATCTAAAATAGGAGGTCATTAAATTTCGCGTCGAATGAGGTCCTCACAGTTAAAATCGGGTAAGTCTTTTCGCCAAAACCGATAGTCAATTTAGCCACCTTAGCGAAAAATGAATCACGCTCATGTTCCAAAGCCTGCAATTAAAGAGGGTTACTCCAAATAAAAAAAGTTACCTATAATAGTTTTAGAATATCGAATCATGTTTAAAACGATCTCATTAATTTTAAAATTAGCCCACCCCTGTGAAAACAAAGTAATTAAATCATGAACGTACTCATATTTAGCACCTTCTGGTCTAAAATCCATATAATTTTGGGGATTTTTTTTTCAGTTTCTCAAATATAATTCAGCAAATACAGATCACAAAGTATTGCTTTCTTCTTACTATAAGAGGCTAAACTATTGTAAATAGAATGATATATTCGAAGTTTAAATCGGTTTAGTGTTTTAGCCGGTTTCGTTACATCAAAAATCTGTAATTTTTACGATTTTGGTGGAAACCGTGTTCCAAAGCCTCTAACTCAAAAACGTCCAGTTTAAATGAACAATGTTTTAGATAAAAGTGGCCGAGCATCAATTTAGCATGAAACAAGCTCCTTACACACAACATTAGCTAAACACTGCGTGGAAATAAAAACGTGAAAGAATTCGTAGTGGTTACTTCCTGCTAAGACAGCGAAGTATCAGTGAATTTGATAAAATATTCATAGAAATAACTCCTTAGACAGGTAGGTAATTGGCAGAATTTATTTTTTATTTTAACACATGGAAGACGCTTGTTTAATTAGTTCAAAATAGTTAATACTTCGAGAACCGAAGTCTTAGCAGGAGGTAAGCACTACTAATAATTTCACGTTTTGATTTGTATTTCCCCCAGGATTTAGCTAATGTTGTGTGTACGGAGCTTATTTCCTGCTAAATATGTTAATCAGCAACTTTTATCCAAATCATTTTTAATTTAAACTAGGTGTTTTTGAATTAGAAGGAACCGCGTTGGAACACGGTTTCCACCAAAATCGTAAAAATTACAGATTTTCGATGTACAGAACCCGGCTAAACCACTAAATCGATTTAAACGTCAAATATATTATAGGTAAAATTTTTTAATGGAGTAACCTCCTTCCGCTAAAGTCGCTAAATTGACAATCGGTTTTGGCGAAAAGACTTACACGATTTTAACGGTGAGGACCTCATTCGACGCGAAATTTAATGCACTTTTATTTTGGAAAGAACACAATTTCTTCTGCGGTAAATTGCTTTCGAGTTATCAGCGAAAAATTGAAAAAAGTTCGAAAATGTCGATTTCGTTCGCCTATAAAATTTGAAGGCAACCGATCTGAGGTGGCAGACGTTCACATTTGTTGTCTATGAAATGAGTACTACAGCCTATATGATCAAAAATTTTCTTCAATGCCAACCTTTTTGACCCTCAGCTCCCGGACTAATAGGGCATTTTAAAGTTTAAGATTTTATAAAATATTTATTTATTTGGTTAAACGCCTCTACCCAAAAGGCTCTTGGGCATTAGTGACTAAATTTTAGATTTTATTATATCAACCGCTAAAAAACGTAAATGTTTGTTTAACGTCACTTTAATAATTTATTGCTTACAAAAACTAGCTAACTATATGTTAGCTATACAAAAAGTGTAGCTATATGTTGTGTTATGACTTTTATTTTTACTTTAGGTGACTTTTATTTTTCCTATATACTGTATAGGAATCATTTGCTTATTTTAGGATTTTTATCATTAAGTTTAGGATTATTTTTGTGTACTAAAATTATTATAGGGAAATATTGCTTTGGATAGGAAAAGATACAGCTATGCTATTTACATTAATTTCAAATATTATGTTCCAGTTTGAATGAAAGGCAACTGACTCCGGCGCACTGTTACAGCGACCAATGCCACGAAAATATTTATTGTTAAACAGAATTGTAAATACTAATTAGAATATAAAACATTACAAATTCCGCAAACAGAAACAGTACAGTACTAACCCTCGATAGAAGGATGACATGGGCACGTTAAAATTAAAAGGTAAACTCTAAACAAACGACTAAAGCTACTTTTCCCACTTTTTTCTAAATCCTCAAAATTAAGACTGAGACAAGAACTAAATGCGTACACATACTTACTTAAACCTATATGGATATACTGTTCACAGATTTAGGGCATTGCTAAAAAAATACATTTACAAAAACTCCAGACCTTTCAGTCAAAATGATTACGACTCATTTCAAAAGCACCTTGGTACGTGACTAATCAAACCTTACATACTGACTTCCACATACCAACAGTCGACCAACACATCAAGACTCTTTACAAACGTTTCCACACTAACCTACACGGAGATATAAACCTACAAATAAGAGATATGGCCACAGACGAAATGCTCATGAATGTGAGGAGGAGATTAAAAAGGCGTTGGATGAGAGATCTTCTTTAACAGACCTGAATAACTGAACAAGAGGTACTGTTGGGTGCCATCCTTCCCCATGCCTGGCATGTCATCATTTGCAATTGTATACGGTCATCACATCTGCTGATTGTCTGTATATTGTTCAGAGGCACGGATATACTAATAAAAAAAATAAAAATTATTATAATTATTAAAACCCATAAACCCGTGTCTTGCAACTTTACACTCCCAAACAAAAGAAAAAACTGGTGCGTGTGCGCAACACACAACTTTCACTTACCAACTTACCATAAGTACCATAACTTAATGGTACTTATATTAGAAATTATTGCGTTTAGTTAATTGCCACTTCTCAAATAAACAGAACGGCTATAATTATGAACAATGGTCTGTCACTAAAGGTGTAGGTACTCCGTATGCGTGGGCTCAACGAGTTTTATGAGTTGACTCAATATTTTTCTTTTTTTCTCATCTTTATGTTTTCTTTATTTTTATCATATCTCATATTTAGCCATTTCTTATTTTTAGGCGTAACTTAAATGGAGAGACAATTAATTTATCCATATAAACAAAAACAAAGGTAATTTATAGGAAACAAAAAAACAAACAAAAAAAGTCCCTTCCCCATTTAAGCCCCCTCAGAAAATTTTAATAATGATAAAGCTTACCTAATATTAAAGAACACCTAATTTTCATTAAATATGACGAATTTGATAAAAATCGTTAAAGCCGTTTTTGAGATCATCGAAAAAAAAAGTAAAAATTGAAAAAAAATTATGAAATAAAGTACCCCCTCCGTTTGTTCAGTTTTGATGAAATGTTGGCTATCACATCTTTGGCATATTCATATATCAAATACCCAGTTTGATCAAAATTTTCAAAACCGTTTTTGAGTAAATAAAAAAAAACAACTGAAAATGATACAAAATTTATTAAGTTAAGTCCCCCCTCCGGTTGATCAATTTTGATGAAATTTTTAGTCATATCTCATATCTCGGGCATATAAATAGATCAAATACCGAGTTTTATCAAAAGCGTTAAAACCATTTTTGAGTAAATAAAAAAAACGCGTGAAAATGATACAAAATCTACTAAGTAAAGTCCCCCCTCCGGTTGATCAATTTTGATGAAATTTTTACAGTCATATCTCGGACATATAAATGGATTAAATACTCAGTTTAATCAAAATCGTTGGAGACGTTTTGTGAAAATCGAAAGAAACTTCAAAAGTTATGAAATAAAGTACTCTCTCCCTTTGAGCAATTTTGATGAAATTTTTGTTGTCACATCGCAGGCATATACATACACTAAATACCCAATTTCATGTTCGTTATAATTAACCATTATATATAATATGTTTATATTGCATATATATAGGTAAGTGAAAGTAATAACCTGAATATATCTATAACTTACGAAGTGTACACAATTTTATAGATAATAACTATTCCCGACCTAGATAATCTAAGATAATATCTGGAAAATTAATTCGAGTTGTGGCATGTAAATACATGTGCACTTTTAATATAAGATGAGTTAAATGAAGTAGAATGCAGTATTGTGGGAATATATTGGGGGAAGGTAGAATGGAGAATTGCTGTAGCCGCATTCCACAGAGTACCTTTCACCAAGTTCCCTGACTCCCCCGTTCCATATTAGAAAACTTTGAAACTCGAAAACTTCCCGTCCTGGTTGTAATGGAATCTAATGTCGGCTATGCAAGTCTCTCCTCTCTGCATATAGTTCAGAGTCATATATAATTAAAATTATGCGTAATTTCATTTTAACTTTACACAATTAACTCACGATTATCTGCTGAATAGGGTAGCAGGGATAGCACAGCTCTACAGAAAAAATAATTTTTTGTTGCCTAGAATCTTACAGCTGATTGTAACAATGTTTGGGGCGCTGATTCTAATAACGCAACCCGAAATAGATGAGTAAATGAATTATTTTAGCACGATTTTCTTCTTATTTTAGAATATTTAACTATTATCTAGCTGTATATGATTGTTTGTAAGAATTAAAAAATAATGTAATAACTTGTAACAATGCGTTTTGGTATGATTTTACCCACCGGCAAATCATTTTAATTACTTTTTGTTATGGTATACTTTTGAAATGCTCAACTGGATCGTGGGATACCCACATGATGGCAGATTACTACTTGAAGCTAAAACAAGACTGTTAGAAGAAAGTCATAATCAAGTCAAATAAGCCCACCTAAATAGTTAGTTCTCTGCATATTTTATCATATCCCCTTAGGCTTCACAAAATGAAGGAATTAAGCACTGCTATACTTTCACGTTTTCATTTGTATCTATACTTAGTAATAAGTTAATTTAAAAATAAATAGGGTTATTTCATACTAAATTTAATGTTCTAAAACTTTTATCTGTAACATTTTTCATTTAGAGTACATATTGAGGAGTTATAGGCGTTGGAACATGAGTTTTTACCAAAATGATAAAAATTACCGATCATTGATGTTCGAATTTGGCTAAACAACTAATCCGATTTCAACTTCAAATATTTCATTTTATTTGTATTACTATACCCTTTTTTCGATAAAAAAGAGAAAGTAAACTTTTTGGGGTGTAGTAATATATAGGAATGAAGATGTAGTTAAAAGAATGAAGTAAGCGCTACGAATACTTTCACGTTTTCATTTGTATCTCTACGCAGGAATAAGTTAATTTTAAAATAAATAAGCTTATTTTATGCTAAATTTAATTTCCTAAAACTTTTATCTTAGACATTTTTCATTTAGAGTACATATTTGTCGAGTTATAGGCGTTGGAACATGAGTTTCCACCAAAATGTTAAAAATTACCGATCTTTGATGTTCGAATTTGGCTAAATAACTAATCCGTTTTCAACTTCAAATATTTCATTTTATTTGTATTAGTATACCCTTTTTTGGAAAAAAAGAGAAAGTAAACTTTTTGGTGCGTAGCTATATGCCAGAAACCGAAAAAGTCCACAACTTCGTTGATTATAGACCATTAGATGCATGAATACTTACATGTATAAATTGGTTTTCCTTTCCAGTAGTGGTTTAATTTTAAATTAATCATAATATATATATATATATATATATATACACAGGGTGTTTCGGAATTGCACGGCACTATTTTAGGTACGTGTTCTCTAACACAAAATAAACAAAAAAGTTCATATTAACATGTATCTCAAACTCATTTATTAAACAGATATCAAAGGTTAAAGATTTATTATTTATTTACTGCATTAAGACAGACTGTACAACGTTTAACGTGTTTAATACTAAATAAAAGGTTTTAATCACCTGATAAACAAATGAACGATAAGCAATGACAGTAGTTGCTCATCTGTTTGTCTAGTTCTGTGTGTTTTAGTGTGAGTGAATCTTGTGACACAGTTCAATTTATGATTATCATGGGGGATACCACAAATTTATTCACTTTTGATGAACAAACAGACATGCTTTTAACTTACGGCGAGGTACATACAAACGGTGCTGCTGCTGTTCGAAGATATCGTGAAAAATTTCCTAACCGAAGAATACCAAATGGTAAAACGTTTGAGGCCATTGAAAGACGTCTTAGGGATAATGGTACGCTAAAACCTATACGAGTGAACGCCGGTCGACAACGATTTCGACGAACTGCAAACATAGAAGAAGAAATACTCGATGCTGTTCAGTTATCTCCTACTACTAGTACCAGAAGATTGTCACGTCGTTTCGATGTTTCCTCTACCAGCGTATGGCGAACTTTACGCGAACAACAATTATATCCATTTCACGTATCAAGTAGGCAAGATTTGTTACCACAAGATTATAACAAGCGCAGAAATTTCTCCCAGTGGTTAATTCGACAATGCACACGAGATCCTAACTTCCTGAACTGCATTTTGGTTACTGATGAATCTTGCTTTACAAGAAACGGGATTCTTAATTTTCGAAATACTCATACTTGGGCCGAAGAAAACCCTCATACGACTGCTGTTGGACATTACCAACATTCATTCTCTTTAAATTCTAAGCGACAAAATCATCGGCCCCTTCTTTTTGCCACCTCGGCTGTCAGGTATATCTTACTTGCATCTTTTGCAAAATAATCTGCATGATATTCTAGAAGATATTCCGCTAGGCATTAGGCAAAGGCTGTGGTTTATGCATGACGGTGCTCCAGCTCACTTTTCTCATAGTGTCACTGATTATTTAAATGCAACTTATGGAGACCGATGGGTTGGTCGAAACGGACCTGTTAAATGGCCACCACGATCTCCGGATTTAACGCCATTAGATTATTTTGTGTGGGGCTGGATGAAGTCTATGGTTTATTCTGCGGCAGTTGACACGCAAGAAGAGCTAAGAAATCGGATCGTGGAAGCCGCAGTAACTATCAACCACCATCCTGATGCTATACGAAGAGCCAAAGAAGCATGGATTCGTCGTGCTGAATGTTGCATTCAACAAAACGGAGGCGCCTTTGAACATTTACTCTAAATGTTGTAATAATAATAAATAAATAGTAATAATAAATAGTAATAATAAATCTTTAACCTTTGATATCTGTTTAATAAATGAGTTTGAGATACATGTTAATATGAACTTTTTTGTTTATTTTGTGTTAGAGAACACGTACCTAAAATAGTGCCGTGCAATTCCGAAACACCCTGTATATATATATATATATATATATATCGTGTAACTTTTAATTCATTAATTGTTGTGAGCTATTAAATCGTGTTAGGTATATACTTCCTAAATTGTATTATGAATAATTTCTGCATAACTACCAACAAACAGAACTTTTTATTTATCTTTTTTATTTTGAATGTTTTTAAAACTGTAAATAATCAATACTTTGCAAAAATGCATTTATTTCAAATTTCACGAATTATCAGAAGCCAGTGTCTCTAACCCAACTACTACTATGAGAACATTATTATTTCATTTCAAGATAACCAGTTCATGTCAATATAAGTGAGGTTTAGATAATGTGCAATCTGCGACTAATTGATTATTATTTATCATACTTATATCCTTTATTTATCATATTTATATAAAAAAAAAAAAAAAAAAAAATTGTTATATTAATTATTTCTGTCAATTAAAAACTTGCAGTTACATAGGCTCGATTATACATTCGAAATAATATCCTAAAACCGCTGTAATTATATCGTGTATGAGAACTGAACGATGTGGTAGAGGACTGGAGGCGCCCGAGTCACTTCCGCCTTTTCGCCGCTAAGGTCCGTTTTCTATAAAACTAGTTGATATATTTTGAATTTTGACCACTGATTTTTAAAGAAGAATGATTGCTCCAGATGTTTTATTTCAGGGCGTTTTTCGTTAACGATGGCCGTTTAATCACAAATTAACTTGAAATTTTACCTTTTACGCGAGTGACTTGAAAAAATTGACTTTAAAGGTATTTTATATTGCCAAGACTAATTATTTTAGAACGTTTGTTTATTTATTCTGAATCTAGAAGTATCTAGCTTTAATAAAAGGCCAGTTATGGAGAAATTAAGCATAAGGGTGAATGTCAGTAATAAAAAAACTAACTAAAATCAAATTCGTCATTCCGCCATGTTTGAACGCCATTTTGGGTAAGTGCGGCCACTTTTTTTTCTGGGAACATTGGCTTTTTCTTAATCTTTTATCACAAGGAACACAACGATGTGCAATTTATAGGGATGTGGGGGGGGTGCACGGTAGGGGGGTCTGGCCCACCGTGTATTATGCTTTGGATAGCTCCGTCAGCAGAGTTGCAATTATAAACATTACCTAATAATTCAAAGTAAAAATATTATAAAAGAAAGAAAAAACAAATAACTAAAATAATCATAATAAAATAAAATTATATCTTGTATACATTATGCTTAACAAGGCCGCTTAAAATATAGTAGAAGAAAATTAAAATTCTCAAAAAACAATACTTCTTTTTTTTTTTTTTTTTTTTTTTTTTTTTTAATTATAATTAAATTCCCTAACTAAACGGCTCCTATAATATAGTGCCTCACTTAAGAACTTTACAAGTCCGGCCCAATTTTGGCCATTCTGTAAATAATATGTGTGTTTATATGGGTTTAAATTATTTAAATTGTTTTATTGTTTTAAGTGCGTCCTCATTGTTGAGCCGAAAATCTGGGAGGCGTATGTCCAAATGGGTTTAAGTAAGTAAGTGCATGTGTTCAGTTTATGTAAGAACATTTAAAACAATTAAAAACTTTTCAATCAAAAATTTTGAGACTAATAACGAACGCTCCCTGGAACGTAAAAAATAAAACTCTAAATACAGACTTACATCAACCAACTATCGAACAACACATTCGAACTCTTTTTTCACGATATTTTGTTATATTACACGAACATAACAATACACTGATTAACAACATGGCCACGGCTGATATGCCTGTAGCTAGGCGGCTAAAAAGAAGCTGGATGAGAGACCTGCCCAGCTAAGGTATCAAGCCCACAAGCACAAGAGGTGCTGCTGGCCACTTTCCTTTCATCATGGTCAAAATGCCCTTAAAAAGTCTTAATTCATTGAAAAAAAAAAACACATTCGCTGATTGTCACACTGGCTGACAAGTTTTAAGGAAAAATAAAAAATAAAATTGTTTTATGTAAAGCATTTTAACAGCTTTGTTTTTTTACTACCTGCTATTAACCTGCATATGTTCCCTTAATTGTGTTTTTTTGTTAGTTTTATGTCACTTTATGCCACTAAGGCTAATCGGACGACGCTACAGTGGGAGTTCTAAATTTTGACTATCCAGGTATGATCAGATCTTAAACGAGCACCTAACATCGTACAGGCTCGAGACCTCCATTTTATGTATCATCCAAAGTAAGGCATAGCCAAGGATTTTTTATTCCCTTTAACTAATCCCTGTCTAGCCACCTGGCGAATTCGCGACCATTAATATTAAAAAGTTGAGGACCATATGGTTTAATGAAACAGATTTTTTTATAGACTAGATTAGGTAATGCTGTTCCTAAAAAAAACACGGGTTAGTAACATTTAATCGCAAAACAAATTAATAAAAAAACATGTTTTGCAGAAAATTTGGAACCTAATATTGGAAAAGGCTTACCTTCCTCCACCAACATGTGTTAATGGTACAATTCAGGCAGAAAAAAATCCAAAACTATTGAATGGAAGTAAAATGAATAAGATAACATATAAGTACTTAGTGCATTGAAAAAATTAAAAGCTCCAATATGGAAAAAATTGTAGTAAACTTATTAAGCTTCGAACTATGGTTAAAAAAAAAGATTATTTTTTGAAGCCAACGAAATTTTTGGGTATAGGTGGAAACAAATTTATATATTTTTAACTACATTTTTCAAAAATTCCAATGTTGACCCATCTTGACTTTTTATTCTTTAAACCATGTAGGCTATAAAAACAAATATTGCACATTTATATTTCAGTTCCGTATTTAAATCCTACCTAATTCAAAGAATAGACATATTGGTTTACAGATTGAAATATCGATATTTTAAATTTATTTGCCGGTATTTTTCTGCGGTACTAGATAGTATATTTGATTAAATTTATTTGTTCATTTTTACACCTATAGTTTCTACTATTTACCGGTTCTATTCTATTTTCCAAATATTTGAAATGGTCTTTAGGGTTGTAGTAACTCATACGAAACCAATTGTTCTTCCTTAAATAAATAAATAAAAAAAAAAAAAAAAAAAGAAGGAAATTTACTATTAAAATAATGTTTTTTTCGGTGCCATCTCCATACTATAAGCAGTCATTGTAAGGTCGCTTGTAGAATGCTAATATTTCCATTTACATAAAATAATGACTAAAAAAAAAAATTATTTTAAAATACAAAGATCATTATATGAATTTTTCCCCCAAAATATTTTTTTCTTTTAATAAAACACTGTTTTCCCCTCTACTACATTGTTTCACTCATCGCTAAGTAATTCCAAACAACGTTGTGTGAAACTTTCAGAGATGCTTATTTATATATTTTGTACTTTAAAACAATTTCGGAATGCTTATAATCTCGATGACAATACTAGCTAAAATTTACCACTTCTTGTTGGGCCTTACGCTACTATTAAACTTTAGGGAAATAAATAAGTTTGTTCCAGTGATATTTACAATAAAAACATCGCTGAACATAGTAGGCTACTTTAAATTGCTGTATAAATAACAATATTAAGCTTAGAATTAATTTTGATAAGGATTGTTTACAAAAGGCATGGAATTCTGGAAAACTTTGTTGTATTCGGATAATTCAAAAATTAATTTTTTTAACTCCGACGAAAGAGGGTTCGTCTGGAGAAAGGCAAATGAAGAGCTGCATGAAAAAAATCTTGGCCTGATCATCAAACTTGGAGGTGGTCATGTGAAGGTTTGGGGTGAGCGGTTGCCTCGGGGGTAGGAAATCTGAAGGAAATTGTGATATCCTAAAAAGAAATGTTAAAGACGCAGTGCAACCGAGCTTGGAACAATAATTGACTTTGCTTTTTATAGTGATAACGATCCCAAACATTCTTCTTATCTTGTAAGAGAATGGTGTTTATATAATTGACCCAAAAACATAAAAATACCTCCCCAATCAGCAGAACTAAACGTCGCACACAGGGGTATTTGGCCCTAAAAGCTGGCCAAAACCCATTTTTTGAAGTTTGAAATTTATGGTAAATAATGAATCGAAGTTGAAGTAGAGGACCTGTGGGATCATGCAACATGATTCTTATCTCTTCCAGGCCCTTAATCCGGCGGCTATTCTAATTCATATCTGACCTTATCCTTTAACTCGTCTGTGCTCATAAGTATTGTTCTACAAAATATATTAATTTTCTTGGTTCTTACTGAAGTATCGGCGTTATCATATGATGGATAGTTCGAGGCAAGGATTGTACTTGTTATCCAGATAGTTATAATTTTTTTGTATTCAATGCTAGTATCAATATCGTTTTGTTTTTTTGGTAGGTATATTTTAGAGCTAAAAATTAAATTTGAAGGTTAAAAAGTTATACTTCTGGGCATTTCTGGGCAACGAAATATTTTTTATGATAATGTATAATTATCGTAGATTATGTTTCTTGAAAAACATTCTGCGAATAGCTGCGATTGGGAGACTTATAATTTTTTATTACTAAAATGTCAATTTCTTTAAATAATAAAAAAAATTGAATTTTGTTATATTATCATTTATTTGTATTTAAGGATCTTCTGGAATAATAAGAATGGAATTATTTGACATATTTTTAAAGTCAAAACATTAACTTTTAAAAAAAAAAAGGAATTTTTGGTGTCTTTTCTCATTAGGAAATATTGTAATGACCTAGAGTATGTGAAAGAGCTAAAACATTTTGAGGCATGATTTCCAAGTGAGATAAAATGCTTCTTCAAGGAAAAGAAATGTTTTTGAAACACCAACAAGAATTAAAGAATTAAAAGCTCAAGATCTGGTGGACGCTCTGAAAAATCATTTGTTACTTTAAAATTTACAACGGATTTATCAATGGTATGCTATGACACCATCTGTTCACAAAATTTTAAGAGATGGTTTTGAAGTGATAAAAAGCCCTTTACTTCATATTGGTCTTTTATCTGAGGAAGCAGCAGAAACTCGAAATAACCATTTCCGGGTTTATAGAGAAAATAAGACCAGAAAATTTTACCGGATAGAGAGCAATCTGGATGTAATTAATAGATTAATATTGACATCAGATCCAGTTATCACAGGTATGAGAAGTTCAAGAAAGAAGGTATCAGGTTTTGTAAGGAAACTTTAGAAATGTTGTCTCCCCCAACCAACTTAACCGATAGTGGTGATTCCGAAAGTTCATTAAGTGACGAGGAAAGTGAATAATGAATAATTAAATTTAATATGCATTTTTAAGAAAGGTTGGTGCGTTTCTTCCTGGGATATAAGTTGTGTTTCGAAGAGGTATTAAACAATTCTTAATGAATTAGGAAAACACATTTTTTTTCTTTATCACCATAACTTTTTATATTCACCTATTTTAAACTATTTTCATTTTTTTTTTAAATAATAATAATAGATAAATGATAATAAATCTTTAATTAGCAACAAGCATATTTCATGGGTGCAATGCATAAAGAGAAAATAAAATGAACATGAATTGTAAACCCATGGATGCCTATTTTATAGTCGGTGGATTTATGTAAAAATTTATTTTATGAAAATTTTCTCCTTAGAGTATTTTTTTAACTGCTAAAAAAGCATTTTTAATGTCTATTACAAATATAGAAGCCATTTTGAGGACTTTTGAATTAATAAAATGGAAGGAAATAGTTTTGGCCAGCTTTTCGGGCCAAATACCCCTGTGTGCGTCGTAGAGAATTCATGGAGTAAATTAGAAACAGAAACATGTGCGGATCCAGCCGATCGTAAAGGTGGGGGCTGCAGTCCTAAAGGGAGGGGCTGCATCCCCACAGCCCTTCATTTGGATCTGCTAATCAGCCTGTTTACCTTTATGTTCCTCTCCAACAAATAAAATTCTACTTGTTCTGCACGTTATTTGTCCTTTAACTTGCTTCTTTACATTAAGGAAAGTCAACGTCTATCTTTAAATGACGATAAATTTTCCAAAGGGAGGGGCTGCAGTCCCCACAGCCCCCCCCCCCCCTGGATCCGCAAATAAACAGAAGTGAGAACAATATCTCGAAAATGCGCTTAAAGAAGAATGGGACAAGATAAGCCCACCTTACACAAAAAGCTCGTCCAATCCGAACTCCAACCTTTTGAAAGAGGTAATAAAAAGGTTTACCTAAAAAGTATTAAAATTTAAATAATTTATTTTTTGAAGAGAAAAGATTTCCTCTTCACTGATACCTACTCCCCCTATCTCACAAATTTAAATTACTGATACCTAATTTAAAAATTGACGTATGTCAATAAATATCATAAATTGGACAAAATTTGTCCACCTCCCGCTACTACTCGCAAAATTTGTGAGATAGGGGGAGTAGGTATCAGTGAAGAGGAAGGATTTGCTCTGCCTTGAGCCGAGCTCTGTAGTGCAGTGGTTAGCATCCGCGCATGTATTTAAAGTATTTAAAAATAATTTAAAATGGTGGTCACCCACATTTTAGATGATTAGATTAATAATAAAATTTAAAATATTTTTCTTGTATTTTTGTACTTTTTTTTTAATTTTGCTACATTTTCATTGTGACCTTAGTAGCGTATATTGATTTGTTAAAATTTATGTTTTGATATCAAATAGATTTTTAAGAAAGTAATAATAAATTACTATTAAGAAATAAATTTTTGGCTTGGTATAAAATAGTTTTTTAAAGTAAATTCCTTGCCACATATGGACTGTGAGCCACTGTATATCACGAAGTATATTTCAGATAGACTCGATACTATAAAGCTAAGGATTGTTAGCAAGTAATGGAAACAGTTAGCAATGAATTGCCTCATTTGAAACAAGGACTGGAGAACAATCGCTGATGCAGGAGAAGTTAACATCCCCTGCTGGATCTCATTGGACGGCGGTGAGAGACGATGGACCAATAGAAAGGACCCAGTTAATGAAACAAGTAAACTATTGGCTGGAGATAAGGAGACTGAATGGGTTCCTCCTCCAATGGAACGACCTCACTCCCCCCCCCCCCCCTCCTTCCCACTACTCTACTTTACTAAGCAATAACACTTCCTTTTATGTCTCCCTTCTTCTATACCTCTTTGGAAGGGTTCTAGAATATTCCATCCTCGATCAATTAGGCTAATTCCATGAATAGCATTATTCCAATAGCTATTATTAAAAGTGTACTTAAGGGTCACCTGTTGTTTAGTGGTTAGCATGGCAACCTACAATATTAAAGGTCGCGGTGGACCTAGGATTTTTTAATGGGAATCAAAAATCCTTAGCTATGCCACCACTGGGATAGGACGAAAAATGGAGGTCCCGAGCCTGTATGATGTCAGATACCCTATCCTAATTATAACTGGATTAGTGAAATTTAGGACTCCCAGTGTAGCATCGTCCGATCAGCCTTAGTAGCATAAAAAGGACGTTAAACAAACAAACAACAGTGTACTTTTCTTGCTATTATATGTACGAGCTTTGTATTAGGAAAAACAAATTTATTGAATGACAATATTATCGATCAATATTGTGAATATCGGATAAGTTATAATTATAACTTATCCGATATTTACAATATTGAGATCGACTTCTAGGTTATTTAGGGCACTGATTGTAAAAATGATAACCACTTTTTCGATTACGCGTTCAGGTATCGATTTATTACAACTTACGCGATAAAAACGATATTGGGGTCGGCTAATAGGCTAATGAAGATGCTGAATTTGAAAATGATATAGATTTTTTTATTACATACTCAGGTATCGATTTATCACAACTTACGCGATATAAATGATATTGGGGTCGGCTAATAGGCTAATGAAGATGCTGAATTTGAAAATGATATCGATTTTTGGATTACACACTCAGGTATCGATTTATTATAACTTACTTACTCGATAAAAACGATACTGTGGTTGGCTCATAGGTTAATTAAGGTGCTGATTTCTGAAATGATATCGATTTTTCCATTACGCGGTCAGGTATCGATTTATTAAAACTTATATTACTACTTAACTTATAAATATAAAAGTCCGGATTTGACTTTTATTCTCTTTCCGAGAAAATAAGAGTTAATTTCAAACCATATTTATAATCGTTTTTTTCTTGCCTGTATTTTGTTAATTTAGCCCTGACCTGCATAGTCGGTCATCTGAGTTAGAAGAACAGTTTCTGAGGGACGGCATTGCCAATGATTTTTTAATTTCTTTAAAAAATCCTAGGCCCACTTCAGGACGCGAACCCACGACCTTTAGTATTTCAGGATGCTATGCTAACTATAAGCTAACAGGTGACCCCCTTTGACTTTTTTTAAAAATAGTGTAATTTTATAAAACAGCGGAATGTCTTTTTTAAAGGTTAGATTAGGGTTGGATGTTCCTAAAAAAAATCACTGTTTTGTAAGATCTAATCTTAATACAAACAAGACCTTTTTTTTCCTATTTTCAAGGAAGACAGAAGGAGTTAGGTAATGAAGTAGTGCTAAGGTGCTAACACAAACTTAACAACTAGCATCTGACTTAGCTGTTCACAAAAAGAGGAAACTTTCCTCGAATGTCGTATAGAATCTAAAACCCTCCCTTCTAGAAGAGCTCTATAATAAGGAAGGGTCTAGGATGTGCTAAAGTAGAACTAGTTGATACCCACAAGCACGTAGCCTAACCTACTTCAGTACCCCCTCAGCACGTCCTTCTCCTAACAACAACTCCGTCTTAGTATCCATTCTCAGCTGGAAAAGGAATTAACTTGCTCTAAATAAAGTTTGGAAACAGTGCTGTCTACAATGAGTGGAATAGTTAATACAAAGGTACTCGGTCACCTGAGGTCAAGGTGAAAAAGGCCCGAGACCTATGACGTAGTTGGCCGCATCTGTGAAGTTATCAATGAATTGATAACCTTGGATAGCCTTGGCAAGGCATCACTCCAGTTTTTATGTTAATTGTGTGTTATCAAATAAGATATTATAATTTCTTTAACCCAATTAATTAAGTTTTTAGTTAATAATTTGATAAATAGATTTAAATAATTTTACAGAAGGTGGTTTTTGATAAATATTGGGTGGAAGAAATGCGCAGTCGCTATATGCAAGAACACCCAAAAAAAATCACCACAATTATCATTTCATAGGTCAGCTTAAGTCTTGAACTCTTAAGAAATATAAAATTGATTTATTTGTTGTATTGTATAGTATGTTCATGTAATTCTATATTTTGAATATATATTTTTATATAAATAAATTGTATAATGCACATTATTGTTTTTGTTTTTTTAATTTCTACATCATCATTAATAAGCAATACATTTTATTGATGTGTCTTTACCTACAAAGCGAAAATCCAATGAGTGGCCACACCAGATATACATAATCACTGGGAAAATATAAGTAATTGGTATGTACATGCAAGATTATTTCGAAAAGAAAAAACTATACAAAACCTAGGTCTTCCGCGTGACATGCGCGGTATGCTATCCATTACACCACGGAGTCGCTTCCAAACGGTGCCAAATCCTTCCCCTTCACTGACACCTTTCCCACGATCTCGCAAGTTTTGCGAGTAGTTACGGTAGATGGACAAATTTTGTCCAATTTTAGCCATCTCTTGACGTTCGTCAATTTTTTTAATTATTTTATATTAATTTAACCATCATTGTGGGTAATCACCTATTTTTTAAATTATTTTAAATAATTTATTTTTGAATGTTGAATTTTTGAAATTTGGCACTGTTTGGAAGCGACTCCGTGGTGTAATGGATAACATACCGCGCATGTCACGCGGAAGACATGGTTCGATTCCCGGCGGAGCCAAATTTCTTTTCTCTTAAAAAATAAATTATTTAAAATAATTTACAAAATAGGTAGTTACTCCACAATTATGGTTAAATTAATAAACAAAACCTAATTTTTATGTAATAAAAGGCTGATGTTCGCGAATAATGGTCGGGTTTGCGAAAATAAAATCTCAGTTGTGAAATCAGAATCTAAAATAATGGAACATATTAATTTTTTTCACTTTAACCTATAACGAGAAATTATAGTATTTGAAGAGAATTCAAACCGCGCAGAGTCATGCGTCCGGTGACGTAGCGGGAAGAGGTTGGGCGGGTTTGCCTACCCAAGTGAGCCCACCTTGTCTCCATTTACCTTGACCTGTAGTTAGCTTGACAACCTACAACACTAAAGTAGCAGGTTCGCGTCCCACGAATATTTCACAGAATATTTCACGCGAAATTCAGGACTCCCATTGTCGTATCGTCCGATTAGCCTTAGTGGCATAAAGTAACGTTAAACAAACAAACAAAGATACTCGTTCGATGTCCACTATTCTTCATGAAAAACGGTTTCGAAGTTTATGATTAATGGTCGGTGGTGAATTCATGAATTTTCAAAGTGGAATTCACTTAACTTTTTTTTTTAACAAAGTGATCTACAATAATGGAAATAAAAGGAGAAACAAATTTGTCTATTCTTTAAAACGCTTTTTCCTTAGCATGTATTATTTGACTAAACATCAGTAGAATGATCCATTGTCTACTTTTCGAGTTAAAAAAAAAAATAAAAAGAACCTATATTCCAGATATATGACAGCTAAAATTTCATAAAAATTTGTCTAACGAAGGGGGCACTTTATTTAATAAATTTTGTTTCATTTTTAAGTTGTTTTTTTTATTTACTCAAAAACAGCTGTAACGATAATGGATCGAAGAATACAAAGAAGTTTCAAGTTTTGCAATACAAGTACTCTATAACTTATGGAGATATACAATTACAAGCATATAACTGTGGAGCAATGGTGTTTACATATCATCAAAACAAGTTCGTAAGTGAAAGTTGAGCGCGCATCGCACCAGATTATTTTTTTTTGTAATTTCCTATTCTTGCTAAAATATTTATTTTTATTTATATTCATCTTAAGGGAGACTACAATCTCAAGAAAAAATTATACTAATAGCTATTAGAAAAAATAAGGATAATGGAAATGAATAGAAGAGGAAGTGAAAATGTTTGAAGCGGCCAGAAGTTGGGCAAAGCTTTGAAAGTTGTTAAGAAGCTTAATCAAGACCAGAGTAGACTTCTCCGATGGCTCTGCACTAACCCTACTGAAGAGTAGCTTTACTTAATTCCAACTTCAACACCAAATAAACAGGGTAATAATTTTCAATCTGCCTTTTAATATTATTGTTTTAGTTTATCATCTTGTTTTTCATAGGATAATTTAATTCCACACTTGTTTTGGATATTTACGGAATTGAATTATAATGAAATGAGGTTTAAAGAATAAGGAAGTAAAATTATTAATATAAGCATTGCCATGATTAATAGGAAAAAAAGAGGTCTGAATTTTAGATCATAATGTAGAAAAAAAAATAAAAAAATCCGAAAAATGGTATAATATAATTATATGAAAATTAAAACAAATTATTAAGTTATTTCATTCTTATTATTATTAAATTATTTATTTATTTTTTTAGTCCTCCCCGACCTCCCTTTTTAGGCTACACGGGGTTTCCCGGCCAGGGGATTGATGCCGAGTATCATAAAATGTCCCCTGGCTCCAGGTGTTTTAACTTGTCATCTTCGGGTTCCCAATCATACGTTGCCAAGGGGCAAGGCGTATGTGTCCACTTGGCTATCGTGCTAGCCAAGCTATTTTATTATATTTTATGTTATCTAATATTTTTTTAATATACCAAAAAAAATCTATATAAATAAATATGAAATTCTGTTTGTTCTTATCAGGAATCCATACCGTTTGTCCTAAATTCTCCAAATTTCACTTAGTGGTTCTTTGATATCAGGTGCGCACACCTGTCCATATTAAAATTGCATACATTAAGCCAATCCTTCGGTACATTCTTTATTGTTATAAAAATCGTTATGATCTCGCTTTGCATTGTTTTTTTGTTACGAAATCGACCGTTTCATTAGAAAAATGAAATTCCCCGGATGAAACGGGGTTATACAGCTAGTAAATATTACCAAAGTTTTAAAAAGGTTCTAATTACTTTTGTTTTGTAATTAATTCCAGCTTTTGTTTTGTTATTATTTTTAAATTATTGTTTATAAAAATTATTTGTGTAGAAATGTCGGCAATCATCTAATACGTTTGTACCTAGTTTTGGTTTTATCCTTATGTATTTGAAATTCTAAATAATTATTTTGAAATGTTTGAGGTACTAAAAATGACTCTTCCGTTGGTTTAAAGGCCCTTATTAGAAGCCACTATTTCGGTATTTTTGAAGAAATTTAAACTTTTAATAATGAAAACCTGTTTTTATAGCAAAAATGTTCACACTTTAAAAGTCGTACCCGGAACAGTAAGTAAATTTGACAGGCATAGCCCATATTAAGTTCAATTTATGTATAGTATAGATTATTAAATAAGAATTTATATATCCATCATAAAATGAAATCTGTAAATATAATAAAATAAAAAAGGACTCCCACTGTAGAATCGTCAGATTAGCCTTAGTAGCATAAGGGGGCGTTAAACAAACAGCACCAACAAAATTTTAAATTAAGAAATGGATCAGAAAATGTTTTTATGTTAACTTTTTTAAGAAGAAAGAATCAAGTACGCATTGTCACACTTTATTAGAGTACTTAGAGCCACGAAATGAGCGCATTTTATCGGACGTCAAAAGGACTTTCCTCATTTCCTTCTTTTAACAAACAAAAAAAAAATTAATTTTTCTGTGCAATTTCTCGCTTTTGGTAGAGAAACAGGCGTGGTCTCAGATACTTAGGTTAGTTTCTTACATTAAGTTGCAGAAAGTGTTTGCCCAATTAGCCGAAGTTTTGTCCGAATAAAACAGTGATGTTTTATCTTTTTTTTGCGCTTTATTAAAAATGGCTTAATTAAGCGTTGGTCGCAATTATAAGACGACCCAATTAAACGGAGTCGACTGTACTTAACGAAATATCCTACTACAACAGAATCTAACTGAACACACCGCCTTGTGTGATCACGCGATATGACCCTCTAGCGTGGAGGCGAAAATATAGGAGAAAAATTAAATATATAATATTGTAACGTTAAATCGTTAAATAAAAAATAAAAATAAAAACCACAAAAAAAAAAAAACTTATGATTTAAAATCTCAGCCCGTTTGTTGGAACGAAATAACGCTTGGAGCGAACTTTTTGGATCTAGATTGTTCGAGCTCCATCCACGCCGTTCCACCAGCTTCCACGAGATTCTACAACGTTCTAGACCCTTCTTTCAACTATATATAAAAGGAGCGATTGAATGAACAGTCTTTGTCTTGAATTTGAAGCTCAAGCCATATGATTTGTGTACTATAAAGTTATAATTTTTGTAACCAGCTCGAATATTTATGTTGTTATAATTCGTTTGGCATCGATAATTGTATATTTTTGTTGAATAAATATTTGTTAACCCACAGAAGTGTTACAATATAGAGAGATAGATCTTATATTTTTTTTAAATTTATTTAATAGTGGTTTATTTACATATACAATTTTATATTTACAAAATCAGAATTATCTTACAACTATACATAACACACACACATTAAAGCACAAACAGCAATAGTCGGTATACCGTCAGCTGGAGTTGGTCCCCGCTTATAGTATCATATAAAAAATAAGATGTAAACAATAATAACTAATAACAATAGTAAAACAGGTAAGAAAAACAAAAAACAAAAATATGACTTTTACATTCCTTCCGATAGATCAAGTTAATTAATTAATAACCAAAAATCAATTTTTTGAAGAAAAAAAAATAAAAATAAAATATATATTTATATACTTTGAATAGCAACAATGGACCAAAAGTTATCTACACACTAACCTGTATATCTCAGAGAAGGCTACCAATTAAATTCAGTAATAAGCATTTTTCTGTAGCTCAAAGCATCTCTAATAAAATAATATAGTCGGTCCCAATTATATTCATCCAAATATTGAACAAGTTCTACTTCATTGATTATTTTTTTATGAAAATATTTTACTCTAAATTCTGACAAAATCGGACACCTGGCCTAGAAATGTTCTATATCTTCGGCCTCTTTCAAATTGCACAAGGTGCATAGGGGAATTTTATCAAGTTGAAAAGGATTGCAATTTAAAGAAAATAGTTCACCTCTTGCTTTCATGATCAGTCTGGACTGCTTTAGGGTTAAAGTGTGGATGTAACCTATGTTATAAGATAATTTTGGGTAAATATTTCTATGGCTGGCTTGTCTAGCTAATATTTCCATTTCTTCACTATGGCTTTCATTTATTTGTTTAAGCAGGTGGTTAGTAGTTTCTTGCCAATTATGTATAAAATTAGAACTCTTTGCTATTGAAATGTTATGGTTCGCACATAGATCTTGCCAAGATTTAAACCAGTGGATGTTGCGTTTAATTAGTTCAGATGCAATAATTTTTGGAAGTCTGTGATCTGGTAGCTGCATTATTTTCAGTATGTATCTAAAATGCAATTTAATATAATATTGAAAACTACTGGGTAAATTAGTTTCTTGATAGATTATGTAGTTAGGAGTATTTTTCGGAAGGAAAAACAATTTTTTAATAAAAAGAGATCTTACAGAGAGATTTATAAGATGGAGGATATTTGCCCGGGAAAGAAGAGAGTGGAGAAAGATTATAGAGAAGCCAGGGTCCTTGTAGGACTGTTGCGCTAATAAATAAATAATTAATTAATATAGAGCACAATGTTAAATAAATAAATGTTGAAAAAAATAATCCCACCGAATGGATGCCCCGATAACCGGCAGTTAGGAGTTAACTGGGATGAAAAGTGGACATTCGATGAACCAGCGATGGTGGAGGGGGGAGGGCCGGCACCCCCCAAAAATCCAATCGCAATATTTCACTAAACGGGAGAGAAGGCGAATTAATAGGCCGTTATCTCCATCGGCCCGGGGCATCTGTTGCATTTAGATGGACCCGAACCGACAGTTCGCTAAGCATTTAGATTGCCCCGAACCGACGGTTCGCTAAGCCCTACTTGGATAATATCCCGATCGGTGCTCGCTCCGTTCGCCTGAGTTAGGATGATTTAATTCAGGGAGAGGACGAAACTAAAGGACATTCCATTTACTGATAGAATCAGCGAGGGGAGGAATTTTATTTTTATTCTTCGATTGGAGAAGTAGAAAAAAAATGTAATGGAACGTCGTCCGTTTCTTCTAAAGTCTTCGATTAAATCTCTGTTCGCTACAAGGTTTTTAATATTTTTTCTTTATAAAGTACTGGCTAGGGTGCCCGGCTTCGCTCCGGTTGTTGTGTGGTAGTTTTAATAACAAAAAACTTTAAAATGAAAGGAAATATAGAACAAAATTAGCACCTTCCTGAAACTTCGGTTTTAACTTTGTATCAATATTAAGATCGGAGAAATGCAGATTCAGCCCATATAGGAACCCCTGAATACTTTATTGGGGGTTGAAAATGGTAAATGAAAAATTAATTTTAATGCAAATTTGTCGAGTTATGCACCGTTTTTGATGGTTTCTGTGATTCTGTGATCTTATAAGCCCATTCCAACCAGTCAGCAGATAATAAGTTATTAGATTTTTTTTTTTTCGGTTGGCGCATTAGGCCTAATGAGACCTTTGGCCGCGCAGTGTGGTCTTCTTACAGATATTTGTTTTGCTTGCGGGAGCACATACAGCCTGGAGGGGGTAGCCCAAACCTCACGTTGCTGCAAGCCATGGTCACCATGGTGCAGCGGCAGACTGCCCATAGCTCCATAACCAATCCCATTGGGGCCAATTTGGCAGTGTCCTTCAACCTCCGGGCTGACACCCTGGAAAACCACACCACGATTCTCAATGAGATACACGGGGAAGGTTCATCACTCCTACGCCCGGTCGGTGTGAGTCGCCTCCAGTAGGCTGACGGGCCTCACAAACCCGGGGGTGGGGGTAGACTTGGACTGCGTGGCGTCCATTTGTGGGCGGTCACCCATCCAAGTACTAACCACGATGGACGTTGCTTAACTTCGACGTGGCAAGCGCCCTTGTCCACTCGGCCATCCCGGCCCCTAAGTTATTAGATTATAGTTGAAAAATCTGATATCTCAGTTAAAAATATTATATTTCGAGTACAACTTAAGCGCCGACTACTGCGATGGTCCAATAGATCCAGAAGGATAGAAACTACCGAAGATTCATAGAAACTTTTTTTTAAGACCTATCTTCCATTTCAACCTCTCTTAAGATATCTCCCTGTAATTTGAGCTGACTCTGCAGATCTCGAATCTTACTACTATTATAAAGTGAAAACCAACTTCTTTTTCATAGTTACATACAATAAGAACACTTCAAACTTTTTATTTTTGATTTATATGCAGTCAATTTATCTCTTTTTTTTTATGTCTGTTTTCATTTGCTCACTGTGCAATTAAGAAATGTTCACTCATAATGCATTAAATTTACATAAGTATACCATACATTATATATTAATTAAATGTAAAGTGTTGATCAATTAGCCTTCCTATGAGATAATTCATTTTTTAAGGAATCCAATTGGTTTTCTAATAGATTGCAGAGATGTAGAATCATTATTTTATTTTGAAAGCAAAGGATAAACTGTATATTATCGCTTATTTTTTTTAGTAATTTAAAAAGAACATCTGAAAAAATATATAACCTTTACAAACCGAACTAATAATAAACATTGAGTTAAACACCCTAGCGCCTGGTAGTCTGGAGCTCGAACTAAATTTTTCATTCATAAATTCGTATCTCATTCTTAGCTAGGCTAATTACATGGTCCGAGAGGCTTAAAATTCCAGTCCTTTTCTCTTCAATTTTACACCCTTAAGAGAAAAACGGAAACCTTCTTCGCCGTTAGGGGTTCTATGGCTACATGACGACATAACTTATTTAATCGTACGTGGAGTCGTTGTTGAGCCTTATCGGCACGCATTGCTTTATAATATATATTGATTAGAAACTAAAAATATGAATTTTCTTTTATCTTCAAACTTTGAACACGCCTGTCAGTAGTGATGTAAAACTATTTATAGGACTATAGAAAAATTTGTTTTTAATAAGGAATAGTGACACCCTCTGCCTCTAAGCACCCTTCTACATAATTCAACTAAATGGAAAATAAAAAAAAAACCGTAACAATTTGTAATTTTGTTTATTTTTCTTACAAAAAATTCTGTACTACTCCACACAAAAAATATTAACTTCACTTAAAAAAGAATATAAACTCAAATTAACTGACCAGGGTCGTCCTTACACCATTCTGATTGAATTTCAAAGATATGCAACGCTATGGGATTCTTCACCATTTGCAGTCGATGTCTCCGGAGCTGAGCCATTTAAAATTTGTCTTCAAACTAGAGGGCTCCGCTACGGAGACAATGCATATAATTTTCAGTTTTTAATTTATATGGAGACTAAGCTCGTCGAGAAATCGCTTTTTAAGACTTTCATTAATAATTAAAGTTATTAGTGACCAGTTCTCCGTAGATCAGTTCGCCGACAAATTCGATTAGTACGTATTATTAACCATCTTTAATACAGAGAAATGTGCTTCAGCATAATGAAGGAAATTCGTTGACCGTAGAAGAATATGAGATGGAAATGGTTGGGGGTGCGGTCAAATGAAAACACTATATGTGAAATAACATATATATTGTGCCGACGTTTCGACCCGATATTCAGGTCTTCTTCAGGGCTAAATATAAAACAAGATAGCAACCAATAAATATGAAGAAAAGAAAAATTAATAAATAAATAAAATAATGAGTAATATATGTATCTATATACATATATATGCATGAAAATATGAAAATGAGTTAATAATTGCATAATAGAATAATATAAATTTTTTTTTTTTTTGTTGAATTAGATATTTAACAAAAGAATATGAATAAAATTTTTGGATTTTAAGTAATACAATTGTCAAATATGGAAAGCTATACAAATCAAATATACTGTCTATAATATACTGAAGAATAACAATATTAAATGGGATACGGAATAGATTTAACGAGGAAGCGGAAGGAATATGTGCGAAGTGAAAATAGAAAAAGATGGGTAAAAGTCTAAAGATATATGTAGCATATAATAGAAAAGGAGATAGTAATAAAAATAGAAAAAGAGATGGGTAGAAGTCTAAAAATATATGTAACAAGAAATAAAACGTACCTGTCGAGTGAACTGTCGGAGATCGACTGCAATCGGAAGAAGTGGGGGGTTATGTTTGTTTACCAAAGCATCCGGTGTAACTGCCGAGTGCTTTAACGTATTTTAAATTGTAGGGAAATTTATTTCTAATATTGAGGAGTATTGATTAAATATCGATTGAATGAAATTGTTAGAATATTAGTATATACTTAATTAATTAAGAAAAACAAATTATTATTAATATAATAATTATGAAAATAAAATTATGGATTTTTTAAAATTTGAAAAATTTGGGAATAGGTTGAAGATAATTTTTGTTTGTCTGTTTATAAGTTTACGGGATTTTTTTGCAAGGTTAATGTAGAAGCTTTCCATAATAAGTCGTTTGTCGTGATTGGGAACAGTGGCAAGTATGGATGTTTTTTTAAAATCAAATGAGTGGTTAAGGGATAAGGAGTGTTCTGAGAGTTTTGATGCATTGTAGTTATGAGAGGAAACAGAATATTTGTGTTGTGTGATTCGGTCTTTGAGGAGATTTTTGGTTTCTCCAATGTAACAGGCTTCAGTATAATTGATTGCTATATTTTGCTTTTCTTTAATTTGTTATTCAATAGTCTCAAGGCCTTCAATTCACCATTTTTTAACAGAGCTCTTTCTTATATGTTAATTCATTGTAGAAGTTTCTCATATTTTATAATCTTTGTTAGTCTTAAGATAAACAAAAGATCGTTCTCTCGATTGTGTTGTTAATTTTAAACTTATTTACTTTATTTCATAACTAGCTGTATATCCCGGTTTCACCCCGAGAATTTCATTTTTTAAATCTATAAAATCTATAAACTGAGACTTTTATCGACTCAAACGGTCCATTTTGTAAAAACCAAGGTAAAGCGAGATCAAAACGATTATTATAACTATAAAGAATATACCCAGAGATCAGCTGAAGTTATGCAATTTTAATTTGGACAGGTGTTCGCACCAGGTCTGAAAGAACCACTGAAATTTGGAGAGTTTAGGACAAAAGGTATGGATTTTTATAAATAACAAACAGAATTTCATCTTTATATAAATAGATTATAGCTGTATATCCCGGTTCATTTTTCTAAAGAAACGTCGATTTCGTAAAAAAAAAACATTGTAAAGTGAGATCATTATGATTTTTATTACAATAAAGAATATCAGCTGAAGATCGGCTGAAGTTATGCAATTTTAATATGGAAAGGTGTTCGCACCTGGTCTGAAAGAACCACTGAGCGAAATTTGGAGAGTAAAAAATATCAGCTGAAGTTATGCAATTTTAATATGGATAGGTGTTCGCACCTGGTATCAAAGAACCACTGAGCGAAATTTGGAGAATTTAGGACAAACGGTATGGATTTCTATAAAGAACATATAAACAAACAAACAAACAGAATTTCAACTTTATTTATATAGATTTCTTAATAATACTGTGTGTTTTTCTCTTTTCTCTTGTGGCTCATATGCAATTCATGTTTATTTCTAATAATTGTAAGTTCTTTGGTGTTTATCAGTTATTGAAGTTTTATTCTTATTGAATCATTTTTCTTTTCATCACCCTCATTCCTTTTACTTTGATTTCTATAGTAGATGCAACAGATGTATTTATTGTGAATATATTTGTAAATTTCCATAAATTAAATTTTTTATTTGAAACCCTGGTTTCTTCAGTTAGTATTTCTTAACATATTAAGAATCAGCTCAACAGCTATGAGGAAGATGAAGATAGCATTACATGGCCCGCAATAATAGAGGCATTATAAACCCGGTCGACAAATAGGGTATTCATTCAGAATAACCATTCAGCCAACCCGCTCAATCCCCCCCCCCCCGGGGATTAAACACTCGCAACCCCCCCCCCCCCCAACATCCCTACCGCCCCCCCCACTTTATAACCTTCTGTCTTATCCAATTTCCTGTTTAATTTCCAACCTTTTCACCGCCAGGTGGCAGTCAGTGCTCCTTTTTATTATAGCTTTTGTCCACGCCTTTTACTCTTTTAAATGGATATTATTTTTATCCTATGTATAAGCTTTTTTCTTTTTAACTTTTAATTAATAACAAAATCATAAAAATAAAAAAAAGAATTGAAAAACTTATTTGCTATAAGATTGAATTTGGGAGCCATTTGGGAATTGGGTCGTTGATAGAGGCAAAAGGTTCAGGAGAACAAAAACATCATTTGATTTGCAATTTAATTTTTGTCTTTATAATCGAAAGAAACATTAAAATGGTTATCATATTCATTTGTAAAACTTTTTTTGTGTTAGAGTTTAAATTTACCTTATAGGCTCACCAGCTACTTGTTATTAAGCACTCAGGATTAATGACCAATCGAATCCTGAAATTCTATTATTGGTTTACTGTGCATGATTCTTCTTTTCTATTTACTTGTGACATACTTCGTCTTTTAGGATCTTAGAGCTACTCGTTTTAATTAAGAATCCAATAAAATCCCGAAATCGATAAGTTTTGACATACGACCGCTTGCAGTATCAACAACGATATAGTTCAATCCACTTATGCTTACCTATGTTAAACTTGTTACTAAATTAATACATACATATATATGTAAAAGATGTTCGCCGAACTTCTTTTAATATAATTTGAATTGTAATTGATTTATCCCGAAAGAACAGGTGTGATAGCGGGAAGGTTACAAACATATGAAAATAAGACTAATTGTGACCACTATTAAATGTGATCAAACGTGATTATTATTGATTATTAAATTTCAAGTTGAATATAAGTTATTGACGTTAAAAGGTGTGAAATAGTTACTTATAGTGTTGTTTCTTTGGTTTCAGGTAAGATTTCATATTAAAATAAACCTGTAATGTAAATTATAAAACGTTTTGTAATTAATTAAAATAAACTTTGGTTTCAGAGAAACGCAATATAGTTTTATTTCACAACACATTATATATATATATATATATATATATATATATATATATATATATATATATATATATATATAAGCGCCCCCTCCCATAAAAGCTCTGCTTTCCAAACAATGCATTCTGACTCCCGTCAAATGATATTTTTCTTAAACTCAAATAAACGAAAGATACAAATAACTGATAATATGTAAAGCATTGCGATTAAATAAGTAATTACACTAATTTACCTTGTATTACTGGTGAAGTTAACAGAAAGTATCTGATAGTCACCACTTACCTGGAAAAAAAAGAATATTCATAAATAAAGTTAAATATGAATGATAATAACTTACTAAGTTGTTTTTATAAAAAAATTTCTTGCACCAAACAATGATGCATATTATGCTAATTCTTATCATTTTCGAAATATAAAACTTAATAAAAATCATAGATTAATTTAGAGGTGCGTTAAGACCAACTATTTAAGACAAGGTGATTGTGAATGAGAATTTTCAGTCAAATTTTCATGATTTTGAGGGCTAATATTTTAAAGTGGTGTTTCTGTATCCGTCTATGTATTACTCCTAGACTTAAAAAGCCCTGAAGAAGATACACATTAGACCGAAACGTACGCTTTCTCGAAATAAAGAAAATACTGATTATCACTCATCCTTATCAAAGATCACAGATATCAATCAAATACGTAATATCAATTAAAGGTTATTTGTAAAAACTTCAAGAGGACCCTTCTTAAATCCTGTGGAAGTTGGTCCCAATCCAAAAACGACAAACGTTTCAATTTGTCTAAAAAAGCGCGGCTAAAGGTGGGCTAAATATAGACAGGAAGGGCCGGAGATCCGGAAATAGGCGGGACTACAGAACTCATCTCCTAATATCGATTCATAAGTAGCCACTTAGCTCGATATGTCGATTCATAAGTAGCCACTGTTAAGATATTGATAAGGCATTTAGGTTATAACATTTATACTTATAAGCTATAACAGATGTTTCAATGTATTAATTAATTAATTCATGTTTGTGAACTGTTAAGTTATTAATGTTTTTCGAGTTAATAAAATATGTAATGCAGTATCAAATCTTATTACTATAAGCAAAGGTACATAACATGGCGCTGCGGACACACATTTGAAAAGTTATCGGATTAAAAAGTAAGAATTAATTTAATTTTAAATAATTAAAATGGATTCCTTTATGCAACCCCCGAGGTCAATGATATGGAATGATAATCCAGCTCAGGAATGGACAGACTTCAAGGAAAGAATGGAAATATATATTGAAGCGATTGATGGGACTAAGCTGGAAGATAAACGTAAGTGTGCTATTTTTAAACATATTGCTGGTGAGAGAATCATTAAAATTTTGAATAGTTTGCCTACTAAATCAGAAACACTAAAAGATATATTTAAACAATTGGATGACTATTTTATTCCACAAAAGAATATTATTTATCTTAGATATAAATTTTTCGTATGCTCACAGTTGGAAACAGAAATGTTTGTAGATTATGCTGTTAGGTTAAGAGAAACAGCTAATTCATGTGAATTCGTTGAACTAGAGTTAGTGAGTAGAGTGAATATGATAGATTTGGATAGGTTAAGGATTGACTATGCTGACCTCTTTGAAGGTATTGGAAAATTAAAAGGCAGGGCACATATCGAAATTGATAAAACAGTGGTGCCTGTTGTGCATCCACCTAGAAAAATACCATTTCCTTTAAGGGATCGAGTTAGGGAAACACTACAAAATTTGGAGGATAAAGGAATTGTTACAAAAGTGGAATACGCAACAAGTTGGGTTAACTCTTTGGTGGTGGCCTATAAATCAAATGGTGACATCCGGCTGTGCTTGGATCCGAAGGATTTGAATAAGGCTATAAGGCGGTGTCACTTTCCTCTACCGACTGTTGAAGAAATGGTAAGTCGGTTATCCAAAGCAAAATATTTTAGTAAATTAGATGCGATGTCGGGATTTTGGCAAATAGTGCTGGATAAGGAGAGCTCAGACTTATGCACTTTTAATACACCCTGGGGGCGATACAAGTTTCTGCGTCTTCCTTTTGGAATAAGCTGTGCCCCAGAAATGTTTCACTCCAGGTTCAAGAAAATTTTTGGAGATTTGGACGGATGTGACGTTTTTGTTGATGATATAATTGTGTGGGGTTCTACAAAGGAACAGCACGATGCTAATTTGAAGGCGGTTTTGGAAAGAGCGAGAGAAGAGAACGTTAAATTTCAGAAGAAAAAGTGTGTCTTTGGAGTAAAAGAAGTTGTCTACATGGGTCACCGATTGACAGATAAAGGAATACAGCCAGATAAAGATAAGTTGGTTGCGATAGATGGCATGCCTACCCCTAAGTCCAGAAAAGAACTTGAAAGATTTTTAGGTTTAGTGAACTACCTAGGAAAATTTATAAGAAATTTAGCTGATATTACGGCACCTTTACGCCTTTTACTTAAAAAAGAAGTGGAATGGCATTGGGAAGAGGACCAGCAATCTGCTTATAATGCTCTGAAGCAGGCTTTAACTACGGAACCTGTCCTTAGATACTACGATCCTAGTTTACCAGTAACAGTGTCGGTGGATGCTTCTCGGGATGGCTTAGGGGCGGTTTTGATGCAGGAGGGTCAACCAATAGCTTATGCTTCAAGAAGTTTATCAGAAACTGAGAAAAGGTATGCAAACATTGAGAAAGAAATGTTGGCTGTTGTTTTTGGTTGTGAGCGTTTCAATAGCTACACATATGGCCGTCATTTCAAGATCGAATCGGATCATAAACCGTTGGGTATGATTCATAAAAAACCTATTCACTTGTGCCCTCCTAGACTGCAGAACATGTTATTGAAATTACAACGATATCAGTTTGAACTAACTTACAAACCAGGAAGCGAAATGTGGGTTGCAGACACGCTATCAAGAGCTAGTTTAGGGGAATCTGGAGTGGAAGATGGAGGAGATATGCATGTCATTGCTTTGATTAAGAACATGCCTATTTCAGACGAAAAAAGTAATATTATCCGCCAAGAGACCGAAACAGATGACGAACTTAAAGCAGTACGTCAATGGATGGAAGAAGGGTGTCCCAAAACTAAGGATCCATTGCTTGGAAGTTACGATTCATTTAAGGATGAATTAACATTTTGTGACGGAATTATCTTCAAGGGATGTCAAATGGTTGTGCCTAAGTCATTAAGGAAGGAAATATTGAAAAAAATCCACTATACACATCAAGGAATGGAAAAATGTTATAGAAAAGCTAAAAATTTTCTTTACTGGCCGAATATGAAAAATGATATTATGAATATGGTAAAGAACTGTGGAATATGCCAAAAATATGCAACTTCCCAACGAAAGGAGCCAATGGTATTGCAAGAAATAGCGGAAGGGCCATGGCGTAAGGTAGGAATGGACATCATGTTATTATATGGTTTAAATTATTTGGTTGTGGTAGATTATTATTCAAAATTCTGTGAGGTGGCTAGGTTAGAAAACCTGAGTTCAAACTATGTAGTTGAAGCTACAAAACAAATCTTTGCGAGGCATGGAATTCCGTGTGAAGTGGTTGCGGATCAAGGGTCACAATTTGGTAGTTTTACATTTATGGAGTTTGCTAAGCAATGGGATTTTAAACGAACACTAGTCAGCCCAAAGTACCAACAAGCAAATGGCTTAGCGGAACGTTACATACAAACGGTCAAGAAACTGCTAAAGAAGTCAGTTGAAGCTCAGACGGACCCCTTTTTATGCCTACTGGAACTGAATAACTCTCCATTAGCTGATTTGCCGTCTCCAGCTGAACTACTGATGGGAAGGCGTCTAAGAGGAGTTTTACCTTGCTCAAACAATGTTTTACAACCAAAGCAAGTAAACCCAATGGACATCAGGAAGATATTAGATGAGAGACAGAGGCGGAGTAAAAGGTACTATGATGGGGGAACGAAACCTCTTCGGGATTTGGATATAGGAGAAAATGTACGAGTGCAACCATCTCCTTATTCCGAATGGACTCCAGCCAGAGTGGTTGGGAAGATGGATCGCCCCAGATCTTATTGTCTACAAAGGGATGACAGTGGAATAGTTATAGAAAGGAACAGGAAACACATCAAACCTGTTAAGGGGTTCGATGAACAATTACTGAAGGGCGAAGAAGAAGAGCAGAAGGGTGAAGAGACAGAAGAGGAGGATGAGGAGGTCCCTTCGTTTGATGGGTACGTGACAAGATATGGGCGGAAGGTAAGGGCACCGAGAAGGATGGACTGAATCGAAGAAGGGAGATGTTAAGATATTGATAAGGCATTTAGGTTATAACATTTATACTTATAAGCTATAACAGATGTTTCAATGTATTAATTAATTAATTCATGTTTGTGAACTGTTAAGTTATTAATGTTTTTCGAGTTAATAAAATATGTAATGCAGTATCAAATCTTATTACTATAAGCAAAGGTACATAACAGCCACTTAGCTATCCTCGATATATCGATATTATTTACGACCTCTCGAGAGGCTCTTCGCTCTGATAGAACCCATCCGCTTTCAGAATCGATACCACTTCGATGTTCTCACGTTCCCCACTATCCGGCACTAGCTATAACGATAATATTAATTACAAAACACTGTTAGTAAAGCTTAAGAGAAATTGGGCTTCAGGTATGGGTTTCGCGGCTTTGTGTACAGAAGATTCTACAATTTTTTGTGATAGGAGAGAAAAAATGCAAAGTAAATCAATGATTTAAATTTAATATATCTAAGGGTACCCCCAGCCTGCCTCACAGCAGACCCATTTAACATTATCAACGGATATAAAAGAAAGGGAAAAGAAGATATTTTGATTGGCTCTCTTGACAATTTTTTTTTTAATTTTACTTACCTATAAATGAAATATACAGTAAGGGGAAGTATTGCGATCGTGAAAAATTTCGACTTCCGGTTTTCAACAGAAATTCAGGTTATGGGGTCGTTAGTCGAAATAACCAAGTCCTGCGAAATGGTCTGTGGCAATGTACTGACTAGCTCAAAAACTATAAACTGTACGAACCTTATAATGGGTATTTGGTGTATGTATGCAAAATGGCTCTAACGATTTCGATTACACTGGGTATTTATTGTATGTATATGCCCGCGATGTGATAGCTAAAATTTCACCAAAATTTGTCAAATGGAGGGAGCATTTTATTTATTAAAATTTGTCTCATTTTACGTTTGTTTTCTCAAAAACGGCTGTAACTATTTTGATCGAACTGGGTACTTTAATGTGTGTATATGCCCGCGATGTGACAGTCAAAATTTCATTACCGTATTATGAAAATAAAAACTTTTATTTAACAACAACAAAATTATTTTACTTTAGAGAGTAAAAACGTGATGCTAAAATTTTTATTGCAATGAAGGTGTGAAAAAATATGGTATAAGATAATCTTTAATTAATTATATTTTAGTTTAGAAACTGTAGTTCTATAATAAATTAGGAGGAAGGCAATAAAAAGTGGTTTTAGAGGAACAGTAATTGTTCTCGATTTTCGGAAAGTTTTATGCCTTTCAAAATGTAACATTTTATGACTATATGGGCAAAAGAAAAATTCTTTAAGAATTTGATCGTGTCCGTCTCTTAAGGTAGCAGAATTGAGAAACATTTCCGACGTAAGCTTTTAATAAAACGTTTCGAAACAATGATTACAAGGCACTTATGTACTATACGGGCCCCCAAGATTTTATATTAAATTACATTTATTCCATGTGTATTTATTTTATTAAACATATGATTTTAAAATATAATATCATTATTTCTCAGTTCATTTTTACAATGTACAATTTAAAGAAAATAATTCTTCCAGGGACCATAATTCTCTCAGATTGTTGGAAGGGTTATGTGAACATTTACAAAAAGGGATACACCCATAAAACTGTTAACCATAAGTTTAATTTTGTTGACCCCAAGACTTTGACGAATACTCAAAGAATTGAGAGATTATGGGAATCAGCAAAATGGGGAAACAAAAAAAGAAGAGGAACAAATAGAGACTTCCTTTCTTCATACCTTGCCGAAGTTATGTGGAGGACTCAATTAGAAGAAGAGGATCCCTTTGAGGCAATTTTAACAGATATCAGAGATTTTTGGTTAGAACAAAATAATTGTAAATAAACATATGTTAAATTTTTTAGTATTTTTACCCATAATAAATGTAATAAATATATATTATAGAGCAAGTGTACAATGTGCGAGCCAAAAAGGCTCAAAAACGACTCCACGTGGGATTAAGGAAGTTATGTCAGCGTGTTGCTATATAACCCCTAACGGAGAAGAAGGTTTCTGTTTTTCTCTTAAGGGTGTAAAATTGAAGAGAAAAGGACTGGAATTTGAAGCCTCTCGCACCATGTAATTAGCCTACCTGAGATTGAGATACGAGTTTATGAATGAAAAATTTAGTTCGAGCTCCAGGCTACCAGGAAGCGCTAGGGTGCGTTTCACTCGATGTTTATTGTTCATTCATTCCGTTCAATTTGTAAAGGTTATATATTTTGTCAGCTGTTCTTTTTAAATTACTAATAAATCGAGCGAAAATAATTAGTTTCACCTTTTCTTTCAAAATAATGATTTTACATATCTGCAATCAATTAGAAAACCGACTGGATACCTTACAAAATTAATTTTCTCATAAGAAGGTTAATTGATTAACACATTATATTTAAGCAATATATAATATATACCTACCTAAGTAAATTTAATGCAATATGAGTGAACATTTTTGAGTAGTACAGTGAGCGAATAAAAACAGGCATAAAAAAAAAAAGGAGAGCTGAATTGACTGATTATAAATCGAAAATAAAAAGTTTGAAGTGTTCTTATTGTATGTAATTATGAAAAATGGTTTTATTACTATGTATGATGAGCATTCCAGTTGACAAAATGACTAACTCCAATTACAGTATTTTTTCAATAAGATTTTATCACCCCTCATAGTTCAAAAAGATATATGATGAAAAAATTTTGCCCTAATGATATTTTGGTTTTCACTTTGTAATAGTAGGTGCAGTGTCCGGCCTAATTAGGGGGGGGGGTATCTTAAGGGAGATTGAACTGGAAGAAAGTTCTTAAAAAAAAGTTTCTATGAATCTTCGGTAGTTTCTAAACTTCTGGATCTAATAGGACCGTCACAGTAGTCGGCGCTTAAGTTGTAATCGAAATATAGTTTTTTAACTAATAGATTTTCAACCATAATCTAATAACTTATTATCTGCTGACTGCTTGGAATGGGCATATAGAATTCAGAATCACAGAAACCATCAAAAACGATGCATGACTCGACAAAGTTGCAGCAAAATTAATTGTTCATTCACCATTTTCAATCCCCTTTAAAGTATATACGGTTCCTTATTTGGGCGTACTCTGCAGATATCGAATCTTAATATTGATACTATGTTAAAAGTTTCAAGAAAGTGCTAATTTTGTTCTATATTTCCTTTAATTTTAATTTTTTTTCTGTTATTAAAACTACCACACAACTACCGGAGCGAAGCCGGGCATCCTAGCTAGTTTAATATAAAATCTTGGGGGCCCGTATAGTACATAAGTACCGATTACAATTCAAGTTTACAGACACTTTTTGAATTATTCAATAGGAATATTATTCAATCAATAAAATTGTTTGTAATACTATAACAAGTTCACCATTGAGCCACAGTAACAAGCACAGCTATCAATTGACCTTTATCAGGCCGGTAAGCTGTTCAGCGTCTCGACTATCAGCTAGCCGTTGCAACACAACACAGCGTGTCCTTCACCTTATCACTGCACATTCCCTTAGCCAATCGGTCCACATATATTTGTCTCTAGGCCAGGCTTAATAATATTATTTCTAACACAGCTCTTGGATTGTTTGTTAGTTTAATGTCACTTTAAGCTAATATGACAGTGAGAGTCCTAGATATTGCCTATTCCTATAATTAGGGTAGGGATCTTAACCAAGTATCTGTTATCTCACAGGCTCATCAAACATTCAAGTCACATCCGATGGAAGACATAGCCAAAGATTTTTTAACTCCATTATTAAGTCCTAAGGCAACCTTTCGGGCTATGAACCCGCTATTTTGTCTTTTGTAGTTGGATATGCTAGCAACTATACCACAGGCAAACCTAAAGCTCGTAGATTTTTTTACTTTTTTTAATTCACTGGTGTTTCGTCAAAAGGGAGTAAGTCATGAAATATGAAGCTTAAACAACGATTTACCAAGCTATTGAAAATCATTATAAATTCTTTCTGATTGTATTTCTTTATCCCAGAATAATAAATGAAACTATATTCTTTCAATGGAGACTGTAATAAATTATGAAAAACTAATAAATTATGGTAAATTATGAATTTTAAGAAGACGAGACAAAAATGATTATTTACGACTTAAGCCCTTTTGCCCAAACATGAATGAATTTATTTTATAATGTAATTTTAATTGTCCAAATTTTGATCAACACTGCTAGTTACCGTGACAACACTGGGATAACATTGAATGATTCAAACATGTACTCGCTTCGGCGGTACACATACAGTAGGGTTCCGGTTAACCGAGGTCCCGATTAACCGAGATGCCAAATCTGAGTGGGAGGGGGTATGTATATGTATATGAGTTCATTTAAACAAACTACAATAAAAGTATAAAAAATAATTTCATAATTTCTGTTATTATGCATTATTATTATTAAATGTTTATTAGGTTCTTAAGCGTATATGGGTCATTCTCACGTAAGTGGGCACTTTTGTGTCCCAGGCCGTTTATAGCGATTTAGAAAAACTTAGGACTCTAAGACATCAATTTTGTAAATCCAGGCGAGTTGTAAAGATAAACCCCATATGACTTAATTTTAATTGTATAACACACGTACCTTAAAAACACCAGAAAAAGGTCGAAATTCATTCCCCTGTCATGTTCCGAGGTCTGATTCTGCTCAAAGTAAGAGTTCTGTGTCCGTATTCTAGGTCAATTTTTACTTTTTCTTTTGTTCAATTTGTTCAAAATACTGTAAAATTTCATAAAAGCAGTCGAAACCTTGATGACAAAGGATTAGAATTGAAAAAAACTAATTGTTATGATGTCCCACAGGTTTTCTTTCATTCCCCTGTCAATTTCTAAAATTAAATTTTCACCACACTATTTAGGCGGGAAATTAGTAAAAAATATATAGTCAGCAGGAATACACGGTGGGCCAGACCCCCCTACCGTGCACCCCCCCCCACATCCCTATAAATTGCATATTGTTGTGTTCCTTGTGATAAAAGATTAAGAAAAAGCCAAAGTTCTCAGAAAAAAAAGTGGCCGCACTAACCGAAAATGGCGTTCAAACATGGCGGAATGACGATTTTGATTTTAGTTATTTTTTTGATTACTGACATTCACCATTATGCTTAATTTCGCCAAAACTGGTATTTTATTAAAGCTAGATAGTTCTAGATTCAGAATAAATAAACAAACGTTCTAAAATAATTAGTCTTGACAACATAAAATACATTTAAAGTCAATTTTTTCAAGTCACTCGCGTAAAACTTAAAATTCCAAGTTAATTTGTGATTAAACGGTCATCGTTAACGAAAAACGCCCTGAAATAAACCATCTGGAGCAATTATTCTTCTTTAGAAATCAGTGGTCAAATTTCAAAATATATCAACTAGTTCCATATAAAACGGACCTACAAGGCGAAAAGGCGCCGGTGACTCGGGCGCATCCAGTCCTCTGCCACATCGTTCAGTTCTCATACATCATATATTTACAGCGGGTTTAGGATATTTTTTTGAATAAATAATCCAGCCTATGTAACTGCAAGTTTTTTATTTACAGAAATAATTAATTTTTTTTTTTTTTTTTTTTTTTTTTTTTTTTTTTTTTTTTTTTTTTTTTTTTTATAAATCTGATTAATAAAGGATATAAATCTGCTAAATAATAATGAATTAGTCGCAGATTGCACATTATCTAAACCTCACTTATATTGTCATAAACTTGTTATGTTGAAATTAAATAATAATGTTTTCATAGTAGTAGTTGGGTTACAGACACTGACTTCTGATCATTCGTGAAATTTGAAATAAATGCATTTTTGCAAAGTATTGATTATTTACAGATTTAAAAACGATCAAAATAAAAAAGATAAATAAAAAGTTCTGATTGTTCGTTGATATGTAGAAATAATTCGTAATACAATTTAGGAAGTATATACATAACACAATTTAATAGCTCAGAAAAATTAATGAATAATATATATATATATATATATATATATATATATATATATATATATATATATATATATATACATATACATATTATGATTAATTTAAAATTAAACCACTACTGGAGAGGAAAACCAATTAAAACATCTAAGTATTCATGCATCTAATGATCTATAATCCACGAAGTTGTGGCTTTTTTCGGTTTCTGGCATATAACTACACATCAAAAAGTTTACTTTCTCTTTTTTTCGAAAAAAGGGTATACTAATACAAATAAAATGAAATATTTGAAGTTGAAATCGGATTAGTTATTTAGCCAAACTCGAACATGAAAGATTGGTAATTTTTATCATTTTGGTGAAAACTCATATTCCAACGCCTATAACTCGACAATATGTACTCTAAATGAAAAATGTCACAGATAAACGTTTTAGGACATTAAATTGAGCATAAAACAAGCCCATTTATTTTTAAATTAACTTATTACAAAGTAGAGATACAACTGAAAACGTGAAAGTATTCCTTTTTTTTGATTCCTTCTTTTTGTGAAACCTAAAGGCATATGATAAAATATTTACAGAGCTAACTATTTAGGGGGGCTTATTTTATGCTAAATTTAATGTCCTAAAACTTGTATATGTAACATTTTTCATATAGAGTACATATTGTCGAGTTATAGGCGTTGGAATATGAGTTTCCACCAAAATGATAAAATTAACGATCTTTCATGTTCGAATTTGGCTAAATAACTAATCCGATTTAAACTTCAAATATTTCATTTTATTTGTATTAGTATACCCTTTTTTCGAAAAAAGGAGAAAGTACACTTTTTGACATGTAGATGTATGAAGGAATGAAGATGTAGTTAAAAGAATGAAGAAAGCGCTACAAATACTTTCACTTTTTCATTTGTATCTCTACGCAGGAATAAGTTAATTTTAAAATAAATGGGCTTATTTTCTGCTAAATTTAATGTCCTGAAACTTTTATCTGTGACAATTTTCATTTAGAGTACATATTGTCGAGTTATAGGAGTTGGAATATGAGTTTTCACCAAAATGATAAAAATTACCGATCTTTCATGTTCGAATTTGGCTAAATAACTAATCCGATTTCAACTTCAAATATTTCATTTTATTTGTATTAGTATACCCTTTTTTCGAAAAAAAGAGAAAGTAAACTTTTTGATGTGTAGTTATATGCCAGAAACCGAAAAAAAGCCACAACTTCGTGGATTATAGATCATTAGATGCATGAATACTTAGATGTTTTAATTGGTTTTCCTCTCCAGTAGTGGTTTAATTTTAAATTAATCATAATATGTATATGTATATATATATATATATATATATATATATATATATATATATATATATATATATATATATATATATTATTCATTAATTTTTCTGAGCTATTAAATTGTGTTATGTATATACTTCCTAAATTGTATTACGAATTACTTCTACATATCAACGAACAATCAGAACTTTTTATTTATCTTTTTTATTTTGATCGTTTTTAAATCTGTAAATAATCAATACTTTGCAAAAATGCATTTATTTCAAATTTCACGAATGATCAGAAGTCAGTGTCTGTAACCCAACTACTACTATGAAAACATTATTATTTAATTTCAACATAACAAGTTTATGACAATATAAGTGAGGTTTAGATAATGTGCAATCTGCGACTAATTCATTATTATTTAGCAGATTTATATCCTTTATTAATCAGATTTATAAAAAAAAAAAAAAAAAAAAAGAAAAAAAAAAAAAAAAAAAAAAAAAAAAAATATTAATTATTTCTGTAAATTAAAAACTTGCAGTTACATAGGCTGGATTATTTATTCAAAATAATATCCTAAACCCGCTGTAAATATATGATGTATGAGAACTGAACGATGTGGCAGAGGACTGGATGCGCCCGAGTCACCGGCGCCTTTTCGCCTTGTAGGTCCGTTTTATATGGAACTAGTTGATATATTTTGAAATTTGACCACTGATTTCTAAAGAAGAATAATTGCTCCAGATGGTTTATTTCAGGGCGTTTTTCGTTAACGATGACCGTTTAATCACAAATTAACTTGGAATTTTAAGTTTTACGCGAGTGACTTGAAAAAATTGACTTTAAATGTATTTTATGTTGTCAAGACTAATTATTTTAGAACGTTTGTTTATTTATTCTGAATCTAGAACTATCTAGCTTTAATAAAATACCAGTTTTGGCGAAATTAAGCATAATGGTGAATGTCAGTAATCAAAAAAATAACTAAAATCAAAATCGTCATTCCGCCATGTTTGAACGCCATTTTCGGTTAGTGCGGCCACTTTTTTTTCTGGGAACATTGGCTTTTTCTTAATCTTTTATCACAAGGAACACAACGATATGCAATTTATAGGGATGTGGGGGGGGGTGCACGGTAGGGGGGTCTGGCCCACGTACTAGAAGGGGTCTTTCCCTAAGCAACCCCAACTGTTAACTTAACCTCAGTACAAATCCAAGCTCTCCAGAAGCAAATAAGTTCTCAAACTTGAGAGGTTACGTTTAATAGTCTTCATTCCCCTGTCCTCTATAGTTTTTGTCAGGCAATTTTTTTCTTTTCTAATTTTTGAGAGATAAAAGATTTTGTATCACAGATTTCGTTTTTCAAATGGCATTATTATATCTTCTTTTTCCTTTCAACGGTTATCAAATAAACCTTAAAAAGTCATTACCCTGTCTTACTGTAAATAAAATGCTGCAGGGAAATGAAGATAGCGACGTGGATTGATGCTTTCTTTTGGTGCTCAACTTTTTCAAAGCATCATCAGTCCTAAAGAATGAGAAATTTAAAAAAAATAAAATAAAAAAAGACAAAAGGAAAAAAAACGTTCAACGTGAATTGGTGTTCTTCCACGTCGACTCCTTGCTTCTTATTGGCTAAGGAATAGTATTACACCTAAAAAAAAGTTTATTTGTAACCATAAAATTTAAAATAAAAACGCCGTAAAAAGGGCCCACTTTGGTGAGAATGACCCATATGTAGTTTTTATTTAGAAATAACCTACATTTTTATTTGGTATCGTTATGGTTCCGATTAACCGATTATTGCGATTAACCGAGGTAACCTTGGTCCCCATCAACTCGGTTAATCGGAACCCTACTGTACTAAAATTGGAACGATTAAAACACCTGTTAATTTTCAATTAATCAGTTTAGAGGCATTCCAGCATGTTCTGCTCTATATATTCGATGCATATATATATATATATATATATATATATATATATATATATATATATATTCTATTATATATATATATTCTATATACTATAAATATATTCTGCTCTCTATACTACATATACTGATATTATGGACTAAAACACCTTTTCTATCACCATTGCTTCGCTTTGCATGTAATGTATATAGTTTGTATTTCTCAGTTTTAAGTTTTGTAGATATGCTTAGGGTACTCATTTCAATTCTTTTTATCATTGTTTCATTATTTTATATTTTCATACTACTTTTAACTGTAGGTACATATTTTCGTAAATAGATTGCATGTAAATTGTAATGTCTGCTTATTAAGAAGACCCAGCCATATCTCCCCGAGCTATGCATGGAAGTTGTTTCACTTAAGTTTATAAACATCTGGGTAAGAGATTTTATTTTTATTTTACGACAAATTTCAAAATATTGTTTAATAACCAGCTTATCAACAATATTATAACTATCAAGCCTTCCTAGGGTTATAACATATAAATAATATTGGTATGATCCAGCATAATCCATAGGGAACTTTGGCTTTAGTTTTTAAGAAATTTAAATTTTAATCAGGTTTAGTAACTAAATTATTTTAACTCAAGAAAAGGTCGAACTTATTACAAATTTTCAACTTAACATATGAGCTTGATAGTATTAACGTGGTAACAAATATCTTTGTTAGGTTCGATTAACTTGACTAACAAATATGCCTACCACCAATCTAACCAATACAGGATAGAAAAAAAAAATCCTCTGAACGGTAAATAAGGTTACATTGGACTGATGTTAATGTAATAATGAAAAGAAATATTAATAAAAAACGAAAGAAAAAATTTACAAATCATAAAAACTTAAAAATTAAAATGAAATTTACAACATAACACTAAATATACAAAAAATTGAAAATCTAATGGAGTACTATGATTTATTGATCAACTTAAAAAAATTCAAAACATGCATAAATAAAACATCTGTCTGGAGTTAGTCTAAGTATAATGTGAATAATACAGTCTCTATCTGTTATCACTTTGATGAAATCCGTAGGGAAGGGTACAAAGTTTAGTGCAGAAGTACAAGTGCTTAACCAGGAAACAATAATATGTGCAAAATGAAACAAAATAAACAATCATTCTCACGAAATTAACATTTAAACCCGTCACTTTTTAATTTGTAACTGACAACCCTAAAAGATTCAGGGCAAGCCAAGATTCAAGATGTTTATCTTTAGTAAATCTATATCCCTTTCAAGCTTGGATTTATGGAGTTTAAACAGTGTCTTACGAGGTTACATTTTGAGTCTCTTATTATACTTTACAGGACTCATTCAATAAAAAAAATAAATCAACTACTTAAAACATCGAAGTTAACAAAACCTCGACTGCGTAACATCAATATTAACACAACATCGGAAGCGTAACATCCATGTTTCAGAAACAACGACATCGATGTCGCATCTCTAGTACAAACGCCCGACAATGCCGTAAAGAAGACGTGTTAACCCGGCTGGGAATAGGTCACACAAGACAACACATTTCTACCTCATCATAAAGGAAACAGCACTGGTATATAAACACTCCATTCACAGGGACTACTGATATGTTGTCACGAAGTCTCTCTATTACCGAATATACAGTAAACCCTCGATATAGCGAACTGGTAGGGGGTTTGATATTCATAGTTCGCTATAACGAGATTCTTTTTTTTAAATATTTTTCTTAACCAATGGCAGCACTAATTTGATCATATTTAGAAGGAAATTCATTCATTAGAACTAGTTAAATTAAAACGCATGTATGTAATTTATTTTTAGATAAACTACATATTAATTAAACAATGAGATTCATTAATTTACCTTCCAAGTTCACTTGAGCCTTAGCTTTAATAAAAGGGTCTGAGATCTTATTTGTTTAAAGCAATTTATCAATTTTTTACCAATTATTCATGAGCCGCAGAGTGCAGTAGTTTATTTGATGCTGAAGTTAATCCTTGGGCTATGGTTGAATCTATTTTATCTTTGTTTTCATATTCCATATTTTTCTGCGATGGTTTACTTGCTTAGAACTCCCGATTCAGTATCATGGAGAATTTTCAATGTTTCCTCATTTCATAAGGATTTACGTTTGTGACACACGTTTACCAATGAACTCATTGTGTATTTACAAAAAACCGTATAAACGACTAAAGAATACTGATTCGAATAATACAGAGGTCGAGAACAAACATAACTGAGCTAGTTTTGAGAAAAAAGTCAATGGAATTAGAGAGAGAGAGAGCAAAAGGAAATCGGATTAGTTAAGAGTAAAAAAACACTTCAATTTTAGAAACTGGAACTACTTCGCCTTCCCGCGATCATTCTACGTAATACAGTAAAAAAAATAAATAATAATAAAAATTCTAGTAGTTCGTTATAACAGATTATAATAATTCTCAGGCTTCAAATTTAGTTCGTAGTTCGCACTAACCGAGGGATTTCGAAATAACGAGGGGTTCAGCAGAAATATAATGGTAATTTTGGGGGGATAGTATTTTGGTTCGCTATATCGCAGTGTTCGTTATATCCGAGTTCGTAATAATGAATGTTTACTGTAGTAACAAAGAAAAGGCTTGCTCATAATCTAATCTGATATATATGCCCAGGCAGTCATACTATCCCTACCCCCTAGGATATACATAGGCTCTACCTTCCTGTAGCCCGCGTAGCGCAGCATCCTGACCATCCTAGCGGCGGGGGAGCAGTCGACCAGTACCACGGCGCAGTCCTCCATAGCGCACAGTGTACAGTGTACTGGCAGGGAGGTCCCCCCACTGCGCCAACACATCCCGGTCTTAATATAGCCGCTGTCGTTCACCTCCCGTCCGCGTCGTGTCTGCCGCCGATCGCGGGGGAGGCCAAGGGCAATGCCAGTTCTGGGCACACTCAGCCCTTCGGCTCCCAGTCATCGGGTACCTAGTAGTGTAAGGCTAAATGCGTATCTCTTTGTAATGTACACATCTGTCATCCCACTGGTTATAATGCAGCGGATCTTCATCAGGGCTAAAATGAAGACAATATATGAACAACATGTAAAGTATCAATGCTAGAAGTTGAGATTAATTACAGATAGTAGCAATAAGAAGTAACAAAATCCAGCTGATGGGTACTTTTACATTTTTTTTACATGACATGGGTACTTAGCTAATCTAATTATCGTTTAAAAGACTTATTGATTTAAATAGATTGATTTAATTTAAATTTAAATTTAATTTTAATTTAAATAGATTGATTTAATTTAAATTTTAATTTAATTTATTGATATAAATAGATCAAATACTCAGTTTAATAAAAATCGTAGTAAGTACCCCCTCCCTTTGAGCAATTTTGATGAAATTTTTGCTGTCACATCGCGGGCATATACCTACACTAAATACCCAATTTCAGGTTCCTACGGTTTATAGTTTTTGAGCTAGTCTGTTCACATACACACACACACACACACACACACACACACACACACACACACACACACACAGACACACACACACACACAGACCATTTCGCGGGACTTGGTTATTTCGACTCAGGGGGTCCCAAAACGTGTATTTCCGTTGAAAACCGGAAGTCGAAAATTTTCACGATCGCAATACTTCCACTTACTATATATTTCATATATAGGTAAGTGAAAGTAAAAATATACCCAGAGATCGGCTGAAGTTATGCAATTTTAATATGGACAGGTATTCGCACCTGGTCTGAAAGAACCACTGAGCGAAATCTGGAGAATTTAGGACAAACGGTATGTATTTCTATGAAGAATAAACATAATTTCGTTTTTATATACATAGATTATAGCTTTATATCCCGGCTTCACACGGGGAATTTCATTTTTCTAAAGAAACGTCGATTTCGTAAAAAAAAACATTGTAAAGTGAGATCATTATGATTTTTATAACAATAAAGAATATCAACTGAAGATCGGCTGAAGTTATGCAATTTTGATATGGACAGGTATTCGCACCTGGTCTGAAAGAACCACTGAGCGAAATTTGGAGAATTTGGAACAAACGGTATGGATTTCTATAAAGAACAAATAAACAAACAAACAGAATTTCATCTTTATTTATGTAGATGTACCTGGTTAAAATGATAAAATAAAATCTGATATTTACCTTGTCGAGTCCAGAGTAATATAGGGACTGAGGGAAAAAAAAGATGAGATGTGGTAGGGGTTATTTGTTCTACTTCAGAACGTTTATTTTGGGAAGACTCAAAGCTTTTTGAAGTGAGAGGCTACATGAATAGTGAAAATCATATAGATTGTACAGTATACAAATTTTTTACTTTCACTTTACTATATATTTCATATATAGGTAAGTGGAAGTATTGCGATCGTGAAAAATTTCGACTTCCGGTATTCAACGGATATACACGTTTTGGGGCCCCCTGAGTCGAAATGACCAAGTCCCGCGAAATGGTCCGTGTGTGTGTGTGTGTGTGTGTGTGTGTGTGTGTGTGTGTGTGTGTGTGTGTGTGTGAACAGACTAGCTCAAAAACTATAAGCTGTGGGAACCTGAAATTGGGTATTTAGTGTAAGTATATGCCCGCGATGTAACAGCGAAAATTTCATCAAAATTGCTCAAAGGGAGGGGGTACTTTATTTAATAACTTTTTACGTTTTTTTTTATTTTCTCAAAAACGGCTCTAACGATTTTGATTAAACTGAGTATTTGATCTATTGTTATGCCCGAGATATGACTGTAAAAATTTCATCAAAATTGATTAACCGGAGGGGGGACTTTACTGAATAAATTTTGTATCATTTTCACGTGTTTTTTTTATTTACTCAAAAACGGCTTTAACGATTTTAATCAAACTTGGTATATGATGTATGTTTATGCCCGAGATACGACTGTAAAATTTTCATCAAAATTGATCAACCGGAGGGGGGACTTTACTTAATAAATTTTGTATCATTTTCACGTGTACATATTTTTTATTTACTCAAAAACGGCTTTAACGATTTTGAAGAAACTGGGTATTTGATGTATGTAAATACCAAATATGTAAAAGCCAACATTTCATCAAAATTGGTCCAACTGAGGGGGCACTTTATTTCATGACTTTTTTTCCAATTTTTACCTTCCTTTCGATTATCTCAAAAACGGCTTTAACGATTTTTATCAAATTCGTCATGTTAAATGAAAATTAGGTGTTCTTTAATATCAGGTAAGCTTTATCATTATTAAAATCTTCTGTGGGGGCTTTTTTTTTGGGGGGGGGCCTTTTTTGTTTGTTTGTTTTCCATAAAGTACCTTTGTTTTTGTTTATATGGAGAAATTAGCTGTGTCTCGTTACGCCTAAAAATAAGAAATGGCTAAATATGAGATATGATAAAAATAAAGAAAACATAAAGAGGAGAAAAAAATAAAAATATTCAGTCATCTCATAAAACTCGTTGAGCCCACGCATGCGGAGTACACCTTTAATGACAGACCATTGTTCATAATTAAAGCCGTTCTGTTCAATTCAGAAGTGGCAATTAACAAAACGCATTAATTTCTAATCTAAGTAAGTTGGTAAGTGAAAGTTGTGTGTTGCGAGCACGCACCAGATTTTTTTATTTATTACAATGTTAGCTTAGGTATTCTCTCACTTTTATCGTATAATGGAACCGAGATTTAAACGATATTTTTAGTTTTTACTATTCCTACTTATGTAATTTTATTTCCCGTTTAGTCGTCAAGTAATATCTCACTTCAAGAAGCGTTGGGTTTCACCTAAATAAACCTTTTGAAAGCGGTATACTAACCCCAACCATCTCTCAACTTAAAATTTTTCACTTAGCCTCCGTATTACTCTGAACTCAACAAGGTAAATATCAGATTTTATTTTATCAAGTTAACTAGCTACTTCAATATTTAACTATTTATGTATAATTTTACTAAAGTTTATGCAACTATCAGTTATCTATAGTAGGTACCCATGTCATGTAAACAAACCATCAGTATGATTTGTTTTCCATTATTTTATTACTTCCTATTGTTACAATCTATAATTAATAATTACATAATAGACAATTAATTATCATCTTTCAGTATAGATACTTTGCATGTTTCTCATATATTTAGCCCTGACAAGGAACCACATGGAGGTATCGAAACGTTGTCATTTCACAATAAAAAAAAAATGTTTTAATAGAAAATACTGACAATTAATCGTACTACAAATATATTTTCTAGTTTCACTATCTTTATAAAGGATGGAAATAAATAAATAATAAAAAGCAATTCGTTTCTTTAGCTAATTTATAGAATTCCGCCAAACTGGATTCTTCCAAATGAACCTTCAAATATGTATATTATACCGTTCCTAATTGATAACTGTTTTCGAATTATATTTTATAGCAAATTGATACAGGTAACCGTTAACAGGTATTAGTAATTAGCCGAAAGTGATTGGATAAACCGAATTGTTGGGGGGGGGGGGGGGGGGAGGAGATGAATGGGGGAGCTGACGAGTTCATTGAGACCTCAAATCGATCCATTCATTAGCGGCTCCAATTCGGGCCCATTCATAATTACAATCACAAACAGCGGCCCTACCCGACCAATCTAAATATTATAATTAACAAAGCAGTTAATAAATAATTAGCCGATATATCATTATATTATCTTTCATTGTGGTATTGGAAATATGGCTAATGCTACAGGAGGCTAAGGATGAATTAATAGCCCATAGTAATAACAAATAATAAAAATTTAAACGAATCCGAAGGTTCAATGCCGATACCACAAATCGCTGCTTTGATGAGGCACTGGTATATATTTAACACTATACCTACCAGAGCGGTCAAATGACCGCTTTTGAGACTTAGGGCCGTATTTATGAAGGATCCTAAGGAACGCCTTACTTAAAGGCTTCCTTAAAATGCACACCTTTAGCTAACCTTAACACAATTTTCATTTTATAAACGTTCCTTTACGCTTTCCTATCTTTAGGACGCCTTAGATCCTAAGGTGTTCCTATAAATTTGATCTGTTTTCCTTCCTTAGTGCTAAGGTAGGTGATTAGCTACCTTTAGCTTCTCCTTAACTATTTAATAATTGAAATAAAAACAGAAAACAAATATCAGGACTTAAATAGTTATTGAAAAAAACCGTTTATTAAGAACAAACGACTTTTTGGAATTTTTACTTTATTTATATGAAGTATAAACAACAAAGGAGGAGAAATATTACTGCACTTTTTAAGATAAATAAAAATTTTAATCTTAGTGAAAGATTTTTCTTTTTTTCTCCTTTATATATTTATCAAATGTTTTCATATGTAGCCATTCTTATTACTAGGCACAATGAGAGACAGATAATTTCTCTATATAAGCAAAATCAAAACAAAAGATGTATTATTTTCAATTAATGCATACTTATTTAGTATATTGATAGTATTACTTACCCTTAAATCTAAATTGTTAAATTCCAGGTTTTTATTTTTCTTGAACTTACTGCGCGACTTTTTCTATAATATATAGCTGTTTAATTTTTCAATATATATTTCTCTTCTTCTTTCGTTTTTCCTGATAATAATATGTACTCTACCGTTGTCTACCCTGAGCGGTCTTTTGATCGCTAGATTATATATGAAATTTATGAAGTTATCTGCATTGAAATCTCAAACTTAACACAAAAACAGTAGTTTTCTAAGAAAATGTCATCCGATTGTGTTCTAGGAAAACGCCATGTGCTTACAGTTTGTTTTATATAGGGTACATAGCGACTGCTGGTAACTCACGAGGTGAGGCAAAATGGCGATCATTTAGATTAGATTACTGGCTCTGTACGCGGCATTATAAATATTTAGGAGGTGATTAGTTCTATTAGTAACAGTACGGGATGAAAATAATAAAAACGTTTGATAAAATAAAAAAAACACTGTATTCAGATAAAAATAACAAAACGAATAATGAAAATAAAGAAACTTCTGTTGAAAAAAATAAATAAACCACTTGAAAATATAATATAAGTCTTAATATGCAGTTTCCCACACACGTAATCAACCCACACTCTGAGATAGTTTGTATGCCTGGTTACCCGCATTGTAGCCGGCTATAAATACATTTATATTATTTGTGGCAACACTGACAAAGGCAGGTTTCTATTAGATGTGGAATATACAATCAACTGGAAAAGCCTATAATGTTTATTTCAAAAGTTCATTTGACCGCCATCGCTAGAAATAGGTATACATATATAATATGTCGGTAGGTTTAGTGTTATGGACAATGAAAGTTTTACCGTAGGCTGACTATTTTTTTGTTACTATTTGTTGTTAGGTATTACTATTTTTGTTCCGAAAAGCTATGACGAAGGCAGTCATAGTTGGTCAGAAACTCCATGGGACTTAGTCGGAAGGAACTCCCTACCAGTTTCAATGGTCTATCCTCACATCCGCTTCCAATTGGGTCTTTTTCTTTGTTAACACTATATGTTCAATCACAATCAAAGCAATAATATAACATGTAGCTGACATAGAGCTCAAACCAGGTTCCCTGCCCTTGGATAGGGGAAATTTTCTGTTTTTTAATATTATACAAGCCTTTTGGATATTTTCCCAAAGTTTAATACAGTGTGAATTATTTCCACAATTCTCCTAATTGGCTGTAGTAGGTAGATGTATAAAATGTCATTTAATATTGTAAATTTGTAATTAGATGTAAGCTATTTTTTCTTCTATAATTGAATAGTCCTATGTCCTAATGCACTTAAATTCATATCGAAAAAAAAAATACTAATAATGCTGAGCAATGCCTTAAATAATATATTGATAACAGGTATATAGCTTATATGATAAATCGTTTCGCATAAATATTGAAAACGCCAGTAATCGATATATAATACGTGAAGTCAGGACCGACTCGCTGGATATGAAATATTAATCGAACGTAGAAATCCCTTCACAGCGATCTTAACTCATATTTTCACCTGCTTCTACTATGTTTCACGATAAATCTATTTTATAACGAGGGATCACCTGTGGTAGAGTGGTTAGCATGGCAACCTACAATACTAAAGGTAGCGGGTTCGCGCCCAGCGGTGAGCCTAGGATTTTATAATGGGAGTAAAAAATCCTTAGCCATGCCGTCCCTCGAATAGGACGTAAAATGGAGGTCCCGAGCCTGTAGGATACCATGTACTCGTTAAAGATCCCTATCCTAATTATACCTTGATATGCAAACTTTAGGACTCCCACTGTATGTTGCATTGTCCGATTAGGATCGTCGACAAACAAATCAATTTTATAACGTGAAACTAAACACCCTATTTATGATTTAAAATATTTAAATACATGGAACAAACTTTTCTAGTGCATGGTTTGTGACTTGCCGAGAACATTCCAGACAGTTCTATTTCAGAGTAAATACAGGGTGCCCAAAAAGAGTATTAGGGGTTTGAAAGTTGAATAAAATCTCAAATATAGAATGTCAAGTAGGATGTTTACGGTTTATTTAAACACAATGAACTGGAAATTTATTTAGAAAAAACAATATTGTCTAGGTGTCCACAATAACGCTGCTGGCACTCCTCGAATCTCAAACGCAGTAAATAGTGTAAATAGTACTGTAAATATTGAGCGTTACTGTGAAATGATAAGGGGTTTTTGGCCCAAGAGCTTCAAGAGTTTGAAGGATATAGCTCTAAAACATGGTTTCAGCAAGACGGGGCCACTTGCCATACTTCAGACTTATCAATTGCTACGATAAACGAATTATTCCAAAACAAAGTTATTTCTCGTAGAGACACTATTAGCTGGCCTCCCAAGAATCCCGATCTCAGTCCTCTTGACTTTTTTCTGTGGGGATAACTGAAAAGTAGGGTATCCGAAAACAACCGACGAATCTAACTCAATTGAAGCAAAATATCAGAACAGAAATGACAGCAATCTCAGGAACGATTTGTCAACACGTTTTTAGAAAACTGCGTTTGAGATTCGAGGAGTGCCAGCAGCGTTATTGTGGACACCTTGACAATATTGTTTTTTCAAAATAAATTCCCAGTTTATTGTGTTTAAATAAAACGTAAACATCCTACTTGATATTCTATATTTGAGATTTTATTCAACTTTCAAACCCCGAATACTCTTTTTGGACATCATGTATAAGGAGCGGTGGACTGAGGATTTAGTGTTCTTCTGAAGCTCAATGATAAAATCATATGATAGGTAGATTGATAGTCAGGATTTTTAGTTTGATCTCTTTTTCATTTTTATTTTGAAAAGCCAACGTTTCGATCCCTAAATGTGGATGTTCATCAGGGCTTCTGAGTCAAGATTAATACAGGGATATGTCTTTATTACTAGATAGATAGATAGATAGATAGAAATAACGTTTATTCAAGAAAAATAGTATATAATACTTAGAAAACAAAACAAAATATGAAAAAACGAAGACTTAAATAGACAATGGACGTAAGTCCGTCTGTCGAGATATCCTAGCTTCTTATAAATATAGGTTGCGTATATATATATAATACTAATAGAAAATATGTGATAAGTGGTATGTAATAGAAGCCAAATAATAAAAGAAAAATTATTTCAAATATACATACAAGAAAATTCCCCGTATATAAATGACCAAATTATTAAACTAGCTGTAGGAGATTTTTTCCGATGCCGTGTTGGGGAGTCTATTTCTACTGATTATATTCATAAGTCATTTCTTGTCTATATTTTGTTGCAATTTTTAAATACAGAAATAGTTGTTGGATACATTTGCCGTTTAAGGAATCTACGGTTTTTTCCATACTCTGAGTCCGTTTTCCAAAACAGTTTATCCTGATTTCTGTTGGAATGGGTAATTTGAAATAAAGTGGAATGTGTTTTCTGTTGTATTGAGGTTGCACTTGGTACTATTATTTCTTTTGTTAACTGCAGGTAGATACTTCAGGTTCAGTACTTCTCCTCTTGCTTTAAATATCAATCTGAAGAAATAAATGTCTTTATTGTCATCAAAATACATATTGCATAATTCAGAGTTGCATAGAGCTGGTGAAATTCCGCTGCTTTAGCTCTTTTTAAGAATAATTCTCTTTTATATTCGGTAGTTTTATTGACAAGAATGGTTCTATTTTTTTCTATTTTTATTGTGTAGAAAATTCTCTTTTGTTAGAGCTATTCCGTGTTGTGCTACTAACCCCTTCAATGATGTTGACCAGGCTATATTGTTGTCTATTATCTTTCGGGCTATTATTTTTGGAAACTTTATTACTATCACACCTCTTTGTCCAGATATTCAATGCAATACCTCATTTTCAAATACCCTCATCCTTTGCTCATTTCTCAATAATTGTTTCACATCCAATAAAGAACCGTAGGGAGCACAATAGTTTTGTAAAGCCTAAGTTTTAAGTTTCGGGATAGAAGGCGAGAGATAAGCACTTTACGGAAAAGTAGCAGGCATTTCAGACTTATAGAATATACTCGTTAAATTTCATTACTGTTATAAAAATTACCATTTTGAGGCCACATTATGAGCGATAACTCCTTAGAATGAGCTACTGTAATCGCTACATTATTGCAAAGAGGTACTATCCAGAAGGTGACTAGATCCAGGTAACTATCTGGCCGGATAGGAGAGATGAGAGAGGAGGCTGACATGGCTAAAATAAATCTGAGATAACCCCGGGTGTGGGAGGTTGTACAGCCCCTAAATGTAGTTAACTGCGGCCATTATCCTAAATCAGGGTTATTTAGCCCCCTAATTCACTTCTCACGTAGTCCCCCCCCCCCCCTGCTTTAAGGTGCCTCTAATATGTGCAATTAAAAGTTATTAATATATAGCATTAAGGGATATAAAAAGTTTTTTAATTATGATTATAGTTGACGAGGTGAGGTGCAAAACTCGTTCATTCAATTTCTTTTAAAAATTGAGATGGCAGGGAATTCTAAAAGATATTTTAGAGTCCAATTAACCAAGTCCCGCAAAATGGTCTGTGTGTGTGTGTGTGTGTGTGTGTGTGTATGTGTGTGTGTATGTGAACAGACTAGCTCAAAAACTATAAACCGCACAGACCTGAAATTATGTATTTATTGTATGTATGACCGGGGGGTACTTTATTTAAAAAATGTTGTCTAATTTTTAGGTTTTTTCGATTTTCTCAAAAACGGCTCTAACGACTTTGACCAAACTCAGTATTTTGTGTATGTATATGCCCGCGATGTGACAGCCGAAATTTCATCAAAATTAATCAATTGGAGGGGGCACTTTACTGAATAAATGTTTTCCCATTTTCACATGTTTTTTTTTTTATTTTGTATTTGGTGTATGTATATGTGACAGCCAAATTCCATAATAAATTTTTGAAAACAATATAAAGCGATTTTAGAGGAACAGTAATCGTTCTTGATTTCCAGAAAGGCATAAGAGAAGTAAATACACCTATCGATTCGCCTTCACGATGTATTTGCAAAAAGCAACTCGTAGTAAAAAAAAAAGCAAGCAGTAAAAAAAACTCGGCTGTTGATGAAATTAGTCCCTTCATAAATAAATTAGCAATAATGAATCGAAAAGTGCTAAGAACTAACAAATTTTGCTATACAGATACTCTATAACTTATGGAGATATACAATTATAAGTATATACTTAAATGTGGAAAAATGTGTGAAGTTGAGGAATGGCGTTTACATATTATCGAAACACGTCGATTTCTAATCTAAGTAAGTTCGTAAGTGAAAGTTGTGTGTTGCACGCATCGCACCAGATTTTTTTTGTTTTTTATTTCAACTAAATCAGTAATTTTTTTTTATACCAAGCTCACTTACACAGGTTGGCTCGACCTTTCGAAGGCAAATGTATCATCTTTATCTGGCCACTCTACAAGACGTGGTAAGTTTTTGAGTTTCCTGAAAGATGTGTTTAGGTGGAACGAACGAGTTTTGCACCTCAACTCTTCAACGTTAATACGTTAAACAAAAACATTTGGTTAAAAGTCGCAGACCTTTTTTTTTAACGAACTAACAGTTGGAGCGAACTGTCATAGAACGTGTTTGTGACTTCAATGTTCGAGTTCAATCCTCGCAGGTTAAGTCCACACTTCCACACCAGTCCTTTTACGACTATATGTAAGGAGCGAGTGACTGGACAATTGGCCTTAGTCTTTGTCTTGATTGTGAAGCTCAAGCCATATCACTTGTGTTAATTTTTTTAACCTGCTTTAATATTTTTGTAAGTCGTATGGCATTGACTATTTTTATATTTTTGTTGAATAAATATTGTTAACCTTGATAATGCTTGAAGGATTTAATTAAAATTAAGAATACTAACGTTATTATAATCACGACTTAAGGTCAGGCCACACATGTCCGCACCGCAGCACGGCTCATATATTTGTATTTTGACTCATTTACGAAGGATAGATGGTAACCTTTCACACAGGCGGATGCGGATGCGGTGCGGACATGTGTGGCTTGACCTTTACTCAGTTAATAAAGAAACAGTCAGTGCAGAAAGTATTCGAACAGTCTGAGTAAAATGTAATTTTAATCGTTTTTATAGGTTATGTTCAGAATATTTTGATTTTAATTTACATATTACCTTTAGTTATGCCTAAAGGTCAGGCCACACATGTCCGCACCGCATCCGCATCCGTATCGCGTGTGTGGACGGTTACTATCTATCCATCGTAAATGAATCAGATCCGTGCTGCGGTGCGCAGATGTGTGGCTTGACCTTTAGTCGTGGTTATAATAACGTTAGTATTCTTAATTTGAATTAGATCCTTCAAGGTTATCCCTCTTTGTGAGTTAATTAATAAAAAAAAAAAATCATTGATCATTGATCACAGGTCGCGTGTGGCCCTGGTAGCATGTACCTTAGATTTTGCCATGCCGATTAGTTCTGGGTTTGTTTAAAGAAGAACTAGAGGGGCCTAGATAATTCGCAACACAGATCATGACCGTGTTGTGATTTATTCGTGAAGAAGTTGAAGATGTAGGAGAGGAGATGGAGGTGGATGGACTGCAATGGGATCCGTGACCCGGGGCGACATCTCGTCGACTGGAGGATCGTGACCGCCCGGCATTCCTGTCTCCGCTGGGAACGGTTCTCTTACCAACTCATCTCTAACCCTAGCTCGTCCGCTCTATCGAGGCTTAAGTAATCTTTATGATATTACTTAGAGGTTTACTTAGAGGTAAGCGGAGAGGCCGCCAATCCAGGAAACTATACTATAGGTTAATTGATAATCAGGATTTTCAGTTTGAAAACAATTTTATTTTCGAAAGGCAACGTTACGATCCAACTTGTGGATCTTCATTAGGGCTAAAAGGAAACAAATATAGGAGTAGCTATGCTAGAGGAAGACAATAAATGATTACTTTACAGAACTGATAACAATATAAAAGATGGTAAGCATTATACATGAATATTTAAATAAGTGGCTGGTTAGCTAGATAAAATAGAATCTGATATTTACCTTCTGAGTCCAGGTAGATACAAACCCTGAAGGTAAAATAAGGTAATGGTAGTGGTAGGGGATAATTTGCCGACTTCAAAAGTTAATGACGGGGAAACCCACCGCTTTTGGAGTGAAAGGCTACATGAAAACTGAGTGAAAATAAAATATTAAAACTAACAAAATAGATGCCACTGTAAACAAATTGTTATGCCTGGACTCAATAATAACACAAAATTGAGATTCAATACATAAATATTGAAAAATATACAGAAGGAAGTTATACAATACTAAAGATAATATTAATACAATAGGTACATAGATGATTGAGGGTATGTATGAAATCAAAACTAGAATTGGAGGATGCGGAAAAATTATCTCTTTATCTGTTCTATGATTTACAGGGTCATTTTTTTCCAGATGGATGAATATGGATTCTGAGAGGAGCGTTTATCGTGGTTTGGTACAGTAGCTAATGTAGAGAGGTTCTCAAAGTCAAAGGAATGGTTGTGGGCGATGTCATGTTCTGCTAATTTAGACGTTGGCTAGGTTTCTGGTGATGAAACCTAGATATTTCCCCGATCCATAATTTCATTGTCATAACAAAATCCGCCTGAAAAATATCTTACAATCTAACGATTTTCCTGAGCACTTAATAAAAACACTTATCAATAACAATGCTAAAACTCAAAATCTCTCTAACAACTCTTCACAACCTCCGATTTCTACTTTCCAATACAGATCTATCTCATATATCCCCATTCTCTCAAACAAAATTAAAAAATCCTTCTCATCGAGTTTCCCACACATGCGCCTAGTATTAAAAAATAACAATAAATTAAAAAATCTTTATACAAAACTCAAAGATCCTGTACCTCTCCTAGACAAGTGTAATGTAGTTTATCGTATCCAGTGCTCCACGCTTAATTGCAACAGTTGCTATATCGGTGAAACCAAAAATTATTTAAAAAAACGTATTTATCAACATGAATACAATATTTCCACGCGTAATTCGTCTACATCTAAATTAGCAGAACATGCCATTGCCCACAACCATTCCTTCGACTTTGAGAACCCCTCCATATTAGCTACTGTATCTAACCACGATAAACGTCTCCTCTCAGAATCCATTTTCATCCATCTAGAAACAAATAACCCTGTAAATCACAAAACAGATAAAGAGATAATCTCATCCACTTATTCTAACATCTTCCGCATCCTCAAATCCTAGTTTTGATTTCATAGGTACCTGCAATTATCTCTGTACCTCTAGTACTATTATAATTTTTTGTATTGTATGCTTCTTTCTGAAAATTTTCCATTTTTATGCATTGTTACATTATGTATTATCTCATTTTTATGTTATTATTGAGTCCAGACACAACTATTTGTATACAATACCATCTACTTTGTTAGTTTTTAAAATATTTATGTTCACTCAGTTGTCATGTGCCTTCACTTCAAAAGCGTTGGATTTCCGGTCGGCAAACTAACCCCCTACCACTACCTCTCACCTTATTTTTACCTTTAGTCTTAGTATCCACCTGGACTCAGTAGGTAAATATCAGATTCTATTTTATCTTGTTAACCAGCCTCTTATTTTATTATTAATGTATACACCATCTTTTATATTATTATCAGTTCTGTAATGTATCCATTTATTGTCACCCTCTAGCATAGATACTCATATATTTGTTTCCTTTTAGCCCTGATGAAGATCCACAAGCTGGATCGAAACGTTGGCTTACCATAATAAAATCATTGTAAACTGAAAATCCTGACCATCATTTAACCTATCCTAATTGAAGAACAGTTGAACATCTCTCATCTCTAAAATGAAGCCTATGTACCTAATAGTATCTCCAAAACCGGACTTTTTTCAGATATTTTAGTTTACCGAACAGCCGAAGATGATAAATGTTAAGCAACCTAACCTAGCCATGCGTGGCATACGGGGGGTTACTCTAGAGGTGTTATCAACTTATTCTAAATGTTATTGGACCAGGAAGGAAGAAAGCCGTTGAAGAGGATTGTGGGAATGCAATGGCGGACGGAAGGAGTGGCTGAGTGCACCCTATTCACTCCAACCGGATCCACGAGCTCTCTCATTTGCACACAGCCTTTGTAATCAATCCTCTTGTTGTGTTCTGCTAATGGTTCCATTCAACGTGTGGGCGTTCTCATTGTCATTGTCGCCATCATACATCTCCTGCTTCTTTTTTCTTTTTTTATTTCTTCTTCAAGGCTCAGAGGTCAATTCATTATTTACTTAATGATCTGCCATACAGTTCGGCATTATACTTGCTAATACCAGGAATCTGCCTAACGGTACAGAAAGAAGTATTTACAGGGAGTGTAGAAGATTTGGATCCAGAATTTGTCTCCCCAAGCTTCCTCTTCTTCGATCTCCTTATCTTACTTTACCACATCCGGTCATAGAATCAAAACCAAGTTAGCGTTTCCATGAGATCCTTCAATACCCCGTCGGGATGTTTCTCAGCGCAATCGTTTCGGGTAATAAGGTCCGTTTTCTTGCCTCTTTATGAAGGAAACAACTTAGTAGGATATGATCAGACGTTCGTTATAGACATCTAGCCGCATTCACATTATAGAGATATAGACAGAAAAACATCGATGTTTTACATTCAAAACATCGATTTTGATAGAACATCCGCTCAAAATATCAATAATTTTTTTAACATGAACCTCTGAGGGCACAAACGTATTTAAACATCGATGTTTTTTAATATATATTTTTAAATAATATCACCTATGTAATGTAGGTTTAGGTACAATTGAAAATATAATTTTTATTATAGATAAAAGTATTTGCCATGATAACAAACGCCGATGATAAAAAATCTTTTTTTTTGTCAAAACATCATAGCTAAGGAAATCATTGAGTTTGACTAAACATAGATGTTAAAGTAATCATTTTTTTTCATTTTTCAAAAGATCTATGTTGAATCAATATTTTGTCAAAATACGAATGTTACAGAATTGATTGTTTTATCAAAACATTTCAGATTTTATAAAAATATTACCGAGCGGTGCTTTTTTGAGGTATTTTAATAATAATTTTCATCATAGCATCAAAGTTTATAGAGCCTCTTAAAAGGCCCGGACGTATTTAAACATGGATGTATTTTAATACAGATATTTTTGAAAATTAACCTTTTAACGTTTAAGTACTTTTAAAAAGTATTATAACATAGAACCGTGTTTCTAGTGAATATTATTGAATGATTTTGCTGGCAGGTACATTTACTAAATAAAGATTAATAATAATAATAATAATAATAATAATGTATTTTTAATAAATATACAAATTACAAATTGTATTCTCGACATGTACAATTGGTCAACGACCATCAGGGGTTGAGAAAGCGGCACATATCATATTAACCAATAAAGAAAGATTATGAAACAGCGTATTTCTGAAATCCTCCAATAACTTTTGAGATAAGATAAATGAGATAATTTTGAAAAAAAAGAAGAAAAAAAAGATAATTGAAATTTTTAAACAGAACGCTGTGGGCTGGAGTGAGCTTTTTCTTGAAGTTACCCTATTACGAATTTTTGCAAGATTTCATTAGTTTGATGGTGAATATTTTCCATTTTATAAAAACAAGAACGTAGTGTAGGATGGGTACTATTGAATATTTTTTATTATAGTATATTTATTATATAGTATTTATATAAAACGCCTATGTTGAAAAAAAATAAAATTTTTTTTTGTCAAAACATCAAAGTTAAGGGAATCTTTCTTTTCGACTGAACATCGATGTAGAGAAACTGATTTTGTCAAAACATCGATGTTAAAGGTAAAAAAATCTGGTGCGTGCGGGCAACACACAACTTTCACTTACCAACTTACTTAGATTAGAAATTGACGTGTTTTGCTAAATGTCATTTCCCAAAGTCACACATTTTTCTACATTCATATCTTATTTTTGCTAATCGTTAAAGCCGTTTTTGAGTAAATAAAAAAACCCCGTGAAAATGATACACAATTTATAAAGTAAAGTCCCCCCTCCCGTAGATCAATTTTGATGAAATTTTTACAGTCATATCTCGGGCATATAAATACATCAAATACCAAGTTTGATCAAAATCGTTAAAACCGTTTTTGAGTAAATAAAAAAAATAAGTGAAAATGATACAAAATTTAATAAGTAAAGTCCCCCCTCCGGTTGATCAATTGTGATGGAATTTTGGTTATCACATCTTTGGCATATAAATACATCAAATACCAAGTTTGATCAAAATCATTAAAACCGTTTTTGAGTAAATAAAAAAAACATGTGAAAATGATACAAAATTTATTAAGTAAAGTCCCCCCTCCGGTTGATCAGTTTTGATGAAATTTTTATAGTCATATTTCAGGCATATAAATAGATCAAATACTCAGTTTAATCAAAATCGTTAGAGCCGTTTTTGAGAAAATCGAAAAAAAACCTAAAAAGTTATTAAATAAAGTACCTCCTCCCTTTGAGCAAATTTGATGAAATTTTTGCTGTCACATCGCGGGCTTATACATACTCTAAATACCCAATTTCAGAGTCGCACGGTTTATAGTTTTTGAGCTAGTCTGTTCACACACACAGACACACAGACACACAGACACACACACACACACACACAGACCATTTCGCGGGACTTGGTTATTTTGACTCAGGGGACCCCAAAACGTGTATTTCCGTTGAAAACCGGAAGTCGAAAATTTTCACGATCGCAATACTTCCACTTACTATATATTTCATATATAGGTAAGTGAAAGTAAAAATCAGCTTTTATCAAAAGTTCATTGGTTTTTCCAAAACATGGATGTTATAGTAATCATTGTTTTTGTCAAAACATCGATGTTAAATTAATCTTAGCTTTTGTCAAAACAAGTGATTAATAAATATTGAAGTGAAATATTGACCAGCATGCCTTGATACCAGTGACATATCTGTATGGCATGATAAATCGCAACAATGAGAGAGCCGCGCATTGATTTCGAGTTAAACAATATTAGAGGCCGATTGTCATTGATCACAACCAGTTGTGAGGGGGGGGGGGGAGGAAATCATCAATCATTGTCCTCCCCCCCCCAACTCCAAGCCAAAAAATAATGATGATTAATTACCACACCCACGGAGGGCTAAAAGTAATTAGTGTGGCCATCTTGGGGAGGGTTACAGCCGCACCGCCCCGCTATATACTTTAAGGAGTTCTGTATAGTGTGTGCGTTGGAGAAAACTTTCCTGGGTTCCAAGTCAGGTCTTCGTTCAGGGCAACCTAATCGACCAAAGGGCGGTTGGTTAAGATCTATTGTTGCACTGTTGAACATTATTTATGAAAGGCGTTTTTTTTTTTCCACGAAGCCAGATCCCTACTAACTTACTTTATATACTAGGTTGTTACAAAAGTCCTTGTGCATATCAAGTTGTTTACATTGAGGTCTCTAATTTAATCCTTATTTAATCTCTGACGAATACAATTCTCATGTCAATGTTTACTTAAACTAATCCTCTAATTATCTATGTACGCCAACTGTCCCCTGCCTTTCATTCAGTTTATTTAATTTCACTAGAAATGTCGGAAGAAAAATTTGTCATCCGCGGCCTTCTTAGGCATTATTGGAAAAAAGGTTTTAGAGCAAAGGCCTCAGCCGAGGAAATTTGTGCAGTGGAAGGGGAAAGTGTGGTGCATCGAAACACGGCCGCATTTTGGTTCAGGCGGTTTAATCCTGGGAATACAAGCCTTGAAGATGAACCTAGATCAGGTCGTCCTTCAGTCGTCGTATCAACATCAAATACAACTTTTGGCTGAAAGATGGGTTAAAGTAGTTGAAAATGATGGCCTGTATTTTGAAGAATAAATTTGATTTGTAAATTTTGTACTCACATTTGAATAAAATTAATTTTGTGAACAAGGACTTTTGTAACAACCTAGTACATATATACATTTTAAAACCTTAAAAAAAAGAACAATAAGATATATAACTGGATACAAATCTCGCAAACAGAGGCAGCCTGTGAGGTCCGTACCGCCACCTTGCCGACTCTACTCAAGTCTCCTTGTATTGTATTGTACATTGTCTCCTCTTTCTTAGGAAATGTATTTCGTACTTTTTCGGATATGAAGCAAAACATTTTGGATCCGTTCAACAACACAAACACCTAATCTGTACTTTTTTTTTTTTAAATTATAGTAGATAGTTGAACGTGTTTTTTAAAAATTATAGTAGGGAAATTGTACCAATAGTTGACAGTTTAAGAAAAAAAGTCATTATTGACACAGTTTACCAATATATTGATGTTAGGATAATTTTGTTATGAATTTAGTTTTGCCAATCCCTCTAGAAAACTAGAAATACAACATCCTCTACATGTATGGTTTTTATAAAAAAATATTTCTTAGAAACTTCTAAAATGAACTAATAGCTGACACATCAAAATGTAAAGGTTCGGAAAGTTGACATTTATGATTTTAAAGTTGACACATGCATGTAATTTTTGATTTCCTATGATTTTTAATAGGTTATAAGGACTACAATAAAAGTTAATATTTTTTTTATTTATGAAACAGTATATTCACAATGGAAACAAATTTTCAAATTCGGCCTTGTTTTTAGAAGCCAAAAATAACGCTGTGACAAAGTTTAAAGTAGCCAATGCATCACTGCACAAAATAATTTCTAAATCAAAATGCCAGAGCTGGGACGCTATCACTAAATTATATAAAGCTTTAGCTAAAAGTGTGCTTTTGTACTGTGCTCCTATTTGGAGCCTGAGATATGTAGACAGCCTGGAACAAGCACAAGTAAATTTCTTCAAAAGACTGTTACTGCTCTTGAGGTGTACCCCGAACTACATTATAAGAAATGAAACAGGTATTGACCACATATTTATTTCAATAATAAAATCTAGTATTCACTGGCTGTGTAAAATCTTAAGAATGAAAAATGACAGGCTAGTCAGGTTATGCTATAAAGGCTATTAGTACTGGACCAGTCACCGGCAAACAAGCCACCATATAATTGGGTTACCTAGGTTAAAAGTATTTTCACTACAGACTTCATAAACTTATGGCTCAACCAAGACCACAATCTGTTTAAATCAAACCTAAACAAAATAATTTCCTACCACAAATCACTATTAAAAAATATGGACCTCGAAAATATTTCGCTGTCTACTTGCTGCCCATTGTACAGTAACCTCACTCATATATCCGGATCCCCCCAGAACCATCTAACCGCCAACATCCCTTTCCCATTACAACGAACCATCACCCAGATTAGAACTGTTAGTAAATATTCCATGAAGTTTAGTATAAACAATATTACCCATAAAATAGATCCAAACTCTCAATGTTTATTATGTAAAACACACGCCAACGAAGACATATACCACTTGCTAATCAACTGCCCAACATACATCGATATCAGAGCTCGATATTATCCAGAAATAGCAACATCCAATAGTAAAATAGAACTCCTTCACAATAGACTTTCATTCAATAGTAAATATGACCTTATAAAACTATACCAACTGCTGAACAACATACTAAAATACCGCTCCGCACTCCTACACCAATAGACAACTAACTGATAACAAACACCATGTATCTTCTCCCCGCATCACAAAATATTCACCCAATGTGCTATATTTTATTTTTAGTTTAGTGTGCCGCTGTAATTATTTATTAATGTGTTAATATATTTATTTATGTTGATATATTTATTGTAATTTTGTTTGAATACCTCTGCTGCATCTGTTTTATTATTATTATTTACTTTTTTTTACATGCTCTCAATGGTTTATTGATATATAATATATTACAGTATGTTCTACAATTATCATAAGTTATATTATGGATCACTAGATTATAGATTCCTACTAACCACTACTAAAAAATATTGTGCATGGCCATTGCTCCTGCTATAAGGAGAATTCCTTTATAAGCAATAAATAAATAAATAATTGTACAATGGAAACAAAATAAAATTCTACAATTTAATTATTTTATACACATAAAGCTTAAATGAGACAAAAAACCAACAAACATATTTAAACGAAAAATGAGATCACCCAGTTAAGTATGATAATTAGATTTTAGTAATGGCCAGAAGTTAGCACAATTTTAGACTCTCCAATGATGAACTTCACTCTTCCAGTGCTCTTTAAGACAATCAAAGATGGCCACACTCATTGGTTGGATGAAATGTGTAGCATTTTGATAGAGTGCAACTAATAGCAAGTATCACATGTTCTTAGCAGGATTTGGAAGTGGGGAGGGTCAGATGAGACGAGTGTCCCTTCAGGAATAGGATTAGAGGCAATGCAATTTTGCTTTCAATGATCCATGCATAGACCACACTAGCTATTATATACTTGAAAAATTACCGCCAAATTTTGAACCAAAATAATCAACCTGGATCTTATTATTCACACTTTTTGTACGAAATGTAAACAAGTGGAGCATTGTCAACTTATGGTACAGTTACCCTAGACATTTGAACGTGATTTTTTTTTAAATTATAGTTGATAGTTGAACGTCGGCCGGGATAGCCGAGCGTGTTTGAGCGCGGCCCGCTTAAGCACGCTCAAGCCGAACGTTGACTGTCCGAATCCGCCCAGGGATGATGGTTGATTTTTATTTCGTGGAGGCCCCACGGAATAAATCTCGACCTACCCACCATGGACAGAATAAGTTGGTTACACCTCTAGAGTAACCACCCGTATGCTACACATGACCAGGTAGGGGTACCGAACAAAAAAAAAGAAAGTAAAAGATGGTTGAAGGTATATATCAAATTACTGAAAATATTTACGGTCAAATGTATTTGAGAAGCCCAATAAATGAGGTATGCTCATTATAACAAATAGTGCGGGCAAATAAGAAAAAAATAATTTAAAAAGTTTTGAAACTTAATTTATTGCACATAAAATTTAGGAAAATTCACACAAGGTTAAATTACCAAATTATTTTTAAACTTTTTCGACAAAATATTTTGAAAATATATGTTTGTATAAAAATATTCCTAATAAAATTTTGCTAAAAATTTTTAAAATGCGTGTTTTAAATGAGATAATTTAGCAGGTCCCTCCCTCACAATAAAAAAAATCAGTCCCCTCTTCGAAATAATTCAGTTGTTGAAAAAAACATCAAATAGGGGAAATAATTTATAAGGTTTTAATACAAGTCAAAAGGGGTTCAATAGTAAGAACCAGAGTAGTTCATAAGACTATTGGGGGGGGGCACGTCCCCCATTTCCTCCTTCGCACCAATAAAGAAATACTATTCTTTTGACGTTTCGTTACTTTTTATTCAAACGGTTTGTATTCCTAGAAAAATTTTGCTGAAGAATGTTCATGTTTTATGAGATGAAAATGGTAGGAGGTGCGGTCAAATAAAACAACATTTTATGTGCAATAATGCATGCCGACGTTTCGACTCGAGAGTACATCAGGGCTAAGTATGAAACAAGATAGCAATCAATGAAAATATTTGAAGAAATTTGGCTTCAGGCCCTAATGAAGACCTGAATCTGGGGTCGAAACGTTGGATCAATGTACGTCATTAGACATATAGTGTTGTTTCATTTGATCTTACCCCTAACCTTCTCCATCACATTCTACCTACGTTCATGATTTAGGTTAGGCAACTCTTTCTCAAGATAATCAAGTTAAAAATTAATTAATATACAATCGAATTTGGGAAGGACTACTGTGGAAGAGTGTTGTGTTGTTGCAATATAATGCGCATTAACATAATCATCCCCACTGCAGTGGATTATCCTCTGTATAGTAATCTCGACGGTAACATAAAATAAAATACGATAACGTTATTTTCTGACTAACCAACTATTTGAGTTGAACAAAACTTGGTTTTATATATATAAATAAAGAATTTTTGTTTCAAAAGTTCCGGTTTTCAATTTCGGAAGGCTGTTGTTAACTTTTAATTGAGTTTTAGATAAAACATATGTTGTCTGGTGCCTTCTGCTAAATGCCATTCAATTAAAAGTTGAAAAACTTCGTATTGAGAACGAAGATTACTTTACAAGCGGCATTATAATATTTTCTAAATTGAATTTTGTACGTATGAAAATATATATGGGTCATTATTAAAATATAAAGATCTGGTGCGACGCGCGCAACACGCAACTTTCACTTAACTACTTCCTTTGATTAGAAATAGACGGGTTTTGTTAAATGCCATTTCTCAAGGTCACATATTTCCCCACATTCATGTACTTATTTTTGATAAATTAATACAAAAAATGATAAATTTCTCAAAATTTCCGAAAACCGATATTAACCAGGATATCCACTAAGCGTGTGCATGCTTTTAGGATTTGTGTTAATGACAAATCTACACTCCTCGACAAAATCATAGGCCACCCCATTCATTTTAAAATTTCATAAGAAATCTTCAACTTTTTATCTTTTTCATTGTATGTAAGAATCATAATAGAAGTTTGACAAATAAATATAGGCTAATAATCCAATAATTAAAAATATTTACATGAAAACAAGAAAATAAACGAAAATTGATTGCGTCAAAATTATAGGCCACTTTTAAAATTATGTGTATTTTTATCATTATTAATATTTATTGAGCCCCCTTATCTTCCTAAAACGTTAATCATTCTATTTTGAAGGGATTTAAAGAGGTTTGTATATATCTGTGCCTAAATTAAACTACTAAGTTTGAATGCTGAGCTCTGAGTTCGTCCAGAGAGGTGAATTGGCTTCCTGCAGCGAACACTGCTCTACTCAATTGTACCAAACAGTTTTCGATGCAGTTGAGATCAAAAGAACAAGCTTTCCGAGGCAAAAGTGAAATATTATTCTATTCAAAATATTTTTTTACCAACCAAGCCGTGTGGGCTGGAGCGTTGTCTTGTCGGGAAATGGACATTTCATTGATGAACTCGTTTATATGCTCCATTACTGGCTCTCTTATGTTTCCCAATACTTTTTAGCATTAGTTTCTAAAGAAACAAATTATCTGACTTCGCCACGGTAATTATTACTGCCCCAAATCATGATGCCACCATCACCCATTTGCCAGCGACTTGAAATGCTTTGGTTTCTTGGTGGTCATGAAAATAGTATTTGAGGTCATCTGTAAACAATCTAAATTTACCGGTTTTTGGTAGTGAATATAACTTTTCTCAAACTTTTCTAGCAACCAATATGATCCTGCACAAACTTTTTTATACTCGACTTAGCGTTGTTGTGAAACTGATGTTTTTTTTTCTGAATCCTCTGGCGTTTCAAGTGTTCTGCACTCAGAAGGATTTTTTGCACATTTCGGATGTTAGTGATCACTGCAGCTAACAAAGCGATGTGTCTTGAAGCTCCTGCAGAGTTGGATGCTTCGCAAAATATTCTCCTTTTTTCTAGCATAGGGTAACCCCTTAGACTGTCAGGGCATTTCTTTGTGTCATCTTTACCTCCCATATTTAAATTATTTGTAATCACGTGCCTGCACCGGTATTCAGCTCTAATAATTATTGAAATTGTTCAATTTTTCCGCGTAAGGATTTAATTTCACCTATTTCATAGCACATTATCTCTAGGAATTTCAATTGTTTTAAATTTATTTCTAAACACTTCAGTAATTAAAAAACAAAAAATTAATTCAATAGCACGAATAGTTTGACTGGGGATTTAATAAAACACTGAGTGGCCTATGTTTTTGTCGCACATAAAAAAGCCTTATAAGAAGATAAAGGATTAAAATGATAACTTAGGGGGAATTTATACATTGATATAATAATCTACTTGCCAAAGACATAAAATAAGTATAATTACATTCTTTTCAATTATTTACTAGTTCTTGTAACTGAAAAATTGTGGGGTGGCCTATCATTTTGTCGCCTAGCGTACATCTTCTGTACAGAGTAATTAGAGAAAAATGGTTTTTTTAAAATAAAGTAAAAATACGAAATACACGAAAAAGAGGACACCGTTGGTTCTGTGTATTGTAAATGGAATGAAACAAATTATTTTATCAATTCGTTTGTTTGAATGTTCGGTCAAACGAAACAGACAACATATATTCCCAGAATTGTTTGATTTATTGATCACCTGTATAAATAAAAGTTTAGATTTTCCATTTTAAAAGATAATTTTTTTTTTAATGTTCACTGTAAAAAATATGCTTATACACTAGAAATATGTAAATCCAGATTACAATGGCAAACTTATTAGAAATATATTGAAATGGACTAAATAAAAATGAACGTAGAATTAGAGTAATTAAAAATAACCAATTATGTTAATTAATGGAAAATGGAAAAACTGAATACAAAAAATCTGGTGCGTGCGCACAACACACAACTTTCACTTACCAACTTACTTAGATTAGAAATTAATGCGTTTTGTTAATTGCCACTTCTCAAATGAACAGAACAGCTATAATTATAACGCATTGGTTTGTCATTAAAGGCGTACGGCGCAAGCGTGAGCTCAAGGTGTTTTATGAGTTGACGGAATATTTTTCTTTTTTTCTCCTGTATATATTTACTTGATTTTCTTCATATATCATATTTAGCCATTTCTTATTCTTAGGCGTGATGAGAGACAGTTAATTTCTCAATATAAACTAAAACAAAGGTACTTTGTAGAAAAACAAAAAAGGCCCCTTCCCCATTTAAGCCCCCTCAGAACATTTTAATAATGATAAAGCTTACCTGATATTAAATAACAACTAATTTTCATTAAACATAACGAATTTGATAAAAATCGTTAAAGCCGTTTTTGAGATAATCGATCAAAAAGGTAAAAATTGGACAAAATTTATTAAGTAAATTATAAATAAATTATAGTAAGTTATATTCCTGTTGATCAATTTTGATGAAATTTTTACAGTCATATCTCGGGCATATAAATACATCAAATACCAAGTTTGATCAAAATCGTTAAAACCGTTTTTGAGTAAATAAAAAAACACGTGAAAATGATACAAAATTTATTAAGTAAAGTCCCCCCTCCGGTTGATCAATTTTGATAATTTTTTTACAGTCATATCTCGGGCATATCAATAGATCAAATACTCAGTTTAATCAAAATCGTTAGAGCCGTTTTTGATAAAATCGAAAAAAACTTAAAAAGTTATTAAATAAAGTACCCCCTCCCTTTGAGCAAATTTGATGAAATTTTTGGTGTCACATCGCGGGCATATACATACTCTAAATACCCAATTTCAGGTTCGCACGGTTTATAGTTTTTGAGCTAGTCTGTTCACACGCAGACACACAGACACACCCAGACCATTTCGTGGGACTTGGTTATTTTGACTCAGGGGACCCTAAAACGTGTATTTCCGTTGAAAACCGGAAGTCGAAAATTTTCACGATCGCAATACTTCCACTTACTATATATTTCATATATAGGTAAGTGAAAGTAAAAAGAAAAGACAATAGATAATGAACGTGAAAATATTGATATAATTTTTGTTTTGTTTGTTTGTTTAACGTCACATTATGCCACTAAGGCTAATCGGACAATGCTGCAGTGGGAGTCCTAAATTTTGTCTATCCAGGTATAATTAGGATAGGGATCTTTAACGAGTACCTGACATCGCACGAGCTGGGGACCTCCGTTTTACGTCGCATCCGAGGGAGGGCATAGCCAAGGATTTTTTCTTCCTTTCAAAAATGCACTAGTGCGACCGCGGGACGTGAACCCGCGACCTTTAGATTGTAGGTTGCTATGCTAACCACTACACCAAAAGACACACCTAATTATTGTTTTAATATAATATTTAATAATATATTGTTTTTTTTAACGTTGAGTACTTATATGGTGCAATTTTCATTAAAATAAAAGAAAACTCTGAAGATGGAAGCAATTTCAAAACGAAGGATGAAAAATGTTTAAGATTTCTCTTCTTTTTCATAATCATAAAGATATAAAAATTATGATGATTTAATTTTTCATCACTGAATTATTTAAATAAAATAGTCAGTTGTTTATTTAATTCAACTTTTCTATAAGCTTTTTAACCTACTCGCTGAATGACCAGGTTACTTAATAATGGAATTATTATAATAATCTAAAATAAGCTAGGGAGATATACTAAAAGCGACAAATTCCAAAAGATGAGGGATCACCACGCTCACACTTGGTGTAGTGGTTAGCATGGCAACCTACAATACTAAAGGTCGCGGGTTCGCGTCCCGAGGTGGCCTTAAGGTTTGTTAGTGGGAGTAAAAAATCATTAGCTATGCCGTCCTTCGGATAGGATGTAAAATTATGGTCCGGAGCCTGTGCGATGTTAGTTAGGGGAGAGCGGGGTTGGTTGGCATAGAGGGTAGGTTGGCCATTGGCTTATAATTTCCGTCACACCTGTTGTGAAGGCCCCACCATTGTACCACGTCACCCGGTCGACCTCGGGAGTATTGTCTTGAGTATTCAATCCGATGCTAACAGTGTAGATAAGAGTGTGCTTCATTGATTGATTTTACAACATGTAAGTAAATTTTTATGTTTTCAGTAAAGTTGGTTTAAAGGCATGGTAAAACATTTGACTCTGATTCTGTTCACACAGCCCCAAACTCCTGTGAAAAACCTAACCTTTCGACTAACCAGTTTCTTGTTTGATTGTTCTCCCCTGTCCTGGCAGTCATCTTTCATATGATCTATCCTGTGGGGTTAGTCGACTCTTTTTTTTTGGCGCAGTAGCAATTAACAAAAGCAAGGATAACATAATCAAAGGTGAAACTATCAATTGTCTTTAGTTCCAGCAAGGAAGATGAGAGCAATTTTTCTTATGCAAAAAGTGACGACAGTCTAAACTTCTATCTTCTTTTATTGTCATTCTATTTTCCCTTAAAAGCTCTTAAAAACCGATTCAAAATTATTATACCATTATAGTGCAGCTTTTAATAACAATAATATGTGTCAGGCAGTACTTGAATGAGATGGCTAAACAACCCCACCTTCTAGGCCAACCTGCCCCACATACCGGGTTAATTTTCTATGATCTTAGTATTAAATATTATGTTGTGACAAAAAATACTTGAAGTATTCTAATACTTGGAGTTTACAGTGGTATCAGCCATTGGGATTATATTAACAGGAACGAATCAACAATCAAAAAAGTGAAAACTGTTGCCAACCAACCCCGCTCTCCCCTACTCGTAAAAGATCCCTATCCTTATTATACCTGGATAGGCAAATTTAAGACTCCCAATGTAGCATCTTCCAAATTGTAGCCTTAGCAATATAAAGGGAGGTTAAAAAAACAAACCAAAAGCTACGAACGTGTGCTGCGGAGTAATGTCGGAGCTATCTCCCATTTTTTTTTGCTTGGCCTAAAAGAGTAGGCAAGTTGGTGTCTATCGATGGATATGGTAAATTATTATTCGGTTTATTAGGATTTTTTTGTGGGTGTTTTTTTGATATTCTGTACACCAAGCTTAAGCAGATAATAGTATTAAGAAGACAATTCTTTGCTTGCAGTGTAAACCGTGTTAAGTCAAAACAAAAATAAGGAAGATGAAACAAAAACCAAATGATTTTGTCTGGTACACTGAAAAGAGTTTAAAAAAAACTCTTTTTGTTAAAACGGTTAACTAACTGTTCTAGAACAGAATTTGGATCTTCTGGAATCTTGGAGAATCTCCTACACAGTTAGAATGTTCCATTTCGGACTAAATATAAGGAGCGCTGGACTGGAGAGTTAGTCTTGCTCTAATGAACGGATCATATGGTTAATTTTGTTTCACTGAATTTGGAAGAGAATGCTTCACATGACCACAAGGGCTCTTTAAATCGAATTATTTTAATTACCAGCTCTCCCTTTATATTTTGAAGTCGCGTTAATGAATGAACTTGTATTACTTACATCAACTATAAAAAATAATAAATGTATTAATAACATAAATAAGGACCCTTTTCATCAGATTTATAATAAATTCAAAAATAACAACACAAGAAGATTGACTCACCGAATCTCCGATGATTTCTGGTTCCTTCATACCATTTCTCGCTATGGTGATCCCACCTGAAAATAATAAAGTAATTGATAAGTAATTTAGGTTACACTTTTATACTATAATACTTTTATAAATTTAAGTCTATATCTTAAGGCAATATAAATATTTTTAGAATAACTCTGTTTTGTAGTATTGCACTATTGCTAATATTTTGTAAATTATTGTCCTAATGCTTGTTCTGTAATTTCGGTAAATAGGCAAAATGTATATATACAAAGATGAAATTCTGTTTGTTTATTTGTTTGTTTGCTCTTTATAGAAATCCATACCGTTTGTCCTAAATTCTCCAAATTTCGCTCAATGGTTCTTTGTTACCTGGTGCAAACACCTGTCCAAATTAAAATTGCATAACTTCAGCCGATCTTGAGCTGATATTCTTTATTGTTATAAAAATCGTTTTGATCTCGCTTTACATTGGTTTTTACGAAATCGATCGTTTGAGTCGATAAAAGCCTCAATTTATAGATTTTATAGATTTAAAAAATGAAATTCTCCAGATGAAACCGGTATATTCAGCTAGTTACAGGGGTCGAAAGAGTCATTACTAAATAGTTTTATCAATAAAGGTTTTCCAATAACTTTTTGATAATAGGTTTTCCTTAAAAAAGTTCAAGGTTCACCTAAACATATGGAGCAGTTAAAATTAAAGTATGAGTTAATCAATAACTTTTTCGCCCTGGGTTTTGATCATAAAAGTTGTTATCATAGAAAAGGAGTTTCTTTACTAATACTGTTTGTTTACTAATACTCATTAAACATGACAAATTTGATCGAAATCGTTAAAGCTATACTTGATAAAATCGAAAAAAAAAAAACAACTTAAAAATGGGAAAAAATTATTAAAAATGGGAAAAAATGAAGTGTGAATGAAATAAAGTGCCCCCACCCGTTGACAATTTTGATGAAATTTTTGTAGCCATATCTCGGGCCTAAGATTAAGTACTAAGTTTTATCAAAATCGTTAGAGCCGTGCTTGAGAAAATCGAAAAATAGTAAAATTATTTTACTAGTTATTTAATAAAGCACCCACTCCTTTTTACAAATTTGACTAAATTTTTGCTGTAACTACAGCACGGGCATACACATACACGAGCAAATACCCATGGCGTAGCCAAGGATTTACCCCTTTTTAAAAAATCCTAGGACAACCGCGGGACGCGAACCCGTGACCATTAGTATTGTAGGTTGTGTTAGCAAATTTTAACAGGCGCAATAAATATTTTTTAAAATAGCAAGATGTTCGTAACCTCAATAGATATAATTCCTTTGATAATATCAAAGGATCGAACCTTGGTTGTCTCTGATACTTGGCGATATCGAAGGGTTAGGAGTTGGAGGAAGTTGCAGGAGCGAACTGAAATGATGTGATATTACTTTACTCGCCAAATATTACTGTAAGAGTGAGAGGACATTGAGGGGAGAGATGAGGTGCTAATAGCCCGCTAAGTGCCCCCGGCCACAACACAAAGGGGACCACTCCGCACTGCACTCTCTTCAGCTACAGCGGCTATTGTATGCTGGCACACAGCACTCTGTACTATCTAGGGGATACCTAACAGCCGCTATGTCAGTCCTACAATAGTTCTTATGTGATATATATACATATATATCGGATATGTTTTCTTGAGGTTCATTCAATAATAACTATATTGTACAAAAAATCTGGTGCGTGCGCGCAACACACAACTTTCGATTACTAACTTACTTAGTTAGATTAGAAATTAATAGCGACTTCACTAAGTTACACATTTTTCCACATTCCACTAAGAACATTTTAATAATGATAAAGCTTACCTGACATTAAAGAACACATAATTTTCATTAAACATGACGAATTTGATGAAAATCGTTAAAGCCGTTTTTAAGATAATCGAAAAAAACGTAAATATTGGAAACAAAGTTATGAAATAAAGTGCCCCCTCCGTTTGAACAATTTTGATGAAATGTTGGCTATCACATCTTTGGCATATACATACATCAAATACCTAGTTTGATCAAAATCGTTAAAGCCGATCTTGAGTAAATAAAAAAACAACGTGAAAATGATACAAAAATTAATAAGTAAAGTCCCCCCTCCGATTAATCAATTTTGATGAAATTTTTACAGTCATATCTCGGGCATATTAATACATCAAATACTAATTATAATCAAAATCGTTAGAACCGTTTTTGAGAAAATCGAAAAAACGTAAAAAGTTATTAAATAAAGTACCACCCCTGTTTAACCAATTTTGATGAAATGTTTGCTGTCACATCGCGGGCATATACATACACTAAATACCCAATTTCAGGTCTGTGCGGTTTATAGTTTTTGAGCTAGTCTGTTCACATACACACACATACACAAACACACAGACCATTTCGCGGGACTTGGTTAATGGACTCAGAAGACCCCAAAACGTATATTTCAGTTGAAAACTGGAAGTCGAAATTTTTCAAGATCGCAATACTTCCACTTACTATATATTTCATATATAGGTAAGTGAAAGTAAAAAAAAAATCTGGTGCGTGCGCGCAACACACAACTTTCACTTACCAACTTACTTAGATTAGAAATTAATGTGTTTTGTTAATTGCCACTTCTCAAATGAACAGAAGGGCTTTAATTATGAACAATGGTCTGTCATTAAAGGCGTACTCCGCATGCGTGGGCTCAACGAGTTTTATGAGTTGACTGATTATTTTTCTTTTTTTCTCCTCTTTATGTTTTCCTTATTTTTATCATATCTCTTATTTAGCCATTTCTTATTTTTAGGCGTAACGAAAGACAGTTAATTTCTCTATATAAACAAAAACAAAGGTACTTTATAGGAAACAAATAAATAAAAAAGGCCCCCCCCCTAAAAAAAGCCCCCTCAGAACATTTTAATAATGATAAAGCTTACCTGAGATTAAAGAACACCTAATTTTCATTAAACATGACGAATTTGATCAAAATCGTTAAAGCTTTTTTTGAGCAAATAAAAAAAACACGTGAAAGTAATACAAAATTTATAAATCAACCCTCTCCGGTTGATCAATTTTTATGACATTTTTACAGTCGTATCTCGGGCATATATATACATCATATACCCAGTTTGATCAAAATCGTTAAAGCCGTTTTTGAGTAAATAAAAAAAACACGTGAAAATAATACAAAATTTAGTAAGTAAAGTAGCGTCTCCGGTTAATCAATTTTGATGAATTTTTTACAGTCATATCTCGGGCATATAAATAGATCAAATACTCTGTTTAATCAAAATCGTTACAGCCGTTTTTGAGTAAATAAAAAAAACACGTGAAAATAATACAAAATTTAGTAAGTAAAGTAGCGTCTCCGGTTAATCAATTTTGATGAATTTTTTACAGTCATATTTCGGGCATATAAATAGAACAAATACTCAGTTTAATAAAATATTTAGAGCCGTTTTTGAGAAAATCGAAAAAAACGTAAAAATTTATTAAATAAAGTACCCCCTCCCTTTGAGCAATTTTGATGAAATTTTTGCTGTCACATCGCGAGCATATGCCTACACTAAATACCCAATTTCAGGTTCCCACGGTTTATAGTTTTTGAGCTAGTCTGTTCACACACACACACACACACACACACACACACACACACACACACACACACACACACACAGGCGCGCGCGCACACACACACACACACACACACACACACACACCCACACACACAGACCATTTCGCGGGACTTGGTTATTTCGACACAGGGGGTCCCAAAACGTGTATTTCCGTTGAAAACCGGAAGTCGAAATTTTTCACGATCGCAATACTTCCACTTACTATATATTTCGTATATAGGTAAGTGAAAGTAAAAAACATACGCTTTAGAATAGTTTGTTTGTTTAACGTTCATTTTTATGCTGCTAAGGCTAATCGGACGATGCATACAGCGGGAGTCCTAAATTTTGACTATCCAGGTATAATTTTACGTCCTATCCGAGGGACGGCATAGCTAAGGAATTTTTACTCCCATTAAAAAATCCTAGGGGCACCGCTGGAATCGAACCCGCGATCTTTAGTATTGTTGGTTGCCATGCTAACCACTGTACCATACGTGACCCCGGTTTAGATTAGTCCAAGACCTTCTGTTGGAACGAACTAAGAGTTAGTAGTGACGTGAAACTATCGATAATCGGAGGTGATGACCGGGGGGTGGGGTTCGAATATTAGAATTTTTGATTTGAAACGATAGGAGGAATGCACGATTCCATTTGCACTTATGAAATAAGATGAACATTTCTGTAAATAGAGAATTGGTTCCATTATATCCATCGGTTATTGTACCTAATAGATTTACTAAGCGAAATTAGGGAAACAGTTTTCTTTATATGAGCCCTTAAATATGATAGGGTGCCCAATTAGGTCCAGCAAATATATCCACGTCAGATGTCTTTTTAATGGACATTGTTATTTAAAGATGAGTGGGTGCGATCAGAAATCATTGTTCGCTCAAGTCTCCACTATCGATAGTTTCGATAGTATCGGACATAAAACTATCGATACTATCGATAGTATAAGGTGATGACCGGAGTAGGGTGGGGGTAGAAACTTTTCATTTGGAAGGATAGGAGCTATCATGCACGTCTCCTTGTGCACTTTTTTCTTTACTTTAAATTAGGGAATAAAATCTAAATTTTTGTGAATAAAGAATTGATTCCATTATACCTTGAAATAATTGTTATAATTTTCAATCTTAGTTGTAACTGTAAAGAATAAAAACATTATGAAAATGTCTGGATCAAACTGTAAGCTATACCACCCCTCTTCAAGTAACCACGCAACCAGGATTCCCAGTTGTCGGAGTAGTTGATTCGAAAAGCAATCCTCGAATGTGTCAAAGTTTTTGAAGAAAAAGGACATTGTTGTGACATTTGTCTGGACAGACCTTAACGTGGAACTTATAACAAAAAAGAGGTATTTTCAGGTAAATGATGTAGAGAATTATTGATATTGTTTCTATGCCATTAACCACTGATTATTGTTATACTATTATAACATACTACTAAATACTATACTGATTATTGAAAAGTAATTTTCATGTAAAAGGACTGCGAGACATTCAGTTGTTTTGTTTATAAATTATTCCATCAAGTTGGGAGGCATGTATGAGTCTAATTAATTTTTAAGTCTTATTTTTTTGGCGTGAAGTTAATATATTTTTTTATAGAGTAAGCGCTAGCTGTTAACACTTATTAACTTGTACAGTTGGTATTTTATTAAATATTTAATACAATTCCAAGTTTTAACATCAATACATTAGATTAGAGCTAGATATGAGAGGAAACTGGAGTTCTTTTTTTTTGCTGTTAATATTCACACTTTGATAGAAATTAACGTCTTTAAATGGAAGAATAACAGTTAACCAAAACGAACGCCTACCTAATTAAAAGATTTTCCCCGCAGTTTAAGGTTATTAGGACATTAGCACCCGAACACCTTGGTAATCCCAGCCTTGAGCACATAACAGTTTGTATTTTTAACTGCTACTTTCAAAAGGTAACTGTAACGTTGTTAAGAATAATAATCATTTTTCCACGATTTCTTTTTTATTTTTCTAGCAAATTTAAATAGTTTTTGATTTAGTGGGCACAATAATTGATAAATTTGGTAAAATTTTAAACAGGGATAGGTGTGGAGAATACAGGTTATTTCTAGAAGTAAGATTTATAATTCATTGCATTGACAACTATGATAACTCCACGATATGGGGATTCATAAAATAATCATTGACTGAAGCGAACTGAGCCCGAAACTTACACAAGGAGGAAACAATACGAACAATCCTAACAAGTCGCTAGCTAATTCAGGAGTCTCAGCGTTGAGAGGCCCACCAGAATCGGGGAAGTAGGCTCTTTGGTCCTTCTGAGAGGACCCGGTTAACATTTCAACATCCCTGGGCTCGGCAAACCAAAACAAAGTTTTCAGATTATTTAAGTAATTTCCAACCCCTTTGCCGTCCGAACTAAAGTAAACGGAAGAAAGTTGTGCAGCTCGGGTGTTCCTGGAAAGCACTAGGGACAGCCTCCTGTGAAGTTCAAATACTTATCCATCCGGGAAGATTAAGTAAAAAAATCAGGTGCGTGGGCGCAACACACAACTTTCACTTACCAACTTACTTTGATTAGAAATAGACGTGTTTTGTTAAATGACATTTCTCAAAGTCACACAACTTTCCACATTCATTTACTTACTTTTGTTTTTATTTGCTCTTTTAAGGACAGTAATTTTTTTCATTATTAAATAAAGGTTTTTACTTGTGATAAATCGGCAATGCAAGCATAATACTCCAAGTCGTCTGATTTTATCATTTTCTATGTTTGTTTTTTTTTGTTTTTTTTGTTGCTTAAATTCACACCTGTCAGCTAGTGTGACAATAATCAATATCTATATAAATAAAGATGAAATTCTGTTTGTTTGTTTGGTTATTTGTTCTTTATAGAAATCTACACCGTTTGTCCTAAATTCTCCGAATTTCGCTCAGTGTTTCTTTGATACCAGGCGCGAACACCTGTCTATATTAAAATTGCATAACTTCAGCCAATCTCTGGGTATATTCTTTATTGTTGTAAAATTCGTCATGACCTCGCTTTACAGTGGTTTTTTTTTTACGAAATCGACCGTTTGAGTCGAAAAAGCGGCATGAAAAATCATTTTATAGATTCTGAAGAGGCCAATAAGGCCCGGTAAGACCGTCCCTTGGCAGGCGTCGAGTTCTGGGATTTTTAAACCATATGTTTTTTTTTTAACATTACAATACGTTAATTAACATGTATGGTGAATTTATTTTTTTAAATGCCTCCTAAGAAACGAGTTTCAATAGGAGTAGTGAGCTCAAAAGCTAAAAAACAACATCAAATACAAGCAGCTGAAACTCTTGACGAACATCAAAATAGGATAGAAAAACAGAGGCTTAGACAGGCAGAATCGCGGGAAACTGAGTCTGCCCAGGAATACGAGGCCCGCCTTGCGCCTTGCGAGAATCTGAAACTGCAGGGCAATATTTCTGTTTGTTTATTTGTCCTTCATAGAAATCCATACCGTTTATACTAAATTCTCCAAATTTCGCTCAGTGGTTCTTTCATACCAGGTGCGAACACCTGTCCATTTTAAAATTGCTTAACTTCAGCTAATCTCAGGGTATATTCTTTATTGTTATAAAAATCGTAATGATCTCGCTTTACAATAGTTATTTTACGAAATGGACCGTTTCATAAGAAAAATGAAATTCCCCGGGTGAAACCGTATACTCGTATAATATACTAGCTGTATATTATAAAGCAAAGTGTACAATTTGCATGCCAAAAAGGGTCAACAACGACTCCACGTAGGATTAAGGAAGTTATGTTGTCATTTAGCGATGTAACCCCTAACTGATAAGAAGGTTGTATTTGTATTGTGATAAGAAGGTAGATTATGTATATTTCATAAATTAAATACATTATATTAAATTATAAAATTTGTTTTTCGTAATTTTTTTATTTATTAAGTAATCAATATATATTATAAAGCAAAGTGTACAATGTGCGTGCCGATAAGGCTCAAAAACGACTACACCTACGATTAAGAAAATTATGTCATCATTTAGCCATATACCCCCTAATGGAAAAGAAGGTTTCCGTTTTTCTCTTAAGAGTGTAAAACTGGAGAGAAAAGGACAGGAATTTTAAGCCTCTTGCACCATTTAAATAGTCTATTTGAGATTGATATACGAGTTTATGAATTGAAGAATTTGGTAGCTCCAGGCTACCAGGAAGCGCTAGGGTGCGTTTCACTCAATGATTATTGTTCATTCATCCAGTTCAATTTGTAAAGGTTATATATTTGTTCAGGTGTTCTTTTTAAATTACTAAAAAAGCGAAAATAGTTAGTTTCTCCTTTGCTTTCAAAATAAAATAATGATTTTACATTTCTGCAATCAATTAGAAAACCAACTGGATTCACTAAAAATTAGTTTTCCCATAAGAAGGCTAATATATGATCGGCACATTTAATCTATATATAATATATACTCAAGTAAATTTAATGCAATATGAGTGAACATTTCTTAGTAGTACAGTGAGCGAATAAAATCAGGCATAAAAAAAGAGATGAATTGAAGTGTTCTTATTGTAGTTATGAAAAAGAAGTTGGTTTGGTTACTACGTATGATGAGCATTCCAGTTGACAAAACGACTAACTCCAATAACAGCATTCAACATTTTATCGTCCCTCATAGTTATAGATAAAAAGAAATATGATAAAAAAATTGTGCCTTCAAGAATTTATGGTTTTCACTTTATAATAGTAGTAAGATTCGAGATATGCAGAAACCGTTCAAATTACGGGGGGATATCTCAAGGGAGGTTGGAATGTAAGAAAGGTCTTAAAAAAAAGTTTCTATGAATCTTCTGTAGTTTCTGTACTTCTGGATCAAATAGGACCATCATAGTAGTGGGCGCTTAAATTTTACTCGAAATGTAATTTTTTTAACTGAGATACCAGATTTTTCAACTATAAGCTAATAACTTATTATCTGCTGACTAATTGGAATGGGCTTATAGGAATCAGAATCACAGAAACCCTCAAAAACGATGCATAACTCGAAAGCGTTGCATTAAAATTAATTGTTCATTTACAATTTTCAACCCCCTGTAAATTATACAGGGTTCCTTATTTGGGGGGGACTTTGCAGATCTCAAGTCTGCAGAATATTGATACCAAGTTAAAACCGAATTTTCAAGAAGGTGCTAATTTTGTTTCCTATTTCCATTAATTTTGAAGTTTTTCTGGTATTAAAACTACCGCACAACTACCGTTGCGAAGCCGGGCACCCAAGCTAGTAATGAAATAAAACAAATCTCAACATATTCACTCTGCGACGCGACACATGCACACGAGTTTATGTCGGAGACAAATACCTCAGTCGGACTCAGTACGCTATCTGGGACTATTACTATATTTTAATATATTTTTTCGTTTAGAACATTATTTTAATTTATATTCAATTCAGTCAATTAGAAAATGAATATATTATTCAATATGTAAACTTTAAATTTTTTAACATTTACCATTATTTTTTATAAAGTGTGCATGTAATCACTAGTTCTAATGGTTCTCTATTATACTAATCAAATTTAATATCATATATGATATAATATAAGCTATATGAAGTTACTATTACAATTACTATGCAGGTTGTAGCCCTGACCCCCGAGACAGGTTGGGAGAGGTGAGGGGGGGAGAGGCAATTAGGAAGAGGAATTGTTGACCCCATTCTTCTCCCAGCAGCAAACTGCCTTGGGCCCGGGGGCAAAGGGGGCCACTTATATTTCAGTCCCCGGTAATTGCGGACCCCTTTCGTGTCCTGTCATCTCTGCAAGGGGCAATCAGTGAACGATAGTGCTCAGCATAAGTAGAAAATAGAATTCGATTGTACTTTTCAATAGGCCGATCCAATTTTAAACGTGGTTAAGACTTGACACCTCATTAAAAAGGTTCCTCCGCTAACATTTAACGTTTGTTCCGCTCATATAACCAACAAGCATTTTTTTTTTATTATACCATTTTAAATACAATTATTGAAGTATATATTATACTAGCTAAGGTGCCCGGCTTCGCTCCGGTAGTTGTGTGGTAGTTTTAATTACAGAAAAACTTTAAAATTAAAGAAAATATAGATCAAAATTAACACTTCTTGAAACTTTTAACATGGTATCAATATATAAGATTCGAGATCTGCAGAGTCCGCCCAAATAAGGAACCCTATAAATGGTGAATGAACAATTAATTAATTTTAATGCAACTTTGTCGAGTTATGCATCGTTTCTGATGGTTTCTATGATTCTGAATCGTATAAGCTCATTCCAAGCAGTCAACAGATAATAAGTTATTAGCTTATTGTTGAAAAATCTATTCGTTAAAAAACTATATTTCGAGTACAAATTAAGCGCCGACTACAGTGATGGTCCTATTAGATCCAGAAGTATAAAAACTACCGAAGATACAGAGAAACTTTTTTTTTAAGACCCTTCTTCCAGTTCAACCTCCCTTAAGATATCCCCCCCCCCCCCCATAATTTGGTCGAACTCTGCACCTCTCCAATCTTACTACTATTAAAAAGTGAAAACCAAAATATCATGAGGGCATAATGTTTTCATCATATTTCTTTTTATCCTGAACTACGAGGGTTGATAAAATCTTATTGAAAAAATTGTATTATTGGAGTCAATTCATCATTTTGTCAACAGGAATGATCATCATACATAGTAACAAAACCATTTTTCATAATTACATACAATAAGAACACTTCAAACTTTTTATTTTCGATTTATAATCAGTCAATTCAGCTCTACTTTTTTGTTTTATGTCTGTTTTTATTCGCTGTACTGTACTACTAAAAAATGTTGTAAATTTACTTAAGTATATGTTATATATTGATTAAATGTAATGCGTTAATCAATTAACCTTCTTATTAGAAAATTAATTTTGTAAGGTATCCAGGCGGTTTTCTAATTTATTGCAGAGATGTAAAATCATTTTTTTATTTTGAACGCAAAGGTGAAATTAATTATTTTCGCTTGATGTTTTAGAAATTTAAAAAGAACCGCTGTAAAATATATAACCTTAACAATCTGAACGGAATGAATGAACAATAAACATTGAGTGAAACGCACCCTAGCGCTTCCTAGTAGTCTGCAGCTCGGACTAAATTTTTCATTCATAAACTCGTACGTCATTCTCTGGTAGGCTAATTACATGGTGCGAGAGGCTTAAAATTCCAGTCCTTTTCTCCTAAATTTTACACCCTTAAGAGAAAAACGGAAACCTCCGTTAGGGGTTGCATAGCAACACACTGACGTAACTTTATTAAACATACGTTGAGTGGTTTTTGAGCCTTATCGGCACGCACATTGTACACTTTGCTTTATAATATATATTGATTACGGACAAGTAGAAAAAAAAATATATATACATTATGCATTAAAAATTTAGAAATGGTTACAGGTGCCCTAGAATGTTTCCTACCTGTATTAGGGTCTTATTCAGACTATGAAGCAAATACAAAAAAGTCTTTTTGTTAAGTAACCCGCTATAGGCCCTCAGATGTATAGAAACGGATCCACCGAACGTCAGCTTTTGATAGATCTTTCATTATTAGGTCGTCATCCCTATGGAATTCTACTCCCCCTTTTATCTGTAATTCCAATACCCTCTCCAACTTTAAATCCCGCCTAAATCATCACTTCATAGCCAACAAGTATCCATTTTTAAACCGAAGAAAGCTCTTATTTTATATTTTATCATCATTTTTTTTCTTCTTTTACCAAATATAAATACGTCTTAACCAATCTGTAAATAAGTGTGTAAATATGTATATGTTATTAGATGTGAAAACTACTTTTTTTCACTTGATTGAATATTTAATGTGTATTTTTTTTTGTCTTTTTTTTTTTTTTAAACTAGATGTTCCCTAATTATTTTTAATCACTTTTGTATCATCTTAATTTTTTTTTATTTCAAACTTCAAGGCTCCAAAGCCCTCTTTTTATATTATATAATATTGTTCTTAAGGAAAAATATTGTCCAAGAACAATTAAATAAAGATTTTTTTTATTTTTTTTAATTAAATTTTAAAATAAATCAAAAATAAGAATTTAATATTTTTTATTTTCAAAAAAGGAAGTGCCATACAACATTTTTTGGCAGATAAAAATAATCTAAATCTATTCTGTTAAAGATATATTGTTTTAGGGCAGAACAAAATGATTTTTTTTGAGTAATTTCCTTATATGGTCGGAAGGCTATTAACATTTTTTGATGAAAAATATTTAAACGAATAGTTAGAGAAGGTTTAATTTGGTTTGGGTAAATCTATATAAACAAAGATGAAATTCTGTTTGTTTGTTCTTTATAGAAATCCATACCATTTGTCCTAAATTCTGACTTTATGATCGTTATGATCTCGCTTTCACGCTATTAGGAAAATGAAATTCCCCGCGTGGAACCGGGATATACAGCTAGTTAAATAAATTACAGTCTCTAGTTCTATGAGTAACTGGAATGTAATTTATATTGCCACTTCTAATGTAAAAGATTCTCAAGTTTTTTTTTAAAAAAAAAAGAAAGAAAAAAGTAGGTAATTGGCTAATGGAGTAATATTTTTAACAATAAAAAAAGTGGGCGATAAGGTGCCTTCTTCAGTACAGCTCTAATTACTTTTTGCTTTTATAGTTATTAGTGCTTTAATTACACTGACATAGACATTGCCCCATAATATAAAACGGAAGAATGAGTGCATGATACAATTTTAACAAGAAAGAAATATTACGTTTATTTTGTATAAAGTAAATATAGATTGTCAAAAAACAATCGATAGTTAATCACTTCAGAGGCTCTGAAAAACCGTCCCGAAACATGTGATGGTATAATAATAAAAAAAAAAAAAAAATCGGTATATTCAATGACATACACATATTCTCACCACATTTTGTAATATCATTTCTGCATATATATATATTGCGTATTTGTATTATTCTGTAGCAGCCCCTACTTCTAATTGAAACCTGACCCGAGGAGTCAGTGTTGCCATAAAGTTGCGAACATACTCGTACCTGGCAACACTGCGGGTAACCAGATATATAAACTCCCTCAGAGTGTGTTAATTACGTGTTGTGGGTTTATTGGTGATTTTTCAAGAACTGCATTATTAAGACTCGATATTATCTTATCAGTTACTTTATTTATTCATTTAACAGACGTTCATTTTTCGTTTTGTTATTATTATTTGAATAAATTGTTTTTTTATTTTACCAAACCTTTTTTGTTATTTTTATCCCGTACTTTAAAATACCATTATGCATCTGGAAATGATTAATTCATTTTATCATTAAAATGGTAAATAAATAAATATGTCAAATAAGGAAAAAACCTGTTAATTTGAGTATTAAAATATTGGGTTGAGGACAAAGTAATTTCGGTTTATCCCAATAGTCGCTTATCAAAGTCACTTATCGCTTTAAATTCTTACTAAGTTAAGCCATACTATACCACGTTTGAAAGGCCACAGTCCATAGAAATTCCATATATCAATACGGTGTCATTCATTTACTCAGTCATACGTTATTGCGCTTTGATAAAGGCGATTCCAGAAGGCCATTTTCGTCATATTTTGCTTTTTTACTTCCGAAAAGGGAAAAAATGCAGCTCAGGCTCCTCGAAAATTTTGTGATATTTATGGCGATGTGTGGTTGAGCGAACGTCAGTGTCAGAACTGATATCGTTTCGGAAATTAAAATATTAATGATGAACCTCGCCCTGGCAGGCCAATTGTTGAAAAAGTCGATCAAATTCTTCGAAAAATCAAGGTAGACCGACATATTTTATCTCGTGACACCGGAATGGAGCTAAACTCGACCACAAAATAGTTTTGAACCATTTAACTAAGAATGGATACCAAAAGAAGCTCGATATATGGGTTCCACATTAATTAACAGTACAAAATTTAGTTGACAGAGTTGGTATACAAAATTTAGTTGATAAAATATGCAATACAGTATACAAAATTTATTTGATTGGTGAATCGTTCGTGAAACGAAACGAAATCGTGCGATTTTTTAAAAGAATGATTACAGGAGATGAAAATTGGGTCATGTACAACAATGATTTGCAAAAAATCTGGTGCGTGCGCGCAACACACAACTTTCACTTACCAACTTACTTAGATTAGAAATTAATGCGTTTTGTTAATTGCTACTTCTCAAATGAACAGAACGGCTTTAATTATGAACGTACTCCGCATGCGTGGGCTCAACGAGTTTTATGAGTTGACTGAATATTTTTATTTTTTTTCTCCTCTTTATGTTTTCTTTTTTTTTATCATATCTCATATTTAGCCATTTCTTATTTTTAGGCGTAACGAGAGACAGTTGATTTCTCCATATAAACAAAAACAAAGGTACTTTATAGGAAACAAACAAACAAAAAAGCAATACTTTCCTTACTATACATTTCATATATAGGTAAGTGAAAGTAAAAATATAGTGTCCGAAGCTCGGAGAAACTTCATAAACAGTGGTAATGCGTGGATTGACGCCAAGGAAGTTGATGCTGAGTGTTTGGTGGGATTGGAAAGGCATTGTTCATCGTGAGCTACTCGAACTTGGCCAAACCATTGATTCCACTCTCTACTGTCTTCATCTAATGCGGTTTAAGCAGAAGAAAAATGGCCAGAATTAATCAACAGGAAAGGCGTTGTATTCCATCACGACAATGCTAGACCACATACATCTTTGGTGATTCGGCAAAAATTACGAGTTTGTCTGGGAAGTTTTGATGCATCCACAATATAGCCTGGACCTTGCACCGCCTCACTATGATTTTTTTCTTTCTCTTCAGAACTCTCTTAATGGTGTAAAGCTGGAATCAAAAAAGTCTTGTGCTTATCATTTGGTTCAGTTTTTCGCCCAGAAAGCACAAAACCGTCCACTATAGTGACGGTACAAAGGTGTTAACGAAAAATGGCAAAAGGCCATCGATTGACTAGCATTCCCCGGCTTTGCTCGCGAGCCTTTAAAATAAATTCTGTGATAATTATCTTGGTATTGATTTAATATAATATGTTAACTGATGTTAAGGAGATTTGGTAGAATCGGAGCTTCCGGTAGGTGGAATGTTGGAGGGGGAAGCTACCGGCTCGGTAGAAGATTGCTTACACTCATGCTGCTTCATTTTTCGGCTTTAAAACATGGTTTTCGACGTCCCATATTGACTTTCGAGTTAAACTCGTCGTATCAAGATCTTGAAAGTAAGTCCACATTAGATATTTTTTCTCGAAGTGCAAAAATAGGTGTCTGTTAGAGTTAAACGACAATTTCGCCATTTAAACCCCTTAGGGGTTACATTCTTGAAATTCCTTTCTTAGTGGTTACCTACATCGCGTTTAAAATATAAATTCCAAACTTCAAGTTTCTAAGATTAGTAGTTTTTGCTCTGCTTTGATTCTGTCAGTCAGGACAAAGCCTCTTATATAGAGAGAGAGATAAGAATTTGAAATTTATATAAAAAAATTCGCTTAGAAAAACATCAAAATTTTGCCCAACCCAATATATCAGAAATATGCTCGCTTTGTCATTTAGCACATATAGTTTGTAAATCGTATGGGCGATTGGTACTAAACAATTTCCTTGTATTGTATGTTATTTGGGAATATAATGTCCATGGAAGTACTCAGTGTTTGGTTACACTTAATTAATTTTATGTTGTCCTAGTTCAGTTCTTCTGCTTGTTAATTTTGATGTTATTAGTGGATATAAGTCACTTCTCTATAAAATTTAAGGTTCCATCCCAACCAGCTAACATACAAATATGCATAGCACATCTTTCTCCCCTCCCAATAGTCCAGTTACCGTAATATTAACGACAAAACTTGCCATAGTATTTTAAATTTTCTGTTCAAAATATTATTTATGTTACCTAATGTTTTTGTCCTCTTAACAAAGCGAGGGGGGGGGGGACGCCGCCCCACTTATAACCCCCCCCTGCAATGCAAGGCACCTCAGGACCTGAGCCCTATTAGCCTCGAAGCTAAGATGAAAATCTGAATTTACATTTAAATTTTGTCGTAGCGAGGACACAGCTGGTTGGGGGGGGGGGGGCAAATATCCATTCATAAATTTTAATCCCCATCCCCCCTCCTAGCGCCCCCCTCAAATAGCAATAACCGAGGCTAATGAAACACAAATTGAAAGTTAACTAACTTCACTCTCCAAATGTCAAGGGTTAAAATTAATGTTGTTCCATTGCTATTCCCCATTTTATTTTATCTTTGCTTACTGGTCCGTGTTAATATTAGAATATTTATATACTTGGGATCCAGAAACAGTCCGGATAGACGCAATTTAGACAAAATAAAATTTGAGGTAAGAAACAGTAATGAAACAGGATATATGTATACAGTATATTCTAACACTAATGTGAGTTTAAATAATAATAACAAAGCCTTAACAAACCCGAAAGTATCCCGACAACACAACTCGCTCGTTTGGAAGCGACTCCGTGGTGTAATACCGCGCATGCCACGCGGAAGACCCAGGTTCGATTCCCGGCGGAGCCAAATCTTTTCTCATCAAAAATAAATTATTTAAGAGAATTTTTAAGTTTTGCATTACGGATGCATTATAACTTATGGAGATATACAAATGTGGAAATGTGTGGCTTAAGGTCTGGCCACACATGTCCGCACCGGATCCGCACCGTAGCAATAATACAGGTTATGTTCAGAATATTTTTAATTTAACTTACACATTACCTTTAGTTATGCCTAAAGTGGCCTGTGTCTGACACGTGTGGCTTGAACTTTAGGCATAACTAAAGGTAATATGTAAGTTAAATTAAAAATATTCTGAACATAACCTGTATTATTGCTACGGTGCGGATCCGGTGCGGACATGTGTGGCCAGACCTTTATACATAGTATTTAAACACGTAGATTTCTAATCTTTGTAAGTTCGTAAGTATAAGTTGTGTGTTGCGCGCATCGCACCAGATTTTTAATTTTAATCTGTAGTCATAAAAATCAGTAGGTAGATATTTCATAATTTTTAGTACGCTTATTTTTACTGATACCTAGTTTTCAAAGTCGGTTGAATTTTTTTTTTTTTAATAAATATATTTAAAAAAAAAAAAAAGAACACCGTTAAAGGCCTTACCTTAAATAAAACTAAGCACATAATGTTCCATATAATGATAAGAAGAGCCATTAAGGTAGGAATACAGAACACCGCAGTTACAGCGAAGTATTGTTGCTCGAGTTGGCGAACCAATTCTTTGTTGTTCCAACAGATTAGTTCCCCGTAGCCTTTTGTTGTTCCAACAGATCAGAGTTCCCCGTAACCTTTTCCAAGCCAGCTCCCCTCTCCCCCCCCCCCTGCCAATTTATCCTAACAATTCTACGCCGTTTCGTTTCTCTGTTTACCTCGTTATTCCCCTGTAACTGGAAAAACATTCTTTGAGATCGGATAAGAGTCAGATTGGAGTAGATTATAACAACCTGCAGGATAGAAAATGCGGAAATTTTATCTCAAAATTATTTAAATATAAAACAGAATGAAAGAAAAATATATATATAACTAGGGACCGAATACATTCTCCCTTTTACAAATACATATATTGCATTACATTATCAGCATCAAACGTGCTAGGCCTCATAACTCAAAAATTGCAACTTAAAGTTAAATGATTCATCCTCATATCTTTCTTACAAATAAACTTACCCTCTATTGTTCTATTCATGATAGGATTGTAAGTGAATTAATACATATGTCTTGAATATTATATAAATTGTATTTTACTACTCTACAATTTTTTTGTGTTATTGTACCACAACAGTTTTTGAATTAATATATATATATATATATATATATATATATATATATAGGTGGGCAATGACTAACTGATTTCTTTAAGATAGGATGATAAATTATCAGGATTTTCAATCAAAAGTTTTTTATTTGGAGATCCTACGTTTCGAGCTAAAACTGTGAATCTTCTTCAGGGCTTGTTGAGTTCAGAGTAATACAGAGACAGAGTGAAAAATTCGCTGATTAGCGGCACCTAGAAGTGTTTCTATTTCTGGACTCAACAAGCCATGTGAAGATCCGCATGTTTGGATCGAAACGCAGGCATGCCAAATAAAGTAAATTTGATAGAAAATCATATGTATAGAAAAAAATATATCATTTTTAAATTAGAATTGACTTATCATTACAGTATGATTAGACAGATATTAATATAGGATTTCTTTACAGTAAATTGTAGAAACCGCAATTTCTGGACTTATTGTCTTCATATAAACCTAACACTTCAGATAGCGGTTGAAAAATAAAATCTCATCTTTTTTTTATTTTTTTTATACAAGAGAGGTATATATTTTATATTTATATAGATATGGAGACCAATCGCTAGGTGGTGGAGCGACTCCTATTTTACAAATTATAAAACTATTCATTTAATTTTATTTAAATTTGTCCCTACATTTTGATAACATATTATACTAAATATGTTTCTGGACATGTTTTGCAATACAAATTATAATACTCAATAACTTATGGAGGCAAACAAAAATAAATAAGTAAATGTGGAAAAAATCTGTGAATTTGAAATAATCATCAGAACACGTCGATTTCTAATCTAAAGTAGGTTGCTAAGTGTAAGTTGTGTGTTTCGCGCATCTAACCAGATTATCTAATTACAATACGTTATCAGTTCGTCAAACAGTTATACATTCAGTACCCTAATCTAATAATATTAAATAATATAATCTAAATAAAGATGAAATTCTGGTTGTTTGTTTGTTCCTTATAGAAAATAATATCGTTGTTCCTAAATTCTCCAAAGTTCGCTCAGTGGCCCTTTCATACCAGGTGCGAAAACGTGTCCATATTAAAATTGCATAAATTCAGCCAATCTCTGGGTATATTCTTTATTGCTATAAAAATCGTTTTGATCTGGCTTTACATTGGTTTTTTTACGAAATTGACCGTTTGAGTCGAAAAAGTCTCATTAAGTCATTAAAAAATGAAATTCCCCGGGTGAAACCGGTATATACAGCTAGTAATACATAATCACTAATTTATCTATCCCCTTGTTAACAAAGGTTGCGGGTTCACGTCCCGTGGTGGCCCTAGGAATTTCGAATGGGAGTAAAAAATCCTTGGAAATGCCGACCTTCGGATAGGAAAGTAAAATGAAAATTTCGAGCCTGTGCGATGTCAATTACTCGTTAAAGATCGCTTTTCTAATATACCTGGATAGGCAAAATTTAGGGCTCCCACTGCAGCATCGTTCAATTAGCCTTAGTAGCAAAAATGGACGTTAAACTATCAAAGAAACAAAACAAAAGAAAATCTATAATATATTAGACTAGCATTCGAGCGACTTCGCCCGCGAGCCTTTAAAATCAATTCTGTGATCATTATCTTGGTATTGATCTAATATAATATGTTAACTGATGTTGAGGAGATTTAGTAGAATCTGAGCTTCCGGTAGGTGGAATGATGGAGGGGGAAGCTGCGGGATCGGTAGAAGAGAGGGAGGCGCGCAATGGAGAGAGTTCACTAAAACCGCCGAAACAAAAATTACTTACTCGTCGTGAACGCTTCATTTTTCGGCTGTAAAATATGGTTTTCGACGCCCATTAGGGGCTTTCGAGTCAAACTCGTCGTATCAAATTCTTTAAAATGACTCCAAATTAGATATATTTTCTCGAAGTTCGAAAATAGATGTCCGTTAGAGTTAAACGACAATTTCGCCATTTAAACCCCTTAGGGGTTACATTTTTGAAATTCCTTTCTTAGTGGTAACCTACATCGCTTTTAAAATCTAAATTCCGAACTTCAAGTTTCTATCATATGTAAGTAGGTTTTGCTCTGCGTTGATTCTGACAGTCAAGACAACGCCTCTTATATATATGGAGAAGAGATCGAAATAAACACGCACCATCCTCAATAATGGGAATCTCAGTGTGCATAATTTGATTACCACTAATATTTAAATAATCAGTAGCCTTATTTTATGTGAATGTCTATTTTGATATTATTGTAACGTTAAATCGATATTCAAATAAAAAACATATGGTTTAAAATCTCAACAACAGATATCCGTTAGAGTTAAACGACAATTTCGCCATTTAAACCCCTTAGGGGTTATAGTTTTGAAATTCCTTTCTTAGTGGTTACCTACATCGCGTTTAAAATCTAAATTTCTGAACTTCAAGTTTCTATCATTAGTAGTTTTTGCTCTGCGTTGATTCTGTCAGTCAGGACAAAGCCTCTCATATATATGGAGATAAGCACATAGCGATATAAAACATAATAACGTATTAATATAAAAGGAACCGTTTCCAGTAACGATTATTGAGAGAGAGAAGGCAGAAAGGTATGAAGGTAGAGTTCGTTGACTGGAACAGGTTTGCTAGCATTGGGTCAATAAAACTTAGCGTCTTGTTCTTCAAGGTCGTCCTGTTCATGGTGTCTTGAGGATCTATCAGGCGAAGCAACGAAGAATAAAATTATTATATATATATATATATATATATATATATATATATATATATATATATATATATATATTAATACTACTAGTAGAGAGTCCAGAGTAATACAGAACAGTTCGTATATTAGTCTACTATAAGCCCTCATGAAGATCCACCAAAGGGAGGCATCGTTGCCTTTCCTAAAAAAATCTGTTGCGTGCGCGCAATACACAACTTTCACATACCAACTTGATTGCCACTTCTTAAAGCCAGACAATTCCACATCTATTTCTTATTTTTGTTTGCTCTATAAAAAACACTAATTCTTTTTATATTCAATAAAAGCTTTACACATGTGTTACTTCGGCAATGCAAGCATAATACTCCAAGTCATCTGATTTTATAATTCTCTATGTAGTTGTTGAAAACTTCATTTAGTTACCATGAAACAAATAATTTCCATTTAATGAACAGGACGGCTTTAATTATAAACTATGGTCTGTTATTAAAGGAGTACTGAGCGTGCGTGGGCTCAACGTGTTTTACGTGTTGACGGAATATTTTTCTTTTTTTCACCTCTATATGTTTACTTGATTTTTTGCATATTTCATATTTAGCCATTTATTATTTTTAGGCGTAACGAGAGAAAGTTAATTTCTCCATTTAAACAAAAACAAAGGTACTTTATAGGAAAAAAAAATGGCCCCTTCCCCATTTGAGCCCCCTCAGAACATTTTAATAATGATAAAGCTTACCTGATATTAAAGAACACCTAATTTTCATTAAACACGACGAATTTGATCAAAATCATTAAAGCCGTTTTTGAGATAATTAAAAAAGAAAAGGTAAAAATTGGAAAAAAAAGTTATCAAATAAAGTGCCAAAATAGGCAAGGAAATCGTAAAATATAATTGATGGAACAAGATGATATTAGCCAAGTTAAAGAAGGAAATAAACTCTTCTAAAGTTAGTAACTGCAATTAGATAGCTTGATGACGATTAGAGAGAGATTTGTCATAACATGATAATGTTTAATGCAATAGAATGATTATATCAAGGTCGGGCTCGAACCTTTGTGCCCAGGCTACAAGTGTATTCACTTTAATAATCTGCTGCTAATCCAATAACTTGGCTTTGACATAGCCCCCCCCCCCCCCCGACCTTTGTGGAGCAGAATTCCTTATTGTTATTATATACTTTCAGATTTTTATTTATTATTTTAATATAAACACAAAGCGAGTAACCTTTTCATAAATATTATTGAGAGATTGGATTAAGAGGGGAGGGTCTTTGATGGAAAAAAATTAATTTAATTAAACTAAATAAGATTTTACCACTCTACAGAGTAACTTTGTTAGAAGCTCAACCTAAAGATATCATGAATAATTTTATTTATTCAGATATAATCAAAGTCAGAGAAAAATAAAATCTTATTATTATAAAGAAAGTAACCCTTTAAAAGTATTAATTTTGGGTTATTACACATCCAATTTGATTATTATTATTACATTCTTTTTATTATTCGTTAGTACAACGTTTCGGACGATTGTCTATAATTGAGTACCTTGCATTGTTGATTCAACATTTCCTGTGAACTGTAGTCTAATAACCAGAAATAAAAGACAAACAATAAAATAAATAAGAATCATCAGAAGAAAAATCAGTAACAAAAGGAAAAAAAATCAGGTGCGATGCGCGCAACACACAACTTTCACTTACTAACTTACTTAGATTAGAAATTGACATGTTTATTTAATTGCCATTTCTCAAAGTCGCATTTTTTCCACATTCGTTTCTTTTTTTTTGTTTTTATTTGCTCTCTAAAGTACACTATTTTTTTTTTAATTATTAAATAAAAGTTATTACTTGCGATAATTCGGCAAGGGTTATATTTTCGTTTCAGTGGTATTACCTAACTCAGTTGTAGTCTATTTTTCATCAAAGACTATTGTCCCTAGCGATGGTACAAAGTAAAATTGAGGTTGCAGTTGAAATTTCAAATGCAATTATCCTAAAAAACTGTTTTTTGTAGTTAAAACCATCTTCCTGCCGACGTGGACAATATGGACAATATGGAATATAAACATATTCAGAATATTCCTGCAACTAATCGTAAATGGTATATTAGGTTTGTTCCAAAAATCAGTAATAGTACTGCAGTTTGACTACTGCGCGTGTGCCGAATTAACAATAGTTTTACTAGAAACCAGACCACGTTGTAACAAGACAACGGCCATATTTATAAAGAAATTAAAAGTAAATAAATATTAGTAAACCGAAAAGTCTACTCCAACGACATGACCGGTTTAAACAGCGAGTTTATAATGGAGCCCAAATGACGGGTAAACTACGAAAACGTGACTTTTTTCTCTCTCGATCGTACTAAAATACCCAAAACGGATTCTAAACCTGTATCCAATCTGATTTCTTTATCAAAGGTTGAGACAAGTAAATCCTTTGAGAAACAGGCTTCTTTATGGTCATTTGGGACGAAGCATCAACCAGCGTTATAAATTTATTTTGAAAAATATATATTAAATAACTTATTTGTTAAATAAAATAATTAAAATGGGGGTCACCTATGCAATAGTGATTAGCATAGCAACCTACAATACTAAATATCACGGGTTCGCGTCCTCGACGTGGCCCTAGCATTTTTAAAAGGAGTAAAAATCTTTATCAATGCCATCGCTCGGATAAGACGTAAAATCTAGGTCCACGACACTGTACGATGTCAGGTACTCTTTAAAGATCCCTATCCTAATTATACCTGATTAGGCTAAATTAGGACTCCCACTGTAGCATCGACCGCTTAGCCTTACTAGCACAAACTGTTGTTAAACGAACAAAAAAAATATTTAAAATCAATGAAATGTGGTATATATACTAGTATTTAATTATTAGGGATACAAAATCTACTGTTTTTTATTTATTATAATTTGTTTTTGGGGAGAACCTCATACAAATAGTGTTGGTCCCAATAATCTCTCTATATATAAAAGGCTTTGTCCTGATTGACAGAATCAACGCAGAGCAAAAACTACTAATGATAGAAACTTGAAGGTCGGAATTTAAATTTTAAACGCGATGTAGGTAACCACTAAGAAAGGAATTTCAAAAATGTAACCCCTAAGGGGTTTAAATGGCGAAATTGTCGTTTAACTCTAACGGACTGTTTGCACTTCGAGAAGAAATGTTTAATTTGTACTCATTTTAAAGATCTTGATAAGACGAGTTTAACTCTGTGGGGGCGTCGAAAACCATGTTTTAAACCCGAAAAATGAAACGTTCACGACGAGTAAGCAATTTTTTGTTTCGGCGGTTTTAGTGAACTCTCTCCATTGCGCGTCTCCCTCTCTTCTACCGAGCCGGCAGCTTCCACCACCAACATTCCACCTATCGGAAGCTCCGATTCTACTAAATCTCCTTAACATCAGTTAACATATTATATTAAATCAATACCAAGATAATGATCACAGAATTGATTATAAAGGCTCGCGGACAAAGCCGCGACGGGGAATGCTCGTACAATATAAGAAGAAAAAAACAAAAACATATTTAACAATAAATAAAAAAAAAGAAAAAAATTAAATAAAACAAATTTCACTATAAATGAACAATAGATATAAATAAATACAAAAAATGTCTACAAATTCTAGAATCTATATAAGAGTATACAAAATAATACAGATGTGTTTCTTTCTTCTTCTTTTTTTTATAATAACAAAAATAAATAGAGAATTCTCTTATATTGCTAATTACGTTACTAATAATTGTTTACTTAAAATAATAACATAAGTACATTATAAAATGAACTTAAATGTACATAAAATTAAATACAGTTTATAAGTATACATCGATATTGTTGTATGGGAAATTAATGTAAACGAAACATATCATTATCCTTCAAGAATAAATTGTCTCTGTTTCATGGAATAAAAAATGAAAAAATATAAATTCCGAATATGGTCTGCACTATTTGCTTTTAAAGTTCCAGGTAATTCTACTAAGGATTTGTTTTGAGCGCCTAGTAAATATTTACGCCTTATAGGTGGATACATGGGACATCCTACTATCAGCTGGTATAAATCTTCCTTTTGCTTCCTATTGCATATCGAGCACTGTTCCTGGCTATGGTATCCTTCGGATAAACACAAAGTGGAGGTTCCGAGATTGTTTGTTCGATGTCAGTTACTCATTAAAGATAATAATTTCACCTGGATAGTCAAAATTTAGAACTTCCACTGTAGTACTGTCTGTCAGGTGGAAATATAAAAAATGAAGGAACATTGAATATTCACTTGATAATTAAATTTTATTTATAGTGGTTCATTTTTCTTACTATCCTCATGAAATTAAACTTTTGGATGAAGTTATTTTATAAAATACAAAACTGTGAGAATTGTTTATTTAGTATTGTAGTTATCGAAGGCCGTATATTATATAATAAAATAAAATACTAATATTATTATTAAAAACCTCACGCCACACACACTTAAGCTGTGTACATAGGGGATCCAGGGTGAGGGCTGTAAGGGGTGCAGCTATCACTTTATGCCACTAAGGCTAATCGGACGATGCTACAGTGGGAGTCCTAAATTTTGCTTATCCTGGTATAATTAGGATAGGGATCTTTAACGAGCACCTGACATTGTACAGGCTCAGTACCTCCATTTTATGTCCTACCTAAAGGACCGCATAGCCGAGGATTTTTTACTCCCTATAAAAAATCCTAGGGCAAATTTAGTGTTGTAGGTTGCTATGCTAACCAGTACACCATAGGTTTTTGATTTCATGTTAGATTCAAATAAAGAAGGATGTTTGTTTGTTTAACACCACTTTATGCCACTAAGGCTAATCGGACGATGCTACAGTGGGAGTCCTAAATTTTGCCTATCCAGGTATAATTAGGATAGGGATCTGTAACGAGTACCAGACATCGTACAGGCTCGGGATGTTCATTTTACGTCCTATCCAGAGACGGGATAACCCAGGATTTTTTTATTCCCTTTAAAAAATCCTAGGGCCACCACGGGGCGCGAACTCGCGACCTTTAGTATTTTAGGTTGCCATGCTAACCACTACACCACAGGTGACCCCACTGTACTAATGTGTTAATGTGTTATAAGTGTTACGACATCTGTTGATTTGAATATAAAGCATCAATAAAGTTAATGCAGAGCTTCATGTAAGAAACTGGAAAGAAGAAGCCCAAGAAGAATGCTGGTTCAGTTGGCTCAAGGTTTACAAAGTCTGTGAAGCCCAAAAAATAACAAAAGTTCCCAGACTTGTTGGATATTTAATATTTACAATATTCAACAATGTTTAAAGGAACAGCTTCATTAACTTCGCTCCGCCAACTCAGTGCAGGCAATTAAAGGTTGAAAAGTAAGCTTTCAGTTTGGGCAATCAGGGAACTAGCTAGTTGGCGGAGAGTTCTCTTAAAGCAGGATTTGAAATTCTAATAAAGAGGAGGCGAGGGCTGTTTTTGAAGCAGTAACAATAATGCTCGCGGTAACAGTAACGGCTCCGAATCCCAAGAACAGCAGTCGCGATTAGACTTACAAATCTCGGGCGAGTAGAGCTTTATGAGCCGCAAAGAGAATAAGTTAAGGTAGCCGTTCCAATTGGCTTCATGTCCAATCCAAAAGTCAGCCTTACAAATTTAGCGGTTGGATCTCGGTGTTCTGTGCAGCATTATGCATCCTGTTCCGAATAATTAGAGAGAATATGAAGCAATTTTATATCAAAGTTCCTATAAATTTGCGGTCAAGTTCCCTCTCTCTGTGAATAATACGGGTTCAGAGGCGGACGCTGACGCGGGGGGGGGTTAATGGAAATTATATATTTCTTTAATTATCATACATATAAATATTTCTCAAAGCCTTTTTTTTGTCAGTACCCCGTAACTTCCTCAATGCTTCATCAAATTTCATGAATTAGGATTCATTTTAAAGCTTTTCTTAACCCATACACCGGAAAAATATACTAACCCCTCATTTCGCCTTCGAAGGCGAGTTATAAGCGCAAAACCGCGGTTTTTGATAATACAGGTTTCTAAACGGTTTCAATCTTTTCAGGTTTTCAAGGTAAACGTTTACGGTCATATACATTTTTTTTGATTAACCTCTTGGTGCACAAGTTGTAAGTGAAAAGCTGCGATTCTCAGCAGAAATGGTCGCAGGGCTTTTTCGAAGGTGTCATTTTTTCAGTTTGTCGAACCTTATGGACATATACACTTTTCCGATTGTTGCCGTTACAAGCAAAATCATGCGATTTCAGTCAATCGAATCGGCGCACTCGCTTTTCGCGAAACAAATATGTGTATTTAAGTATTTTTCAGGGTGCGCTCTTTCAGTTACATCTATGCCTCTGTAAAACGAACCCACAAAAAAAAAAAAAAAAATGCCTATATCGTGTCTTCAAACCACGATCAAAGAGGTTCTGTAAATACTATGTAAATACCTAAAACTTTTGTTTCAAAAAATAAATAATCTACAATTTCAACACATCTGTTCTTAACTTCAACCCTCACCTATTTCCAAGTGTACAAACTTTACTTTTCAGACAAAGTAATTACTTTTAACTTTACAGTTTTTAGGATATGTTAATTTATTACAATGGAAAAATAAACAATTTTCAGAGCGATTCAGTGATAATTTTCATTTAAGGTCATAAACTATTTGATAATGAATGCGGTTTTTACATAGCAAATTTCCTATTTTTCTTCAGAGCATGTCTAACTCTCCAGTCAATCGTTCCTTATATTTAGTCCGAACTATAACACTCTAGAATGTTCCCGACAAGCGTAGAAGATAATAGAACAGTCAGGAACATGAACTAGAACAGTCACTGAAATGTACTGGAACAGTTTGTTCCCACTGTTCTAACGAGTCTAGAAGTATTTTAATCAAAAGTTTTTTGTTTCTTTAACGTTGCAATATTTTCAATGAAAATAAAATAGATTGTCTGAAAGTAAAAAATTTACAGGTGGGCCTAGGATTTTTTAAAGAGTATAAAAAAATCCATGAATTTACCGTCCTTCGGATGGAATGTTAAATGGAGGTCCCGAGCCTGTGCGATGCCAGGTACTCGTTAAAGTTCCATATCCTAAATAGGCAAAATTTAGGATTCCTACTGTACCATCGTCCGAGTAGCCTTAGTGGCATAATGGGACGTTAAACAAACGACAAACTTTACTTCTCAAAGAAATAATTTCTAACTTTACAGTTTTTAGAATAGGTTAATCTATTAGAATGGATGAAGAAATAATTGTTAGAACTGTTTAGCCATACTTTTCATTTAAATTCATAAACTATTACGGAATCAAAAATTTTTTTTTTTTAAATTTTACCGAACCCTTCACGGGGTGTATACGCGCGTCCCTTTTACCAACTATTGATTATGTTGCAACAATAGCAATAAGCTAGAGGCAGCTAAGATATAGCCGATAATGGACAGACATGGGAGGTCCCTGCGTATCCAGGGCTAAGCCAGGGAGTGGGGATTATCCCTAAGGGACACCCGCCCACAAAGGAGACTACCTTAGCCATCAATCTACAATATATCCGAAGCCTTGGGGTCGCATATCGTCGAGCTATCATGGTGAGTACTCTGTCTACAAGTGGGAACTGGAGACCACTCTACTGGTTCTTTACATTGTGGCTATCATCTCAATAGGAAAGATTACAACAAAGAATAAGAGACAATGGAAAGTAACGTATCACACTAAACACACAGGTGAAAGGATTCACCTTGACCAAGTTTAGTACAGGTGCTAGAGATACAAAACATTCCAGATATTAAAAATATTCTGGTTAAAAAATATTCAGATCCTTATTATCTGTTATGGGTTATAGCGTTCAAATATTTTGTTTTTTGATCTTCCAGCCTAAAAGTACTACATTTCATTGACAACAAATATGAACTTTATGGTCTAGCAAAATGGAACTTTTCAAACTTTTTTCAATTTTTCGATCATAACTCGAAAACTATTTATTGCAAAGAAAATTATATTCTTATTAAAATAAATGGTCATATTTGTAGTAAACCATATGTTTATTAAATTTATTTATAAATAATTTTTAACCATAAACCTTTGAAGTCGGCAAACTAACCCCCTACCACTCTCTACCTCTTACCTTATTTTACCTTCAGTTTTTGTATCACTCTGGACTCAAAAGGTGGATATCATATTTTATTTTATACCGCTTACCAGCCACTTCGTAGAGAAATTCGGAAAAAAATTAAAATTGATGAACAGTTTAAACTTTATTTATTTAATCTACAAAATAGTTTTTGTAAACCACCGTTAGCGATTACCCTTTCTCAATGGCTTGGAAGGTCCATTATCCCTGTTTTCCAAAAATGACTGTCCTTACTCCTGAAGAACAATAAAAGGTCCGTTTTGACGTCATCTTCTGAAGAGTAGGGTTTTCCTTGTAGAAAATTTTAGAGGGAACGGAAAAGATGGAAATCCGAAGGAGCAATGTCAGGAGAGTACGGCGGGTGAGGTAAAACCTCCCACCTGAAGCTTAATAACTTTTGCCGAGTCCATAAAGCGTTGTCTTGGTGGAATAACACTCCTTTCCGATTTGCCAACTCTGTCCGTCGATTTGCAGGCTCTTAACTCCGCAGCTATCTCACGGACAGTAATTCGTGGATTGTTTGGTGTGGATTGACCGTCATAATATCCTCGATGTCCAGAATTGAACTCCGGTCAAGCCCGGTTTGGGGGGTTGGTCTTCCAAATTGAAATCTCCTGATCTAAACCGCGAAAACCACTTCTGTACCGTGCTATCAGCAATTGAATCACTGCCATACACGGCACGAATATGCCGAAAATGAACTGAATCGTGACTCATGCCGGTTTGCAATAAACTACACTAATGAACCTTAATAAAGACGAATTCAGTGTTTCATTCAGTCAAAACATAGTTAATTCCATGAGGATTAAAGGCATATAAATAAACATTAGCTTTGTGATCCATTTTTAGTAGAATTTTAGAGTTGGTAGGTATGTCGTGAGTGTATATGATGTAAAGTAACGGAGCCAGTATTGAACCCTGCAACTTACGCTGACGATGCCGCAATTTTAACAATACACCATGACCCCAGTCTTGCCTCATTGAATTTACAGAATCACTTACTTCAATTACAAAAATGGTACACACTATGGAAAATGAAATTAAATCATGACAAATCACAACACATAACTTTCACACTCAGACGAGATACATGATATATCGGCGACAACCAAATTCCACAGACAGAAACTGTACGCTACCTCGGACTTCTGTTCGACAGTAGGATGACTTGGGGCCCACATGTCAAAATGAAAAAGAAGACCTTGAACATACGCTTAAAAATTCTTTACTCCCTTTTTGCCAAATCTTCTAAATTGAATATTAGACAAAAACGGAATACATACACCTACTTACTTGAACCCATTTGGACATACGCCTCACAGATTTTCGGCTCAGCTTAAAAGACACACTTACAAAAATTACAAACTTTTCAATCCAAAATTTTAAGACTAATTACGGACGCTCCCAGGTACGTAAGTAACCAAACTCTACATACAGACTTACAACAACATATACGAACGCTTTACTCACGCTTCTTTGTTAAATTGGATGGACCTAACAATAGATTAATTCACGACATGGCCACGGTTGACTTGCCCGTTCGAAGGCGGCTAAAAAGAAGCTGGATGAGAGACCTCCTCTCCTGAATTTATTGTCAAGCCCGGAAAGAGGTGCTGCTGGGCACTTTCCTTCCTTCAAGCCATACATGCCTTCAATAGTATTGCGATACTGCAGCCATCGGATTCGATGATTGTCGCAGACGGCTGACAGATGCGAATAAATGTTTGAAAGACAAAAAAAAAAATTTTTAGTAGAAAAAATAAAAGGTAGATTTTTTTTAAAATCTCTAGGAACTTTTGGACAACCCAATATATAATGCTTACCATACTCATATATTTGTTTTCTTTTAGCCCTGATGCAGATCCACAAGTTGGATCGAAACGGGGGCTTTCCAAAGTTTTAACTGAAAATCCTGACAATCATTTGACCTATCGTACAGAATAACAATTGACTATCTGTCACCTCTATAAATAAGTTTTATCAGAACAAATTAAAACTTCAATATTTCAGACAGACAACCAAAACTGAAATAATAAATAAGGTAACAAAAAGTATCAACTTGTAACGACACAGTATAAACACATTATAAGTACACAAAAGTAACCATATGATTCTAGCTTCAGGGCAAGACTAACTCTCCAGTCAAGCGTAGAACATCCTCGAACGGTCACGAAACGGTTACTAGAACAGTTTTTAACTGTTTAACAAAAAGTACAGGATTCTTTTCGATTATATATTTCGTTATTCACGTTACAATATTACAAAGAAATGTTTGTACAATTCGTGGGGCTGTATTATACTTATTACTGGATAAGTAAATTATTATGCCAGGTTCTACGATAAGATAAGATATTTTAATGTGAATAAAAAAAACAAAAAAAAAAAACGTATGATTGAAAAGAGTTATAATTTTTGTTGAAACAGTAAAAAACTACTACTACATAATACATAAATAAACATACTACATAATACATAATATTATTACTAAAACTACTATAATATGTTCATGACTGTTCCAGGCTCTACTACACTTGTCGGGAACGTTCTAGATTGTTCTAATTCATACTAAATACGAGGAGCTACAGTCGTGGTCATAGAAATTGCATCACCTATGATTCCTATCTTTTCAATCCTAAATGAGTATACAAGTAAGGGATTTCATTTGTTTACCTACTAGCATTAAAGGTAGATGTAATCAGTGACTAATAGTGCAGTTGGTTCCCGATTGGTTAATACTAAACATGTCATTTCCTATTTTCAAGGAGTTTCAAATAAATGTCCAAAGAGGAAAAATTTAAAATAGTGGCGTTTTCTGAAGCTGGGCTTTCTTCGCGGGAGATAGAAAATAGAATGAGGTGCAACTGGTCCAGTGTGGTGAGAATAATAAATAAAAAATCCTTCTGAGGGATCTACCGAGCGAAAGAAAGGGACTGGAAGGAAAAGGAAGACAGATGAGCGTTTAGATCGCATGATGATAGGATTATCATTAGAAAATCGCTTCAAAACTGCAAAGGAAATATCTAGAGAACTAGCAGATAACAATTTAGCAGAAGTAAGTCGAGAAACAGTAGGCACAAGATTAAGAGAAAAGTTTTATGGGCAAGAAAACCAGCCAATAAGCCATTTCTAAACAAAAAATGAAACAATCTTGCCTAAATTGGATGCAGAATTTTGAAAACTGGATGACTAATGATTGGAGGAAAGTGATGTTTTTGGATGAAAGTAAATTCAACATATTCAGTTCCGACAGTGCTCCATAGATGAGACGTCAGTCAAATGAAAGATTTGACGAATCTTGTATGCTAGAAACAGTGAAACATCCGGCAAGTGTGATGGTCTGGGGACGTTTTTCTTACTTTGGAATTGGCCAGATAAATTTTATAGATGGGACGGTTAGTGCAGAAAAAATATTTAAAAAAAATTGGAAGTGAGTTTATTTCCCTCAATGAATTCCCACCTAACACACTGCTGAGACTTCATTTTTCAAGATGATTGTGCTCCGTGCCATAGAGCCAAATCGGTCAGTTAATTATTTATTTTTTTAAAAAAATGTCTCAGCTGTAAGATGCAAATTTTTTTTTTTACCTTTAACATTGTTTTTTTTGGATAGGTAAAGCATTTTTTAACAGAAAACGGGATCTCCACGCTGCCATGGCCAGATAATAGCCTGTTTCTCGACTTACTTCTGCTAAATTGCTATCTGCTAGATCTCTAGATATTTCCTTTGCAGTTTTGAAGCGATTTTCTAATGATAATCTCACCATCATGCGATCTAAACGCTCCCCTGTCTTCCTTTTTCTTCCAGTCCCTTTCTTTCGCTCGGTAGATCCCTGAGAAGGATTTTTTTTTTTTTATTATTCTCACCACAGTGGACCGGTTGCACCTCACTCTATTTAATATCTCCCGCGATGAAAGCCCAGCTTCAGAAAATGCCACTATTTTAAATTTTTCCTTCTTGGACATTTGTTTGAAACTCCTTCTGTCGGACACAATAATAGGAAATGACATGTTTAATATTAGCCACTCTGGAACCAACCAAAATGTAAGGCACTGATTACACCTATCTCTAATGCTAGTAGGTAAACAAATGAAATCCCTTACTTGTATACTCATTTAGGATTGAAAAGATAAGAATTATAGGTGACGCAATTTCTATGACCACGACTGTATGTGCCAAAGGCGTAATCTTGTTCTGAAGATGTAATAAGGTTACTTCTGTAACCGTAACAAGTTGATACTTTTCGTAACATTGTTAATTATTTCGGTTCGTACTGTTTGTCTGACATTTTAAATAATTATTTTGGTCTAATAAAACTTATTTAAACCCGCGATAGCTTTACAATATATTATTGATCAGTAATGATGTGTATATTTAATTATAGTAATAAATTGCGTGTACTAACTAGGGTATGAATAAAATGAGAGATATTTAAATAGATTTACCATTATTTAATGACGAAGAATTGCTAGCATTGGGGTACAATGTAGGGAGTTTTGCTAGTAATCTAGCAAGTTTATATAATAAGTAGTCGTAATAATTTTGACTATGGTAGTGAATATTAAATCCATTAAGTGCTAAATAATCGCTCAAAGTAGGCTAAGGTCAGAGGGAATATTGTAGGACAAGGAACAGAGATGGAGTAGACAATCGATGCCTAATTGTAGAATCGATATTTGACCAAGGAAACTAATTGATCGATATTAGGGCTATTCATCACATCACAAGGGTTGGGGGCACTATCGGATATTAACCTTCGACCGGATATAGCAAAGAGTAAAGAACTCTGAAGGAAAAAATGACAGGAGACAAATCGAAGTGCTGTCTGCTCTCCCACAGCGAAATATCAAATCGATTTCAGGATAATACTGACAAAATCGAAATGTCAAACTATTACACAATCTTATTTATTTCATTATTAATTCGCACGTTTCATGAAAGCTAAATGTGGAGATGATGACTCGTCAGTGTTGGGAGGGAAAGCACCCAGCGGCATCTCCTTCCTGGCTTCATTAAATTATCACGGCTGTTTAATAGTTTACGAATCGATTATAACAAACAATGAATCGAAATAATTCCAACTTATTTACTGATAGTTTACCTTCACCAGAATGCATTAGCGTTTCCAGTAATTTTAAGGGGATGGACGAACATTTTTTTTTTTTTTTTTTACATTTCTTGAATGATGAAGGACCTAATTTCTATTTCGATAGCTATCGACAATTTTTAACCGATAGTATCATACTATCGATAGTGCTGAACTATCCACAATCAGCCAAACCTACCTACACCTCGGACTTTTCCCACTCAGCCCCCGGGGTTATTAATTTTGGGATTCGCTCACGACCTAGTTTAGTTTTATAAAAAAAAAAAAAAAAAAAGACCTAGTTTCGCAATTTTACACGCCCATTTTGTTCGTCGCGCTGCAATCACCTATATTATATTACCAAATACAGTTCGGCGCTGTGTAAAAGTCTAATTTCTCAGTTTGATTCGTCCCTCTTCGGTTGAAATATTCTACGTAATACTTTATTTTTAAAACCATCAGCCTCTGCTGATCCCTTAAAAAAAAAAAAATAGATAGAGTAGGGGAGAGCGGGGTTGGTTGGCATAGGGGGTGGGTTGGCCATCGGCTTATAGTTTCCGTCACATTTGGTGAGAAGGCCCCATCATTGTACCATGTGACCCGCTCGACCTCGGGAGTCTTGTCCTGAGTTTTCAAACCGATGCCGACAGTTTAGATAAGAATGTGCGTCATTGATTGATTCTACAACATTTAAGTAATTTTTTATATTTTCAGTAAATTTGGTTTAAAGGCATGATAAAGCATTTGACTCCGACTCTGTTCACATAGCCCCAAACTCCTTTGAAAAACCTAACCTTTCGACTAACCAGTTTCTTGTTTGATTGTTCTCCCCTGTCCTGGCAGCCATCTTTTATATGATCACTCCCGTGGGGTTAGTTGGCTCTCTTCAACTGGGGTTTGTTGGCGCAGTAGCAATTCACAAAAGCAAGGTAAACACAAAAAAAGGTGAAACTACCAATTGTCTTTAGTTCCGGCAAGGAGGATGAGAGCAATTTTTCTTATGCAGAAAGTGACGACAGTCTAAACTTCTATCTTCTTCTATTGCCATTCTATTTTTCCTTAAAAGCTGTTAAAAACCGATTCTAAATTATTATACCATTATAGTGCAGCTTTTAATAACAATAATGTGTGTTAGGCAGTACTTGAATGAGATGGCTAAACAACCCTGGCACACTCTGTATTGACGAATTCTTCAATTTTCTATGACCTTAGTATTAAATATTATGCCGTGGAAAAAATACTTGAAGTACTCTAATACTTGTATCTTACAGTGGTATCAGCCCTATTCGGATTATATTAACTGGAATGACCCAACAATAAAAAAAGTGGAAAGTATTGCCAACCAACCCCGCTCTCCCCTACCGAACAAAATTTGTACCTATATGACATATTGGTTTTAACTTCGCATTAGTATAAAAGATCAAAACTACAGGGTCCGCCAAAATTAAAGGGGGTTGAAGTAGGGGGAGCACTGCAAATTAACTCTAATGCAAACAGTTCGAGTGATGAAACTTCTTTTATAGTTTCAATGCTTTTGAATCAAATGGGAACATTCCCATGACGATACAGTCAACACTTAATAGTAAGAATAACAATTGCAATCTAGTCAAATTCATGGCAAGAGATCAGTTTTGGATTTATATCAAGGCCAGAAGAGTTTATGTTTTTAAGGTTGAAAAATCTTGCTAGGGAAGTGTCAACAAAATACCGGACGACGAGCAAAAGCAATCTTGTAATAAAAGTTTGAGAAGTGGAGCGGAAAAAAAGGAGAAAAAAATAAAAAATACGATAAAGAAAAGAAAAAGCCTGAATGATGTTCGAAAAATGAGTTAGGACTTATTCCATAACTTGCCAAGTTTGAAACTTTTTATCGGGTCCTAAAAGCCGGAAATGAAGTTATACTTTAACTAAGTATTAGCCTTTAAGTTCATCTCGGCTTTAAAATACTTCACGGCTGAGACCTTTCAGAGTTTTAACCTTAATAGTCAGGAATAGGCTCTAGGGAAAAAATCAACAAAACCAAAATATAATTCTAGCACTTAATCGATAATAATGTATAATCTACAACTAACAGAAGGTAAGTATGTAGTTTTATCCCAATTCATGTCGAACCAGTTTACTGAGTTAGTGCTAAAAGTATGGGCAAAAAATTACAATAAAATAAAAAGAAATATAAATAATGAAATGACAGAACATAAAAATGTCAGAAAATTATACAAATGCACATACATAAGGGGTCTAGAAGAAAATATCAAGAAATCATTTGAAGATTATGATGTAGGAGAATATAAATTAAGTTATAAACCAACAAATAGAGTGGGTAACATATATAAAAACATGAAAGATAAAGTTAATGTTAAAACCAATCAGAGGTGGTCTATAAAATATTTTGTTTAGATCACCCAGCTGTATACGAGTACATTGGCGAAACAAAGCGATATATTTCGGACCGGATGTACCAGCATAAAAATGATATCAAAAATGCCAAAAAAACAGGTCTAGTGGAACATGTTAATAAAACAAAGCATAGGTTTGGTTTTGATGGAGTTGAAATAATACATAGGGAATCAAGCGTGTATTGGAGAAAAATGCTTAAGGCTATGTCAATTTCAGAGAAAATTGATAAAACATTAAATTTTAAATATGACTCTAAAAATTTCAACAAACACTATGCACAAATTTTAAGTAAAATTAATAGTCGGTTGTCCTAGTATTAATATAAGTTATATGTCTGGAAATTTATATTAAAAAAAAATTATTATGAATTTTTAGAATTTTAGAAAATTATTAAATAGTAGGGGAGAGCGGGGTTGTTTGGCATAGGGGATAGGTTGGCCATTGGCTTATAGTTTCCGTCACACCTGTTGTGAAGGCCCTACCATTGTACCATGTGACCCGCTCGACCTCGGGAGTCTTGTCCTGCGTTTTCAATCCGATGCTAACAGTGTAGAGAAGAGTGCTTCATTGATTGATTTTACAACATTTAAGTATTTTTTTATATTTTCAGTAAATTTGGTTTTAAGGCATGGTAAAACATTTGACTCCGATTTTGTTAAAATAACGCCAAACTCCTTTGAAAAACCTAACCTTTCAACTAACCGGTTTCTTGTTTGGTTGTTCTTCCCTGTCTTGGCAGCCATCTTTCATATGATTTCTCCTGTGGGGTTTGTTGGCTATCTTCAACTGGGGATTGTTGGCGCAGTCACAAAAGTAAGGTAAACATAAACAAAGGTGAAACTACCACTTGTCTTTAGTTCCAGCGAGGAGGAGGAGAGCAATATTTCCTAGGTAGAAAGTGACGACAGTCTAAACTTAAACGAAATTAAACAATGAAAAAGATAATGACACTAAAGATCACCTTCAGCCGCAATCGAAGCTTATTGATGAACCAGCCACACCTGGCTACTATGAAAATATAACTAGTGCATCGCAGACAATTTCTCATGATCCGATGAAAGGGCCAGAGAATATTTATCCTACCTAAAGTTAGATGTTTTGAATTCGTTTTGTTTTATGAAAAATTTGTTTACATTGTTCTAACGCAACGATACTTTTATGCTATTACATTTTTTTAATTTCTGCTGTTTGAAATGTTATATAATTTTGTTCAATTGAAATAAATATGGTTAAATGCTACCATTTGCCATTCTATTTTCCCTTAAAAGCTGTTAAAAACCGATTCAAAATTATTATACCATTATAGTGCAGCTCTTAACAACAATAATATGTGTCAGGCAGTACTTGAATGAGATGGCTAAACAACACCACCTTCTAGGCCAACCTGTCCCACACGGGGGATTAATTGGCATACTCTGGCTTGACAAATTCTTAAATTTTCTATGATCATAGTGTTAAATATTATGTTTTGAAAAAAATACTTGAAGTACTCTAATATTTGGGCCGGGATAGCCGAGCGTGTAGGAGCGCGAACCGTTGTTGCACGCTCGAGCCGAACGGCGGCGGTTCGAATCCGCCCTGGGAGGGTTGACTTTTATTTCGTGGAGGCCCCACAGAATAAATCAGGGAACCTCCCACCATGGTTAGAATAGGTTGGTTACACCTCTAGAGTAACCCCCCGTATGCCACACATGGCCAGGTAGGGGTACCGAACAAAAAAAAAAAAAATTACTCTAATACTTGGGGTTTACTGAGGTATCAACCATATTGGGATTATATAAACAGGAATGACTCAACAATCAAAAAAGTGAAAACTGTTGCCAACCAACCCCGCTCTCCCCTACTTAAAGAGGGTTGGTATCACCTTCCTCTAAATCCATTTCCTTGGTCTTTTTGATAATGTTTTGATTTTTTATCGGACTTTATATTAACAAAAATTACCTCTGGCTATAATGGAACCCTTCCCCGATAGACAGAAATGTTCATCTTATTCCCTAATTAAAATAAAATAAAAAGTACAATAAAAAAAAGGCATTTATAGCTCCTACCGTTCCAAATCAAATATTCAACTATTCTATCCCCCTCCCCACTCCCGTCATTACCATTAACTATCGTGAGTATCGATAATTTTATGCCCGAAACTATCGACAAGGGAGATATCGATATTTTTACTATGCTACAAGCTACGTAACAGGCCTGAAGAAGGACCATCAATCTTACGATGAAAGTCTTTTACCGGTTACTAAGAATAATAATCATTAACTTTCAATAATAATCGCAATATCGATCAAAAAATTTAATCCTGTAAATAGGTCTATTTCGCTCATTATTTCCGTCACTGATGGTCAAATAGTGAAGTAATTTTTGCTTCCAAAAATGTAACCTATTTAACATGCGTTTAGATATTAAATTCGTCCAGTTACTAATACAATTTCAAGAAGTGGTAAAGGCATACAAATAGTTGTATCATACCTAATTATATATCGCCTAAAGTTTGGAACATTTTAAGGTTGATTGAAGTAATACTGCCTACCGAATATTTACCCGAGAGAGTGAGAGAGAGAAAAGTAAAGCGAAACCTCTGTTGGGAGTTTGCTCTAGTTCCGGTCTGGGCCGCTACTTCCCCCCGCAACAGGAAATGGGAAGGACACTTCCGGCGAGCTGTCCCCCACCCACATAATGATGTCCCATGGTACACAAAAGTACACAAGACAAATGTACACAACAGACGCGTCACATATCACTTCCCTCTGGTACACCGCACCAACCACCTCTGCTAAAACAGTCCGTCGTTCTAAAACCGCGTGTCCATTCCCTACAAAGTTTATGATGTATGGCAAAATTTTACAACTCATTTTCAATGAAACACTGAAATAATGGATCCGGAGAAATCTTGAAATAATCCAACCCCATCCAAGAGAATAAGGGTTAAGTCAAAATAAGTATCCTACTTTTCAGGGCAGAGTTTTAAAGCTTAAACAGTATTGGTATAAAATCAATTTTTCAATAATAGGAATTGTTCAAAAATAGCAAAATATACGTAGTGGCAACTGATCACGGCCGTTAAACCAACTGAATAAATCTTAACAGTAATGGAATATTACAGATGAATAATTTTTCGCCGACCGGTTAAAACACAATTGTTTGTTTGTTGGCTATTCCCATGGTGCTAAATAGGGAGTCTTAAAATTTTCCTATCCAGGTATAATTAGGATAGATATCTTTAACCAGCACCGTACATCGCACAGGCTAATGGATCTTCAATTCAAATCCTATCCTAGGGATGGCATAGCTCAGGATTTTTGCCTCCCTTTAAAAAATCTTAGGACCACCGCTGGACGCGAACCCGCGACCTTTAGTATTGTAGGTTACTATGCTAACCACTACATCACAAATGACCCCACAATAGAGTTAACTCAAATTATAATATTTAAAATTCAAGTCAACGCCTGACTTTTACACTTATTCACTACGAAGACAAGGTGGTCACTTAATCTATTTTTGACTCAATTCGATTTATTCATTTGGATGACAGAACTACAAACTAACGAACTGAAAAACGCTATAATTTCATTATAATAACCTCTGGTCATCCGCTAGAAAGAAACTCTCTGACTTTCATGTTAAGTTTGGTTTTAAGCAGAAATAATATAAAGTTATTTAGGATCAAACAATTAAACAATAAAAAAAAAAAAAAAATTGAGTAATTGGATAATTACTATAAAGTGAAATAAATTAAAAAAACAAAAATAGCTTTTGAATAATATAATCATTTTCTTTTCTTATTATTCTATTTCTTATAATAATTACAGTGTAACCAATTAATAAAATGTGTTTGTAATTTGGTCGGTTAATAGAATTCAATAGTGAAGAGTTACGAATTACACCTCACATAAGATACACGTACCTAGAATAAAATTTATAAGGATTTATTATTCTTTAAGTCTTTAAGTCATTCTTTATGAACGACAAACAATGGTTTGCAAGCTCGCTAAACCGGACAAACCAGTAGTTAAAAACATTTGAGAATAAACTCTTTATTATATTATTGTAGGATTAATCTCATTATCAATTTATCTGTCAAAAACATAATATTGACGGTTTTTAGATGGAAAGGAACAAAACGAAGGAGCATATCTCTCTTATAGAAGCTAGTCAAACGCTTCCTGCGCATGGGAAAGATTCGTGACCGTGGTTAAACTACTTGTTGGAATAAACCTGGAGAAGTAATGAATTGTGAGCACAAAAGCGATTGGGGTATCATACTATTCTTTCCAAAGACGCGCTGATAGGTTCCCTTGTTTTTAGATTAAAAAAAAAGAGTACTTACAAACATGACTTTAAACTGCTTGTTGGAACAAACCTAGAGAAGCAATCCAAGACGCGTCAATAGGTGTTTTAGAATTAAAACATGATTTTAAACTGTTAGTTGGAACAAACCTACAGAGGCAATTAACTGTAAGTAAAGAGTAGAGAGAGGGCATGCTATTCTCTTCCAATATATTAGTGCTATTCTATTAGGGGGGGTGGGGGGGAGATTGCCAATTGCCAATTGCCAACAGATTTTTTTTTTTTAATATAGGCAATTGTATTAAATTATGCAACAATTTTTTAGAAAAATTATAAGAAAATATTAAATGAAACAAAAAAACATGTGTGATGTTCATGTGACTGTGTCACATGGTACGTTAACAATATTTCGAAGTATTCTTGATTGCGTTGTTTGAATTTTCTTTACGTGTATCGTATCGTTATCCTTCAGCCCGACGTCCTAACGACGAACAAGCGTCAATGCTCCATGCTACGTCACACACAGACATTAACGTGATGACCTCAACATTCCATTTGGCCTTAACGTTGACCAATCTGAACTTTTCTAAAATACCACAACAAACTTAGACCTCATCATCCTTCAGAACAATCCTTACTCTACCTTCAAACACCTCGAGATAACTTTCATCCTTGGAGGTCGAAATGGCAGTGACCACAAAACCTATTCGAGCACTCTAATGATGACAATCAGCCTCCAGGTTTTTTATATCAGTAATGCTGCTGGGAAAGAATATTTTTCTTTCAACCCCCAATCCATCATTTAATATTTTAATTTTTTTTTTTTTTTTTTTTTTTAAATTAAACCTCAGAAGATCCAGTTCAAGAGTCGATTAATTACAGTTCAATTATTGTAACGTTAAACACTTATGATAGCTGTTGATAGTAACTGGGTAGTGGATGTTGCAAAGAGGTATAGGAAACTTATCAGAAGAAAGACTATTAGATCTAAAATTTGAAAATGGTTAATAATCAGCCTGTTATCGATGTAAAGGTGCATCTGATTGAAAAAGTAAGCGATACAAAACAGTTTTAGAATTCGACTCACCATCAGAATCCGTCATAAAAACCAGTCACTCATGGTGAAATTTCCAGTACTGGAGCCATTCCAGCAATACTGGAGAAATTCTGGAAGGGTTGAATATCTTCAAAAGGTAACTGATATGACGCAGTATAAGATCCCTGATTTTCGCCTTGAAATTCCAAAGACTCTGGGTTTTATTAACCTGACACAACATTTGTGGGACACCCTTTATATGTTTGTGACAACGGTGTTCGATTACCAGCTACTCTGGTCTTCTTACGATTAATTATAAGGAGGATTGTATCCTGTTCAAATATTTGTGTTTTCATAATTTGTGTGGCAAACGAGTGGTACATTATTTTGTAAATCTTTCTATAAGTTACTAGCTTAGTCGGGCAACGTTTTGCTGAGCCTGACTGTAAGGTTAACATTTAGGAAAAAATAATTATTCCAGTGAAATTTAGCCCAAAACATCATTACACATAGTAGCCTCCTTTTAAATTAATGTGGAATAGGAAAGGATTACAAATCTTCGATAAAGTGTTTTAAATTTTATATATAAAGATATTTACACTCGTCTACAGAAACATGTACATCTGTACTCCATCAACATTTATTTTTTCCGTTTATGGAATAAAAGCGGATATAACCGTGGAAAATCAAGGGATTAAAAATAAAACAACTCTGTTAATACTTATACTCTTATCGAGTATTCTTTTTCATTTTGTGGAAAATTTCATTTTGCAAAAAAAAAAAAAAAATCAGTTCCTTATATAACACTAGCTGTATATACCGGTTTCACCCGGAGAATTTCAATTTTTAAATCTATAAAATCTATAAACTGAGACTTTTATCGACTCAAACGGCCGTTTTTGTAATAACCAATGTAAAGCGAGATCAAAACGATTATTATAACAATAAAGAATATCAGCTGAAGTTATGCAATTTTAATATTGACAGGTGTTCGCACCTGGTCTGAAAGAACCACTGAGCGAAATTTGGAGAATTTAGGACAAACGGTATGGATTTCTATAAAGAACAAATAAACAAACAAACAGAATTTCATCTTTATTTGTATAGATTATTTCTATTGGATAAATAAGTATAAAAAATAGGGTGTGTTTGCGAAGACATCCAGTTACTTTTAGTAAACAGTTACTTATTTTAAACCCTTATTTTAGCACTAGTACTGAAGTGCGGCTTCAAATTAAGGCCCGATCTCCACTGAAAGAGACCCTTTTGGGGGTTTATTTATCTCTGAAGGGCGAGCGCAGCGAGCGGTAGTCGAAAGCTAGAATCTATTAAAGCCAATCAAGGCACTTTTTAACTGAAATAAAGGCGATGGGAGTTCGATAACATGACGGTCACATAACCTCTCAAAACAGGCCACGCCCATCAGCCGCTCTTCAGTACCTTTACACTTGTTTCGATAATAATATTTATAACCTTTATTTGAAAATAATGGCCTAGATGAGAATAACAAGAATATATTTCAGCTATGAATATTTATTTATAATAGGATAAACCCTTGTTCTATGCAATCTTTCATTTTCTTGCAAAAACTGAAATGCCTTGTTTTTGCCAGAAATTTCTTGAGCTAATTTCAAAAGACCCAATTTTATTATCACTGAAATTACAAATTAAGGTTATCACTGTTTATAACCACTACAGATTGTTGAAAGTAACTGTTTACTAAAAGTAACTGGATGTCGCGTCGTGAAAGTAACTGGATGTGGTCTTCGCAAACAGACCAAAAAAATCAATATGATTGCTACTTGGCTAATCAACAGAGTTCTCTGAAAGTTAAAGATCTATCTATCCGTTAACTTTTCGAGTTTTGTGGTAACAAACATAGAGCTATTGCGTATAAGATTATGGACGTATAAACTTAAACAGGTGACGATTTAGATGAAGGAATTAAGATGAGAGAAGAGCTGTGATTGGACAAGACAAGACGACAATGCGAGCAATCAGAGAGGAGCTAGGATACGGAATACCAAAAGCCCCTCCCCCCACACCTGTCTCCTATCCCCCCCCCCCCAAGGTGTTCCAGTCAAAGAGAATGCGGCCCCGAATACAGATTTCCGCCAGCCATAGTCGACAAAGGGAATTCTTATATATTTCTACTTCACACTCACCTTTGTCCCTCGAGACGATATTATAAATATCTTTCTTCCAGAGAAGGTATATATATATATATATAACTTTCTAGAAGTTCAGTCAATAATAAACAACTTCATTATGCCAACATTTCGAGACTAAGTTGTTATCATAATCATTCCCAATGTTATCGATGGATATTTTTGTATACGCCAGATAGTGGTAGAGAAACCATTCAAATAGTTAGCTAGTCTCTTTACATCTGTTTGGTTTATTTAGCAATTCTATTATCTAGGCCCGAATACTCTAACCAGTCCTTTATTTTGAAAAGACTGTTCTGATTTATAGCTGTACCGGGCAGAGGTTAACTTAATTTTTCATTCTTCATTTTTTTCACAGACAGGGCATTCATTTTTGTATCAGCCAATTATTAAATAAAGAGTTTTTTTTTTGTTTTTGTTTTTTTATAAAAGATAATAAAGTATGGATTTATATTCGATTCTGATTATTGAAACTGTGAAAGGGATAATGAAGAGGTCCCAGAAAATATAGTCTATCATCTAGGCCCAAATACTCTAAGCAGTTCTTTATTTTCAAAGACCTTAAGGCGTTGCTCATCCCTTACTGTATGCGGCCATGAAAGAACCGTCGGAAGAGTTATAGTTTTATAAATTCTGATTTTTTTTTTTATATTTCGGGAGAGAAGGCGTGAACTTAGTAATTTTGCAGCCAAAAATCACGAGAATTTCCCGCCTTTATCCTAGCCTTGATTTCTACTTTAATTTTGTTTGTTTTTTTTAGTTATTGTAGATCCTAAATATCTGATTTTTCCATGGCTTTAAACATTTCGAAAAAATGGGGAAAGTAAAAGATAAAAAATGTATTGACTATTTGGTGGACAATTTGGTGCTGGTGACGCTCATAGGTAATAGAGCACTTATGGATTTATATTCAATTCTGATTATCGAAACTGTGAAAGGCATAACGAAGAGCTCCCAGAAAATATATTCATTCGGATTCCTCAACGAGGGAACCATTAATACTTAATTAATAATTAAGTGGACCAATAATATTGAAATCTTATATTTATTAAAAATGTCTATAAATTTAGGAATATAAAAATATATTTCTAAAGGTATTTTTTGCCGGCACGTCAAAATTTTAGCCACTAAGTGTTACCCCAAAAAAAGTTCTTTTGAATTCCGTTTTTTCTTTCTTTTTTTTCCAAGGCATATTACAAAGATTTCAGTCAGTATGTTTTTAAGAAATACATAATATAAATAAATTTATGTAAATTTGTATACGAAAAACGTAGTTTCACTGTTATATTCTTTCATTTTTCAAATGACATAAATGGTTTTTCACTGTACTTCCATGGTTTACATTACAGTGATTCAATTTTATACCAATAAAAAATTGAAGTTCTACTGGGTTATTCGACTGCCAATATCTAAACGTAGCTGGTGATTTACCATAGCTTAAACGTTTTATCTCGTTTTGAAGTTTATTTTTTGAAAATATATCACTGCCAAATGCTAAAATACAATATTTTACATTATTTTTTGACTGTCAATTGGATATGGACAAGTATGAGCTGACATATCTAAAAAATGTAGAACATTGTATTTTAGCATTTGACAGTGATATAGTTTCAAAAATCTGGTGCGTGCGCGCAACACACAACTTTCACTTACCAACTTACATTAGAAATTAATGCGTTTTGTTAATTGCCACTTCTCAAATGAACAGAACAGTTTAATTATAACGCATTGGTTTGTCATTAAAGGAGTACGGCGCATGCGTGAGCTCAAGGTGTTTTATGAGTTGACGGATTATTTTTCTTTCTTTCTCCTGTATATGTTTACTTGATTTTCTTCATATATCATATTTAGCCGTTTCTTATTTTTAAGCGTGATGAGAGACAGATAATTTCCCAATATAAACTAAAACAAAGGTACTTTATAGAAAAACAAAAAAAGCCCCTTCCCCGTTTAAGCCCCCTCAGAACATTTTAATAATAATAAAGCTTACCTGATATTAAATAACAACTAATTTTCATTAAACATAACGAATTTGATAAAAATCGTTAAAGCCGTTTTTGAGATAATCGATCAAAAAGGTAAAAATTGGTACAAAATTTATTAAGTAAAGTCCCCCCTCCTGTTGATCAATTTTGATGAAATTTTTACAGTCATATCTCGGGCATATAAATACATCAAATACCAAGTTTTATCAAAATCGTTAAAACCGTTATTGAGTAAATAAAAAAAAACACGTGAAAATGATACAAAATTTATTAAGTAAAGTCCCCCCTCCGGTTGATCAATTTTGATGAAAATTTTACAGTCATATCTCGGGCATATCAATAAATCAAATACTCAGTTTAATCAAAATCGTTAGGGCCGTTTTTGAGTAAAACGAAATAAACTTAAAAAGTTATTAAATAAAGTACCCCCTCCCTTTGAGCAAATTTGATGAAATTTTTGCTGTCACATCGCGGGCATATACATACACTAAATACCCAATTTCAGGTTCGCACGGTTTATAGTTTTTGAGCTAGTCTGTTCACACACACACAGACACACAGACACACACACACACACACACAGACCATTTCGCGGGACTTGGTTATTTTGACTCAGAGGACCCCAAAACGTGTATTTCCGTTGAAAACCGGAAGTCGAACTTTTTCACGATCGCAATACTTCCACTTACCATATATTTCATATATAGGTAAGTGAAAGTAAAAATGGCTAAATATGAAATATGAAAAAAATTAAGTAAACATATAGCGGAGAAAAAAAAGAAAAATATTCAGTCAACTCATAAAACACGTTGAGCCCAGGCATGCGGAGTACGCCTTTAATGACAGATCATTGTTCATAATTAAAGCCGTTCTGATTATTATAAGTCGAAAATGTTCACGATCGCAATACTTCCACTTACTATATATTTCATATATAGGTAAGTGAAAGTAAAAAATTGTAAAAGACTATCAATCATACGATTGAGAAATTATTTTATGTTTTGAAAATGGGGACAAAGTCTTGAAACGTTAACTTGTTGTAATGTGAAATGAATAGTTGTTGTGGAAAAAAGAAAGATAAATTGCTAGTCAATCATTACTTATACAAAAACATCATTACATACAAAAATCCTCCTACCAAATAAAAAAAAAAAAAAATGTGTTTCAAAATAGTATGGTTGAGGTTGGCTTTGAAGCTACACTCCTCTGGTATAGTGTAAAGTATTTGAGACACTTTAAGTATAGTGTAAAGTGAAGTAAAGTATTTGAGACCTGAGGGCTTCGAACTCGGACCCGGAACCCAGGCAGTCACGATGGTTGATGTTAGTTTCGTGACCGACATCAACAAAGTACAAATGGTCTTCTTAAGTAAATAGAATCTTCAATCAAGTCACCTTTCCACCAAGGTTTTTCAATGTTTTATAATTAATAACAGCAAACAAGAGAAATAAAATTAATACATTTTTAACTAAATGTTTAAGAAGTTTGTAGAAAACAAAACCTTTAACACTAATTTTGTAATTGCAATTGTAATACATTTTAAACTTCAAAACGAAATACGTTAATAAACTACGTTATATTAAAATATTGGCTATCGAATAACCCAGTAGAATTTCAATTTTTTTATCGTATAAAATTGAATTAATATAACGTAAATCATGGTAGGACAGTGAAAAACCATTTATGTCATTTGAAAAAGACAAGAATATAAGAGCGAAACTACGTTTTTCGTATACAAATTTATTTATGTTTTGTATTTCTCAAAAACATATTGACAATAATGAACTAACAGCATCCCATGGCAGTCTCATGTTATATATGTTTATATTTTTTCGGATCAGTGTGTCCATATTCCGTAAAGAGACACCAAGTAGCATGCAACACCATAAACACATGTATATGTACATTAAAACACCAATTTAGCAATATTTGACGAATTCTCCATTAGAATGACCAATTATTTAATATTCAAAGGAGAAGGTGATGACTAGAGCTCGGATTCCCATGCAATTGCATCTTTTTATTGGTAAGTCAGAATAAAGCGAATTCAAGTTACTTATCCGAATCAAGCCTAATGGGATGTTTTAATGAAGTTTTATACTGCACGAAATTGCACGTTTTGGGGTTTACTGCACGAAATTGCACGTTTTGGGGGTTACTGCACGAAATTGCACGTTTTGAAGTTTTATTGCAAGAAATTGCACTATTTGAAGAAAAAAATGATTACAAATTTTAATTTTCTTAAATACGCATCAAAAAATTAGGGAATTAGGAATAGGAAAAGAAAAATAACAGATAGGAAACATAGGGAAAAAATAAAGGGAACTTGAGAGATGTAAAGAAACACAAACCTCCAATTTCCAAGAACTAAGGGCTCAGTAGATCCTGGATATTTACATTTTGTTTCTTAATTCTCATCGTTCTGTCACTGTCAATCTAGCTTCTGTCGAGTATATTGTTACTTAAAATGCCAAAAATTGGAGGTGTGTCTTCGAAAATTGCGGGATGGATTGAAAAATATCCTGACTCAAAAGGGATGGTAGTGTAGTGTTTTGCAAAACTTGTGATAAAAATATGGGATGTGAGAGGAAATCACAAATTGATGCCCACTGCAGCTCAAGTAAGTACCTAATTATTTTTTAACCATAGAACGGTAACAGGGGTAGTGCGTGTCATCAGAGTGATTTAAAAATAAGCCTACGCACCGTATATTGCATCTAGTAATTCCATAATTTGAGTAGTATCTTTCCTTTATAAGATATCCTTTTTTCCAATATAATTACAGCTCACATGCGAGTGTTTTACTCTTTAATCCACATCTTGTTACTATTTGAAGTAAATATTTTATATTCTGATTTTTTTTTTTTTTACCGGAAATAATTTCAAAAATAGAATTGGAAGAAAATGTGCAATCAATTATCAAATTAAAAACCATTTTTTATGAATCCAACCATTCAATCTGATTTGGCATTTATTAGATCGAATTTAGCAGCTTTGGCGGTTGCTCTTACAAAATCAGAGGAGAAAAATCATTCTCTATATGACCAAATAAAAATAGTTGAGGACGTTGGAAAACCATTGGAACAATCAAGAGCGAACAAGGAATTATCATTTACGAAAAAATTCGAAAAAATTTATAAAAAAATCGTGAATACAAGCTATTAAAAAATTGTAATGATTGCCTGAACGGAAATTCAGTCACTGTTGAATTTGAAGGAGATCTCTAGTTGCTGAGTCGCTATAAATATTGTCCTTTAACGATTGTAACAGTTGAAATATATTTTTCTAAATTGAAAGAAAGTTTAAGTGACAGGAGGCACTGTTTTACGGGAAAAAATTTAGAAATGTATTTATTTATAAACTTTGATTAAAAAAATAATCAATTATAGTTACATTTCTAGTGTATTCCATTAATTTTTCTTTGCTAATGAAAAAATCACTATTTTACCAAAATCTATTTTAAAACCAATATTTTAAAAATAAAATATTTTACTTCAATTTACTCTCCGCTACTTATTTGTTTAAAAGTAGCTATATGGTATATTGTTCACATCAATAATTTAATTCATGATTTTCAACCAATAATTTTTTTTTTTGCATGTGTTTGCACGTTTTAAAGTTTTTATTGCACGGTTTTGCACCTTTTTAAGTTTTTATTGCACGTTTTCAAATTTTTACTGCACGGAATTCCGAGCTTTAGTGATGAATATGGACCCACTGGTCCGAAAAGTCCACCAGATTTAAAAAATATAATCATATATAACATGAGACTGCGATGGGATGCTGTTAGTTCATTATTGTAAATAAATAAACCAGTCTACCAAGGTAATATGAAACATGTTGACTGAAATCTTTTCAATATGCCTTGGAAAAAAAAAAAAAAAAAACGGAATTCAAAAGAACGTTTTTGGGGTCACACTTAGTGGCTAAAGTTATGGCGTTCCGGCAAAAATATCTTTAGAAATATATATATAGGGGAGAGCGGGGTTGGTTGGCAACAGTTTTCACTTTTTTTATTGTTGAGTCGTTCCTGTCAATATAATCCCAATAGGACTGATACCACTTTAAACTCCAAGTATTAGAGTACTTCAAGTATTTTTTTCACCACATAAAATTTAATACTAAGATCATAGAAAATTGAAGAATTCTTCAATCCAGAGTATGCCAATTAACCCCCTATGTGGGGCAGGTTGGCCTAGAAGATGGGGTTGTTTAGCCATCTCATTCAAGTACTGCCTGACAGATATTATTGTTATTAAAAGCTTCACTATAATGGTATAATAATTATGAAATTGGTTTTTAACCAATTTTTTCCCTTGCTTTTGTGAATTGCTACTGCTCCAACAAACCCCAGTTGAAGAGAGCCAACTAACCCCACAGGAGAGATCATATGAAAGATCGCTGCCAGGACAGGTGAGAACAATCAAACAAGAAACTGGTTAGTCGAAAGGTTAGGTTTTTCAAAGGAGTTTGGGGCTATGTAAACAGAATCGGAGTCAAATGTTTTGCCATGCCTTTAAATCAAATTTACTGAAAATATAAAAATTTACTTAAATGTTGTAAAATCAATCTATGAAGCACACTCTTCTCTACACTGTTAGCATCGGATTGAAAGCACCGGACAAGACTCCCGAGCTCGAGTGGGTGACATGGTACAATGGTGGGGCCTTCACAATAGGTGTGACGGAAACTATAAGTCGATGGCCAACCTACCCCCTATGCCAACCAACCCCGCTCTCCCCTACGTATATTTATAGACGTTTTAATTAAATATAAGATTTGGATATTATTGGTCCACCTAATTATTAATTAATTATTAATGGTTCCCTCATTGAGGAATCAGAATGAATATGTTTTCCTGGACCTCTTCATAATGCCTTTCACAGTTTCAATAATCAGAATCGAATAAAAATCCATAGGTGCTCCATAATCTTTTATAAAAAACTCTTTATTTAATAATCGGATGATACAAAAATGAAGGCTCTTTTTAGTAAGTTAACCTCTGACCGGTACAGCTGTAAATCAAAACACAAAATAACTTGTTTGGCATTTATACTTTCCCTAAGCTCTCAACTTTGACATACACCAATCAATGTCTTGGTAAAGTTCACGGAGTCGTGCGTTTGTAGTGTCGACATGGCATTCGGCTCATCACTCTCCCACCCTCACTCCCTCTCCCTCTCTCTCTCTCTCTCTCTCTCTCTCTCTCTCTCTCTCTCTCTCTCTCTCTCTCTCTCTCTCTCTCTCTCTCTCTCTCTCTCTCTCTCTCTCTCTCCCTATCTCCCTCCTCTTGGTTTTAGTCTCGATAAAAACTCATATGTTTAGTGGGTTGAAGTCTAGTCTGTGAAAATAAACAAAACGTTTTTGATTGATTTTCCTGATACTCAAATATCAGTCAATCAATCGTAAGGCTTGATATCGTTAGTTATTTTTTAAAAGAAAATCATATAATAATTATCGTATTTTACTTTTAATTTAAAAATCATGGTTCATTTATATAAACCAATTTAAACCGATGTCCAATGTATATCTATTTGAAAAAAAAACAAATGATCTCTCATTGGGTGAAATGGTATAACATATATTATTATAAAAATATATATATATTAATTAGAAAAACAAAATAACCTTTCAGAAAATGTTTATGTTAAAGAGACATTTAGGCTTTCCGTTGAAATTGATTGATTATTTATTTTTTAACGCCATTTTATGCTTCTAAGGCCAATGGGACGATGCTACTGGGGGAATCCTAAATTTTGTCTAGGCAGGTATAATTAGGATAGGGATCTTTAAAGAATAACTAACATCGTACAGGCTCGGGACCTCCATGTTATGTCCTATCCGAAGGACCTCAAACGCTTGGATTTTTTATTCCCTTTAAAAAATCCTAGGGTCACCGCGGGACGCGACCTTTAGTATTGTATGCTGCTAAGCTCACCACTACACCAACCGGTAGAATTCATTAATTTATTTATTCCGTACTAGTTATGTTGCTTCACATATTTATGCCTGGAGTATTAAGAATTTTATTAAAGCTATTCAACCAAAAATTTAACATAGAACAGCTAGGAAAAAATTATGAACTTGAACTTAAACTCTCCATGCTCCACAATGCCATTTTTATCTTTATTTATTTTCGTAGGAACACACTTCGAATTAATTTAAGAACTAAAGATATTCTGTAGCTGAAAATTAGGAACAATATTCTTAACCTATTAGTCCAGGCTCAAAATTTATCATGGAGATTATTTTAAAAATTCACATTTTTTATTGGTGTAGTGGTTAGCATGGCAACCTACAATACTAAAGGTCGCGAGTTCGCGCCCCGTGGTGGCCCTAGGATTTTATAAAGGGAATAAAAAAATCCTGGGTTATCCCGTCTCTGGATAGGACGTAAAATGGACGTCCAGTGCCTGTACGATGTCAGGTACTCGTTAAAGATCCCTATCCTAATTATACCTGGATAGGCAAAATTTAGGATTCCCATGCTGTAGCCTCGCCCGATTGGCCTTAGTAGCATAAAGGAACGTTAAACAAACAAAATTTTTTATTTCAAAAAGTATTACACCAAAATTATTTGTAATAATAACTTTTTTTCAAAATGAAAAATGACTCCTGATAAAAATCAACTGACTTTTAAAATGTCCATATAAAAATTTTAATCATATTTGTTCTTGAACAAAACAGCAACACTTTTCTGAATCTGTAATATTATTATTAATTATTATTGTATTTGTATGATCGTAGAACTCCGTCGAATTAAGTCCTCCAACAACAGGACGTGACAATAGTCTCTATCAAAAATATTGATACCGGAAGAAAATACCATAATTGGAAATATTTAGTTACAATAGTAAATTGGAAACCCCTTTGATATGGCGGGTAGGAGACATTGAGGAATGGGATTGGAGTGCTGCACGCTGTACTATCCGGGTCAGTAACCTCGCCTAGTGGACCTGCAGCGATGTCTCCTTGCATTGTAGTTATCATGCCACCTACCATGATAACGTCTTGATGTCACGGCCTTATCATGCCACGTAACATCTTGACCTGGATATATATATAACTAACAGACGGCCGATTTGTGTGTTGCATGCCGTAGCTGTAATGAGGGATTTCAAGTTCGCATCCCGCGGGTGCCCTGGGATTTTTAAAGGGAGTAAAAAATCAATGGCATTGCAGTCCCTCGGCTAGGACGTAAAATGGAGGTCCCGAGCCTGTACGATGTCAGTTACTCATTAAAGATCCCTATTCTAATTATAAATCTGTGCGACCGTTCTTCATCCGTGCATGTAACTGTAATTCTGACGACTATCATGGTAATTTTAGATTTATTTTGAGCATTTAAAACATGTGTAAAATTAAATTTAACAATTGCAATAAGCCAAAATGCTTGGTAAAGAATTTAGATGGGTTTTTATTTTTTTCATTTTATATTTGACCAAAGTGTGTTAACGAATGACACATATAAAAGGAATTAATAAAGAATATGATTGGAACATGATTTAGTACAATCACAATAGACAGTTAGCGAAACTGTACCAAATTAATCTGTTGCCATAATACATAATACTTAAATTCAGAATATAACACATGATGATAAGAGATATCTTAAGTAGGTTCTACCTGAAAAAGGTTATGAAAAGTGAGCCACCTCAAACCATGTCCTAACAGGTGCACAGTGATTTCGGTTAACATGTCTTTTGCTAAAACTAATAGATTCGATGTTTTCCACATACCTGATTAGATTACACATAATTTGCCATGAGAAAAACACAGACTTTCCGAGTACAAGCCGGAAAAAATAAATTTATGCTTACGCTCCCTAAATATCGAAAGAAAATGAAGTGTTGTGTCAATAAATCAACTCACACCGCCATCTGTTGGAAATTTATAGAACTTAAATATAATCACACTCAATTGTAGTATTATTTTTTTTTTTTTTTTTTATTATTTACATGTTTTAAGGGCATGACCCTATACAAGTGAGTCTGATCTACATTGAGATAATAATTACAATATACAAAAGAAAAAAGAAAAGAAATATGATATGCTAACAATAATAATAACAATAAATTTTTTTCAATGAAATAAAGGTTATTAATATAATTTCACTGATATATAATTTAACAGTTCCATTTATTCTTCTAAGTAGAATGTCCTTATTTTAAGTATAGTGGATGCGAAATTAGACAGTTTTGTAGCTTCATCCTTTGATTCTGGGTCGAGTATATTAATGAAGTTTGTCGTGGTGATATTTGGGTAAAAGTACTTTCTTGCGCTATTATAATGAGGACAAATGCAGAGTATGTGGATGAGGTTTTCTTCTGTTTTCATATTGCAGATAGGGCAGATTGAAGATGGCGTAATTTCTATGAATTTATTCTTGTGGCTGAATCTAATGTGGTGGTTATTTGCAGTTCTGAGCTGTGCTATTAAACGGATGATATTAATATTGGAATTGGATCTAATATAGGCTGCTGTTAATTGCGAGTTAGGGGCGATATTTTTATAAAATGGGTTGAATAGTGATTTATTTAAAGCTTCAAGATCGGTATTATGGAGATATAACTGGAATTTTGATAGAATTGCACCTATTTTTTGTTTTATTGAATACGGTTCTTTGGTGAAAACTAGTTCTTCTTCGCCGATTTTCTTCAGACATGTTTGCAACTGCAAGCACCAATTATATTTTATAGAGGAATTTAGTCCGGTTTGGGTATTCAGTAATAGCTCGTTGTAACAGATTTTCGGAAGTCTATTTTGGTCCATTAGTTGTATCGTGAGCAACCATTTAATAGCAGATCTTAGAATATAATAACTAATGTGTAGTTTTCCTGTTTCTAGCCGTACTATATACCCTGGTGTGCATCTCGATAAATGTAGAAGGCGCTTATAGAAGTTGGTATTAACCCGCTCTAAGTGATTTGCATATCGGAGCCCCCAGACCTGCGCACCATATAGGAGCGTATTCATAACACACGCATTATTTAACTTCTGCCATGTTGACCAAGATTGGATCTTAGCTCTCGCGCAAATGCCCAAAGTAGCGCCCACTGCAGTATTGCCCCTGGTCATAGCATATTTTGATTCTTGAAGAAAGAGTCCAGATCTTGAAAAGTTTACACCTAGATATTTGTAATCATTTACTACCTCTATTTCTTGATTTCCTATATATATTTTTCTTTCTTTTTTTGGGCGACCTTTGGCAAACTTAAGAATTTTTGTTTTTCCATAATTTATGGTTAAACCATTATTCTGGCAATACTCAGCTAAAATTTGAAGCTTGGACACTAAATCAACTCTTGAATCTCCAATGACAGCCATATCATCGGCATACAGCAACAGGTTAATTTCTTTTGTAGCACGGTGTGACCCTCCTGACACTCCCTTACCGGAATAAAAAGACTGAATATCGCTAGTGAACAGGTTGAATAGAATGGGACTCAATGTTTCTCCCTGAAGAACACCCTCCGTAATGTCAATTGTTTCTGACAATTCTCCTTTAGCCGTCCTGATCCTAGTTGATGCTTGGCTGTAGAGTGAAATTAGAATAGTGATGAATTTTCGGCTTAATCCCAAATCGTACAATTTGTTCCATAACAATGAATGGTTAACAGAATCGAATGCTCGTTTAAGGTCTATGAAAGCTACATAGAGATTCCGATTATTCTGGGAGAGATATTTCTGGATAATACAGTTGAGGACAAAAATATTATCCAAGCATCCTCGTTTAGCACGAAATCCTGATTGACATTCCGGGATAATCCGTCTGTCGTCGGCCCAGATAGTAAGTCTCTCTAAGAAGATGTTGGTAAAAATCTTAGGAAGACAATTTAATAAAGCAATGCTTCTGTAATTGCCGGGTGCCATTTTGTCACCTTTTTTATGTAACATCACACTTGTAATGTTGGACCATTCTTTAGGAACCCTCTCTTCTTGAAGAATTTTATTGAAGAAAACTTCTAAATAAAGAAGCCAATTAGAAGGCAGGTTTTTATATGCCTCGTATGGTACATTATCGGCGCCTGTTGATTTGCAATTTTTACATTTTTTTAAAGCCCTTAGAATTTCTGAATTACTTATGGGTGAGTCAATTACTGGGTTTCTGACATCAGAAAATTTGTTTTCTAAGTATTCTCTAGGGGGAAAAATATTCCTGAAATAGGCCTGCCAATCTGAAACAGTGATCTCATCACCGCTTGCATTAAAATTTCTAAATTTATTTATTATCCTCCAGAAGGAGCAGCTGTCTTTTGTGGTAGAGAGTTCATTTATAAGGGATTTATGATAGATTTTCTTTTTAAGTTTAGTAAGATTTTTATACTTCTTTTTTAATTTACAATATACCATTACGTTTTCAACATCGAAGTTTGTGTGTTTGCATTGTTTCAGGTATTTTTTCAGGGTTGCCTTGAGGTTTCTGCAGTCAGAGTCGAACCAGGGTTTTATGTTGTTCCTGTGTTTATTGTATGGATTGCAAAGTGTTGTCATACCTAAAGACTTGGCTGTTTCGAAAATCGCTGTATTTAGATTGTTGTAAATGCTGTCTATTGTATTTTTTTCGAAGTTAAATTGAATAAGCGGAGAGTATTTGATGAGATTTGTAAAGTTGTCATTTTTTCCTGCGTCCCATTTAATTTTAATAGCAGTCTTAGTTGTAATATGTCTTCTTGCGGAGGTTGGTGTTTTCAAGAGAAGAAGAACAGGGAAATGGTCTGATAGCTGAGGGCAAATGTCAACTAAAAAGTCTTCTGCTAATGTCAGGCCATAGTTGTTGCACCAAACTTGATCCACGACGCTGTTTCCAATTTTGCTTATATACGTAAATTGCCCCAACGGGTCGCTTGATGACCTACCATTAAGTAAAAAAAATTCTTGAAGTTCCATGAATTCCAGGAATTTGTTTCCATTTGTATTTACTGATTTATCCATACTATTTCTATCGTGAGAGAAGAGGGTGTTACTGAATACTCCAGCTTCATGTTTATTTAACTCAGCAACTCTACAATTAGTGTCGCCACAAACAAATATCGGAATTTCAGTATACTTGCATCTGATAAAATTAAGGTTTGATTCAACGGATTCCAGAAATTTTATTATATTTATACCTGGTTTCAAATAAATAAAATACAGTATAAAATTCGATCTCAGGCCTTTAATATGTGTTGCAATCGTGTTTGTAGAACTGAAAAGCAGCGTCATTTCAAATTCTTTTTTTTTGTAAAAACATGCCAAGCCACCAGAAGCTCTACCGAATTTGCTAACTTTAACAGCAGGTGTGAAGATCATCTCGAAATCCGCAAGATATGAAGGCTTTATTAAATCTCCTGTGATATGAGTTTCAGAAATGCATATTATATTATTAAAAGCCAAAGTTATATCAGATTGAAGAAAATTTTCGTAGCCATTAACATTCCAGATTAATATTTTTAAGTTATTATTCTCTGTTCGATTTTGATGATGAAGCTGAATTGGATTTTGGACGAAAAAAAGGATGAATGTTATCAGGTTTCAGTTCATCGCCTTTTCGTTTTTTAGTGGTTAAATTGCTGTCAATTTGAGAGGAAGATTGGTTTAATGCTTTGAGTTCAGTGAGTGTATAAATTTTGCCATTTATGAGTGCTTTGTCTCCCCTGTATCCTCCGCTAAACCCTTTGTCCCGAGCCGATTTTATGAAAGGCCATAGTTCATTTCTTACTTTCCTTTCTTCTGGAGAGTAATCCCAGGATAATTTGACCGCAGGATCTTTCACTTCACGCGAAACCCTGAGCACCTGTAATTTTTTTCTCATAGAAATAAATTTAATTAATACTGGCCTATTGCTTTTAGTTTTGGGACCAATACGTTTAATAATGTCAATTTCAGAGAGAAGTATATTGATCTTTAAAATGTTATTTATTATTGATAAGATGTGAACCTCTAAATTTTCCGTGGTCTCGTCCTGTAAATCTTGTAGATTGAATAATATTAAGTTTTTTTCTCTATTATTTTGTTTATTAATCTGATTAGGATGATTATTATTCTTTTCAAGTTTATCAGAGAGGGCGTTGAGTTTGGTATCAATTTGTAAATATTTAGCTTCGAGGTTATTTACCTTACTCTGTGTCTCTTCTAACACATTTTTGGATAATTCAACTGAATTTTTTAAATCCATTAATTCCTGACGGCTTTTTTTTACTTCACTCCGGGTTTCTTTAAGAACATGCATTAATTCCGTTAATGTAACTTCTTCAGGCATTTTGGAATATTTTTCTATATAACGGAGATTGTTTTATTAAAATTTAATAAGGAAAAAATGTAATAATAAAATAAAATATATATGTGTGTGAATTATAATTCAAAGAGATGCGTTGAATGATAGACGTATGCGTTGGCAAACAGTATTGTTGATTGATAAGTTGACACTAACCTTGAAGTTGCAGCGTAGTGGTGGGGGCCTACAGGTCCTTTCCTTGCAACTGATAAGCACCCAGTTTTCAGTAAAGCAGCGATTTCTTCAATTAACTTATTTGGCAAAAATCTTTTCTCGATTCACATGAAACTTTAGAAATCTATTTCTTATGTCCAATGTCACAGACATGCAAATTTTTAGAGCTAATAAATGAAAAAATCACAATTAAAACAGAAATTGACACAGAGCTGAAGTTACTCCTACGGCTGCCCGAGCCAGACTCCCAATTGTAGTATTATTGAGCGTTTATTTTGTAAAATAAGAAAAAAAAAAAAAAAAAAAAAAAAAAAAAAAAAAAAAAATGAGGCCAATAATCGAGAGAGAGAGAAACACTTTATTTCATCATAAAAGTGATGCTGCCCAACTATATTGGGTTGCTCATACACAGCATACCCTACATCTTATTCCAGACCATTTGTAACATTTTGTTGCAATCATATACAATAATAATAACATACATATGTATACCTACAGGGTTATATTTTTTTTTTTTTTTTTATATAATTTTTTAATTATTTATTTTTTTTTCCATTTTTTTGCTTTTTCTCTTTTACTCAAACCCCTGAGTGCTCTCCAAAATATAAAAATTTAAACCTTTGAATAAAATATATCTATCATGCAATAAAAATAAGAATAAAACCAAATCAACTCACTACCAGGCATATTAAATTAGAAAAAAAAAAAAAAAAAAAAAAAAAAAAAAAAAAAAAAAAAAAAATTATTAAAATTTAACAAATCATCACATAATTAATTAATGTCTAAACTAAATAAACATATAAATAAATAACTAACTTTTATACATACATGTCCCTTCACCAGCCTCGAATTCAGCCACCACCATAAATGTGGTGATGTATTATCCCCAGGGAGTCCAGCACTATACTCTCCGCCAAGCTTGCTACGTCCTTTATCTCCACACCAAGATCCTCCATGAAGCTCCTGGTTGACCTAGGTATAGTTCCGCGGGCTCCGAACCAAAGGCCTCTCACGTGGAACTCTCTCTCGCCGAAGCTCTCGCGGAACCTCTCTTTGAGAAAAGGTATACACTTTTCATATATTTTTTTTTTTTTTCCTCGTCAACTTTGCTCGCCTGATCGAGGTCATTAGACTCGTACCTCACGGTAGGATCCAGAATGATAGCCGACTTTCCGGTCTTCGGGAATGCCACTATATCGGCATATCTCGTGGATCCATCCGTGTCCACACAATAAACTTCCTCGAAACAGGCGAAGTCTCTCTCCTTCAGGAGCCCCATCAATGCATGTTTGACCCGGTGGTGACGGCGAGTTATCAGGAGCGAGTTGTTGGGGCATTTCCCCAGCACGTGTGCTGGTGTTTCAGGCTCTCTGCTACATTTGCGACAGAGGGACCCAACTTCTCTCACCTGTCCGCTGACACCTGGGACTCCGCGCAGGGGTGCATAATTGATGTTTAGTTTCAGGGCATTGGACCATTCGGACCCCGAAAGTATCTGCTTCTCGTACATGTATCTGTTAGCTTTCGGGGTGTCTTTAAAATGTCGTACTCCAATGCCCTGCCACCTGCAGTTGGCCCATTCCTCAAACGAGTTTTCTCGTAGCGACTGCCGTAGAGCTCTCATACTCCGGTGCCCCTGTTCAACTCCCAATCTCTCGGCACACTCTGCAATCTCCGCCGAGTAATCAAATGTAGATTGGAACAGGGCGTCCGGTACATTGGACAGTCGCTGAGCAATGGACCAGTGTTGAAGAGGAGCTTCCCATTGGCAGCGGATCAAACCCAATCCTCGGTACCTCCTGGGAGCGTACAACATCGCCGTGGAGGTGTTAGCAGGAAGACCAATTATGGCCTTCACGCTCCTACGAATCATGGTGTCTATTCCTTCTAATACTTCCGGACGCAGCTTTGTTAAAGGCGCAGTTTGGAGAGGGTAAGTGAGACCCGGGAACAGATATTGGTTGACAATGCTGAGTTTTTGTTCGGGCTTCAACAAGCAAGAGGTAACAAGCTTATCAAGGTTTTTATTTAATTTTGTCACCGAATCCTCTGTAAACAGTAGCTCTCCCGAGAAGGTGCATCCTAAATACTTAATTATCTCTCCTTGTTTTAATGTCTGGATGCCGTCTCCATTCTCGAGGGAGAGCACCGTTGCCTCCAGCTCTCCCTTATTTAAGACTATGCCCACACTCTTTTGAGGATTTATCGCCAAACCAATCTCCGCGAGGTTCCTCTGTATGCTGCCGATCACTCTTTCAGCCGCACCCTTGTCCCGCGCCGACACAGCCTGATCATCCGCGAAACCTGTGAGGACCACAAAATCCTGGTCTCTTTTTAGCTTATATCCGAACTTTTTGGCGAAATCTTCGTCGCACAGGTCGCGGTATAGATGATCGATCGCTAAATTGAAGAGCGACGATGACAAGGGGCCGCCTTGGGGCACTCCTCGCAGCACTTTGATTTGGCTAGTCGTGTGGGCACCGATATTAATTCTAACTCTATTTGTGCTAAGGAGAGCCGAAATCACATTCCTGAGATCCGGTGACACACCTCTCGCTTCTAACGAGTTAATTATGTGTGAATGCCCAACATTGTCAAACGCACCAACAACGTCGAGGAAGGCGACTGCGCAATCGTTCTTTTTAGCTTTCGCGTCCTTTAATATTGCGTCTATAATCCTCGCGTTGACGTGCGTTCCCGGAAGTCCCTTTATAAAACCTCTTTGATTCCTGTGGAAGGTGACCTGCTTCCTCAGTTCTTGGTCCAGAACTTTTTCTATAATTCGGCGCACAATTGAGTAAATCGTTATAGGCCTCCACGATGATATATTATTGGCCTCTCCTTTTCCTTTATATATTAAAATTGTGCGCCCTTGCCGAAGTTGTTCTGGTACATAGGCCACCTTCAACATTATCTCCGTAATTGTTTTCAAAATATGAGAAACATCAAAATACTTTATGGTGCGGATTAACACGCCATCAGGCCCCGGCGATGTGTCCATAGACGTAGATTTTATTGCTTTTCTGAATGCTTCAATATTTATGGACAAAATATTTGGCATCGGGGCTGCTTTTTCGTAATCCGCACGCTTACGGAGATTTTCGGTCTCAAAGAGGCTTTTATAATGTTTCTCGATATCCGCTACTTTTAGAGGACATTGCTTAGGAGCGTCAGCATTCATAATATTCTGCACTACTTTTTTCCTTTTATTATAATAATTATACTGTGCAACTTCATATTGGTACTGTTGCTGCCGACGACTCCTGTCTGCTTTATTAGCCCTCTGCGGATTAGAGACTTTTCCAGCACCCTTGTCAGCCATATTGGTTTTCTTTTTTTTTCTCATTCTGTAAAACTTTATGGCGGGGTGCTGGGGGCCTGGTAGTTCCGCATTTATTTCCTTAAGAAAATTTAGGAACTTACCTACGGCCTCATCAAAATCCGCAGGATTCACTTGCTCCGTATCTAAAAGGCCCTTGAATGTGGCAGACCACTGCGCAATGCCCTCTTTTATTTTTGATTTCTCACCCTCTCCATTTATTGGGTCAATGGCGTTCTTGATTATTGACCTCAATGTCCTGTTATTGGCCTCCCTGGGATGCTTCTTGGCGATATGGGTTCCGAGTCCTCTTTCACCTTTAAAAGAGAGCCCACAGACTGGGCAAACTTTGTCCTCTGGGCGTGGACCTTTATCCTGCTTCTCCACGTCCGCCCCTGTGACACTCTGCGGACATTTAGGTAATCGGGGAAAGACATCATCAATCGAAACTGTCTTTCCTAGCGTTACTCCTTCTGCATCAGTCCATTCAACTTTTACAAATTCCTTCTCTCCGCCTCCCGCAGTTGCCACAGACATCACAGAGGCAACAACAGCTTCTTGAACGGGCCCACCAGTTCTCAGAACCCATACCGTTTGCCCGATCTCTATTTTTGGCATGATATGGCATAATAATATAACCGAAATTCAGTATCAATATATAAGAAAATAAAAAAAAAAGGACATGTATGCTTACAAATAAGTATCTAAAATTACAAAATTAAAATATAAAGTATTGCAGTTAACCAATAAATGTCTCACATTAAAATTTAAAAAATAAATAAATAAATAGGTAAATAAATATTCAAAATCAACAAAAGAAAGATGTCATCTTTTCAGATATCACAGTCAAATAATATTATAAATATCTATGTTTACCATTTAAATCTCTAAAATCAATATTATAACAAAGGTATACCAGGAAGGAAGAAAAAAAAAATTAAAATTAGTTAATAAAATATAAAGATATTTTTATAAATAACAATAAAAGCTAGAATCCATACTTCTTAAATTGATATAAGTCAAAAAGAAAAAAAAGAAAAAAAAAAAAAGAAAAAAAAAAAAAAAAAAAAAAAAAAAAAAAGATTAATAGCAATATATTGATAGATATAAGTTGATTAAAATGGATAAAAAAGTATAAATAGCTTAAAATTATGTGATAAAAAAAAAACAACAACATTAATAACGAATACGATATATATACATTAGTAAGAATTTCACAAAATAAGTTTCTAATTTATTAAAGGGATCTATTTAGAGAATTAATAAACGTTAAAATTCAAGAATTAAAATTCATTAATAAGTTAAAATTATTTGAATATGTTAGTATTAATAAAATATGATTATAATAAGTAAGATTATTGATAAAAAAAATTGGAGGTAGTGATGTTGATTAAAGTAATTTCAACATTAGTTAAAACTTATAGCACCAGTTGAACAGTTACGAATGATTTAGTGTACTATTTCCCGGCGCGGCATCCTTTAAGTAAAAAGGTAAGAAAAAGAAGTCCGGCTCCTACGGTGATATTTGACAATGGCAGTTAGTACATACGTCCTGAGAAGCTTTGACAGTCCTGGCCGGCCGTGGTGGGGGGCTGCAGGTCCTGGGCTGCAGCGAGATAAGGCAGCCTCGTTTCGCCAGCAAGCTCTGTTGTTCTTATTTTTCTTTCAGCAAAGATCCTTGCCCGATTTTCACCAAAATCTGTAGATCGCTCAAAGACTTTTAGTTAAACCTGAGCACAAAATCTGGTCGCAATCGGGCAGAAAATACCCAACTAAATTTACAACTGACGTGGAGACGATGGTTACATGTCACCGGCCTGAGCCAGACTCCCTATATTAACTATCCTATCCCTATAAACTATCCTATATTAATTTAACTATTATTGTGGGTAACCACCTATTTTTTTTATTCACTGACCCACGATTGTGGGAAAGGTGTCAGTGAAGAGGAAGGATTTGGCACCGTTTGGAAGCGACTCCGTGGTGTAATGGTTAGCATACCGCGCGTGTCACGCGGAAGACCCGGGTTCGATTCCCGGCGGAGCCAAATCTTTTCTCTTCAAAAATAAATTATTCAAAATAATTTAAAAAAAGTATCCTACCCTTTAAGCTGGACGAAACTACTCACGATGAGCCAAATTTCATCGAAACCAGTTGAGTACTTTCTGACTTTACTTCCGACAAACATCAGGACATGAGAATTTTACTTTCACTTACCTATATATGAAATATATAGTAAGTGGAAGTATTGCGATCGTGAAAAATTTCGACTTCGGTTTTCAACGGAAATACACGTTTTGGGGTCCCCTGAGTCCAAATAACAATGTCCCGCAAAATGGTCTGTGTGTGTGTGTGTGTGAACAGACTAGCTCAAAAACTATAAACCGTGCGAACATGAAATTGGGTATTTAGTGAATGTATATGCCCGCGATGTGACAGCAAAAATTTCATCAAAATTGCTCAAGGGGAGGGGGTACTTTATTTAATAACTTTTTAAGTCTTTTTCGATTTTCTCAAAAACGTCATTTTCACGTGTTTTTTTTTATTTACTGAAAAACGGCTTTAACAATTTTGATTAAACTGGGTATTTGATCTATTTATATGCCCCAGATATGACTGTAAAAATTTCATCAAAATTGATCAAACGGAGGGGGCACTTTATTTCATAAATTTTTACCTTTTTTTCTAAAGCCAAAAACGACTTCAACGATTTTTTTTCAAATTCGTCATTTTTAATGAAAATTAGGTGTTCTTTAATATCAGGTAAGCTTTATCATTATTAAAATATTCTGAGTGGACTTTTTTTTGGGGTACGGGCCTATTTGTTTGTTTTTTTGTTCCTATAAAGTCCCTTTGTTTTTGTTTATATGGAGAAATTAACTGTCTCTCGTTACGCCTAAAAAGAAGAAATGGCATAATATGAGATATAATAAAAATAAAGAAAACATAAAGAGAATAAAAAAAAGAAAAATATTCAGTCAACTCATAAAACTCGTTGAGCCCACGCATGCGGAATACGCCTTTAGTGACAGACCATTGTTCATAATTAAAGCCGTTCTGTTTATTTGAGAAGTGGCAATTAACAAAACGCAATAATTTCTATTCAAAGTAAGTTGGTAAGTGAAAGTTGTGTGTTGCGCGCACGCACCAGATTTTTATGTATATAAAGATATTAGGAGACCCTTTGAAATAGCAACTACTCCAAAGAGATTTGTGCAAATTTTCCCAGCTACAGAATTATGAAATGAAATTCACAGGATCAAACAAAATATTCTAGCAAGCCACCTTCCCGGCAACGCCCTCTATGATCACACACTGATCAATTATACATTTCTATTCAACAGCTAAGGTATTTCATAATACAAGTCCTCATTTGAACATCTAAGAGCAATGGGGCACAAAATTTACAATTTAGAACTACATATACTAAATCGCTTAGTCTACCATGATAATAGTTATAATATTTTACCACTAAATGCTTTGTAGGGGAGTGGGGTAGCCCACTGGTAAGGCAGTGGACTGCTGTGCTTAAGGTCCCGAGTTCGAATCTGACATGGCTTATGATATCTTTATTATTCGCCACAGTTCGTCTCGTGGGCCGAGAGACCCTCCTGGGGCAAACCCAGCCTCTATAAAGTGGGTACCCTTAATTGAAAAATTAAGGGGAAAGAAACTGGCGGTTGAGCGTGATCACGGTCAAATCACCTCCTTGCACGACCGCTGACCAAGAAACAGTACTCTTCCTTACATAGTACTGCACCCAAGACCCTTATGGGTTGTAGTGGTACAGGTTTTTTTTTTTTTTTTAAATGCTTTGTAACTTATTGTAACGTGAAACAAAACACAAAACTTGTGGTTAAGAATTGCTCTAGGCTTCTAGTTGGAACGAAGTAACAGTTAGACCAAACTGTCATAGTACATGTTTGTGACTAGGATGTTCGAGTACCATCTATGCTGTTTTATTATATTATATACAACTAAATATAAGGAGCGATGGACTGTAGAGTTAGTCTTGTTCTGAAGCTCAAGTCACGTGGTTATTTCTGTGTTTCAAAGTGATAAGTTTTGTAACCTATTTAAATATTTGTGTGTTTCAATAATTTGTGTGGCATTGAAAATTGTTAACCCACGTAAATGTTACAATATATAAACAATTTAATTTAGCAAAAATAATAGCTTAGTAAATTTGCAAAATTTAACATTTGTTCAGGCAAGTTAGGTTTTAATAATAAAAACCTTTCGCTTCCCTGATGAAGAAAGTATGGCCGGGTGCTTAATGCTCTTAGTTTTGTTGGTTAATGTATTAAAAAGTTTTAAATAATAAAAGAATAACATGGAAGATATTTAACATAAAGTTTACCTTTGTAATTTAGAAAATAATAGCATAATAAAAAAATCTGGTGCGTGCGCGCAACACACAACTTTCACTTACCAACTTACTTAGATAAGAAATTAATGCGTTTTGTTAATGCCACTTCTCAAAGTTAAACATTTTCCACATTCATTTCTTATTTTTGTTTTCATTTGCTCTATAAACCCCTCAGAACATTTTAATAAACGCTTACCTGATATTAAAAAACACTCAATTTTCATTAAACATGACGAATATAAAGAAAATCGTTAAAGCCGTTTTTGAGATAATCTAAAAATTAGAAAAAAGTTATGAAATAAAGTGTCCGCTTCGGTTGATCAATCTTGATGAAATGTTGGCTATCACATCTTTGGTATATACATACATAAATACCCAGTTTAATCAAATTCGTGAAAGCCGTTTTTGAGTAAATAAAAAAAACACGTGAAATTGATACAAAATTTATTAAGTAAAGTCCCCCCTCCGGTTGATCAATTTTGATGAAATGTTGGCTATCACATATTTGGCATATACATACATCAAATATCCAGTTTGATCAAAATAGTGAAAGCCGTTTTTGAGTAAATAAAAAAAAAACACGTGAAAATGATACAAAATTTATTAATAGAGATGAGAGATGGTCAACTGTTCTTCAATTACGATAGGTTAAATAATGGTCAGGATTTTCAGTTTACAATGATATTTATTATGGTAAGCCAACGTTTCGATCCAGCTTGTGGATCTTCATCAGGGCTAAAAGAAAACAAATATATGAGTATCTATGCTAGAGGGTGACAATAAATGGATACATTACAGAACTGATAATAATATAAAAGATGGTATACATAAATATTAAAATAAGAGGCTGGTTAACAAGATAAAATAGAATATGATATTTACCTACTGAGTCCAGGTGGATACTAAGACTAAAGGTAAAAATAAGGTGAGAGGTAGTGGTAGGGGGTAGGTTTGCCGACTTCAAAGGTTTATGGCGGGGAAATCCAAAGCTTTTGAAGTGAAGGCACATGACAACTGAGTGAACAAAATATTTAAAAACTAACAAAATATATGGTACTGTATACAAATAGTTGTGTCTGGACTGAATAATAACATAAAAATGAGATAATACATAATGTAACAAAGCATACAAATTTGGAAAATATATAGAAAGAAGCATACAATACAAAAAATAATAAAAGTATAAGAGGTACAGAGATAATTGCAGGTACCTATGAAATCAAAACTAGGATTTGAGGATGCGGAAGATGTTAGAATAAGTGGATGAAATTATCTCTTTATCTGTTTTGTGATTTACCGGGTTATTAGTTTCTAGATGGATGAAAATGGATTCTGAGAGGAGACGTTTGTCGTGGTTAGATACAGTGGCTAATATGGAGGGGTTCTCAAAGTCGAAGGAATGGTTGTGGGCAATGGCATGTTCTGCTAATTTAGATGTAGACGAATTACGCGTGGAAATACTGTATTTATGTTGATAAATACGTTTTTTTAAATAATTTTTGGTTTCACCTATATAGCAACTGTTGCAATTAAGCGTGGAGCACTGGATACGATAAACTACATTACACTTGTCTAGGAGAGGTACAGGGTCTTTGAGTTTTGTATAAAGATTTTTTAATTTATTGTTATTTTTTAATACTAGGCGCATGTGTGGGAAACTCGATGAGAAGGATTTTTTAATTTTGTTTGAGAGAATGGGGATATATGGGATAGATCTGTATTGGAAAGTAGAAATCGGAGGTTGTGAAGAGTTGTTAGAGAGATTTTGAGTTTTAGCATCGTTATTAATAAGTGTTTTTATTAAATGCTCAGGAAAATCGTTAGATTGTACATATACAATTTAGATTGTACATTGTAATGTATCCATTTATTGTCACCCTCTAGCATAGATACTCATATATTTGTTTTCTTTTAGCCCTGATGAAGATCCACAAGCTGGATCGAAACGTTGGCTTACCATAATAAATATCATTGTAAACTGAAAATCCTGACCATTATTTAACCTATCAAAATTTATTAAGTAAAGTCCCCCCTCCGGTTGATCAATTTTGATGAAATGTTGGCTATCACATATTTGGCATATACATACATCAAATATCCAGTTTAATCAAAATCGTTAGAGCCGTTTTTGAGAAAATCGAAAAAAATGTAAAAAGTTATTAAATAAAGTACCCCCTCCCTTTGAGCAATTTTGATGAAATTTTTGCTGTCACATCGCGGGCATATACATACACTAAATATCCAATCTCAGGTTCGCACGGTTTATAGTTTTTGAGCTAGTCTGTTCACACACACACTCACACACACACAGACACAGACACACACACACACACACACACACAGACCATTTCGCGGGACTTGGTTATTTCGACTCAGGGGACCCCAAAACGTGTATTTCCGTTGAAAACCGGAAGTCGAAAATTTTCACGATCGCAATACTTCCACTTACTATATATTTCATATATAAGTAAGTGAAAGTAAAAAGGAGAACAAAATAATATGAATGAAAGGAAATAAAGAAAATCCTCTGAAATTTAAAGCTTAAACTATAATTTATTAAATACAAATAATTTATTAAACAAGAATGAAACTAAAATGATTGAATGAAAATGAAACACAACTTATAAACTATGATAGACAAAAATATGTTTTAATCGAATGACCATTGATGAACTATAGAGTAGAGTAATAAACAAATGATTAATAACTATAATACAAAGATAAATATAATAACTGAATGTTAAAAGGTAAAGTTCAATGTTCAGAGAATATTATTTAAATTTGAAGATTAAACACAATGTAATGTTTATACATTATTAAAAAAAATAATGATGGAAGTATTTTACTTTAAAGGTCCATCCCGCTGGGAACTTAACCTTCCTCTTCGCTCGTCTTCTAAAATAATGTTTGCAAATGTGCACAATACACAACTGAACACCCTGGGTGAACGAGAATGTAATAAATGTTTTTAAAGAATGTTTTAAGCGTGAGGTGTAATGCGTACTCGGCTGGCGAGAATCAACAGCTGACTGACTTGAAGCGTCTTTTGTTTGTCTAAGAGCGTCTTCGACCAATCAAAAACGCCCACGCACATTACACTAAACTAATGCTAATTAAATACTTAATATAGATTGGTATGATATTCAATGTTAAATTTGATTAATAAATTAACGACAATATATATTATTACGACATATTTAATCAATTTAATAGAATATTAATTATACATTAACGAAAATGAAATAATAAAATGATGAAATGACAATTGTTTTGAAAATGATTAATTAAATATTAAACTAAACAATTATATAAAATTACAAATGGGTTCCCTGAACAACATTGTATAGTATGAAATAATCTTATCGATGAGTAATTATACTTATTAATTTATTTTATCTTTTTCAAACGATTTACTAACTACAAATCTTCAGCTAGTAACATAGTAAGTCCAGAAACACACCAATCCAAAAGTCAAGTGAATTTTACCAAAGTAATTAATTTGGTACATTGTTGTGATTTTTTTTTTAAATAAATAATCTTTTTTCTTTATTTCTAATGCCATTTTATCCTACTATGGCTAATCGAACAATGCTACAGTGGGAGTGCAAAATTTTTCCTAGCCAGGTATAATTAGGATAGGGATTTCCTAACCGAGGGACGGCATAGCCAAGGATTTAATTATTCCTTTATGTGCAGGGAGCGAGTTTTGGAGTCGGCATCGAACCTTCGGGTCCGTTAAGCCTTCATTACTGTTATTATTATTATTATTATTATAACTACTATTACTATGATAATATTGTGTGGTACTGGTAACGCCCACGACGCCAGCGAACTGTATTAAAATGAGCAACTTACTATAACTCCGCAATAGACTATTTAAAACTTTATAAATATATTAAGTTGAGTTCATACATATATAATAAATAAATCGTTACATAATTAAAAAAAAAGTGAATTCTAATCAATAAACTAGACATATAATAAATCAAATAATGAAGAATGGTAGTCGGGTTGAGTGGAAGGCTGACATGGCTAAAGGCCATTGAACAATATAATAATATAAAATATGATACTATATATTATATTATACGGTTTGATGGATAATAATATTAAGTATACTGCTATCTACCAAGAACAAGGCATGGCCACCCCTCAGAGAAGTATAGGGGAAGCGATTCGGAAAATGCAATGTGTCACCTGCTTTGATGCTATCCATTTATCATACTTATCCAAGGTATGCGGTTTTTACATAATACTTCTTCCTGAAGTATAAGGATTTCATGTTGTTCGATTGATAAAATACTTTATTTCATAAAAATGACAATTATAGGAGGTCTGGCCTAAGTTAAATACAACCAAAAAGACAAATCAAATTATTATCAACTTAATTCTAATTCTAGTTCTAATTTTGTTATTATAAAAAAAAGGAAGAAAAGGAATACAAATTACTCTCTTAAATAAACTAAATTAACCAAATTGTATAAACATTAATTTATAACTAATGAACTGACTTAAAAACTAAGTCTATCCTTGATTATTAGTACACATGAATGATTATAATTACTGAACTGATAAAGCTAATAGATCAATTCATTAATGTTTCATTTGCATCTCTATGTTGATTGCCTCGACTACAAATAAATAAATATTATTTATTTTATCTATATCCTTTGCAGACAAAAGATCTTCCAAAATCAGTTCTGGAGTGCTCAATGGTTTAATATGTCTGGACAACAGAGACTGCCTGAGATCTCCGCATTTGATATTATTAAGCTGAGCAATGCAACAAAAAATGTTTAATTTCATCGCTAGAATTAGAGATACAATACATGCATATCTGATTAATATTAAATGACCTATGTACCTATATAAGGATTCTATGTACTCTAGTAATATATAGGATACCAAGGATGATTATTCTTGATAGGTTAGTAACGGTCTTTAGGTGTTAATGTTAAACCCGTACACAAAGTTTCCATGCCAATCGAAAAGTATTTTAACTCTACCTGATCTTAGCTAGCTTCTCGAAAAGGAAATCAAAGATGCGTGGCAGTAAATTTGGGATGAGAGCTGTGATTAGCGGTGACTAAGGGCGGTCCGGTTATTGGAAATCCAGTTGATACGTATTAGTAATAATGAACAAATCTATATGCATTATAAGTCATTACTGTTTTTATTGGTAATAAAAGAAATGTCTACATAAAAATTAGATAAATTTAAGCTTCTCACCTCACCTTCGATGGTGGGGGTAAGCGAGGACTGACAGAGACTCTGTCGACAGTTTGGATTGTATAGTGCTATAGCTAATGGGCTCTCTGCTCTCAATATAGTTGGAGTGCATTATATTATACATAAACCGCAGCAACAACAAACTTAACATGCAAGTTAAACGTTGAGTAGGTACATCGCTGATAAGATACTAACTACTGCAACAGTAATAAGTAAATAGTTTACGATGGGGTTGTTTTATTTATTCTTTTTTTTTTTTTAATTTATTTATTCTGTTTTATTTATTTAATTTCCATGTGGACTTAGAAGACGAGGGGTCGATGTGACATTTTTTTTCTTTTTTGTGTAAGCGATGTAATTTAATAGAGATGAGAGATGGTCAACTGTTCTTCAATTACGATAGGTTAAATAATGGTCAGGATTTTCAGTTACAATGATATTTATTATGGTAAGCCAACGTTTCGATCCAAGTTGTGGATCTTCATCAGGGCTAAAAGAAAACAAATATATGAGTATCTATGCTAGAGGGTGACAATAAATGGATACATTACAGAACTGATAATAATATAAAAGAAGGTGTATACATAAATATTAAAATAAGAGGCTGGTTAACAAGATAAAATAGACTCTGATATTTACCTACTGAGTCCAGGTGGATACTAAGACTAAAGGTAAAAATAAGGTGAGAGGTAGTGGTAGGGGGTTAGTTTGCCGACTTCAAAGGTTTATGACGGGGAAATCCAACGCTTTTGAAGTGAAGGCACATGACAACTGAGAGAACAAAAATATTTAAAAACTAACAAAATATATGGTACTGTATACAAATAGTTGTCTGGACTGAACATATAATAACATAAAATGAGATAATACATAATGTAACAATGCATACAAATTTGGAAGATATACAGAAAGAAGCATACAATACAAAAAATAATACTAGTACAAGAGGTACAGGGATAATTGCAGGTACCTATGAAATCAAAACTAGGATTTGAGGATGCGGAAGATGTTAGAATAAATGTCTTAGTATCCACCTGGACTCAGTAGGTAAATATCAGAGTCTATTTTATCTTGTTAACCAGCCTCTTATTTTAATATTTATGTATACACCATCTTTTATATTATTATCAGTTCTGTAATGTATCCATTTATTGTCACCCTCTAGCATCGATACTCATATATTTGTTTTCTTTTAGCCCTGATGAAGATCAACAACTTGGATCGAAACGTTGGCTTACCATAATAAATATCATTGTAACTGAAAATCCTGACCATCATTTTAACTATCGATGTAATTTAAAGTCATCTCTCAGATATCTTAAAATTATGACTTATAATGACGATCGTACATGCTTTCACATTTCTTACATCCTCTTAAAATAATTATTAAACAAATTCAGAAAATAACATAAACATAAAAAGACCTCCAGTCTCAGGTGGCAGTTAATATCTATAAAAAAAAAATCAGGTGCGATGCGCGCAACATGCAACTTTCAATTACCAACTTACTAAGATTAGAAATTAACATTTTTTTTTTTGCCATATCTATAAATAATATAAAAAAAGTGAATTGATTTTGATTAAAAATGATTAATTTAATCAAAACCATTAATGCCATTATCGAAATATTCTAAAGAAATGAAAAAATTGGAAAAAAAGTTATGAAATAAAGATCCCCCTGCGTTTGACCAATTTTGATGAAATTTTGCCTGTCACATCGTGAGCATATACATACACCAAATATCCAGTCTGATCAAAATCATTACAGCCGTTGTTGAGTAAATAAAAAAAAAACGGGAACACAAGAAAAAGTTCATTAAATAAAGTCCCCCTCCGTTTCACCAATTTTGATGAAATTTCGGCTGTCACATCGCGGGCATTTACATACATCAAATACCCAGTTTCATCAAAATCATTAAAGCCGTATTTGCGTAAATAAAAAAAAAAAATCTGGTGCGTGCGCGCAACACACAACTTTCACTAACCAACTTATTTAGATTAGAAATTGACATGTTTTGCTAAATATCATTTCCCAAAGTCACAAATTTTCCTACATTCATATCTTATTTTTGTTAATCGTTAAAGCCGTTTTTGAGTAAATAAAAAAACCCCGTGAAAATGATACAAAATTTATTAAGTAAAGTCCCCCCTTCGGTTGATCAATTTTGATGAAATGTTGGCTATCACATATTTAGCATATACATACATCAAATACCCAGTTTGATCAAAATCGTTAAAGCCGATTTAAACTAAATAAAAAAAAACACGTAAAATTGTTACAAAAATTATTAAGTAAAGTCCCTCCTCCGATTAATTAATTTTGATGAAATTTTTACAGTCATATCTCGGGCATATTAATACATCAAATACTTAGTTTAATCAAAATCGTTACAGCCGTTTTTGAGAAAATCGAAAAAAACCTAAATAGTTATTAAGTAAAGTACCCCCTCCCTTTAAGTAATTTTGATGAAATTTATGCTGTCGCATCGCGAGCTTATACCTACACTAAATACCCAATTTCAGGATCGCACGGTTTATAGTTTTTGAGCTAGTCTGTTCACAAACACACACACACACACACACACACACACACACACACACACACACACACACACACACACACACACACACACACACACACAGACCATTTCGCGGGACTTGGTCAAGTCGAAATTTTTCACGATCGCAATACTTCCACTTACTATATATTTCATATATAGGTAAGTGAAAGTAAAAAACACGTGCGAGACAAAATTTATTAAGTAAAGTGCCCCCTCCAATTGATCAATTTTGATGAAATTTTGACTGTCATATTGCGGGCACATACACACATCAAATATCAAGTTTGACTAAAATCGTTTGAGCCGTTTTTGAGAAAATCGAAAAAAAACTTAAAAATTAGACAAAATTCTTTAAATAAAGTACCCCCTCTGTTTCGCCAATTTTAATGAAATTTTTGCTGTCACATCGCGGGCATATTCATACACCAAATACCCAATTTGAGGTTCGTACGATTTATAATTTTTGAACAAGTCTGTTCACACACACACACACACACACAGACCATTTAGCGGGACTCGGTTATTTGGACTCAGGGGACCTCAAAACGTGAATTTCCGTTGAAAACCGGAAGTCGAAATTCTTCACGATCGCAATACTTTCCTTACTATATATTTCATATATAGGTAAGTGAAAGTAAAAATGTAAACATTTAAGGAGATGTAGTCTCCTACAAAGTCTTTACAGCTTGAAAAGAAAAGGACTGTATTTTTTTTAACTAATAACAACTTATAAATTTATGACAATGGCAATCAGCCTATTTTATTAAAATATTTTGTGGTCACAGAAGTTCATCTTGATAATGCCATGAATATCCAAAACGTTGAAAAAAATATTGTAAAAGTTGAGATTAATAAAAGGACCATAACAAAACTTTACTAATATCTGCTTAGCCTCAAATCAGTAAAGAATTATCAATTAAATATTTGTATTATAAATCACAAATCTTAAATCATACATTTTTACCTGATGATTAAATGGCTCCACCACAAGAGATGCTTACCTACAACAAAAAACGAAAATCTATTAATATATATAACGTTTCTTGTTATTACTTAAGTTTAAAAAATATATTTTTCGAATATTTTCCGATTTTTATCTACTTTTATAAGTTTTTCCCAATATATCTGCCAGTCTGTTACTAATAATCAAATATATAATTTAAAATCAAAGCAAGATAATCATTGCAGATAAATGGGTTTGAAAGTAGGTTTATAGAAAACAAAATTAAGTTATATATATTATAACACTTATCTGGGTTAAAGAATATTTATTAACAGAAATATAAAGTTATCACAATGCCAACGAATTAATAAAACTTAAACACTTAAGCAGGTAACAAAATTGATAACGTTATAACACACAATGATATGACTTGACCTTCACGGTCAAGACACAGACTTCGACTAACTCGTTCAGTCACTCGCTCCTTATATATAATCGTAAATAGTCAGGCCTGGAATGTTCCAGAACAATGTGGGCAGTTCCACGCCAGCGTGGACTAGGCACTAAAGATCTAGACCCAAACAGTTCGTCGTTTCAACCACTTATTTTGTCCCAACAAACGGTTTTGGGTTTAAAATCATATGTTTTTTTTTTTTTTTTTTTTATTTAACGATTTAACGTTACAATATAATAAAACCATTTATAATAAAATGGTTTTATATATTATACCTTATATAATACCAAATAATGGAACAATGCCAACGAGGGAATCTTGTGGAAATGTGAATGTTACGACTAGCGAACTGCCATCGCATCATTTTCAGAAAAAAAGGGCCTTAATTAACTTTATTATAGTTTTATTATATAAGGTTTCGATTTCCGCTTGCTCAAAAGGTATATAAATAAACCTCCAACATGTTCTTATCAGTGAATCCAGCAATAAGAAGTTATTTTATTAGTAAAAATTCATTAAAATGCAATAAATTTTTAGTAACTGTTATTTTTAAAAAAGACATATCTTTCTCATAAAGTGCGAGTGGTGAAACTTAAGTAAAAAATATTTACTTCATTGAGATGCGTATGGATAAGTTCTAAACTTTCAAAAATACTTTAGAAGATTTATAGAATTTATTATTTATCTATAGTGGTCTCATTTTATATGGTGCTTGACCAGTTGAACAATTTTTCGGTGTAGGGCTAATGTTATAATCAACTTAACTTAAATAAAAATCAAATGAAATAAAATTATAAATGACTAGAATATTGGAAAATAATATATCAAATTGGGAATAACAGATAAAAGGTAAGTGACAATGGACTTAATTGTAATTAAACGTCATAAACAGGTGATTCAATCGATGCGACTCAAAGCGCTAATTCATTGTATTGAAGCTTAATAAAGGATATTACTTTGTATTCAAACATTATTACGAATCAATCCAAATGTATTCATTTTTGTTATAAAAACAATTGCAGGGTTCTCTGGACATAAATGTAAACCATTTTCTCATTCTATTGTATGCCAAAATTTATTTAGAAGCAACAAACGCTGTTTTTGTTTAAAAAAAGAATAAAGCTATACAGTAACTCTAATATTGGGTTTAAATTATTTTTATTAGAAGAAAATTATAATTAACAACGCAAGAAACGTACAATAAAAACTCAATTTATTAACAACGTTTACAAAAAGGAACAACATTTAACAAAGTAGTTTCACACTTGTGAAGAAAGTAATCACTTTGTGCAGGGAGCCATTGCTGGTGTCGGCGTCGGATCTTCGGGTTCATCTAGCCTTTGTCATTATCATTATTATTATAATTAAGTATGCTGTAAAAGGAAACATGAAACCATGGTAGGACTTAATTTAATAAGAATAAGTAACATAAAAAATAAACTAACATAAATCACTGTTGAATGTTTAAAAAATAATAAATTTTCCACTTTGGTACACTGTTACTACTAAATGGGAGAACTTTCACCCAATAAGTAAACTTCAGTTTTCATCTCTGCTGTCGCAAAGAAACGAATCATTGGATTAAATGAAGTGTAAAGCAAGTTATGGCGCCCGGGCTAGAGTATTTCTGGGAAATATTACCTTAATATTGAATATTTAAATTTTTTTCAGAGAGTACCTATAACGATTGATTGCGGCACTCCCCACTTCGATAGGACAAAACTATTTACTTAAGAATTAGAGGCAACCATTTATTCTTACAGATATCTCATAGAAATTTGTATATTGTGTTTCAGTAGTTAGCATAGCAGCCTACAATACTATTAGTCGCGGGTTAGCTTCCCGTGGTGGCCTTAGGATTTTTTAAAGGGAGTAAAATATCCTTTGCTGTGCCCATGCTCGGTTCGAACGTAAAATGGAGGTACCGAGCCTGTACGATGTCAGGTACTCGATAAAGATCCCTATCCTAATTATACATGGAGAGGCACAATATTTCAAACCTTTAAAAAAAAGTACGCAGATCGATACATCGGATCGAATCTTGGCTTTAATTTTTAATAGTTTTATTTTAAAATGAAGAATGGACGAATAAAATCCCCGAATTTTGGTACAAAATTAAAAATTCCTGAATATAATTCTCTCATTTCCATCACACTAAACATCTTGTAATAAAGTATATCCTAAAATAATAAAATAAAAAAAAGGATTGAGCGTAGTCAATGAAATATTAATGTAAATTCCTTGCTAAGAAGTCATCGGAAAGTTACCTGACTCAGAAGAGCGGTCGATATAGCTCTCAAAGCACGTAGACGGAACATACAGTTTCATTTTATTTTACATCCTGCAATAATAATATCAATAACCCGGCATTTTATTAAGTAACTTTATTATTAATAGCGGCTTGTAACGCATCTAATGGCAGTTGTAGGGAGTTATACTTTAATAAAATGCAGCCATTAAATAAAATAGGATATCACGCATCAGAAAGGTATTTAATTGAGGTAATATTCATTAATAATAAACCAATAACTGGAATTGGCAATCCACTGTTGCTAATAATAGTATCGCATTATTGTTTTATTTATCATATAAATGTTTAATATAGCTTAAAAGGCAAAACTCTAGATACATCCTTACAACAACGATATGTATATGTAACAACCAACACAAACCTTAATTCCAGAATATTTTTTATTTTTAATATATGCAATTCTACCATATAACCGATAACTCTGGCCTGTCATCCACGGTACTCTATCCACTGCGCTACCAAGTACACTTCCAATTAATATCAATATACAATTATAAGAAGTGGTTACCCACACGAATTAATTTACATACATTTTAATCTCAAATTTTACCATAATTATTTTAACAAAATTATCAAAATTATTTAAAATTAATAACATTTATCTCCACTGAAAGAAAGTATTAATGTTTACCAATAGTTAGACGGTACAATGTATTTATTTTAATCCATATATTTTTCCAAACGTTATATAAAAAACCTTATATGTCTACAATAGGGGCTTTCGGTGCCTTTGCGCCATATTCATCTAAAGTACAATTACAATTAAATAACTTCATCATTATTGATTATATAAATTGTTATGAGAGGGGTCACCTTTGGTTAAGTGGTTAGCATGGCAACCTACAATACTGAAGTTCGCGGGTTCGCGCCCCCTGGTGACCCTAGGATTTTCTAAAGGGAGTAAAAATTCCTTAGCTATGCCGTCCCTCGGATAGGACGTAAAATGGAAATCCTGAACCTGTACGATGTCAGATACCTATCCTAATTATCCTGAATAGGCAAAATTTAGGTCTCCCATTGTAGCATCGTCCGATTAGCCTTAGTAGCATAAAAATGGACGTTAAACAAAAAAGAAAAAATAATTGTCATGAGAAATAAGAATCACCTGTAATAATGCTGAGATACAATTTAAAACCTCCTTGAATAACTTGTTTACTTCAGTAAGTTGTTTTATGTACTTTCAACTTGAAAATATAAAATATAAAATAATACCTCGCAATATACAGGGTTTGAAAATTGAATAAAATCTCCAATATAGAATATCAAGTAGGATGTTTACGTTTTCTTTAAAGACAATGAACTGGAAATTTATTTAGAAAAAAAAAAATTGTCTAGGTGTCCACCATAACGCTGCTGGCACTCCTTGAATCTCAAACGCAGATTTCTAAAAGTGCGTTGACACTTTGTTCCTGAGATTGCCGTTATTTCTGTTCTGATATTTTGCTTCAATTGCGTTAGATTCGTCGGTTTCTTTTCGTTTTCCCTACTTTTCAGGTATCCCCACAGAAAGAAGTCAAGAGCACTGATTTCGGGACTCCTGGGATGCCAGCTAATGGTGCCTCTACGAGAAATCGCTTTGTTTTGGAATAATTCGTTTACTGTGGATATCTATAAGTCTGAAGTAAGTGGCCCCGTCCTGCTGAAACCATGTACTAGAGTTATATCCTTTAAAGTCTTGAAGTTCTATGGCCAAAAAACCTCTTATCATTTCACAGTAACAAAAACTCGAATACTCTATCTGGACACCATGTATATACATTATTTATATTGTTTTTATTTTCTTTATAAAAATTGACCATTAAGCTTGTGCTTAGGAATATATACTGACGGAGGTTTTAACAAGTATCTCAACATTATTACAGGTGATAATTCTTATTTCTCATGACAATTTTTATAATCATTAATTATGAAGTTGTTTAATTGTAATTGTATTTTAGATGGATATGGCGTAAAAACTCCGAAGGCTCCTATTGTAGACATGTAAGGTCTGGAAATATATATGGACTGTTTTGGAGTGTGTTACTTTGATGAAAGTATTAATGTTGCTTTACTATAAACCAGTCTCATTAGAAAGCCACGTTGGAGAAGGTAATGGATACAGTTGAAGGCTGTCTGCCCTCACCTTTCCAAACTGACCTCTGTATCAACTCTAAGCTCCCATAACTTTCCTTAGAATAACATTCACTATTTTTACAATGTACATTATGTTTTAACAATAATGTATATTATTATAAAATATACGTTAATCTATATAAACAAAGATGAAATTCTGTTTGTTTGTTCTTTATAGAAATCCATAATGTTTGTCCTAAATTCTCCAAATTTCGCTGAGTGGTTCTTTCATACCAGGTGCGAACACCCGTCCTTATTAAAATTGCACAAATTCAGCCGATCTTCAGCTGATATTCTTTATTGTAATAAAAATCTTAATAATCTCGGTTTACAATGGGTGTTTTTTACGAAAACGCTCGACCGTTTCATTAGAAATATGAAATTTCGCGAGTGAAACCGGGATATACAGCTGTAATCTATGTAAATAAATATGAAAATCTGCTAAGGATCTTTTTCTCACTTAGAGGGGAAGAGTGCTGTAATTTGTAGGATTTTCTTTAATGAAGGAGCTCTTCCGTGTTTAATATTTATTTATTTATTATTTTTTTCCCGACGTTTCGAGCTTGTGGCTCATCTTCTGGGGTAATCTTATCTTTAGTTGCTACATTTCATTCAAGCCATTTGTCAAACTTCTCTTTTTTTAACAGTATAAAAATACTTTTGTCTATTTTATTTTGTCAGATTGTAGATTTCATTGTCACATTATAGTTATTGGCTGTGTGTGGACTTTGGTACTTGCAATTCTGATTGTTCTTTATAGAAATCCATGCGGTTTGAACTAAATTCTCCATATTTCGCTCTTGGTTCTTTCTTACCATATTATAACACCTGTCCATATTAAAATTGCATAACTTCAGCCAATCTCTGGGTATTTTCTTTATTGTTATAAAAATCGTTATGATCTTACATTAGGTTTTTACGAAATCGACTGTTTGAGTCGGAAAAAAAGTGTCATTTTATAAATTTTGAAAAGGCCAACAAGGCCCGATAAGGCCGTTCCCTCGGGTCCACGTTTTAAGGCTGAACGAGTCCTTTATGGTCCTTCGATCGCGTCTCCACGAATTGCGTTACTCGCTTCTCGCTCTTTGCTCTCTCTTCTGTCCTAACGAACTTTTCTTTTCTTGACCCACGCTTTTCTCATTGCCTTTTGTGACTGGATTTCTTCTTTGTTCTTTGATCTTTGGTACCTGTTTGATTAATGAAAACTGAAACCGAAAACTACCCGGACAGTTTATATGGTTTATTGAAATCTATTACCTCCTTGCTCATCCCCTTCTGCCCTTACGGCTTTCCATGCCTGGAATCCCCATTGTCCCCAGTGATATGCCCTTTGATTTCAAAGGAGTATAATTCCCAGCCCAGTTCTGGTCGCATTTTCGTTGACTATAAATAAAGCTCAAGGACAATCACTGAGGGTAACTGGTATCAATTTGGAATCCCCACGTTTTTCTCATGGTCAGCTTTACGTTGCATGCTCTAGAGTATGTTCACCTAAAGACCTAATTATATATACCCCAGAGGGTAAAACTAAAAATATAGTATATCCTAAAGCTTTGGAACAATAATCTGTTAGGGATATTCTTGTTTTGTTTTTATAAATAGAAATGTTCACGTTTATTATAAAAATGAAATTCCCCGGGTGTTACCGGGATATACAGCTAGTATCATATAAGTAGGTGAGAGCGGGGTTGGTTGGCAACAGTATTCACTTTTTTGATTGAAGAGTCGTTCCTGTTAATATAATCCCAACAGGGCTGATACCACTGTAAACTCCAAGTATTAGAGTACTTCAAGTATTTTTTTCACCACATAATATTTAATACTACGATCATAGAAAATTGAGGAATTCGTCAATCCAGAGTATGCCAATTAACCCCATATGTGGGGCAGATTGGCCTAGAAGGTGGGGTTGTTTAGCCATCTCATTCAAGTACTGCCTGACACATATTTTTGTTACTAAAAGCTGCACTATAAAGGTATAATAATTATGAATTGGGTTTTAACAGTTATTAAGGGAAAATAGAATGACAAAAAAAGAAGATGGAAGTTTAGACTGTAGTCACTTTCTGCATTAGAAAAATTGCTCACATCCTCCTTGCTGGAACTAAAGACAACTGGTAGTTTCATCTTTGTTTATGTTTACCTTCCTTTGTGAATTGCTACTGCGCAAACAAACCCCAGTTGAAGAGAGCCAACTAACCCCACAGGAGAGATCATCTGAAAGATGGGTGCCAGGAGAGAGGAGAACAATCAAACAAGAAACTGGTTAGTCGAAAGGTTCGGTTTTTCAAAGGAGTTTGGGGCTATGTGAACAGAGTCGGAGTCAAATTTATCATGTCTTTAAACCAAATTTACTGAAAATATAAAAATTTAGTTACATGTTGTAAAATCAATCAATGGATATTGTATGGATGATGTTGATATTGTATGGATATTGTAGAGAAATAGTGTCTATTGCCTATCTATAGACATAGAGGCTAGGTGTGCTCCATGAGAATCTACCTAAACCTGGCAAAACTACGACTGGTACTTATACAAGTATTACCTGACATAGCCAAACCAAAAATTCTTAGTATGACAGCACAGTGCTACCATGCTTCCTCTGAAAATTATTTTGTTGTTGAATTCACGAAAACGAAATCTATTTTATTTTATTTTTCAATTTTACGACTGAATTTATGCCTATTTACATGGACTTTGCCCGTTCATAAGCACTGATGATTTATCCAAACGCAACGAACAAGGATATTGGTTGAAATCGTTCAACTCGTGAACTAAAAATAAGCTTTCCCAAGTGTACTATTGCCCCCCAAAGGCAATAGTACACTTTTCTCTACACAGTTAGCATCGGATTGAAAACTCAGGACAAGACTCCCGAGGTCGAGCGGGTCACATGGTACAATGGTGGGGCTTTTACAATAGGTGTGACGGAAACTATAAGCCAATGGCCAACCTACCCCCTATGCCAACCAACCCCGCTCTCCCCAACTTATTATAATTCCAAAACCAATTACTTGTATTTTTGTGCTCGCACGTTCTCTAAAGGTGCCGTTACACTGTGCAAATAGCCTGTTAACTCGAACAGCCTGTTCGGAAGATTGTTCGGCTAGTCTAAATAAGAGATAAACTCGAAAAGGTACTTAGTCGGTACGACCGCATGTTCGGCGATTGCCTACCTTAAATGTTCGCCTTTGTGTACGGGGATAGCGCTAGTGTCGCTTTGAGTTAACTTTAGATAAGCTTCTAGACCTTGTTGTAGGACTTTAACGAAGTTTTCTGATAATAAGACAGAACAGCTGTTTGGAAGTACCAGCCTTGTAATGAAAATTATTGTACTAAGGTGCATTTGTGCGGTTAGGCTTGTTGATCATTGTTCGTTCGACTTCACGTTGCACAGTAAAGAGCTGTTCGTGGTACGGCAAGTTTCGGGAATTAGGTGACGTTCGCCCAGTGTAAAGGTACCTTAAACGGGATCCTTTATCATCAAATTTATACAAATATGCACTACTTTTGTGCACACGTTTTTGCATTAGTATCTTTTTATTATTTTTTACTTTCACTTACCTATATATGAAATATATAGTAAGTGGAAGTATTGCGATCGTGAAAATTTTCGACTTCCGGTTTTCAACGGAAATACACGTTTTGGGGTCCCCTGAGTCCAAATGACCAAGTCCCGCGAAATGGTCTGTGTGTGTGTGTGTCTGTGTGTGTGTGTGTGTGTGTGTGTGAACAGACTAGCTCAAAAACTATAAACCGTGCGAACCTGAAATTGGGTATTTAGAGTATGTATATGCCCGCGATGTGACAGCAAAAATTTCATCGAATTTGCTCAAAGGGAGGGGGTACTTTATTTAATAACTTTTTAAGTTTTTTTCGATTTTCTCAAAAACGGCTCTAACGATTTTGATTAAACTTAGTATTTGATCTATTTATATGCCCCAGATATGACTGTAAAAATTTCATCAAAATCGATCAACCGGAGGGGGGACTTTACTTATTAAATTTTGTACCATTTTCACGTGTTTTTTTTATTTACTCAAAAACGGTTTTAACGATTTTGATCAAACTTGGTATTTGATGTATATATATGGCAGAGATATGACTGTAAAAATTTCATCAAAATTGATCTACCGGAGGGGGGACTTTACTTAATAAATTTTGTATCATTTTCACGTGTTTTTTTTATTTACTCAAAAACGGTTTTAACGATTTTGATCAAACTTGGCATTTGATGTATATATATGCCAAAGATGTGATAGTCAACATTCATCAAAATTGGTCAAACGGAGGGGGCACTTTATTTCATAATTTTTTTTTCAATTTTTACCTTTTTGATCGATGATCCCAAAAACGGCTTTAACGATTTTTATCAAATTCGTTATGTTTAATGAAAATTAGTTGTTATTTATTACCAGGTAAGCTTTATCATTATTAAAATGTTCTGAGAGGGCTTAAATGGGGAAGTGGCCTTTTTTGTTTTCCTATAAAGTACCTTTGTTTTAGTTTATATTGAGAAATTAACTGTCTGTCATCACACCTAAAAATAAGAAATGGCTAAATATGATATATGAAGAAAATCAAGTAAAAATATACAGGAGAAAAAAAGAAAAATAATCCGTCAACTCATAAAACACCTTGAGCTCACGCATCCGCCGTACGCCTTTAATGACAAACCAATGCGTTATTATTACCTATAGATGTTCTGTTCATTTGAGAAGTGGGAATTAACAAAACGCATTAAGTTCTAATCTAAGTAAGTTGGTAAGTGAAAGTTGTGTGTTGCGCGCACGCACCAGATTTTTTTTTCTTACCAGCTGAATGGTATCCTATATTAATATTTAAACCTGACAATTTATTGTGAACGGGGAGTGCACCCAGAATTACCTAGTTCCAAATAAGAGTACATGACAGCATAGTTAATCAAAATGAAATGCTCAAATACAATCCATTTAAAGTTTTTATGGCATAAAATAACACAATAAAAAAAAACTTTTAATGTGACAATATTTTTCACCTCAAAAAAAATATTCTAAAAAAAGTTTTTTTTTTAGACGCTTAAAAATTCATACGCTTAAATACACACGCGCTTAAACATAAATACACACACGACACATACGCTTAAAAATTCTTTACTCCCTTTTTGCCAAATCTTCTAAATTGAATATTAGACAAAAACTGAATACCTACTTACTTAAACCCATTTGGACATACGCCTCACAGATTTTCGGCTCAGCTAAAAAGACACACTTACAAAAATTACAAACTTTTCAATCCAAAATTTTAAGACTAATTACGGACGCTCCCAGGTACGTAAGTAACCAAACTCTACATACAGACTTACAACAACCGACTATCCAACAACATATACGAACGCTTTACTCACGCTTCTTTGTTAAATTGGATGGACATAACAATAGATTAATTCACGACATGGCCACGGTTGACTTCCCCGTTCGAAGGCGGCTAAAAAGAAGCTGGATGAGAGACCTCCTCTCCTGAATTTATTGTCAAGCCCGGAAAGAGGTGCTGCTGGGCACTTTCCTTCCTTCAAGCCATACATGCCTTCAATAGTATTGCGATGCTGCAGCCATCGGATTCGCTGATTGTCGCAGACGGCTGACAGGTGCGAAAAAAATGTTTGAAAGACAAAAAAAAAAAAAAGTTATCCTACAAATATTATTTTACAAAGCCTCAAAATAGTTTTTTATCTAATATAACATCCTGTCGTGCTCAAATGCCTTGAGTGTGGTATCGTTTGATTAAGAATTTCTCGGATAATTTGCGAATAGCATTCTCAGTACTCGTTACTTGTTCAAAAATTAAAAAATGGAAATAAACAAAGTGATTCTTCGGATCGAAGCGAATCAAATTCGGTTTTATGTTTTGCGATACGAACATTAAGTTCCTCTGATCACAGTAAATCAAAGTGTAAGAAATTACTATTTACACAACATAGCTTGAACTCAAATCACTCATAATATTTCACAAATGATCCACGAATTCTCAAACTGTGAAGTATAAAAAGTTATATAAAAAGAGAGCAAACAGATCCAACCTGTTGATTAAAGTGAATCTCCACCCACTGTTGATTCCTGAACCTCTAAACTTTTCTTCTTTATAGAAGCTGCAAATTTCTTTTTCCGATCTTCCATTTGTATATATTTCAGTTAGGAAATAGGAACATATAAAAAATCCTAATTATATGCTAAAAGGTTTAACAAAGTAGTATACCTATTCGTAGAGCACACCCCGCATATCCTCCTAACGCAAGCAATATTTCCTAAGCTGCGTCCTATCCCAAATATCTATTCCTCACAATCAGCTCCTCTATGCTTTGGACTAGCCCAATATCCAAATATTCCTTATATCGCAGAAGCAGCCTATACCCTCCTCCACCACAAAGAGCCAGAGGAATTGAAATATAAATCCTTGCTAAATCTCTCTCTTCTTAGGCCAGTGAAATCCTTTTCAACATTCACCGTGCTTTCTCTATTAAAAGACATGGAAATTCTGTCCTACCGTTCCTCTTCAGTATAAGGATAATATATAATAATTTGATTACATATCATTTAATAATTAAGAAAAAGTAGGTACTAAAGTATCACCGGGATGTGCAGCGAAATTAATTTATTTCTCCTGCTTCTCCGTTGCAGTCCTCTTTACCATTGAGCTAACCTTGGCACCAATCCCAGCCATGTCAACGTTCACCTGTGTTGTAATGGTTAGCATAGCAGCCTACTAGAATAAATGTAGCGGGTTCGTTAAATCCTTGGCTACACTGACTCTCAGATAGGACGTGAAATATAGAGATCCTTAGCCTGTGCGATGTCAGGAACTCGATAAAGATCTCTATCCTAATTATATATTAGGATAAATTTTATATTTAAATAATTTATTTTTTGAAGAGAAAAGATTTGGCTCAGCCGGGTCTCCTGCGTTACATGCGAGGATGCTAACCACTACACCACAGAGCTCGGCTCCCGGCGGAGCCAAATCTTTTCTCTTCAAAAAATAAATGATTTAAAAATAAATTAAAATGGTGGTCAGCCACGAACTAAGATTAGATTAATTAAGATAAATTATATATTTTCTAAGCAATAGAAAGTAAATAATAATAACCATATTTCGCGCAGTAAATGGCTTCAATAATAACAATAATAATTCAATAATTTCTGCATTTCGCTCCCCACCCCGAGAGAAAAAAAAAATTATATACTTTAGAATTAGAGCCAACCATTTATTCTTACAGATCTCTCAAATAGGTTTGTATATTGAGATGTAGTGGTTAGCATAGCAAATGATGTAGGTCGCAGGTTCGCGTCCCGCGGTGGCCCTAGGAGTTTTTAATGGGAGTATAAAATCCTTGGCTATGCCGTCCATCATATAGGACCCAAGCCTGTGCGATGTCAGGTACTCGATAAAGATCCCTATCCTAATCACACATGGATAGGCAAAATTTAGGTCTCCCACTGTAGCATCGTACAAAATTTTTGTGTATAAAATAATTAAATTGTGAAAATTCTATCTTGTTCCCATTGTAAATTTACTAGTTTATTAATAAAAAATATTATCTTTTGTTTGTTTAACGTCCATTTTAATGCTACTAAGGCTAATCGGACGATGCTACAGTGGGAATCCTAAATTTTGCAATTTTTCCTATCCAGGTATAATTAGGATAGGGATCTTTAACGAGTACTTGACATCGTATGGGCTCGGGACCTCCATTTTCCGTCCTATCCGAGGGACGGCAAGGCTAAGGATTTTTTACTACCTTTAAAAAATCCTGGGGCCACCACGGGGAGCGAACCCGCGACCTTTAGTATTGTAGTTTGCCATGCTAACCACTTCACCACAGGTGACCCCAATGTTATATTGTAGTCCTTATTACTTATTAAAATCATAGGAAATCAAATATTGATGGATGTGTCAACTTTAAAACCATAAATGACAACTTTTAAACATTAGCATTTTGATGTGTCAACTATTGTGAATTAGTCACTTGAAGTTTCTAAGAAATCAATGTTCATAAAAACGGTAAATGTAGACCCTAGGATATTGTATTCCTAGTTTTGTAGAGGGATTGGGCTAACTAAATTCATAACAAAGATTATCCTAACATCAATATATTGGTAAACAGTGTCAATAATATAATTTTTTTTTTCTTAAACTGTCAACTATTGGTACAGTTACCCTAAATTAATATTGTATGTACTATAAATATTGTTCACAGTTGCCTCAAGATATTAGGCCAGCCATCAACCTCTTGTGCACTCTAAGGCAACGAATCTCGAAACACAATAACGAACTGGATTGACCCGAAGTTGGAGGGTCCCCTCATTCCTTCTCGTTCGGAGCCGGACCTTCGGCTAAGAGGATCGTAAACTTTTATAACTCGAGGGATCGTAAAACTAACCATCTCAAACTCCCAAACAGTTTCTTTTTTCTTTTTCATTGTGTTCTTCGGTTGACCGCATGGCCACTAACCCTAAAATACTCAAGAAAAGAACCGAATTACGGCTCAATCGAAATGCCCTATAACATAAATTCAATAACGTCTAATCAGCTATAATAACGAAAGCATTTCTATTGAAAAAAATGAACTACCATTCAACCTACTTCTATAATCAATCTTTTTTCAACTTTTGAGAGTATAATTATCATTTGATAGTTATTCGCTATTGAGCAAAGCGCCGGTCGACCAATGTTGTCTGACCGCACCGATTTGCTGTACCTTAATATAGCAATTTTCCTTAAAGAGATGTGTGACTTGAAACTAGCGGCTGTTCTGACTTGTGCTCTAACTTATTATGGATAAAGTTACGGGGTTAAAGACAGAGTTGGGCAAAAAGTAGTTCAACTACAAATTACAGAACTACATATACAGTAGTTGGAAAACAGTAGCAACTACAACTACTTTTGTAATTGTAGTTGGCTGACCGCAACTACAACTACTGTAGTTTGAAAAAGTAGTTGCATTTTTACAACTACAACCAGTAGTTGTAATTGTAATTATAGACCTACAACTACAACTACTTTTATTGGTAATGGAGTTTTAATCGATATCAAATATAAATCGATGTCAAGTATTTCGAATGCAATTCAGCTTATATATAAAACACGAGGATTGATTAAGAACCAAAGAATAAAAAAGTAATTGACTGCATGACAATCATGAAAAAAAAAATTGTATTACTTACTATTTAAAAATGAAACAAATTCTCATTTAAAATATAAAATAAACTTTTACTTTTAAATAAAACACATGCTAAACCAGAATTATATTTTTCTTGAGACAGGTTATCACACTGAACTGAACGGGGGGAACCTCTACTCTTCCTATATTTTTGTAAATTTTATAATATACAAGAACATTTGCAGGCAGGTGCTATACCGCCGCTAACATTTTTATGATTTTTTCTTGCCAATTACCAGTACACATTCCTCCCACTTTTTTTCTAAGGCAATATCACTTTGAAGGTAATGCTGCTTTGCTAGCCATAAATCAAATATTATCAAAAATAATTAGGATTCGACATGACATCTTCGTCGCGCCCACCACTTGGAGAATCACTGTTATAGAGGATCACACCGACTTCCAAACAATTACCATAACTTTGTACGGGTGCAAGTTTGTTTAAGATAATATTTTGGTTGTTTATCTTTGTCCAGCTTTTGACTACAACGCCTTTTGTTGCGCATAACTGTTTACATATCGTTTACTTACCTCAGGAACCAGAGTGAATAAAAAAAAAAAAAGATACATTTGTCGAACATAAATTATTGTTTATTAAAACAATTAACAAAATTAATGCTTCGAAAATGTTGGAAACTACAACTACATAAGTGGTAATTGCAAAATAGTAGTTGGGCGCTGGCAACTGCAAACTGCAAGTAGTTGTCTGGATAGTTAATTACAAATGTAGTTAACTACTGCCCAACTCTGGTTAAAGATAAACGCTTCCAAGACCAAAGAAATGCGGTTAAATGTGGAAAATGAGGAGACCCTACAGCTAAATGAGGAGGTCCTTGAACGGGTTGATGCTTTTACTTACCTGGGAAGCACTGTGGGGAGAGATGGAGGCACTGACCAAGAAATAGTTTGCCGGATCCGCAAAGCAAATGTAGCCTTTGTTCAGCCTTATCCTGTATGGCGTAACAAGAATATATCCCGCAATACTAAGCTAAAACTGTACAGCTCCAACGTAAAGTCCGTCCTCCTCTATGGCTGTGAAACTTGGAAAATCTCCAAAAAGGTTCTGAGCCAGCTCCAAGTTTTTGCGAATCGCTGCCTTAAGAGGATTATCTCGATCCTATCGGACGATAAAATCTCAAATGAAAGGCTGGCCCAATTGTCTAGACAAAAGCCATTGGGGGAGGAGATTGCCACGAGAAAGTGGAAGTGGATTGGACATACCCTTCGTAAAAGGGATGGAGCCATTGAGAAGACGGCTCTTGATGGGAACCCCCAAGGATCAAGAAGTCGGGGGAGACCCAAACTGACCTGGCGAAGAGCAGTAGAGAACGATGTCATTAGAGCTGGAGAAACATGGAGAGAGGTCAAGGCCCTAAGCGGGGATAGAGACGGATGGCGAGTTCGGCCCTTTGCTCCTCCTATGGCAGTGCATAGGACATAAGAAGAAGAAGATTATGGATAAAAGCAACGTCAGAAGTATGCTAAAAGAAGGTATAGAAGCGTATCTTAACTAACTCAAAAGCGATACTACCTAGCACTATTCCCGAACATGCGGCCGTAAGTTAGGTACGGTTAGATAAGCCGAACACTGTTCCGGAGAAGCTGTTTGAGATTTAGATTCGCACAGTGTAAGGCATCTTAAAAAGAAGCTGGATAAGAGACCTGCTCCTAGATTAGGTGGAAGCTGTTCTAGTAGTGTATATTGTGCGACTGCGATCGGACAATCGCATTTGCTGATTGTCTCTAGGATGCTGGAAGGTGCGAATTTAAGTGTGAACAGTGGAAAAAAAGTTTAATAAACAGTAGTCGAATGTTATATATTTATGGAAATCACTTATTATCAAATGGTGGTTATTTAATAAATATATATTACAAAGCAATGTGTACAATGTGCGTGCCAACAAGGCTCATAAACGACTCAACATACTATCAAGAAAGTTATGTCATCGTGTAGCTAGATAACCCCTCACGGAGAATAAGGTTACCGTTTTTCTGTTAAGGGTGTAAAATTGAAGAGATAATGACGAATTTTAAACCTCGCGCACAATGTAATTAGCCTATCTGAGAATGGAATACGAGATTATAAATGAAAAATTTAGTTCGAGTCCCAGACTACTAGGAAGCGCTAGGGTGCGTTTCACTCGATTTTTATTGTTCATTCAGTTCAGTTTGAAAGGTTATAAATTTGTTCAGCTGTTCTTTTTAAATTACTAAAAAATCAAGCGAAAATAATTAGCTTCTCCATTGCTTTTAAATGAAACTAATAATGATTTTAGATATCTGCAATCAATTAGAAAACTGACTGGATTCCTTAAAAAAACAATTTTCTCTCAAGAAGGCTAACTGATCAAAACATTACATTTAATTAATATATAATACATACTTAAGTAAATTTAATGCAATATGAGTGAACATTCCTTAGTAGTACAGTGAGTGAATAAGAACAGACATAAAAAAAAGAGATAAATTGACTGAATATAAATCGAAAATAAAAGGTTTGAAGTTTTTTTAATTATGAATTGTAGGTAATTATGAATAAGAAGTTGGTTTTATTACTATGTGTGATGAGCGTTCCAGTAGACAATATGTCTATTTTTTTTTTTTAGCATTTTTTCAATGAGATTTTATCACCTAATAGTTCAGGATAAAAAAAAATATGGTGAAAAAATTGTGCCTTCATGAAATTTTGGTTTTCACTTTGTAATAGTAGTAAGATTCGAGGTCTGCAGAAACCATTCAAATTACGGTGGGATATCTTAAGGGAGGTTGAAATGGAAGAAAGGTCTTAAATAAAGTTTCTATGAATCTTCGGTAGTTTCTAGACATCTGGATCTAATAGGACCATCACAGTAGTCGGCGCTTAAGTTGTACTCGAAATATAGTTTTTTTAACTAATAGACTTTTCAACTATAATCAAATAACTTATTATCTGCTGACTGCTTTGAATGGGCTTATAGGATTCAGAATCACAGGAACCATCAAAAACGATGCATGACTCGACAAAGTTGCAGCAAAATTAATTGTTCATTCACCATTTTCAACCTCCTTTAAAGGATTGAGGGTTCCATATTTGTGCTGACTCTGCAGATCTGGAATCTTAATATTGATACCAATTTGAAACCGAAGTTTCAAGAAGGTGCTAATTTTGTTCTATATTTCCTTTTATTTTTAAGGTTTCTGTAATTAAAACTATCACACAACTACCGGAGCGAAGCCGGGCACCCTAGCTAGTCTTATAAATAAAGTTGAAATTCTGTTTGTTTGTTCTTTATAGTAATCCATACCGTTTGTCCTAAATTCTCCAAATTTCTTTTAGTGGTTCTTTGATACCAGGTGCGAACACCTGTCCATATTAAAATTGCATAACTTCAGCCAATCTCATGGTATATTCTTTATTGTTAAAAAAATCGTCATGATCTCGCTTTACAATGGGTTTTTTTTACGAAATCGACCGTTTGAGTCGAAAAACAGCCTAAAATATCATTTTATACATTTTGAAGAGGCCAACAAGGCCCGGTAAGACCGTCCCTTGGTAGGCGTCGAGTTCTGGGATTTTTAAACCATATGTTTTTTTTTTTTTTTTTTTTAATTACAATACGTTTATTTACATGTATGGTGAATTTATTTTTTATAAATGCCTCCTAAGAAGCGAGCTTCAATAGGAGTAGTGAGCTCAAAAGCTAAAAACAACGTCAAATACGAGCAGCTGAAACTCTCGACGAACATCAAATTAGGATTGAACAACAGAGGCTTAGACAGGCAGAATCGCGGGAAACTGAGTCTGCCCAGGAATACGAGGCCCGCTTTGCGCCACAAAGGCTTAGGCAAGCCGATTTGCGAGAAGCTGAAACTGCAGGCCAATATTTCTGTTTGTTTGTTTGTTTTTTATAGAAATCCATACCGTTTATCCTAAATTCTCCAAATTTCGCCAGTAATTCTTTCATACCAGGTGCGAACACCTGTCCATATTAAAATTGCATAACTTCAGCCGATCTTCAGCTGATAGTCTTTATTGTTATAGAAATCGTAATGAACTCACTTTACAATAGTTTTTACGAAATCAACCGTTTCATTAGAAAAATGAAATTCCCCGATCAAACCGGGTTATACAGCTCAAAGATAAATTTCTGTTAGTTTGTTTTTTCTTAATAAAACTCCATACCGTTTGTCCTAAATTCCCCAAATTTCGCTCAGTGGATCTTTCTTACTAGGTGCGAACACCTGTCCATATTAAAATTTCATAACTTCAGCCAGTCTCTGGGTATATTCTTTATTGTTATAAAAATCGTTATGATTTCACTTTAAATTTGTTCACGTTTATTAGAAAAATGAAATTCCCCGGGTGAAACCGGGATATACAGCTAGTTCTCTATAAAATAAACAGATAAAATCGAGTAAAAATAAGGAAAAGAATTTCTTGAAAAATTCAGTCTGATAGTGGAAGGTATTTGTTTACTTAACGTCACTTCATGCCACTAAGGCGAATCGGACGATGCTACAGTGGGAGTCCTAAATTTTGCCTATCCGGGTATAATTAGGATAGGGATCTTTAACGAGTACCTGACATCATACAGGCTTCGGACCTCCATTTTGCGTCCTATCTGAGGGACGGCATAAGGACTTTTTAACCCCTTTAAAAAATCCTAAGGCCACCTCGGGACGTGAACCCGCGTCCTTTAATATAGTAGGCAGCTGTGCTAAACACAAAACTACATACCAAACTCAAGTGGATGGTATTTAAATGAAGGCATCAGAACATACCATAGTTGTTTTTCAATTAATGATAAATTTGAGGAAGAAAAATATTTAAAAGTTTTAAATATTAAATTTTCTGAGAATGAAGAAACCATTTTTAATTTATGCTAAGAGAAACCTGAAGTTGTTAAGACAGAAAAAAGAACCTTTGAGTTTTATGGCTTCCCTTTAAAAGAGGAAATTACGTCTCGATACAACGGCCATTTGAATAGGCACGTGACAGAGCATGATTGAAATATTTAAATTAAAATTAGGTTTTGTTTTAATTCTTCTTAGTTAAAATTATATAACAAATAGCTGTATATTGACATTGTATTTCTGTGCTTGCAAATGTAAACTGTGTTAAGTACAAAATCTTAGATGTGAGAAAAATTCGATTGAAAACATTTGACTTTTGTTTAAGTTTATTTAGCACTTATCACGGTTGGTAACGAATTGAATATTTAATTTATTCATTTAGGTCTGCTCAACAATGATATGAAATTCTGCAAAGTTATGTAAAAACAATTTAAACAGTTATTTTTTGTTTGGACTTAAAAACATTTTACATCCCATGTGCTTCTACTTTAACCGGAAAGTTATTAAGTAGATTTTCACATTTTAGGAGCTTTCCCGATTAGATATCTGAGAAAACTTCAACTAAAAGGGTCCCATCTCGTAATTTTTTATCTGTTTTTACTTCTCCAATTAGATTTTTTATGCTTTTATATATAATAATGATAAAATTATAAAAACATATATATAAAATTTAAAAAAATGAATTTTTTTTTTTGTAACTATGTGTTCTTTATTATAAATGAAATATTTATTTTATTTTATTTAAATAAATAAAATATTACTTATATTTTATTAGATATAGTTTTTCATTCTCATATTTATATATCCATTTATATATGATATACTCGTATGTTATACATTCATTTCTATACATGAATTTTATACGACAAATTGTTATGTCAATTGATTATGTATATATGTAATTAAATCCGCGTTATGTCCTAAGATGGTACGCGTAGAAATAAAGTTACTCGTTACAGGGTTACTGTAATGAGAAAGCAAGAAAAAAAAAATGTGTTCATGAAGCTTCAAAAATACATATAAACTAAACTTCATTACAATTCCTTACTTGGTTTTAAAATTTTACAATATAATATTACGTTTTCAAGGTGTACGTTTTCGTGAATAAGTTGCGTCGAGTCGCCGGTAGATAACGTCCGAGACGGTGCCAAGTGCAAAGGGTTAATATAAATTTTATTAATGAAATCAGGACTTTTTTTAGGCCCCTAAAAATACAATTGTACCCATGTAACTAATAATAAATTGACAAGTTTTTCAATAATTGTAAAATTCTTCAACTTATTGAGAATAACAAACAGACGTGAAAAACAAACTATTTTCTGTCAAGTTGCTAAATGGCCTTTACATATTTATCGAAACACGTTCATTTATACTCTAAGCAGGATAGTAAGTGAAAGTTGTGTGTTGCGCGAATCGTTCCAGATTTTTTTATTTCATTTCTGTAAGTGAAGTTTTTTTGGCAGACGTTTTACTCGTTTTAAATGCCTATTCCGGTATCAAATAAATTCTACTTTTCTAATAGACAATTGACTGAAAGCCTGAAACGGTAGCGAACAGATCATAGACGAGTTTGGAATCAGTTCTGAACTGAAATGATCGGTTTGAGCTGTTAGCCAGGTTCAGTTGAGGACTACACTGTTAGCAGTTCCCAGTTCCTTCAGCATTTCCGACCTCTCTCAAGTTTTCTGCAAGAGCAGCAATTTCAGGGACTGTATTTGAGGAAACCTGAGCGGATATTATTTAACCGCCTAAAGTTTTAGATATTATATTTACTTAGCTAACCTATCCAACTCCTTTTCAGTTATAATTATTATTTAAGTAAATTGCACAAACAAAAATATTATAAAATATTTTTTTTTTCCTTTATCATTTGTCTTTCGCGAATATATTTACATTTAAGAATACTTCGTGGAATCAAAATTTATAATAAAAAAGAAAATAACTTTCGGTATTGACAAAATGGCGGTTCTGGGTCAATTTGGAGGCCACATTCCTCACTGTTATCCTGAATGTGTAAGGTTATGTTACAAAGCAATACGTCACAACGAGCTAAGTTTGTTACTCTTTTAAAACAGCTAGTGTAATGTTATGCTACTCTTACAAAGCAGTACGTTACAACAGCTGTTTTAAAAGAGTAACAAACTTACCTCGTTGTGACGTACTTCTTTGTAAGAGTAACATAACCTTACACATACAGGTTAACAGTCAGGGAGGTTGCCTCCAAATTGACCAGAACCGCCATTTTGTCACTACTTTCAACAATTAACTCAGAACGCAAAAAGAAGTTTTTATAAAACGCTCCTTTGTACGTTAGTAACAAAACACAACATACGCACTTACAACTACCAACTATAGACGAACAAATAAGAACCGTCTATTCTGGCTTTTAGATCAAATTGCACGGACATAACAACAGACTAATTAATTACATTGCCATGTCTGACATGCCTTTATTGAGGTGACTGAAAAGGAGTAGGATGAGAGACCTCCTCTCCTGAAACAAGGCAAGGATGATGTGCTGCTGGGCACTATGTTCACTCATGCTTAAAATGGCTTCATAACTGGAGTTTATATCTCATTTGCTGATTGTCGATTAATTGCGACAGGTGCAAAGAAAGTATAAATTTTAATTTTTAAATTTTACTAAATTTTAATTTAAAAAATATTTAAAAATAAAAAATGATGAAATATCAAAATGTAAAAGAGTTATATATCGTCAAACAACAGATTTCGCAAGATCCGTTTATTTCATCATTATGTACATAGTCATTATGTACATGTACAAAGCCGGACCTGATTGTAAATTTTACCAAATACAGTATTAACAAAAATTATAAAATAAAAAGAATGCCGATTAGCCAAACAGTTACGTAATATAAAATTCAATTGTGTTAGGTATCGGGAAAACCCCCAGTATTAGGTCAGTATATTTAGGCATACCATTAGGACAACCCTACATTAAATGATTTTTTGTGTAATCGTTGAATAATGGTAACATTACTAAACTGAAATGAGAGAAGAAAGTGAAACATTTTGCAATAGAGTGATGAAAGTGATTACTTTCTTCACAAGTGAAGAAAGTGAATTGCCTTCTTAATTAGTAATAAGTATAAATTGAAAAATAATTTGAAGTTGGAAATTAAATGTTTTTAAATGTTTCTTAACATTGTAAGAATTTATTTTAACAAAATAAATTGAAATGTGAATGAATTATTGGTGGAAATAATCAATATATTTTAAAATTTAAATATAATAATAATTACCTTCCTTGTTTATAACCTGCACTTGTTTATAATTGCACTACTTCACAACCATGCTTATAACCTACTAACAATATACCATAATCTTCACAACATCCTAATTTTGTTCATATTCTGGTTAGATCTGATCATGTATTACACGATTACAGAAAAAATTTAATATTACACTCGTGAAAAAAGTAGAATTTACAACTCTCGTGAAATTACCGCACTCGCTTCGCTCGTGTGGGTAAACGTTTCACTCGAGTTGTAAAATGATCTACTTTCGTCACTTTTATAATAAATAACTATTCTTCATTGTTTATGTCTAACATCAACATGTGTAGTGGAGGAGTTCTGTCCTGGAAGAGGCTAGAAGCCAAAATGATACGTGGGCCACCCTCAGGGAGGTGGCTCGAGATCGAGATAGGTGGCGAAACTTCATAAGGGCCTTATGTCCCACTGAGGGATAACAGGAAATAATAATAATTATGTCTAACGTGAGTCAAAATTAAAATGTTATTGTACCACTTTGGTGTATTGTGGTATTTAGTCCCTCCAAAACAATTTTCTTCGGTTCCTAAAACGTCTTATAACCGGAGTTGGGCAGTAGTTAACTACATTTGTAATTAACTACACAGACAACTACATGTAGTTTGTAGTTGGAAGCGCGCAACTACTATTTTTCAACTACCAGTTAAGTATTTGTAATTTAAAACTACAACTACAGTAGTTGGGAAAAAGTAGTTGGGAATGGCAAATACAACAAGTAAATGTAGTTTTAGAGCGGCAACTACATTTGCTAAGCAACGTCTAATTAAATCACATGTTTTTTGGTTTTTTTACTTTGTGTTTACATAAATACTCCATAGATAAATGGGCTCCATTATGGTTCATAATCTGTTTTAAAAATTAGTACAATACATATACGTAATACAAATTTTTTCCATGATTTCCGGCAGTCAATTATTTTTTTAACTTTAGGTTCTCGATCAATCCCATGTTTTATATATTAGCTGAATTGCATTTGATATACTCCTTATCGATAATACTAGATATCGATAATACTAGATATCGATAATTACTCGTTATCAATAAAAGTAGTTGTAGTTTCAGGCCATAATTACAGTTGCAACTACTAGTTGTAGTTGTAAAAATGACACTACTTTTTTGAAACTACAGTAGTTGTAGTTGTGGTCCATCAACTACAAATTATAAAAGTAGTTGTAGTTTCAACAACTTCCCAAGTACTGTGTCAGTAGTTTTGTAATTTGTAGTTCAACTTCTTTTTGCCCAACTCTGCTTATAACATCTTTTCTTTTATTGTACAAAAGTTATTGTATATTTCCTTTTCTTCATTCACTATACGATACAGCCCATAGCATCTTGCTTATACCACCGCTGAAGGAAGAGGTTATGAAGCCAGAACAATGGAGGGATGGAATAAATTAGAAGTCGAAGAATAGGATCTTTCACATTCCTCTTGGTCCCTCTTACTCCCTTCTTTTTTGGAGAACTCAAATCGATGCTATCATATCAGGAGGATATGGTTCCTTGCATTTCGCGAAACATTGTGCTGATATGTATTGCATAAAAATTATTTTATAGAAGATACATTCTAATGTGATATTTAGGCACTTCATTTTTTTTTCTATTCCGTACTAGCTACGTTGATTAACATATTTGGGCCTGACTATATACCGAGGAGTGTTAACACTCAGCTAAAATTCTAAAAAATTATTAAAATTCAAGAAGGGTCAGCGAATAGACGATCATTTAATTCATGTGGTAATTAGGTCTGCCCCCACCCCCTAATAGTAAGAACATTGCCAAATTCGTCATTGAAAATCGATATCTATATTTTATTTGCTTTACCACGACACCCAGACGAGTTCACTAAGGCCACAATGGCGGCAGAAGCTGATGCAGTGGGGAAAGTAGGCTGTGAAAGGTTGAGGCCATGGACCTCGCCTCGGCGGGGAACTTTCCATCCCTGGGAAGAAATCTTGGCAGAAAGTTTTCAGGAAAAGTAGAACTAAGAAGAAGGAGTATACGGCTAAATGATGATTCGATGGAGAATGAGATGCAGAGTAAAACTGTAAGTGGTTAACCATTTACATGTAAATCGTTTCTATTTTAATAAGGACGTTAACGAATTTGTAATAAATAATTAGGGAATATCGGCACGATATTATATATATATATATATAGTACCAGTCAAAAGTTTAGACTCTCCCTTAGTTTTGTAAAATTAACAACATATTATTTATTTAACAACATAATAACTATAATTTTATTTTTAATTTAGTTATAATTTTTTTGATTGTTTCTGTAACGTCCCTTTATGCCACTAAGGCTAATCGGACTATAATACAGTGGGAGTCCTAAATTTTGTCTAAACAGGAATAATTACGATAGGCATCTTTAACGAGTACCAGACATCGTACAGGCTCGGGACCTCCATTTTACGTTCTATCCGAGGGACGGCATAGCCAAGGATTTTTAAATCCCATTAAAAAATCATAGGGCTACCCCGGGACGTGAACCCGCGACTTTTAGTATAGTAGGTTACTATACTGCTTGTAGGTTATTTATTCTAAACTTAATCATATAATGTTTCAAATGTTACCTCTTGAGTTAATGATAGTGAAATATATCCGCCATATATATTTATATATATATATATATATATTTATATATATATATATATATATATATATATATATATATATATATATATTATAGTCTGCCTAAACGTTATTTCTAGTAAGCGATATTTTTAAAAATTAATTTTATATTCGATATAAAGAAGAAAATGTCTATATTCATACTACGTATATAGAACTAAAGTTAGACTGCGTATAACTTTTCATATATTGTTCATGCTTTTCTATTTTAGTCGTATAAACGGTCCAACTTAATCGATGGAGTTTTCATTGCAAAATAAAAAATATTTTTGATTCACACTTTTTATTTTTTAATCTCACACTAAAATATAAAATGTATACCAAAGTTGGTTGGTTATCAACGCCGTTAATTATCTTATACAGCAACAGTCAAAAGTTTAGTTGTAAGTTTAAGTTTAAATACTCACTTATATTTAATTCACAATATTCAAGTTTAAAAAAATAATTGTAACTCAATAGATAACATTTCAAAAATTGATGATTGTTTCGAATACAAACTATATAAATTAAGTTGAAATTCTGTTTGTTTGTTTGTTCTTTTTAGAAATCCATATCGTTTGTCCCAAATTCTCCAAATTTCGCTTAGTGGTTCTTTCATACCAGGTGCGAACACCTGTCCATATTAAAATTGCCTAACTTCAGGGTATATTCATTATTGCAATAAAAATCGTTATGATCTCGTTTTACATTATATTTTTACGAAATGAACTGTTGGAGTCGAAAAAAATCTCATTTCTGTCCTAACGAACTTTTCTTGAGCCATTGTTTTCCAAGTTCCCTGGGTGAAACCGGGATATACAGCTAGTTATAAATAAATTAAAAATACAATTATAGTTGTTATGTTGTTCAATAAATAAAATGTTGTTATTTATTTATTTTACAAAATTAAGGGAAACGTTTGACTTGTATTGTATGTAATTCTTTTTTATTATGCTTATTCCTTTTGAGATATGATAATTAGGATTTCTGACAAATAAAAAATAAGACAAACAAATATAATTAGGACTATTTTATCTTATTTAGAAGGTAAATATATATATATATATATATATATATATACAATATATATATATATATATATATATATAAATAAAGAATATAGATAGAGATCAAGAGTATGTTAGATATATTTACAAAAACTTTCTTGGTATACCAAAGTATAATTACATCAGAATTATAGAATTTAATCGTAGATCTATAATTATTTATTAATTTAATATTGTATTTATTGAAAGTTTCCCCGACTCGCTTTCTTCATTAAAATAAAACTTTGGACAGAAATGTATTATGATATTTTCAGGAAACAGAATGCTGATTCGATAATTCTATTGTTAATTTCTTAAGAAAAATACAACATTGACAAAAAATAAATCTTACTAAAGCGAAAATTTCGAGCTAAGAAAAATATTTAAACGGGTCAAATAATTGTGGATTGCATCTTTGAGGAACCTTCAAAAAAGATTTCATCATGAAACGTTTTAGACGTATGAAGGTTTCCTCCCTCTGTTAGTATCTGATGCCAACATGATGAAAAACATAAAATTTTATAAATCTAAATTTTTTTATAGGATCTTAAATGATAAGCCTATCCGAATCTTCTTAAATATATTTAGTTTTTGCTCGAAGCATCGAATATTTAAATATATGCTTATTTTAAAACTACAATCCTTTCAATCCAACTATCATCTAATTAATCTAAATTTAATTTTGAGACTAATAACGAACGCATCTTTGTCCGTTAATAACAAAACACTACATGCCGACTTACTGTTATTAAGTAATACTAATAATAATAATAATAGCCTTTTATTATGTATATTTAAGGAATAAATACATATCAGAAATTAACATAAATTAAATGAACAATCATCTTCTTTGTACATAGGCCTTCCCATATCATTGGTTGTAATAAGTAAAAATTATAATGAAGCATTTGCTATTTATGGGAGTAATGGTCTACGCTGTCCCAGGTGACCAACCTAATGGGAAGCGGACTAATACCAAGTATCGACCATCAAATAAGAATCCTCTATTCCGGCTTTAACATAAAATCATGGGCGGATCCAGCTGATCGTAAAGGGGGGGGGCTGCATTCCTAAATGGGGGGCTCAGCCTCCCACAGCCCCCTCCCCTGATCCGCCAATGTATCTAACTGGACGGAAATCACAACGGACTTCTTAATGAGATGGCCACGACTAAAATGCTTTATATGAGACCACTGAAAAGGAGTTGGATGAGAGACCTCTAAGGTTTCCTACCAGGCCTCCAGGGATACCTACTAATCGTCCTTAGAATATCGAGCAAAGATCAAATACCTTCAAGAAGATCCTGAGACAAGAAGGATAGGTAGGTTACAGGAGAGCATGGTAGTTCTGCCATATAAGAAAACCTCGACCTCAACAAGTTAGTAATCGACTGTGTATTGTATACGCTGTACACGTATAAATACCTTGGTGTATTCTTTTCGCCCAATTAAATATAATCATAGTTTAATTAATATTTATATTTTAGAGGAGTATATGAGTAAATTATAGCTATGTACTGTTCTAATGCTTGAAATCTGTGCCACTACATCTCATGAAGGGTTTTGGGTTCAGTACTGTGTGACAAAGTACTGTTTGTAGGTTAGCGGGCATACGTATTTATAACTGTCTGCTACAACCGGACACTTCCGGACTAGTTTAGAGTTTGCTGCTTGAGCTATCGTGAGCCCAAATTAGTGAGTCCTTAATAATCAAAATATATTCTTCAATCCTGGTTCATGAATATAACAATCCTTATTTTAATTGGTTGATTAACGCTCTTTATACTACTAAGGCTAATCGGACGATGCTACCGTAGGAGTCCTAACTTTTCCTTATCCATGTATAATTAGGATAGGGATCTTTAACGAGTAACTGACATCGTACAGGCTAGGGACCTTTATTTTACGCCCTATCTCAGGGACGGCATAACAGAGGATTTTTTCCTCCCTTTAAAAATCCTAGAACCACCGCAGGATTCGAACCCGCGAACCCTTTAGTATTGTAGGTTTCTATGGTAATCACTGCACCTCGGGTGACCCCTATGATAATGATAATCCTTGTTGGAGTATATTGGAACAAACCTCGCTAGTTGTGGAACAGCCCGACAGAGCGAGCGGCGAACTCACCTGGTCGACCTCGCCTCGAAACTTCCCGCTGAATAACTTAACAGCGCCTCCCCGATCCCGGGCTCCAAGCAGATATCTCTGCGTCTATAGAGAATTATTTAGTATATGTCTATGTAGTGATAGTTAATAACGTATTGACCATGGATATTAATAATTTCCTTTAAATGCATATGTTTAAAAATACTTTGAAAATTCTTTTCTTATAAAATGACTGGTCTGTCATTAAAGGTTTACTGCGCGTGCTTGAACTTAACGTATTTTTTGAATTGTCGGAAGATTTTTATGTTTTTCATATTTCATATTTAGCCATTTCTTATTGTTAGTCATAATGAAAGACTTATTATTAGTTAATTTCTCCATAAAAAAAAAAACATAGGTACTTAACAAATAAGTCGCCTTCCCTGTTTAGGGCCACTCAGAACATTTTAATTATGATAAAACTTACTTGATATTAAACAATACTTGATTTTCATTAAACATGACGAGTTTGATTAAAATCATTACTGCCGTTTTTGAGAAAATTAGAAAATTAACGTAATGAGACAAAATTTATTGAATAAAATACCCCATCCGTTTAGTAATTTTGATGAAATTTCTGCTGTCACGTCGCGGGCATATACATACACCAAATACCCAATTTCAGGTTCGTACGGTTTTTAGTTTTTGAGCTAGTCTGTTCACACAGATACACACGGACACAGACCATTTCGCGATAACAATAAGCATGGCCTTTCTCAGTTTCGACACATCCGCTGGAAAGATACTGGAACATGGCCGAAACGATTTCGAGCTGGAGAAAGTAGGCCCACATCGGCTGGAGATATTACGATAAACAATAGGCGGAGATTGTCTTTTACTGGAGTGGAAGTGATCTCCGTATTGTTATGGCGTAACGTATAAAAGGCTCTTAATTATAAAGCGTAGTAATAGTTAATCCTGCTAAATACAGTACCGGTCAAAAGTTTAGACTCACTTGTATTTAATTCGCAATCTTCAAGTTTAAAAAAATAATTGTAACTCAAGAGGTAACATTTCAAAAATTATATGATTGTTTCGAATACAATCTATATAAATAAAGATGAAATTCTGTTAGTTTGTCTTTTTGTTTGTTCTTTGTAGAAATACATACCGTTTGTCCTAAATTCTCCGAATTTCGCTAAGTGGTTCTTTCATACCAGGTGCGAACACCTGTCCATATTAAAATTGCATAATAGCCAATCTCTGAGTATATTCTTTATGGTTATAAAAAGCGTTAAGTATGATCTCGCTTTACATTAGATTTTTACGAAATCAACCATTGGAGTAAAAAAAAAATCTCATTTCTGTCCTGACGAACTTTTCTAGACCCACGACTTTTCTCATTGATTTTAAAATTCCGTTGGTGAAACCGGTATATCATATCTAGTTATAAATAAATTAAAAATAAAATTATAGTTGTTACGTTGTTCAATAAATAAAATGTTGTTACTTATTTATTTTACAAAATCTAAGGGTGAGTCTAAAATTTTAACCGGTACTGTATATTAGGAAAAATCGTTCTTGTATATCTAAAAGTATTTTATTTTATAGATTACTGGCTGTATCCTAAACTTTAAATTGAGAATACCTCGACAAAATATTCTAATCGCCGGCACTGTTCTAAGTTATACCAACAAACAAACCGGACGGAATGCAAAAGGAATTATTTTCTATCTTGCCTGACCTCTACATTCTTCCAGTTACAACTGTCTCGATATAAAGTAACTATTACATAATAAAGTTATTATCGTTACATATTTAACTACAAAAACACAAGGGCGAGGTTATTAGCACAGAAACTATCGGCAATTGCTGAGAAAAGCAAAGTAGTTCTACAACTGTACCGTTATCAGAACGCAGAGTGGCCTTCCCTGCGAACTCAGTAATGAAGAGAATGATCAAATATGAATAAATTTTAGTGCATTATGAAAAACAGGTACTCTGTGTTGCAACGTGAACCACAAAACTAGAATCAAAGCAGTTCTATTACAGTCTTATAGACTTTATGTTCCAACAGTTACAAAATCTTTGAAATCTCTTTAAAAGAGGAAATTATGTTAGCCTTCTCGATAGCACGGCCATTCGAATAGGCATGTGACAGAGCATGATGAAAATATTCAAATTAAAATTAGGTTTAGTTAAAAACTTTGGGCTTTTGTTTAGGTTTATTTAGAACTTATCACGGTTGGCAACGAATTGAATATTTAATTTATTCACAATAGGTAAAATGATGGTCAGGATTTTCAGTTTACAATGATTTTATTATGGTAAGCCAACGTTTCGATCCAACTTGTGGATCTTCATCAGGGCTAAAAGAAAACAAATATATGAGTATCTATGCTAGAGGGTGACAATAAATGGATACATTACAGAACTGATAATAATATAAAAGATGGTGTATACATGAATATTAAAATAAGAGGCTGGTTAACAAGATAAAATAGAATCTGATATTTACCTACTGAGTCCAGGTGGATACTAAGACTAAAGGTAAAAATAAGGTGAGAGGTAGTGGTAGGGGGTTAGTTTGCCGATTTCAAAGGTTTATGACGGGGAAATCCAACGCTTTTGAAGTGAAGGCACGTGACAACTGAGTGAACAAAAATATATAAAAACTAACAAAGTAGATGGTATTGTATACAAATAGTTGTGTCTGGACTCAATAATAACATAAAAATGAGATAATACATAATGTAACAATCCATAAAAATTTGGAAAATATACAGAAAGAAGCATACAATAAAAAAAATAATAACAGTACAAGAGGTACAGAGATAATTGCAGGTAACTATGAAATCAAAACTAGGATTTGAGGATGTGGAAGATGTTAGAATAGGTGGATGGAATTATCTCTTTATCTGTTTTGTGATTTACCGGGTTCTTTGTTTCTAGATGGATGAAAATAGATTCTGAGAAGAGAGGTTTATCGTAGTTAGATACAGTAGCTAATATGGAGGGGTTCTCAAAGTCGAAGGAATGGTTGTGGGCAATGGCATGTTCTGCTAATCGGTGAAACCAAAAATTATTTTAAAAAACGTATTATCAACATAAATACAGTATTTCCACGCGTAATTCGTCTACATCTAAATTAGCAGAACATGCCATTGCCCACAACCATTCCTTCGACTTTGAGAACCCCTCCATATTAGCTACTGTACCTAACAACGATAAACGTCTCCTCTCAGAATCCATTAACCAGCCTCTTTTTACTTTCACTTACCTATATATGAAATATATAGTAAGTGGAAGTATTGCGATCGTGAAAAATTTCGACTTCCGGTTTTCAACGGAAATACACGTTTTGGGGTCCCCTGAGTCGAAATGACCAAGTCCCGCGAAATGGTCTGTGTGTGTGTGTGTGTGTCTGTGTGTGTGTGTGTGTGTGTGTGTGTGTGAACAGACTAGCTAAAAAACTATAAACCGTGCGATCATGAAATTGGGTATTTAGTGTAGGTATATGTCCGCGATGTGACAGCATAAATTTCATCAAAATTACTTAAAGGGAGGGGGTACTTTACTTAATAACTTTTTAGGTTTTTTTCGATTTTCTCAAAAACGGCTCTAACGATTTTGATTAAACTGAGTATTTGATGTACTAATATGCCCGAGATATGACTGTAAAAATTTCATCAAAATTGATTAACCGGAGGGGGGACTTTACTTAATAAATTTTGTAACATTTTCACGTGTTTTTTTTTTTATTTACTCTTAATCGGCTTTAACGATTTTGATCAAACTGGGTATTTGATGTATGTACATGCCCGAGATATGACTGTTAAAATTTCATCAAAATTGATTAACCGGAGGGGGGACTTTACTTAATAAATTTTGTACCATTTTCACATGTTTTTTTTATTTACTCAAAAACGGTTTTAACGATTTTGATCAAACTTGGTATTTGATGTACTGATATGCCCGAGATATGACTGTAAAAATTTCATCAAAATTGATCTACGGGAGGGGGGACTTTACTTAATAAATTTTGTGTCATTTTCACGGGGTTTTTTTATTTACTCAAAAACGGCTTTAACGATTAACAAAAATAAGATATGAATGTAGAAAAATGTGTGACTTTGGGAAATGATATTTAGCAAAACACGTCAATCTCTAATCGAAGTAATTTGGTAAGTGAAAGTTGTGTGTTGCGCGCACGCACCAGATTTTTTTAATATTCATGGATACACCATCTTTTATATTATTATCAGTTCTGTAATGTATCCATTTATTGTCACCCTCTAGCATAGATACTCATATATTTGTTTTCTTTTAGCCCTGATGAAGATCCACACGTTGGATCGAAACGTTGGCTTACCATAATAAATAGCATTGTAACTGAAAATCCTGACCATCATTTTACCTATCGTAATTGAAGAACAGTTGACCATCTCTCATCTCTACTATTTAATTTATTCATTTAAGTCTCTTCAACAAAGATTTGAAAGTTTGCAAAGTCAAGTGAAAACAAATTAAACAACTATTTTTTGTTTGGACTTAAAAGACATTACACCGCAGTGTACCACCACAGATCTAATACAGTGACTCAATGAGAATAACTAACAACAACATATTGTAACGTGAAACACAAAAACATGTGATCGAAAAGAGTGTTACACTTATTGTTGAGGCATTTGCAAACTGTTGAAGCACGTGTTCATGACTGTTCGAGAATATTCCACGCTTTCGGAACCCTTCTAGACTGTTCTAATTCAGACTAAATGTAAAGCGGACTGGAGAGTTGGTCTTGCTATGAAGATCGAATTATATGGTTACTTTTGTGTTACTGTGTCGTATGTACAATTTGATACTTTTTGTAACCTCGTTTATTATTTCATTTTTTTTTTTGTTAATTATTATTTCTACCAGCTGACCCGTGCAAAGCATTCGCACCCTAACCGACTTAAACCCTACTTAATTACACACCGTATATTTAGTTTCGTTTAGTGTGTATTTAGTGCGTCATGGGCATAGCTGAGGGTTGAAGTAAAGAATAAATGTCTTTAAATTGTAGATTTTTATTTTTTGAAACATGAGTTTAAGGTTTATTTAAGTGGCTAGCTAGGGTGCCCGGCTTCGCTTCGGTAGTTGTTTGGTAGTTTTAATAACAGAAAAACTTTAAAATTAAAGGAAATATAGAACAATTAGCACCTTCTTGAAAATTCGGTTTTAACTTGGTATCAATATTCAGAAGACTTGAAACCTGCAGAGCCCAAATAAGGAACCCTGTATAATTTACAGGGTGTTGAAAATGGTAAATGAACAATTAATTTTTCTGCAATTTTGTCGAGTTATGCATCGTTTTTTATGGTTTCTGTGATTCTGAATCCTATAAGCCCAATCCAAGCAGACAGTAGATAATAAGTTATCAGATTGTAGTTGAAAAATCTTGTAACTCAGTTAAAAAAATTATATTTCGAGTAAAACTTAGGTGCCTACTACTATGATGGTCCTATTAGATCCAAAAGTATAGAAACTACCGAAGATTCATTATTGGAGTTAGTCGTATTGTCAACTGGAATGCTCATCATATATATTTATCAAACCAACTTCTTTTTCATAACTACAATAAGAGCACTTCAAATGTTCATTTTCGATTTATATTTGGTCAATTCATCTCTATTTTTATGTCTGATTTTATTCGCTCACTGAACTACTAAGAAATGTTCACTCATATTGCATTACATTTACTTAAGTTTATATTATATATAGATTAAATGTAATGTGCTAATCATATGTTAGCATTCTTATGAGAAAACCAGTTGGTTTTCTAATAGATTGCACAGATGTAAAATCATTATTTTATTTTGAAAGCAAAGGAGAAACTAATTGTTTTCGCTTAATTTTTTAGTAATTTAAAAAGAACAGCTGAACAAATACATAACCTTTACAATTGAACTGGATGAATGAATAATAAACATTGAGTGAAACACACCCGAGCGCTTCCTGGTAGTCTGGAGCTCAAACTAAATTTTTCATTCATAAACTCGTATCTCAATCTCAGAGAGGCTAATTAAATAGTGCCAGAGGCTTAAAATTCTAGTCCTTTTCTCTTCAATTTTACACCTTTAAGAAAAAAACGGAAACCTTCTTCTCCGTAAGGGGTCATATGGCTAAACGAAGACATAACTTCTTTAATCCTACTTGGAGTCGTTTTTGAGCCTTTTCGGCACGCACATTGTACTCTTTGCTTTATAATATATATTGATTTCAGGGCCCTTTTGAATACAATGTTTGAAGCTATGATATGGTCATCTGTGAGTGTTTTTTTGGTGCGTTAGTTTTACACAGACATAGATTTCACTGAAAGAGCGCACCCTAGAAACCGCCACATAATTAAATACACGTATCGGTTTCGCGGAAAGCAAGTGCGCTGATCATATTGGCTGGAATCGCAGGTTTTTGCTTGTAACTCGCTAATGACGGCGACAATCGGAAAGGTGTATATAACCAAAAAGGTCTGACTCGGAAAATTGAAAAAATGAAACCTTCAAAAAAGCCCTGCGAAACTGAATTGATGACTTATAACTCGCAAACGAAAAAATGTTCTCCTAGAAAACCTGAAAAGATTGACACAATTTAGAAACCTCTTCTACCAAACCCCTATTACCCAAATCTCGGTTTTGCGCTTATAACTCGCAATCGAAGGCGAAATGAGTGATTTGTATAGTTTTCCGGTATAGCGGTTAAGGAAAGCTTTAGAATGATACCTCATTCATGAAATGTGATGAAGTATTAAGGAAGTTATGGCGTACCGGCAAAAAAAAAAAAATCTGGTGCGTGCGCGCAACACACAACTATCACTTACCAACTTACTTAGATTAGAAATTGACGTGTTTTGCTAATAATGATTTCCCAAAGTCACACATTTTTCTACATTCATATCTTATTTTTGTTAATCGTTAAAGCCATTTTTGAGTAAATAAAAAAAACCTGTGAAAATGATACAAAATTTATTAAGTAAAGTCCCCCCTGCCGTAGATCAATTTTGATGAAATTTTTACAGTCATATCTCGGGCGTATAAATACATCAAATACCAAGTTTGATCGAAATCGTTAAAACCGTTTTTGAGTAAATAAAAAAAACATGTGAAAATGGTACAAAAATTATTAAGTAAAGTCCCCCCTCCCGTAGATCAATTTTGATGAAATGTTGGTTATCACATCTTTGGCATATAAATACACCAAATACCAAGGTTAATCGAAATCGTTAAAACCGTTTTTGAGTAAATAAAAAAAACATGTGAAAATGGTACAAAATTTATTAAGTAAAGTCCCCCCTCCCGTAGATCAATTTTGATGAAATGTTGGTTATCACATCTTTGGCATATAAATACACCAAATACCAAGGTTGATCCAAATCGTTAAAACCAGTTTTGAGTAAATAAAAAAGCCCCGTGAAAATGATACAAAATTTATTTAGTAAAGTCCCCCCTCCCGTAGATCAATTTTGATAAAATTTTTACAGTCATATCTCGGGTATATAAATAGATCAAATACCAAGTTTGATCAAAATCGTTAAAACCGTTTTTGAGTAAATAAAAAAAAACATGTGACAATGATACAAAATGTATTAAGTCAAGTCCCCCCTCCGGTTGATCAATTTTTACAGTCATATTCCAGGCATATAAATAGATCAAATACTCAGTTTAATCAAAATCGTTAAAGCAGTTTTTGAGAAAATCGAAAAAAAAAATTAAAAAGTTATTGAATAAAGTACCCCCTCCCTTTGAGCAAATTTGATTATTTTTTTGCTATACCTAATTTCAGGTTTGCATGGTTTATAGTTTTTGAGCTAGTCTGTTCACACACACACACACACACACACACACACAAACGCACACACACACACACAGATCATTTCGCGGGACTTGGTTATTTCGACTCAGGGGGTCCCAAAACGTGTATTTCCGTTGAAAACCGGAAGTCGAAAATTTTCACGATCGCAATACTTCCACTTACTATATATTTCAAATATAGGTAAGTGAAAGTAATAAAAGGCTTTGAGAAATAATGTAAATGATCAAAGATGTTTAATTATGATTATATGATCAAAACCCACAATATTATTAGAGTAAGAATAGAAATATGCTGAGTATGTTCAAAACGATATTTGAGGAAAATAAGGGGAGTTGTTAACATTTATTTTTCTTTAAGTACCTATAAAGAGTGATGCTTTGTTTATAATTTTTCATAGAACTCGCTGATTTGAATAACTACATATCTCAAAAACTATGATTTTTCATAATAGTGAATCTAATGTTGAAAAGTATACATTAATATATTTTTATTAGAAGACAATAGATTGCCCTTGTCCGGTATTTAAATATTTAAATATTATTTAAATAGCCAAGCCCAATCTTTTCTCTTCATATGTCTTGAGATATGCATATCTAAATAAATTACTTAGGCTCTATTGTCACTGAGCATTGTAATCTTTACTTTTCGATCCAAGAACATTAATTAGGAACAAAAAGAAATTTTGTTATGTGTTTCTAATAACTTATTCTCTGAAGACATTGAACGTGCATTTAATTCAAACTATAGCCAGATCTAAAGGCAAACATGTTGCTATAATCACCCAGAACCTCAAAACTACCTCAAATTCATAACCTCTTTAAGAAAGCTGCGAACCGTGAGTCGCCTGAGAGTTTCGAGTGAAGACCGCCTGGCACTTGTAACATAGGAATATTGCTCATCTTTTAAGGGCTGAAGAAGTCTGTAAGTGATGCAGCTTCTTAATCTCACTAACCCTCTAAAGCATTTAGTCCTAGAATGTTTTTATGTTGAGACCTATAGAACGAGATATCTCGACAAATATATCAATGCGGGCTCGGATGACTTATCACTGATGAGGGTTCTAGATATTAAAAGCCTTGAACACTTGGACAATGTGTTTTACTTTATTATGTCATCATTTAATATTTTTAACTCTGGTGATTTACCTGAAAACCCATAACTATAAAATAATCTTTTAATTATTCGTATGCTTGAGTTTCATATAAATAAAGTGCATATTTTGGTACCCTTTTAAATGGCAACGAGTGCATCGCATCATTATAACTAAAAGAAATTTATATTTAAGTAAATTTGGATAGAATTTTATTTTATATACATGGTGGTAATTATAAAAAAATTCAGTTTTTCAGTAAGTTTATTTTGTTTGTTAAACTATAGTTAAATTTAGTTTAATCATGCTTATGTTAGTGAGTTAATTTCTTTTATATTAGAATATCTTTCATATCTTCTCCTTATACAGCACTCATTGGTTTATTTGTTTAATTTTTCGTTTTGCTTTAATTTTATTCTAACCTGTTAACCAACTCTAACTAACATTGATTGGGCAAGACTCCTTGGCTACGCCGCACGATGGTGCATTAGGGGAAAAAAACCTAAAAATGAACATATTTCTGGAGTAATATTTTAATAATTTTTCAATACCTTACTACCTGTAGTACAGTTTTGTAAAACGATTTTTCCTAATATCTCAAAGCCCAGACATATATACGTCATTGAAGTAGTACTTTTCTTATATGCTGTGAAAATCATGGTTTTATTGTTCTGTAGAGAAAATTTTTTTTTAAACTAACTTTTTATCCGATTACTCGCAAAACCTTTTGAACATCATTGTACATATATACTGGTTCCATTAGGGGTTGTATTTTGATAAATTTAGCATAACGGTGACAGCGAAGGATTTTTACATTTGCTGCCTAAAAGATCTAACTTATCGTGTTTTCATTTGAACTTTTAAAAAAAGCTCCGTCGAACTAGGTTCTGTGACTTATTTTAAATAAAAGTACTACTATTGGAGAAAAAATGGTATTCGTTTCATTCCCGTACTCGGCCGTATGTGTTCACAGGTAAATATTATACTCTTCAAGTAAACACCACATGTTTTCTTCAAAGGATTATTTTTATCTCTTGGAATTATTTGTATCAGTCATTACCTCAGTTCTCCATTGAATTTCGTCTTGTTAACAATAAATCGATCTAGTGACGGCTTATATGAACAAAAAAAAAAAAAAAAATGGACAATTTTTCTATTACACATAAAGTGTTGTGCGAGATTCTGTTTACCAAGGATCGTTCTTAGGAAGTGTGTTTACAGGAACGGTTTGCTTATCTAAATGAAGAACAATCATCACAGGTTATCCAGCAAGTGAAAAGAAGATTTCAGCCTCATTTTCTCAAAAGGCTAAGAGAGGTAAATCATAATTCTCAAAATTTTGTCAGAAGATATGCGGATTGGTTAGAGAATCGTTTTGACATCAGATTTGAGGAAGTGCAAAGTGTTCCTACTGATAAAAGTCTAGGGGGTAGACCTACAAAAGACTTCTCTGAATCCGGAAGAAAGCCAAAATTGTACAAAATTCGAGAATTACAGGCAAATTACGACCGAGATTTAATAAACGCGGCTGCTTCGATGACACAAAAAAAAGTAAAAAAACATGCGATGTTGGATAATGATAGATCTTTAGCTTTGATGATTCAAGCTCAGCTATCAAAATACCAAAATGACATTATAAGGAAAACTATTAAAGACTTGGGATTTTATATATTACCAAGTTATAGAAAGTTGTTGGATATCCCTTAAAAAACATATGCTTATATCGATACCAAACTTGATTTTTTTTTTATTTTAAATTTTGCCTTTTTGACCTCACATGTTGACCTTTCTAATAATTTGATTAAGTTGGCTATCATTTCATTCGATTTAGCACCTTAAAAACTAAAGTATAGCTACCAAACTAGATTTATTTTTTATTTTTGACCCTTTCCAATAATGTGATTGAGTTGGCTATGGCTTCATTCGATTCAGCAGGTAATAAAACATAAAAATTGTAACTTTGATGCCTGTAACCCAAATGGTTCGTTTGAGATGAGGTTTTTTCCCATTTTTCGCCCTTTTGCACCACTGTGCGCCGTCTTATAAGCCAATAAATAAATAAAAAATTGTAATGTTTATTTTAATAATATTAGCTACATCTCAATATTACCTCACATTACCTCTGATAAGCTGTATAGGTTTTTATCTCATTTTCGATTTATTATTTTTATCATGGTCTTACTTCAATAACTATTTTTTATAAATCGAACAACTTTTAAGTTATTTTTATTTAATTTAATTTTGATATATATTGTTACACATATAATTGATATTTCTTTATATATTTTTTCTTATTAGTTGACGTTGGTTTTTTTTTTCATTACCCCTGGTGAATTCCTGAAATTCGGGTCGAAACTTCGGCACGATTTAATATGTAATACTTACATATTAATATTATTTATTTCGACCGCACCAAACACCATCTCCTCTGCATTATATCTCATGTCAACTATCTTCAACCATGATTATTATGTTAATTATTTAGGCCCCGACTGATGACTTACACGAGACGACTGGAAATGAGTTGGATGTGAGACCTCCTCTCCTGGGGAAGTATGAAGAAAATTAAATATTTGTTACTTTTATTTTTTTACCAGCAAGCGTTCATTTAGGATTTGTGGACATATTTCTAGCATTATTTACTATTCTTCACCCTAAAATAGATTAAAAAAGATTTACAACTCTGGAGTACACTACAGACGACAGAGAGAAGACACGACGAGGTATTGGATAGCCGCTCTACAAGATAGACAAGGTAGCAGGAACAACAAAGGCCGAACCGTTATCGTAATTATCGTCAGCTCCTGTCTGCCTTCAAGGTCCACTGCAAGGCAGTCAGTGTCCGCTGCAAGATCACATCCATCGCACTGTATGTATGGAATGTTGAAAGTATCCGAGAAATAAATACTTAGAGAAAACCTGTAAGTCTCAGGTTTCAGCACATATAAGCAGTGCCTACATATTAAGAATTTTTTGTTCGGATATATTCAGGGATTTTACACAGAAACAGATTTTTATTTGATTGATTAAAATATTGAAGAATATTTTTTATTTTTTGTTCGGTACCCCTACCTAGAGATTTAACCAACCTATTCTAACCATGGTGGGTAGGTCGAGATTTATTCCGTGTGGCCTCCACGAAATGAAAATCAACCAACCACACCGTTCAGCTCGATGGTGCTAATAATAAGCGTGCTAATATAAAGCGGGGCGCGCTCAAACACGCTTGGCTATCCCGGTCCTATTGAATAATTATGATTTATATTGAAGAATTATGATTTGTTAATAATTATCGTAATTTAAATATGTATACAATATTATTTCATTCAGAATTTTGTACAAAAGTAAACCACTTAGATACAGGATACTGTTAGAGACAACGAATTGGGTTCATAAAAAGTGCCCAGAGATAGGTAGATTTGAAATTATGTGACTTTTACATTTACGGTTTTTTTTTTTTTTTTTTAGGAGTCATCAATGGTATATTGTTTAGCGTCGCAACCTACAATACTAAAGGCCGCGGGTTCGAGTCCAACGGGGGCCCGAGGATTTTTTAGAGAAGTAAAAAATCCTTGACTATGCCGTCCTTTATCTTTCTTGAGCTAGTCTGCTCTCAGTAAATTTCGCGGGATATTATGAATTTCATATGTAGTCTAAAATCACGAAATGAAAAAAATGAATTCCCTTTAAAATAACAGAAAATTGAAATGCGCGGGTATTTGGCATACTTCAAGCTAAAATCGGTTGATTAGTTTCGCCAAAAAGGATTATCTAAGATCGGATTTTTTCAGAGTTTTTAAAATTGATTTTTTATTCCCTTCTTACAGTATAAACTGATAAACAACATTTTAAGAGTACTATTGCATTGCTTATTTTGTATAGTTTTTAAACAAATTATGCTCTAATTGCCTATTATATTGAGTAATGTTTAAAAAAAAGTTTTATAAGCTCTAATTATTATTATTTAATTGAACTTAAAATATTCTGAAGTAGTTAAGTTCGAAATCTTTTTTTTTGTTTTGTTTGTTTAACGTCACTTTATGTCATAAAGGCTAATCGGACGATGCTACAGCGGAAGTCCTAAATTTGCCTATCCAGGTGTAATTAGGATAGGGATCTTTAACGAATACCTGACATCGTACAGGCTCGGGATCTATATTTTACGTCCTACCCGAGGGACGGAATAGACAAGGCGATTTTACTCCCATTAAAAAATCCAAGGGCCACCTCGGGACGCGAACCTGCGACCTTTAGTATTGTAAGTTTCTATGCTAACCACAACACCACATTTTTATTGCTTAATTTTTTTGTTTTAGTCATTTTGTTCGGCAAGCCATTGAAAATATTTTTATTTACCGAATATCCTTGGTATTATAGGTATTTTCTCCTAAATTAAGGCATTTACATTCATTATTTAAATATCCCAGAAATTGAGACTTGGATAGATATATATTGTGATATTCCAAACCCAGCTACTGTAATGGCCGGCCTATAGCGGTGACCTCTGCCACCCGACTTTCACAACACTTCGGACCCAGCCTGAGATGTTATTGCTTCACAGAGAGATCTTTATCTACCTTCATGCAGATAGCACACCGTTCCCTTTATCAGTTCATTAATACGAGATACTTAGGATAAGTGTACATGTAGTAAACGATAATGAGAGGGTTAGTAATCCATCTGATAGGAGCACCCTCTTATCTTTATCATAACTACTAGCTGATAAGGGTGCAGTAAAGAGCACGTCGATATGATAAGCAATCGCCTCGTACTGATAACCTCTGAAATGCAAGACTATAAATTGTAACATAATATTTCTTATCTCAGTCTCCCGGGCTAAACAAGATAATTTCAACACAAAATCACGAATGGAATTTCGGTGCTGTTCTAAACTATAACTTAAAAATTTTGAGAAAGCAACTAAAGTTTTAAAAAATGTGACAATGAGTTTGGTCTAGAGCCAAAGAACTGTTAAAATAAGGACATGATAGTTGTATGTGCATATATTACAACGTTGAATTGATGACATTAGGCAATAGAACATATGACTTATAGAAAAGATAAATGGTTAAATTATTGAATAGTGCTTCCTTCTACAAGGAAAAGGATTTTTACAATTTTAATATTGTTATTCATTATATTTGAACTTTTGTTATTTAATAATGTTTAATGGATTAAACTAATTTTAGACTTGATAACATAGCCGAACCGTTGTAGATGAAGCAATAAATGTTATACGTGAGATTGCCCAGGTGATTGCTCCAATACTGTTAACAGCAACTATACCCATTACTATTTAAATATTTTTACCTAACATTTTATCAAAAGAATAAGAAGAGGTATTTATGAGATAGATAATGTAATATAAATATTTTTATTTTTAAAAAATAAATAATTTCGACGAAAACTAATCACGAAAAATAGGAACAAAAACAGGAAACATAATAGTACAGACGAAGACGAATGGCGTACATTGTGAACATCGGACAGTTGTATTGTTGTTTATATGTTTTCCACATTCATGGCATGGACCTTTCCAAGCTCCATAATAAGGCAGTAGTGAGATTTCGGTTCTAGTTTTTTATACAATACCAGTCAAAAGTTTAGACTCACTTAAATTCACAATCTTGAAATTTAAAATAATTATTATAACTCAAGAGGAAACATTTCAAAAATTATGTGATTATTTCGAATACAATCTATATAAATAAAGATGAAATTCTGTTTGTTTGTTTATTTATTCTTTATAGAAATCCATACCGTTTGTCCTAAATTCTCCAAATTTCGATCAGTGGTTCTTTGATACCAGGTGCCAGTGGTTCTTTCGAACCTGTCCAAATTAAAATTGCATAACTTCATCCAATCTCTGGGTATACTCTTTATTGTTATAAAAATCGTTATCAACCGTTGGAGTCGAAAAAAAACTCATGTCAGTCCTAACGAACTTTTCTTGACTTACGGCTTTTCTCATTGTTTCCCAAATTCCCTGGGTGAAACCGGGTATATTAAAAATAAAATTATAGTTGTTATGTTGTTCAGTAAATAAAATATTGTTACTTATTTATTTTACAAAATCTAAGGGTGAGTCCAAACTTTTGAATGGTACCGTAGGTTCAATGAGGCTATATCAGACTATATATATCTGGCTATTTTACTATATCTGTCAGTTTGTTTGATGATCAGAATGGCCCAAGATGTTGAACTCCACAATATATCTTAAAATTGTAGACAGAAAATTTTTGCAGAATCCAAACAGTTCGTACACTTGACTTTTTCACTTTAACCAATTGCTAGACACTGCCGGTAAATCACAGAAAATCGGCTCCACCTTTCTCCTATTCTAAGCACATCTGATGAGAAATACTGCGGCGCTCAACTTGTTTAATTAAGAAATTAACGCGAAAATTCAAAATTATTTATTTTAGCGGAGTGCCGCTTACCCTGTAACAAAAGGTAAAATACAACTTAGGACAATCTATAAAGTATTGAACGAAATCAATTTTCACACCTTATTTTCGATTTAGGTACATTCATTTACTCTGTCACTTTGGCTAATTATACTAGTTCAAGGTTGTCTAGGATTTTTACGGAGATTAATTTATTACTTTCACTTACTAATATAAGAAACATACAGTAAGGAAAGTATTGCGATCGTGAAAAATTTCGACTTCCGGTTTTCAACAGAAATACACGTTTTGGGGTCCTCTGAGTCCAATTAACCAAGGCCCGCCAAATGGTCTGTGTGTGTGCTTAAAAACTATAAACCGCACAGACCTGAAAATGGGTATTTGGTGTATGAATATGTCCGCGATGTGACAGCAAAAATTTCATCAACATTGGTCAAACGGAGGGGGTACTTTATTTAAAGAATTTTGTCTAATTTTTAGATTTTTTTTTCGATTTTCTCAAAAATGGCTCTAACGAATAGGAGGGGGCACTTTACTTTATAAATGTTGTCCCATTTTCACATGTTTTTTTTTTTATTTACTCAAAAACGGCTTTAACATTTTGATCAAACTTGGTATTTGATGTATGTATATGACCGTGATGCGACAGCCGAAATTTTATCAAAATTGGTTGAACGGAGGGGGCACTTTACTTAATAAATGTTGTCTCATTATCACGTGTTTTTTTTTTTATTTACTCAAAAACGGGTGTAACGATGTTTTTTAATTAATTATATTTTAGTTTAGAAACTTTACTTCCATAATAAATTTTTGAAACAATATAAAGCGATTTTAGAAGAACAGTAATCGTTCTTGATTTCCAGAAAGGCATAAGAGACGTAAATACACTTATCGATTCACCTTCACGATGTATTTACAAAAAGGAACTCGTAGTAAAAAACAAGCAAGCAGTAAAAAAAAACTCGACTGTTGATATAATTAGAAACTTCATAAATAAATTAGCAAAAATGAATCGAAAAGTGCTGAGAACTACCAAATTTTGCTATACAGATACTCTATAACTTATGGAGATATACAAATATAGTAAACCCTCGATATAGCGAACTGGTAGGGGATTTGATATTCATAGTTCGCTATAACGAGATTCGTTACAACCGAGGATTCTTTTTTTTTTTTTATCTTTTTTTAGCCAATGGCCGCACTAATTCGATCATATTTAGAAGGGAATTCATTCATTAGAGCTAGTTAAATTAAAACGCATGTATGTATTTTATTTTTAGGTAAACTAAATATTAATTAAACAATGAGATTCATTAATTTACCTGCCAAAGTTCACTTGAGAGTTCTTTAGCCTTAGCTTTAATAAGAGGGTCTGAGATTGATATTTGAGATCTGATTTGTTTAAAGCAATTTATCATTTTTTTTCCAAATATTCACGAGCCGCAGAGCGCCGTCGTTTATTTGATGCTGAAGTTAATCCTTGGGCTGCGGTTGAATCTATTTTATCTTTTTTTTTATAATGGTTGACAATGTTGATTTTGGAATTCCATATTTTTCTGCGATAGTTATCTTACTTAGAATTCCCGATTAAATATCCTGGAGAATTTTCAATTTTTCCTCGATTGATAATTGATAATTACGTTTGTGACACACGTTTACCAACGAACTCATTGTGTATTATAAAAAACAGTATAAGCGACTACAGAACACTGATTCGAATAATACAGAGGTCGGAACAGAACTGGGCTAGTTTTGAGAAAAAAGTCGATGGAACCAGAGAGAGAGAGCAAAAGGAAATCGGATTAGTTAAGAGTAAAAAACACCACAATTCTAGTAACTGAAGCTACTTCGTCTTCCCGGGCTCATTCTACGTAATACAGTACAAAATAAAAATTAATAAAAATTCTAGTAGTTCGTTATAACACAATATAATAATTATCAGGCATCAAATTTAGTTCGTAGTTCGCACTAACCTAGGGATTTCGATATAACGAGGGGTTCAGCAGAAATATAATGGTCATTTTGGGGAGATAGTATTTTGGTTCGCTATATCGAGGTGTTCGTTATATCCGAGTTCGTAATAATGAGGTTTTACTGTATATACTTAAATGTGGAAAAATGTGTGATGTTGAGGAATGGCGTTTACATATTATCGAAACACGTCGATTTCTAATCTAAGTAAGTCCGTAAGTGAAAGTTGTGTGTTGCGCGCATCGCACCAGATTTTTTTTTATAATCTTTTCAAATATATTTTAAAAGTAATATGTTCAATGGTATCAATAAATCCGATAAATATATAAACTTATTCTTATAACGAATGTATTGTATTTTCGAAAATATTATATATAACAACCAACGCGGATGTAGTACGAAATTTGGGTGGGGGGGGGGGGGGTCATGACCCCCCTGCCTCACAATCAGGTGGCTAACAGCACCGTCTTTTAATGAAATTATTTCCTTGTATTAAGGAGAATTTTGATCTAAACAACGAGAAGTGTTTGAAAATATAAAATAATAAAATTATTCGTTTAAAAATATAAAAAAAATTGAAAGGCCGAAATATTTGAGGGTGTCATGACCCCGCGAACCCCACTTGATTCGCTATGATCACAACATTGATACTAAGAGGATATTCAGTACCGCTCAAAAGTTTAGACACGCACTTAGTTTTGTAAAATAAATAAATAACAACATTTTAGATATAGAATGCAAGGCCTCAAAGTCTCGTATAATTTCAATAATTCACTTAATCATGCAGATTACATGCCAAATTTTCGCCTATTCAGGCATCTTCAGGGCTACTACAGTTTCGCAAGCAAGCTAGAAACAGACTGAAAGTAGTAGCCCTGAAGATGCCTGAATAGGCGAAAATTTGGCATGTAATCTGCATGATTATGTGCATTATTGAAATAATACGAGACTTTGAGGCCTTGCATTCTACATCTATAATTAAATAGTCTCTTCCTAAAAACTTGTTAACAACATTTTGTTTATTTAACAACATAAAAACCATAAGTTTATTTTTAATTAATTTATAATTTAAATTTATTATTATTAAAATTTAAATTAAATTAAAAATAATTTAAAAAATAGGTGGTCACCCACAATGATGGTTAAATTAATATAAAAACCATAAGTTTATTTTTAATTAATTTATAATTTGTTTGTTTGTTTTTTTAACGTCCGTTTATGCCACTAAGGTGATGCTACAGTGAGAGTCCTAAATTTTGCCCATTCAGGTATAATTAGGATATGGATCTTTGAAAAGTACCTGACATCGTACAGGCTCGGGACGACATAGCCAAGGATTTTTTACTTCCATTAAAAAAAACTAGGGCCACCCCAGGAGGCGAACCCGCGACCTTTAGTAATATAGGTTACTATGCTAAATACTACCCCACAGGTTACCCCTATTTATTATTTTATTCTAAACTTAATGATATAATGTTTGAAGTTTTACCTCTTGAGTGGATGATGGTGGAAGATATCCACCATATTATACCACTTGAGTTAGAATTATTTTATTTAACTTGAAAATTGTGAATTAAATTAAAGTGAACCTAAAGTTCTGACTGGTACAAGCAAATACGCGCAGCACGTTACCTTGGGAATCGGGGTCCACATGAAAGATAAAGAAAAAAATATACTGTCAATAATGTTAATCATGGTGTTGATCGCTTACCTCGGGCGATGTGTTATGCTTCACTGGGCAACAGGAACCAGTATCCAATCCTCAATTGTTAGCAAGACACTTGAAACAACACCACTTTGTATCACTTTTATCACACAGCACACACTCCGAAAAACCTAACAGCTACAATCAACAAGGTTACAAACACTATTTAGAAGATGAAATAAAATAAATTTCAAACTGAGGAAAGAAGAGAAAGGACGAAGAAGTAGGAATTCGGTTGGTCGGAGCCGGCTAACGGATTTGGCCTAGGTTGGAATCCGGCCTGGGGCAACCCACTTCGGTGCCCTCCGGGTCTTCGGGGTCCTGTACAAGAACAAGAAGGAGTACCAGGAGGGGTTTCCACGGAGGGTGAAAAATTCCGGTCTCACAGACCGGGCGACCTTGAACTTTGGTTTCCGCTCCCGCCTAACTTACCAGCTCCGCACGCTCTGAGGATCTCAACAGCGCTGAACGAAGGTTTCAAAATATATATATCTCAAATAATTAAAATTTTAATTATTTTAATGCAATAGAATAAACACAAATTAGCACACAGAACTGAAATGATAATAAAACCGGTAAAGTTATATTATACACTATTATGTAATTAATTATACAAAAATGGCGGATATTATTATAAATAAACTGAAGGAAGGAAGGATATAGACAGAGATATATATAATAGAGATGGCATACAGTGGACGGAGACTGGAGACTTTAACGGTGGATGAAGATGTAAGGAGAGACAGAGTGAGCACAGACACAGGCGAGACCTCGGACGTGGAGCGACTGAAGGTGGTAGGGTCGACTCATCCCCTCCACAACCCACCAAGGACATCCACTCCCGTCCATAAATATCATTCATCAATATATATCTCTACCTGTGTGGTATCCAGCAACTCTAAGCCCTGGCAATCGATAATGAAGGATACGATACATCGGTTCACGGCAAATACATCGTTTCACTCAGCTCGATAAAAGGCTCGACCAAATATCATTCAAAACTAGCCACGGGTTGATACTTGAAATTCTTGCACCTGATAAAAGTTTGTTTGTTTGTTGGGGTTTAAAGGCATAAAACCCTAAGGACATCAATGCCTTTGTCTATTTGTTTGTCTTTGTTAACTGATACCAAATCTTGTTTGGGTACCTTTTTTCTCGTACTTTTTAATAATTTAATTTCATGGCACTATCTATATTATAAATTAAATATTTAATTAAGACTATTTATACTATTTTATTTTAGCTTCTTTCTGTTATTATGTATTATTTATTAATTATTTGTAATATGAAGGGAGGTGAAAAAAAAAAAAAAATTTTAATAAATCTGTTTCCTTTAAGAATTTTACTACCGCTGCGACCTTATCCTCATTGTTAACAAGTGCATCCGAAATATTTCTTGTCACATCGAACTTGGCTAACCCGGTGGTGTAGAAAAAGCACTCTTGGAAAATATGTTTTACCATAAGAATGTCGTCGCAATAAGGTTGGTATGCAAGGGCGTACCCAGGATCAAAACTAGGGGGGGGGGGCAAGCTATGGTCATTCAGACTGTAACACCATACCGCGGAAAAGGTGAATGAAACCAAAATTATGTAAAATTATAGCAGTGCTTTATCAACTAAGTTATTACAATTATTTGCATGAAAAAAATGTATTCTATTATTGCTTCCAGTCTTAAAAGCCTAAAAAATGATTGCTCCCTGACCCCGCTGGGTACGCCCATGTTGGTATGTCCTATTCTTAGTCTGGTTATAGCAACCTCCTCTCTTCGATTTGAGCGGATTGAGGTATTCCATGGGGTCACTGATTTTTTATGTTTTTTAATTTGCTCGGTGGGCTCTCATTCCACATGGCTTGCGAGTTTTCTATTATATTTTGTTTTAGGGGAGAACTAGTTTCTTGGGGTGTTAAAATGGCCGGGCCCCGTCCTGGGAGGTTAAGTGCCTGTTTCGCTGCTGTGTCCGCGAGTTCGTTTCCTTTAATCCCCATATGACCTGATAAAAGTGATACTGATACTTTTTTGGATCTGATACTTTTGTCAGATAACCGTTTCTTATGAGTCTAGATCAACGACTACCTTGTTTTTGGTAGTAGAGAATTTATTAGGATACTTTGCATAAGAAATTGATACTAGCTTCTAATTATTTTCTCGAGAAAATCACGCACCATGCACCTAGATTGAATATGAAAATAAAAAATCTTGTGCAATGTGTGTAACACACAACTTTCACTTACGAACTTACTTGGATTAGAAATCGACGTGTTTCGATACTATGTAGGTAAACGCCAATCCTCAACTTCACACATTATTCAACATTTATTTACTTATAAATGTATATCTCACTAAGTCTATTAATATTCCAAACTTGAACGTTCTCAGTACTAAGTAAGTCAAGTCTTTTTACTGGTGCTTGTTTTTTGTAAATATATAGTGGAGGTGAATCGGCAGGTGTATTTACGTCTCAAATTAAAGTTTGTATCTTATTATTTCGGGAAACCGAGAAAGATTAGTGTTCCTCTAAAATCACTTAAATTGCATCCAGAAATCTATTTTGGAACTAAAGTTTCTAAACTAAAATATAATTAATTAAAGATTATCTTATAGGTACTATATTTTTTCACACCTTAAACCCTTTAAATAACTTGAGCATCACTTATTCACTCTGTAAAATAAAAAAATAAAAAAATAAAAAAATTACTGTTAAATCAGAGTTTTTTTTTCAGTGATAATCAGGATATGAAATCTTGGTTGTCACATCGCGGGCATATACATACACCAAATACCCAATTTCGGGTTCGTAAGGTTTATACTTTTTGACCTAGTCTGTTCACACACACGGACCATTTCGAAGGGCCTTGATTATTTGGATTCAAGGGACCCCAAAACGTGTAATTCCGTTGAAAACCGGAAGTTTTAGCGATCGCAAAACTTTCCCTTACTATATATTTCATATATAGTTAAGTGTCCTTATTAAACGTCCTTCTGAAAGAGATGAAAAATTTGGTACTAAGGATGGATAACCACCTTTTAAGCAAAGATATTGATAAAGTAATACAATCCTCATTTAGCGATATATATAGAAACATATCAACGCTTGCCTTAGGTGAAGATTATATAAAATATCGATGCCACCTAAATAAAATAAGACTAATCTCACAAGTACGATTAGCTGGTTCCAAATTTCAGAGACTCATAATGAACTCAATCCTCTATAATTTTGATCCGAAATCCTCATGTCCTCTTTGCAACAAGAATGAACCAGACAATTTTCAACACTTTTTCACATCATGCCCTATATTAAATCCGTTCAGAAACCAATTTCTTATAAAATACAGCAACATTGAGAAAACAAATAAAGAAATGTTCCAGGACATCCTAACAATCACGGACTGTAATAAACTTAAAGATATTTTTATTTTCATTGTAGAAAGTTTAAAAATAACAAGTTTTTTAATGTTTGATTAAAGGAGATAGTCATGTAACATGTCATAAAATGTTTATTTTATTTTATTTTTTTTTAAATTGTCTGTATTTACAGTCATTTTTATAGGTTTCATTTTTGTTTTGGTGAAAGTCAGATAAATTATCATAAAGAAATCGTAGATTATTGATAATATAATTAATATATAATTTTGTACCTATGTATAATATTAATATTTATGGATTTTATTATTTATAAAAATGTTTTTGTATATTGTTTGAAAAACAAACTCCTTGCTACAAGGTGCTGTAAAACCTTTAAAGCAATAAAGATGATTATTATTATTATTATTATTATATATAGTTAAGTGAAAGTAAAAATTAACCGATCATCAAAGAGTTTTCTTGTTTTCGGAGATAGAAATTAGAAAACATCTAATTTCAAGAAAAGAAGACTTAAAAAAATATCTCATCGGAGAATGGAACAAGCTACGCCAAGAATTCGCCAAAAAATTGACTCAATCCTTAATAGACTCAAAGAACTGGTAGAAAATAAATGATCAGCTACTACTTAAACTTAGAAAAATATAAAAGATAATCTGAAGAAGGGTTGTATCATTTTGACAGTGAGGTAAAATCATTTATTCATTTTGTTTATAATTAAGTTGTACATCTTAATTGTTATGTTAACGGTTCTTTTTGTTTAATGCAGCCATTCAATTACTTTTATTTCTCATTTTATACTGGGAGTATTACATTTTGCTTATATTTCGCATATTGTGTTTTTAAAAAATGAAACATCAAAATTTATTATAACTATACAGTTATTAAAATTATTATGTTTGAAACTCATAAATTGATAATATCAGTGACAATAAATAATTTTATTTAATAAAAAATAATTGAAGTTTGCCATTTTATTTAGGATATTACTCTCAATTATATCATCATTCTTCAAAGTATTTGAATATTCTATGAAATATATTTTTTTTTTTCGGTTGGCGCATTAGGCCTAATGAGACCTTTGGACCACCGCACAGTGTGGTCTTCTTACAGACATTTGTGTTGCTTGCTGGAGCACAGACCGCCTGGAGGGGATAGCCCAAACCTCACTTTGCTGCAAGCCATGGTCACCATGGTGCAGCTGCAGACTGCCCGCAGCTCGATAACCAATCCCATTGGGGCCAATTTGGCAGTGTCCTTCCCACCGTTGGCGTCAGCTCTCTTGGGTTCAAGGACAGTGACAAATTGGTCTAGGTCCAAGGATTATGATAGCTCAGAGTCAGAAGGCCCCGAGGACTTATATTTCTTTCCCTGAAACATACCGTCCCTGACCCAAACCTCCGGGCGGTTACTGACATCCTGGAAAACCACACCACGATTCTCGATGAGATACACGGGGAAGGTTCATCACTCCTACGCCCGATGTGAGTAGCCTCCAGTAGGCTGACGGGTCCCACATACCCGGGGTGGGGGTAGACTTAGACTGCGTGGTGTTCATTGGTGGGCGGTCACCCGAATAGAGCGGTCACCCATCCAAATACTGACCACGATGGACGTTGCTTAACTTTGATTATCTATAAGCGCCCTTGTCCACTCGGCCATTCCGCAAAAGAAGCGCAAGACATATAATGAAAGAAAAACTTCAGAGTAATTTATTTTTGAAGATAAAAGATTTTGCCCCGCCGGGAATCGAACCCGGGTCTTCCGCGTGACATGCGCGGTATGCTATCCGGAGTCGCTTCCAAACGGTGCCAAATCCTTCCTCTTCACTGACACCTCTCCCAGGATCTCGCATATTTTGCGAATATTAACAATGTTTGTCCAATTTTGGGCATCTCTTGACGTTTGTCAATTTTTAAATAATTTTATATTAATTTAACCATTATTGTTAATAAATTTAATTTATAAATTTATATAAAATAATTTAAAAATTGACGAACATCAAGAGATGCCCAAAATTGGACACGCGGAAGACCCGGGTTCGATTCCCGGCGGAGCCAAATCTTTTCTCTTAAAAAAAAGAAATATTTAAAATTATTTAAAAAATAGGTGGTTACTCCACAATAATGGTTTAATTAATATAAAAACGTCAGAGATTTTACAATGCAGAAGCATGACTAATTAACAGATTTGGAGTTATGTGACTTTAACATTGTAACACTTGTGTGGGTTAACTATTTCTTTTATTCAAAGAAATAACAATTTTCAAAGCCACACAAATTAGGAGAACACAAATATTTAAACATTTTACAATGTTACCCTACCTGCAATTCAAAATTTTTTGCATTGCAGATGGGATAGTAGGACTACGGTAGAAGATACCTATATTTTTTAACTATTTTATTTTTTGATAGATTTATTTTTTCTATTCCCCTTTGAATTCTCGATTCTTATTGTAAAAGTAACTTTCATAAGAAATTTCAAGAATGTGCGCCTAATACTTGTGAGAACTAAAATGTAAGGATTTGCCTATCTAGCTTCGGGGAAGATACTTAATTATTTTTCTAGTGGTTTTGCTAATTGTAAACTTCGGATTAGCTTTATAAATAGAGTTGCTAGCCTCACCGTGACTAAAGAAAAAGAAAACTTTAACGGAAACGCCTGGTAATTTTTGACATGGAAAAGCGGATAACAAATATGGAAATTGGAGGCTTTGACCCGACCTCGAAAAGAAGGAAACAGAATATTAGGAAATTGTGAGGACGAAGCCCTCTTCGACAAACCTAATAACGACAGGAGACATCCCACATGTCGAACAAGAACGTAACTAGCTGAGAATGTTGCTCTAGTCGATTCAACAACTTTTACAGTTACAAATAAACTTGATACACAAATTGGCTGCAAACTTCTTTTGGACGAGTTGGGGACGCATTCTAAGGCAGCAGAGGCACTCGACTCGAATTACTTAGCGATTCTTTTGCCTTCTTCTTTTATGTAGATCAAACTATTGGAAAGTTTCATATTTTTTGTATAAATATTATTAAAATTATTGTTGTGTTATAACGATGAAGAGCGCAGTGTACTTGGATGCGAGTCCGAACATAAAACACACATTTCAATATCAGAAACATCAATGCTAATCAAACCTGAAATGTTTCCCAATTTTAGGAGGGATCTTAATAAAAAGCAATTACATGGCCATTCGCATGTCCGTTATTTTACTAATATTTATAAAAAAAAAATCTGCTCGCAACACACAACTTTCACTTACCATCTTACTTAGATTAGAAATTAATGCGTTTTGTTAATTGCCACTTCTCAAATGAACAGAACGGCTTTAGTATGAACAATGGTCTGTCATTAAAGGCGTACTCCGCATGCGAGGGATCAACGAGTTTTATGAGTTGACTGAATAATTTCTTTTTTTCTCCTCTATATGTTTTCTTTATTTTTATCATATCTCATATTTAGCTATTTCTTATTTTTAGGCGTGACGAGAGACAGTCAATTTATCCATATAAACAAAAACAAAGGTACTTTATAGGAAAAAAAAAAACAAACAAACAAAAAAGCCATTTAAGCCGCCTCAGAACATTTTAATAATGATAAAGCTTACCTGATATTAGATAACACCTAATTTTCATTAAACATGACGAATTTGATAAACATCGCTAAAGCCGTTTTTGAGATCATCGAAAAAAAGGTAAACATTGGGAAAAAATTATGAGATAAAGTCCTCCCTCCGGTTGATCAATTTTGATGAATTTTTACAGACATATCTAGGGCATATTAATACATCAAATACTCAGTTTAATCAAAATCGTTTAAACCGTTTTTGAGTAAAGAAAAAAAACACGCGAAATTGATACAAAATTTATTCAGTAAAGTCCCCCCTCCGGTTGATCAATTTTGATGAAATTTTTACAGTTATATCTCGGGCATATTAATACATCAAATACTCAGTTTAATCAAAATCGTTAGAGCCGTTTTTGTGAAAATCGAAAACAACTTAAAAAGTTATTAAATAAAGTACCCCCTCCCTTTGAGCAATTTTGATGTAATTTTTGCTGTAACATCGCGGGCATATACATACACCAAATACCCAATTTCAGGTTCCCACGGTTTATAGTTTTTGAGCTAGTCTCTTCACACACACACACACACACACACACACACACACACACACACACACACACACACACACACACACACACACACACACACACACACACACACACACACACACACACACACACACACACACACACACACACACAAACACAAACACACACACACACACAAACACACACAGACCATTTCGCGGGACTTGGTTATTTCGACTCAGGGGACCCCAAATCGTGTATTTCCGTTGAAAACCGGAAGTCGAAATTTTTCACGATCGCAATACTTCCACTTACTATATATTACATATATAGGTAAGTGAAAGTAATATGAAATAAAGTCCCCCCTCCGGTTGATCAATTTTGATGAATTTTTACAGTCATATCTGGGGCATATTAATACGTCAAATACTCAGTTTAATCAAAATCGTTTAAACCGTTTTTGAGTAAAGAAAAAAAACACGCAAAAATGATACAAAATTTATTCAGTAAAGTCCCCCCTCCGGTTGATCTATTTTAATGAAATTTTTAAAGTTATATCTCGGGCATATTAATACATCAAATACTCAGTTTAATCAAAATCGTTGGAGCCGTTTTTGTGAAAATCGAAAACAACTTAAAAAGTTATTAAATAAAGTATCCCATCCCTTTGAGCAATTTTGATGTAATTTTTGCTGTCACATCGCGGGCATATACATACACTAAATACCCAATTTCAGGTTCGCACGGTTTATAGTTTTTGAGCTAGTCTGTTCACACACACATTAAAGCGTTTGGATTTCACCTTTTCAGAGGTCTGATTTTTATTTTCTGAATGTGAAGTTTGTTTATTAATTTAACGTCACTTTATGTCAATATGACTCGGCGGATAATGCTGGGTCATTCCACGTCAATTCAACATAGGCTTGAGCCTCACCATTTCAGATTTTTTTGAAATTTGCCATATGCGTACTAATTGTATCTAATAGAACATTGTAAAATATTACTGAGGTATGTCTACCCGATTTTGAATTATTGGTCTCTAAAGCCCTCAAACAGAAACGGAAAAAATGATGATTAAAAATAGCTGTAGATGTTTACCAAATTTGCCTATGAGATTAGTGTCGTTTGACAGCGCATTCCATGCCGTTTCATATAATATACAACAATGTATAGGTTGATACTAAAGAAATTTTCTTAAAACTAAATGTCAAATTTTAATTTCAGTTTTCTCAAAACGGGCATTTTTAAAAAAATTAATATATTGTTTAAGAATAGTTTATTATATCTAATTATACAACAAAACATAAAAGTGGGATCAAAATTTCTTCAATACCAAAAATATTAAAAACTAGTGGTAAAAATTCATAAATCTAGCAATTTATGATTAAAAATATCTTCAGATTCTTTTCGAATTTGACTAGGACTATTAGATTGGTGTCTTTTAAAAGCGGATTCCATGCAGTTTCATATGATATACAGCAAAGTATCGTTTGTTGCTAAAGAAAGATTCCCAAAACCTGATTTTAAATTTTAATTTAATTTTTCTCAAAATGGGAATCTTTTAAAATTTTGTATATAATTCTTTTTAATAGATAGGTAGAATTATATCCATTCTTACAACAAAATATAAAATTGGGATCAAAATTTCTTCATTAATAAAATTATTGAAAACTAGTGATAAAATTTCACAATTCTAGCAATTTCTGTTTAAAAATAGAGATGCTGACAGGCGCGGATATACGAATGAAGTGAAAAAAAAAAAAAAAATTGAGGTAGATATTTTCCGAATTTGACTACGACTATGAGATTGGTGTCTTTTAAAAGCGCATTCCATGCCGTTTCACATGATCTTTCGGTTGTTGCTAAAGAAAGATTCTCAAACCAAGTTTAAAATTTTAATTTAATTTTTCTCAAAACTGGGCATCTTTTAAAATTTTGTATACAATTTTTTTAAAATAGGTCATACTGCATAGCTGCAAAAAAACGAGTATATCGCAGCTGTATTCTACTTTCATTTACCTATATATGAAATATATAGTAAGTGGAAGTATTGCGATCGTGAAAAATTTCGACTTCCGGTTTTCAACGGAAATACATGTTTTGGGGTCCCCTGAGTCGAAATAACCTAGTCCCGCAAAATGGTCTGTGTGTGTGTGTGTGTGTGTGTGTGTGTGTGTGTGTGTGTATGTGAACAGACTAGCTCATAAACTATTAACCGTGCGAACCTGAAATTGGGTATTTAGTGTATGTATATGCCCGCGATGTGACAGCAAAAATTTCATCAAATTGGTCAAAGGGTGGGGGTACTTTATTTAATAACTTTTTAGATTTTTTTCGATTTTCTCAAAAACGGCTCTAACGATTTTGATTAAACTAAGTATTTGATGTATTAATATGCCCTAGATATGACTGTAAAATTTCATCAAAATTGATCAACCGGAAGGGGGACTTTACTTAATAAATTTTGTATCATTTTTATGTGTTTTTTTTATTTACTCAAAAACGGCTTTAAAGATTTTGTTCAAACTGGGTATTTGACGTATGTATATGCCAAAGATGTGACAGCCATTTCATCAAAATTGGTTTAACGGAGGGGGCACTTTATTTCTTAACTTTTTTTCCAATTTTTACCTTTTTTTCGATTATCTCAAAAACGGCTTTAATCATTTTGATCAAATTCGTCATGTTTAATGAAAATTAGGTGTTAAATAATATCAGGTAAGTTTTATCAGTATTAAAATTTTCTGAGGGGGCTTAAATAGGCAAGGGGCCTTTTTTGTTTTCCCATGAAGTACCTTTGTTTTAGTTTATATTGAGAAATTAACTGTCTCTCATCGCGCCCAAAAATAAGAAATGGCTAAATATGACATATGAAGAAAATCAAGTAAACATATACAAGAGAAAAAAGAAAAAAATTTCGTCAACTCATAAAACACCTTAGGCTGACGCATGCGCCGTACGCTTTTAATGACAAACCAATGCGTTATAATTAAAGATGCTCTGTTCATTTATTGAAAATTATTTGTTTCATCGGAACTAAATGAAATATTCAACAAGTACATAGAGAATTATAAAATCAGACGACTTGGAGTATCATGCTTGCATTGCCGAGTTATCACAAGTAAAAACTTTTATTTAATAATAAAAGAAATTAGTTATTTTATTTGAGCAAATGAAAACAAAAATAAGAAATGAATGTGGAAAAATGTGTAACTTTGAAAGTGGCAATTAACAAAACACAATAATTTTTAATCTAAGTAAGTTGGTAAGTGAAAGTTGTGTGTTGCGAGCACGCACCAGATTTTTTTGTTAGCGATATTGTAACCCCGGAGAGCTAATGAGTCGAGTTGATATTAATGAGGATTGCACAGGGGAGGGGGGGGGTAGAGGAGAGGAGATGATGAAGGGGGCGCTGTTAGAGCGAGTTTTATTGCGTCCGTAAGGGCCTCTTGGTTACGGCCCCCCCCCTCAATAAGGGCTGAGTGAGCCATAAAGTTGATCCCCGCCTCCTTTACAGCCCGCGGATTTGGTCTCATTTATTCCTCCTCATCATGTCATCATATAAATGTGTGATATCAAGGCTCACTTGTAATCTTATTGTTAATCATTAATTCAATTTGATTATATATCAAATTATGAATCAGAAATGTTAATAGAATTCATTATTTCTACTCTTGAGAAGATTACATGAATACATCTAATTTTCTCTTAGAACTTAGAAATGAACATAAGAACATCTTAGAAATTAGAAATACAGTACAAGTATAGGCATGTCTATGTTCAGACGATAAGTGCTCTTGGCAGACTCAAAGGAAAAACTGCTCCATGACATTGTAGAACAGCATGAAGAACTCGCTAGCAAGGGAATGAGTATTAACAGCAAAATTATGACCATTGCCAGAGATAAAGTGGAGGTGAAAAATATAAGAATAATATGCAATGAAGAAGTACTGGAGAATGTGGACGCTTACCTTGGAACAATTATTAATAATCCTCGTATAATAGAATAAGAAGTGTCCAATAGTATAAATAAAGCAAATACCTAATGTTTATTACCAGATATGCAACAATATTGCGGGAAAGATGGAAGTTGGTAAAGACGTACAACTCCACATCTTTAAGGTAGTGATGTAAACCTATCGGTAGTACCATCCAGACTATCGATAGTTTTTTAACTATCGATAGTACTATCGAAAACATTGTTTTTAAAAGATAAAGTGATAGCCTCTGCCACTCACATGGACGTAGCAACCGCCTGATAAAGGGCATGACTACAATTACCTTACCATGGAATATAAGGAGAAGATTAAAAAGGCGTTGGATGAGCGATCACTTTACTAAAACAACCCTTGTAATTGTTTCAAGCCAGGGGAGAGGCACTGCTTAGTACTGTCCTTGCATGTTTTTTTTTGTTGTTTTTTTCATAGGCAATTGAATCAGATTTGTGAGAAACCAGACATTTATTATTATTATTTCGTTTTATTTTATTTTTGACTTCCTTGCCATGCCAAGACATCTAATTCTAGAGATATCCAACATAATCACACGTGAAGTTTCAAATATATTTTCAACTAGCTGTATATTCTTTTTTGTTATAAAAATCGTTATGATTTTCTTTTACATTTTTTTTTTTTTTTTTTTTTACAAAATCGACCGTTTGAGTAGAAAAAGCCTGATTTTATAGATTTTGAAGAGGCCAACAAGGCCATGTAAGGCCGTTACTTTCCTTTCCGGTACATTGTTGTATTTTTTGTTCATAGAATAGTTCACGTTTATTAGAAAACTTAAATTCCCCGCGTGAAACCGGGATCACGCGGGGAATTTAAGTTTTCTTATAAACGTGAACTATTCTATGAACAAAAAATACAACAATGTACCGGAAAGGAAAGTAACGGCCTTACATGGCCTTGTTGGCCTCTTCAAAATCTATAAAATCAGGCTTTTTCTACTCAAACGGTCGATTTTGTAAAAAAAAAAAAAAAAAAAAAATGTAAAAGAAAATCATAACGATTTTTATAACAAAAAAGAATATAACCAGAGATTGGATGAAGTTAGGCAATTTTAATATGGACAGGTGTTCGCACTTGGTATGAAAAAAACCACTAAGCGAAATTTGGGGATTCAGGACAAACGGTATGGATTTCTATAAAGAACAAATAAACAAACAAACAAACAGAATTTCATCTTTATTTATATATATTTTATTGTACTACCTAGCTAAATCAGAGATTACGAAAATTAGTCTTTGATCATAAATATCTTAACATTGGTGAAGTTAGTACCACTGGTACTGACTGTAACTCAACGCTAGCCCTCTGCCTGGGTTAATACGATCACCCCCTCCATAAAAGAATATGCGAGTTGCCCTTTACGCGAACGGAATTATTAATACTACCGTGACTTTAATCTGGCACCGTAGATTTTGTAATTCTGATTTCAACGGTAGGGAAGAGCGGGGTTGGTTGGCATAGGGGGTAGGTTGGCCATTTGCTTATAGTTTCCGTCACACTTATTGTGAAGGCCCCACCATTGTACCATGTGACCTCGGGAGTCTTGTCCTGAGTTTTCAATCCTATGCTTACAGTGTAGATAAGAGTCTGCTTCATTGATTGATTTTACAACATGTAAGTAAATTTTTATATATAATTAGTAAAGATGGTTCAAAGGCATGGAAAAAAATTTGACTCCGATTCTGTTCACATAGCCCCAAACTCCTTTGAAAAACCTAACCTTTGACTAACAAGTTTCTTGTTTGATTGTTCTTCCCTGTCCTGGCAGTCATCTTTCATATGATCTCTCCTGTGGGGTTAGTTGGCTCTCTTCAACTTTTTTTTTTTGGCGCAGTAGCAATTCACAAAAGCAAGGTAAACATAATCAAAGTTGAAAATACCAATTGTCTTTAGTTCCAGCGAGGAAGATGACAGCAATTTTTGTTATGCAAAAAGTGATGACAGTCTAAACTTCTATCTTCTTCTATTGTCATTCTATTTTCCCTTAAAAGCTGTTAAAAACCGATTCGAAATTATTATACCATTATAGTGCAGCTTTTAATAACAATAATACCTGTCAGGCAGTCCATGAATGAGATGGCTAAACAACCCCACCTTCTAGGCCAACCTGCCCCACATAGGGGGTTAATTGGCATAATCTGGATTGATGAATTCTTCAATTTTCTATGATCTTAGTATTAAATATTATGTTGTGAAAAAAAATACTTGAAGTACTTTAATACTTGGAGTTTACAGTGGTATCATCCCTATTGTGATTATATTAACAGGAACGACTCAACAATCAAAAAAGTGAAAACTGTTGCCAACCAACCCCGCTCTCCCCTATGTATAACTGAAAATTGATATATATTGCTGACGTGTGAGATGTAAATGCCAATAAATTCAATTTATCAGCAAATATTATTACTAGGATAACTAATATTGAAGTTCACACGCCTCAAATCTCAATATCATAGTTAAACATTCCAAAAAATAAAATATATTCGTGTTCGATGACATCCCTTTAGCTCGCGTGGGCCGGGGGACGCATCGAAGGCGAACCAATCGCGGGGAAGAAGAAGATATTTTAAATGCCGGTTTATTATTCATGACCTGGAATAGAGGCTCATTAGGAATTTATTACGGCATTCTGCCCCGCGAGTTCGAGACCTGCCCACCATTGTTCACTCTCTGACTTATCGAACACCAGGACTTTCGAAAGTCACATTTACATTTAGCCGTCGTTACTCTCAGGATAGTATTCATTTCAACACTTGAAAGTCTTAACCCTAGGATGGCCAAGGCTTTTTGCCATCTTACTTTTTCTAATCGGGGAGTCCGCACATTTTGATGACCTATTGATGGCCATGTTTTACTCAACCTTCCTTACAAAATGTTATTGTTTGTTTGAGGGATGTCTCTATTTCATTTACATTCTTAAAATTGTTTATAGTATGATTATTTTTTCTTTTAGGTTCAAAATTAAAAAAAATAATATATCTATTTGCTTATCATATTCAGATAACAAAAGATAAGAGACTATAAAGTAATTGTATTATCTATATATTTTTACATATTCTAACACTTTTGTGGGTCAAGAAATATGTATTTAATGAAAATATAACAATGTCAATGCCAAACGAATTATCACAGCATAAATATTCGAGCAGATTACAAAAATGATAACTTTACAACAATCAAATCATATGACTAGAGCTTCACGGTTAAGACACAGACTAAGACTGACTGGCCCAGTCACTCGCTCCTTATATATAGTCGTAAAACGAACCTTCTAGAAGGTTCGGGATCCTCCTCGGAGGTTCCAGGTCTCCGTCGAAAAGATCTAGGCCAGCCAACGAGCTCCAACTGTCTGTTCCGACCAATAGTCGCTGCAACAAAAGGTTTGGGATTTTAACCCATATGTTTTTATTTGATTATCGATTTAACATTACAATATAAACAAATAAAAACTACTCTATTTCTACGACGTTGCATAAAATGTTTTTTTTTCGAATGTTTATTGCAAATGTTCTTTTTACAAGGTCCACAGGTTAGCGTACTTTTTGGTATATTGTTTTACTTCTGTCGTTTTAAGTTGACTTCCTTTACACATTTGTGGCATCGTTCCTTCCCCAATTGCATACTTGTGCTCGTTTGATCAGATGACATCGAATGTTCCAAAGTTTATAACATATCGTTCAGTCTGTGCCTCTGAAGTCCGCTTAGGTTATGGCTCCTTTCTTGAATACAGGGCTTTACAAGTAAATCAGTAACCTCATGAAAAAATAATTTTCATCTTTCCCACTTATTTTGGATCCATGTTGGCTGGCTGATGATGAAATGAAGTGATGAAAATAACCATTTTTTCAATTTTTTTTAAAAAAGACCATAAATGAGGAAATTTCGGCATTTAAAAATCTTGAGGACTCCACGAATCCCCCTCCCCCTTGGGTTAATACAAGTAGTTAGTGTAAGGTATTAATACTGCAAAGTCAATTTTTTATTTTCACTTATTTACATATGAAGTATACAGCAAGGGAAATGATTGTGATCGTGAAAAATTTGCATGGCATGGTTAAGCACAGTTAAAAATTACAGTACGAGCATGAAACAATAGTATCTATGTGGATGTTGAATACTACCTAACTATTCAGTTAAATATTTTACATTATACTGCTTATGACAGCATTTCTTTCTAGACTATTAGCTAGCCTAGAAAGTGATCCATTACACTACTAGTAGTGTAAAGGAAACATCTGTTTACTGTACTAGTACAGTAAAGAAAACACATGTTAATAAAACTCTTAAAAAGCTTACTAACCTTCTTATGGTATCTCTTTAATTTAAATATGTCTGGTGTGTTTGTGCTGTCAATATTCCCAAAACTATATTTTATCAATGATATGAAGGTACCGAAGAACTTCCATCAAAATCACGACAGAGATACGAGTTTGAATATAATAAACTACAGGATCAAAGAAAAGTTGATGATATATTTAGAGACGATCCATTATATAATATGAGTTATAAAAAGTATACTAACTCCAAACGTGACATTCAATTACCATTTGCAGGATTCAATATTAGCAATAATACTAATTGTACATTTAATATAAATATAAATATGGAGATTTTTTACGATTCATCAATAGCTCCTACCATATGATTTTCATTCATTATTTGTTAACCTTACACGCTTTATTAAATGTTACCCAAAATATAATTCTTATGATATATTTTATTTTATTTTTCAGTATAATTTAACTTCAGTTTTAAAGAAAGTGTCCCTACAGTACTCGGTCTAATTACCGAACTCGGCTGCGCCTCGCTCGTCAAACCAGACCTCGTACTGTAAAAAGCCACTTTCTGTACTAGTGGTGTAAATAACTATTCCTTTTATGTTGAAAATCTTTCCCTAAAATTTCAATTAAATATAAAAGGAAGGTAAGTGGTAACAAATAGTCCACTTTATATTTCATCGGATGTAGTAATCGATAGTAAATTATTCGATTTTATTAAGGCGCAGGTGCCACCTGAATTTCGCTAATTGCTGCCGAAGCTCCATTTCCGCCACCTGTCGTCCCCATCCCAGGGCTAAAAATATTTCGCAATTTATGCAAAAGGATCAAAAGAATAATTTATAAAATTTAACATCAAATAATAATATCACTGGTAGCAGCATTAATATTTTCAAATTTTATTTTAGCATATGGAAGTAAATCTTTATATATACAAAAATCTCGTGTCCCGATGTTTGTCTGGAGTAAAATCAGAACCTACTCAACCGATCTTGATAAAGTTTTGCTCATTGCACGTAGTTTTGGGATGACCGAGTGGACAAAGGCACTTGCAATAGGTAATCAAAGTTAAGCAACGTCGAGCATGTTTAGTACTAGGATGGGTGACCGCTCCATTCGAGTGACCACCCACCAATGAACGCCACGTATGCGAGGCCGGTCAGCCTATTGGAGGCGATTCACACCGACCGGGCTTAGGAGTGATGTACTTTCCCCGTGAATCCCTTCGAGAATCGAGGTGTGGTTTTAATATGAAATATAAAGTAAGGGAAAGTATTGCAATCGTGAATAATTTCGACTTATAAATTATGAAAAAAAATTAAGTAGAGATATAGAGGAGAAAAAAAGAAAAATATTCCGTCAACTCATAAAACACGTCGGACCCCACGCACGCACAGTACGCCTTCAATGACAGACGATTTTTTTTAATTAAAGATTTTCTGTTCATTTAATGGATTTTTTTTTTCATGGTAACTACATGATTTTTTTTAACAACTACATAGAGAATTATAAAATCATACGCGATGGAGTATTATGCTTGCATTGTCGAATTGGAGAATTAAATCGATTTTCTCATGAACGGCTTTAATGATTTTGATCAAACTTGTCATGTTTAATGAAAATCAAGTCTTCTTCAGCAAAGCTTCATTATTATTATAAGCTCTGATCTAACCTGAGGAGGCTTAAATGGGAAAGGGGATCTTTTGTTTTCCTATAAAGTACCTTTTTTTTGTTTTTATGGAGAAATTATCTGTTTCTTGTTTCGCCTAAAAATAAGAAATGGCTAAATACGAAAAAAATTAAGAAAACATATAAAGGAGAAAAAAGAAAAATATTCCATCAACGTTGAGCCCACTCATACACAGTAGGCCTTTAATGAAAGAAAATTGTTTCTTTCTAACGTTCTATTTAATGGAAGTTATTTTTTTCATGGTAACTAAAATCAGACGCGATGGAGTATTATGCTCGCATTGCCGAATTATCACAAAGAAAAACTTTTATTTAACATTAAAAAAAATAGAGTACTTTAGAGAGCAAATACAAACAAAAATAAGTAAATGAATGTGGAAAAATGTGTGACTTTGAGAAATGGCAATAAAAAAAACACGCCAATTTCTAACTTAAGTAAGTATCTAATACGTGAAAGTTTTGTGTTGCGCGCATTGCATTAGATTTTTTACCATAATATTGTCTAGTAAAATTATTTCTTTCTTCTTCTAAACTTTATGTTAACTTAAGAACTTATTATTTTATTTATTTTTTTTTTTTTTTTTCCTCCAAGATTTGTAATCAAATCCTATTTCGCCAAACTGTTCCTTATAACTTTAGAAACCTATTTGAAATAGCCTATAACAAAAGTATTATTGAATAATTATGATAACAGCTTTTTTTGTGATAATAATAAAAATGAAAAAAAAAGGGGTATCGTCTTAATGATCACACATCTTTATAACGGGAAGTTTATTTCTTTCAGAAAGTCACACAATTTATGGGCTGGGTCTTTATTTATTGATCGTAGCATTTCCTCACCGCCATCTATGATCGGCGATCCCAGGCTAATACTACTCTGTTTTTCGAACCTTTTACATTGGAATACAATGTGTCTTGGATCCTCAGGACATGGGCTGGTTGGGCAATCACCACTCTAAACCAGACCCATTAACTTTAAGAATTTTTTAGTTCTTCCATGATTTATTTTTAAACTCGCCAGTTTAACTAAATTTGGACGGTTGACATGACGTTTAAGAGTCGAGAACCATGGAAGCAGAGTTACCTTCTGGTGCACGTCGTAGTGGTCCTTACCTTTCGAGGAACATTGCCACTCGTAAAATTGCTGCCAGTCTTTCAATATTGTTCCTCTCACTACTCTGGTAATGTCCAATAATGGAATCTTGGCGTTATCTCGGTGAGTCTGATTTCGATTAGCGCTTTGTCTGCCTGCTCATTTCCCGATATGCCCAGGTGACCCGGAACCCATTGGAAATAGTAGTGGTTATTGGCATTTTCTAACGTACAAATAATTTTATAGGAAATATATGTTTGAGATTTGTTTAGGTGGAAAAATTCTAGGTGTTGACACGAATCTGTTAAAATAACTATTTTGTTCATGAAAATAGTTTTTTCAGCGTGCCATTTAGAATGGCAAAAAGTTCAGCACTGAATATATTGAATTTGGCTGGCACTGATACAGAGAATTTATGGTTCTTTTAGGGCTCAAATACAGCTATGGAGGTTCGGTTTTTAGTTTTTGATGCGTCAGTATAGACTTGTATGTGATCTGGGTATCGTTCTGTTATCTTGCTGAGAGCTAGTTGTTTCAAAGAGGTTGGAGGGTAAAAAATTTTCTTTTCAAGTTTGCCAGATTGATAGGAGTTGCTGTGGATTTTTACAAACGATTTAGGAATGGGGATAGTATATTCTAGAGGAGCATCGGAAGTGTGTAATGATTTGAAAAGAGGTTGTAGCTCGTTGATGATTTAAGCTAGTTGGGGGCAGAAAACATTACCAGTTCTAATTTCTTTACTTACAGGGTGTTTATCGTCAGAGCAACTGAGTAATTTTGTAAACTCAATATATAAGTTATAATAGTAATGATAATACAGCTTGCTCTGACTGATCTTGGTCCAGTGAATTGCAAAGAGGAGACAGGTGGAGCGGGGATCATGTTTTCGGTTCAGGTAGTACAGTGGGACCTCTGCATATCTTCTCAAGCGATATTTCCAAGTGAGCATCTCCTCAAAGCCGGCGGCCACCCCGTAGATTTAGCTTACGGAGGAAATATGATTGCTCATTTAGGGTAATAACCTTCATAACAAATGTTATTGGTCGTTTCGAGCAAATATTTTCATATCTAACCTCATATTTCTAAGCTACAAGAGGCCAAAGTATTAGGGTCTGGCCACACATGTCCGCATCGGATCCGCACCGTAGCAATAATATATGTTATGTTCAGAATATTTTTAATTTAACTTACATATTACCTTTAGTTATGCCTAAAGTGGCCTGTGTCTGACATGTGTGGCCTGAACTTTAGGCATAACTAAAGGTAATATGTAAGTTAAATTAAAAATATTCTGAATATAACCTATATTAATGCTACGGTGCGGATCCGGTGCGGACATGTGTGGCCAGACCTTTATGCGAACAACACGGCTAGTTACCCTGACAACGCTGGGATAACATTGACTGATTAAAACACCTGTTAATTTTCAATTAGTTAGTTTAGAGGCATCCTAGCATGTTCTACCTTGATTTAATAACTTTACATAATTATTGATATTGTGGACAAGCACACATTTCTATCACTATTGTTTTGCTGTGCACGTAAAATGGTTGCATATAGTTTGTATGTTATTGTATAACTTAGTTTTAAGTCGTGTATATATGTTTAGGTTATTCATTTTATTTCTTTGTTTTTTTTTTACACTATACCACAGGTGGCCCCAGGAAAACCTGTACTTATACCACAGGTGCCAAAACCTTTTATCGATTATCCGCAGCATTTGCCATTTTAACGGAAAAATGAATTATGCCCTCGTTCCTAAGCATGCAATTTGAAGAGGGCTACTCCAAATAAAAACTGTTACCTATAATAGTTGTTGAATATGAAATTCGGTGTAAAATGAGCTCCTTAATTTTAAAATTAGCCCACCCCTGTGGAGACAAAGTAATTATAACGTGAACGTTTTTAGCGCTCAGTGACCTTAAGTCGGTGAACATTTTGAAATTTAATTCGATTTCTAGTATATAAGCATAAAAATCGCCAAAAACATTTTTCAAAAACAGATCAAAAAGATTTTTTTTCACTATAAAAGTGTATACTGTTGCAAGTAGAATGGTAAATTTGAAGTTGAAATGGGTTGATTAAAAAGCTGACGTGTTTTGTTAAATGCCATCTCTCAAAGTGACACATTTTACCACATTCATTTATTTATTTTTTTTGATCTTTCAAGTAAATTAATTTTTTTTATTATTAAATAAAAATGTTTACTTGTAATAATTCGGAAATGCAAGCATAATACTCCTGAGTGGAATCAACTTGTTTTGAGTTGACGGAATATTTTTCTTTTTTTCTCATGTATATGTTTTATATTCCTTATTATAATATATCCTGTTTATTCTAAATAAGTTGGTATGTGAAAGCTGTATTGGACGCATCGCACCATATTTTTTTTTTTTTTTTTTTATATTACACCTAGGATGTGAAGTATAACGATATTAGAAGTGGATTTAAATGCTAAACGTCTTTATATAAGTGAAGGCATATGAACCTAGCAGTAATTTAATCAAAGACTGAGAAGATGTGAGTAACCGAGCAAGTTGAGGTGGATTTATTCTGAAGAAGGTGAGTGGCTTTGATGGAAACTTGGGAAGTGCGCTTAGCATGAAGACGTCGTGCGCACCCTCCATTCTCTCTAACATAGATCACAACTTCCAACAACTTTGCCCGCAAGTCTGCAACTGCTTCGCCAACTTATATTTTATTAAATTTAGAAGCTTAAAACTTTCAGAACTTTGGCACAGGAGAGGAATAAATTTCATTGTTAGTCTAGACACAAGTTAGCTACCTATATAGGTTCCGTAATGACTTTATGTTCTTCTTTATGTATTCTTTGGTTAACATATGATCATCACATCATTATCAAAAAAATGGTGCGATGCGCGCAACACAGAACTTTCAATAACCTACTTAGATTAGAAATTGACATGTTTTATTAAATGCAATTCCTCGAACATACACATTTTTCCACATCCATTTGCTTATTTTTGTTCCTATTTGCTCTCTAAAGTACACTATTTTTTTTTATTTTTAAATAAAAGTTTTTACTTGTGATAATTCGGCAATGCAAGCATAATACTCCAAGTCGACTGATTTTATTTACCATTTAGTTACCATGAAACAAATAATTTCTATTAAATACAACGTCTTTAATTATAAAGGAGCTTCTGACATTAATGGCGTACTCCGCATGCTTCGGCTCAAGGTTGACGGAATATTTTTCTTTTTTCTTCTGTATATGATTCCTTTATTTTTTTTCATATTTAGCCATTTTTTATTTTTAGGCATAACAAGAGACAGTTCATTTATTTATATAAACAAAAACAAAGGTAAATTATATTAAAACAAAAAAGGACCCTTCCTCATTTATGGCCCCTCAGAACATTTTAATAATGATAAAGCTTTACTGATGTTAAGGAATTGTTGATTTTCATTAAACATGACGAGTTTGATCAAAATCCTTAAAGGCGTTTTTGAGAAAAACAATCATTGATCAAAATCCGTTTTTTATCAATAATCAATAAACGTGAAAATGGGAAACAAAGTTATGAAATAGGGGTACCCCCACCGTTGACCAATTTTGATGAAATTTTTGCTGCATCGCGGGGATATACATAAACCAAATACCCAATTTCAGGTTTCCTACGGTTTATAGTTTTTGAGCTAGTCTGTTCACACACACATACAGACCATTTCGCGGGACTTGGTTATTTGGAATCAAGGGACCCCAAAACGTGTATTTCCGTTGAAAACCGGAAGTGGAAATTTTTCACGATCGCAATACTTTCTTCCATTACAATATATTTCGTATATAGTTAAGTGAAAGTAAAAATACTAATTCCTCATAAATTTATATTTAATTTTGTTCTTGAAACGTTTTGTCCTTCCAAAGTGATGCAGAAAATATCAACGGTTTTACTTTATGTAGAAGTATGAAATGTGAAAAAATCGCATTTTTTTTTTTTTTTTTTTTTTGCATGATGCTTCGCTCAAGTATTTAATATGAGATTGCGTGAAATATGGAATAGAATGATAAACTTTAAAATATGAGATGTAAAAATTTGTTATTGAAGAAATATTCCAACTATGTAGAATACTTTTTATATAAAAAAAATATAATTCCTTTATGTGGAGTATAAATAAAAGGCATAACACATTTTTCGAATTTTTTGGGCATTGCATAAAATAATTATGAAATCAATAGTTTTTTTTTTACGAATACAAGAAGCTTTATATACATTTTATTCGGTCGCTATGCCAATTTGAATAAATAAACTTCTCTGTTCGTTTAATGATTCAGTTAGTTTTTCTTCTTTTTTTTAATTACAATTCAGCGTAAAGATGTAAAATAATGACTACATTTGAAATACACTAATTTTCTAAATTAAATATAATCTAGTGTAGTTTAAAGAGAACAGGTGATAGATACAGAAATGATAACCGTGGCGCTTGTAAATTGAAGTGTGGAAATGCATAAGGGCCTAAGTGCCAAAGAAATAAAACAAAAATTTTTTTTTGCCAAATTGTTATATGTGCCGAAGCCATTCTTCAGAAATGGGTATAAGTAATGTTTTGTAGTTTGAAAAGAGTTTATTGAACGTATGAAAGATGGCATGGGTGTAAGCACTGAACGTAGTTCACACTAGAGGGTATAAGTAACATCATTTCTGTAAACATTTTCCAAGGCACTTATGAATTATGTCTTATGTATGCACCTTAAATGTCCAAGTACAATCCATTTTCATTTTTGAGACTTAATAATGACTAAATACCAGCACTTTTTATAAAGAAATAGTTAAAGTTTAGTAGATAGAACAGATAGACCTCTGAGGAGGGGGGAGGGGCCTCTAAGTAAGAAAGAAGGAAGGAGAATAATTCTGCCAAAAAAGTGGAATAGGAAGGAGAAAGCTATCAGGAGTGGAGCGGGCCTCAGGAGCTCGGTGCTCTATAGCCCGCAGCTCCTCGCCTCCTTCTGCTATCCTGATAGTTCTCGCCCAGTTCCAGATGGCACGCCTACCTGCCCCGAATGTAGTGGACATAGGCATCATCGATGATTGGAGAAGGTGTGTCTATAGCTAAGCGTTGTTAGCGAAAATCTGCTATTCACAAAGAGAATTTTAAAATGGTCGCAAGGCTTTTTCGAAGTTGTCATTTTTTACTTTCACTTACCTATATATGAAATATATAGTAAGTGGAAGTATTGCGATCGTGAAAATTTTCGACTTCCGGTTTTCAACGGAAATACACGTTTTGGGGTCCCCTGAGTCAAAATAACCAAGTCCCGCGAAATGGTCTGTGTGTCTGTGTGTCTGTGTGTCTGTGTGTCCGTGTGTGTGTCTGTGTGTCTGTGTGTCCGTGTGTGTGTGTGTGTGTGTGTGTGAACAGACTAGCTCAAAAACTATAAACCGTGCGAACCTGAAATTGGGTATTTAGAGTATGTATATGCCCGCGATGTGACAGCGAAAATTTCATCAAATTTACTCAAAGGGAGGGGGTACTTTATTTAATAACTTTTTAAGATTTTTTCGATTTTCTCAAAAACGGCTCTAACGATTTTGATTAAACTGAGTATTTGATCTATTTATATGCCTGAAATATGACTGTAAAAATTTCATCAAAATTTATCAACCGTAGGGGGGACTTTACTTAATAAATTTTGTATCATTTTCACATGTTTTTTTTATTTACTCAAAAACGGTTTTAACGATTTTGATCAAACTTGGTATTTGATGTATTTATATGCCAGAGATGTGATAACCAACATTTCATCACAATTGATCAACCGGAGCGGGGACTTTACTTAATAAATTTTGTATCATTTTCACGTGTTTTTTTTATTTACTCAAAAACGGTTTTAACGATTTTGATCAAACTTCATATTTGATGTATTTATATGCCCGAGATATGACTTTAAAAATTTTATCAAAATTGATCTACGGGAGGGGGGACTTTACTTAATAAATTTTGTATCATTTTCACGGGTTTTTTTTATTTACTCAAAAACGGCTTTAACGATTAACAAAAATAAGATATGAATGTAGAAAAGTGTGACTTTTGGAAATGATATTTAGCAAAACACGTCAATTTCTAATCTAAGTAAGTTGGTTAGTGAAAGTTGTGTGTTGCGCGCACTCACCAGATTTTTTCAGTTTGTCGATAAGAACATTTTTGTTTATGTACACTTTTCCGATCGCCGTCGTCGTTTGGGAGTCACAAGCAAAAATATGCGATTTAAGTCAATAGAATAAGCGCTTCCGCGAAAGCGATATGTGTATTCCGTCTTCCAGCCTGATAACAAAGGAAAGAAATTTTGGAGTTTCATAAAATTTATAATCTACAGTTTAAATATATCTATTCTTTACTTCAACCCTCACCTATGCACATGAAGCACTGTACGATTCTAAATATACGGTGTATACTTTAATTATGTGGGATTTAAATAGGTTACAGTGCAAATATTTCTCACGGCTTAGCTAGTTCATTTTATATTTTATGCATGTTTGGGCAAAAGGGGTTAAGTCATAAAAAAAACGTTTGTATCCTCTTCTTAAAATTCATGATTGACCATAATTTATTCGTTATTCGTAATTTATTCTAGTCTCTGTTGAAAGAATATAGTTTCATTTCATTCATTCTGGAATAAAAAAATACAACCAAAAAGAATTTATAATGGTTTTCATTAACTTGAAAATCGTTGTTTAAGCTTCACATTCGATGACTTAATCCCTTTTGCCCAAACACCAGTGATTTATTGTAGTATTTTTTCAATAAATAAAAAAATCAGGTCCTCTGAAACCATAACGTGCCTTTATTATTACCTTCGAACCTTGCCGTACCGGCGCTAAACGAACAGCCATCTATACTTAACGTGACGTTAAGCGAACCAATATGGCAGACGCACCCTAAAAAAAATAGGAGACGAATTAGAACGGCGCACTAATATCACAAAAAACTCCTGTCACTTGGTAAAAACCCAAATCAAAAGTGACACTAGCGCTACCCCCGAACACAGCCGAACAGTCGACGTGAAGGCTGTTCGAGGGTGGTGTTCGAAGGTAAAGTTCGTAGAGTGTAAAGGCTCGTTATGGTTTCAGAGGACCTGATTTTTGTTGAAAAAGTACTACATTAAAAAATCACTGGTGTTTGAACAAAAGGGGTTCGTTAGGTCATCGAATGTGAAGCTTAAACAACGATTTTCCAAGCTATTGAAAACCATTATAAATTATTTTTTATTGTATTTCTTTATACCAGAGTAATAAATGAAACTATATTGTTTCAACAGAGACTATAAAAAATTATGAATAACGAATAAATTATTGTCAATTATGAATTTTAAGAAGACAACACAAAAAAAAATAAAAAATATTATGACTTTAACCCCTTTGGCCTAAACATAAATGAAATATAAACTAAACAAGCTGACTCTTGCGAAGCACTCACATTCTAACTTACCTAAATCCCACTTAATCGAAGTACAAAAAGGTATATTTAGTACCGTATAGTGCGTATTTAGTGCGTCATGGGCATAGCTAAGGGTTGAAGTAAAGAATAGATTTGTTTAAATCGTAGATTATTTATTTTTTGAAACTCCGAAATTGCTTTCTTTTGTTATTAGGCTAAAAGACGGAATAGTTAAATTAGCTTTTCGCAGAAAACTAATGCTGATTCTCTTGACTGAAATCGCATTTGTTTACTTGTAATTCGCAAACGGCGGCGACAACGGAAAAGTGTATATTTCCACAATGTTCGTCTCGACAAACGGAATAAAATAATCTTCGAAAAAGCTAGGATTTTTGTGGTTAAAATGTCGGTAAATGAGATATGTTGAAAGCGTATTGGCATCAAATCTTAGTTTTCGCAGAACATATTATTATTACTTAAGGATGGAAGAAATAAACCATAAAATAAATTCTTTACTTCATTTCTATTGTATAATATTTATATGAAAGAAAGCTGACAGATATTGGGGAAGAGGAGGCAACGAACAGGGATTGGCACTCTGGGACCCGACCACTTCCTCTAATATAATATTCAACCATCCGCAAATATTTATTTTTTATGGTCGATAATGGTTCTTGATATTACTATACAGCCATCTCTAAGGGTTTGGGTAATATTCAAACATAATACTCTTCCGCCTTTATAAATATAATAGCTTATAGCACTTACTGTACATTGTTATCTAAGTTCAACTTCACTTTAAAAAATCTGGTGCGTGCATGAAACATAACTTTCACTTACCAACTTACTTAGATTAGAAATTGACATGTTTTGCTAAATATCATTTCCCAAAGTCACACATTTTTCTACATCCATATCTTATTTTTGTTAATCGTTAAAGCCGTTTTTGAGTAAATAAAAAAACCCGTGAAAATGATACAAAATTTATTAAGTAAAGTCCCCCCTCCCGTAGATCAATTTTGATAAAATTTTTAAAGTCATATCTCGGGCATATAAATACATCAAATATGAAGTTTGATCAAAATCGTTAAAACCGTTTTTGAGTAAATAAAAAAAACACGTGAAAATGATACAAAATTTATTAAGTAAAGTCCCCGCTCCGGTTGATCAATTGTGATGAAATGTTGGTTATCACATCTCTGGCATATAAATACATCAAATACCAAGTTTGATCAAAATCGTTAAAACCGTTTTTGAGTAAATAAAAAAAACATGTGAAAATGATACAAAATTTATTAAGTAAAGTCCCCCCTACGGTTGATAAATTTTGATGAAATTTTTACAGTCATATTTCAGGCATATAAATAGATCAAATACTCAGTTTAATCAAAATCGTTAGAGCCGTTTTTGAGAAAATCGAAAAAAACTTAAAAAGTTATTAAATAAAGTACCCCCTCCCTTTGAGCAAATTTAATGATTTTTTTGCTGTCACATCACGGGCTTATACATACTCTAAATACCCAATTTCAGGTTCGCACGGTTCATAGTTTTTGAGCTAGTCTGTTCACACACACAGACACACACACAGACACACACACACACACACACACACTGACCATTTCGTGGGACTTGGTTAATTGGGCTCAGGGGATCGCAAAACGTGTATTTCCGTTGAAAACCGGAAGTCGAAATTTTTCACGATCGCAATACTTCCACTTACTATATATTTCATATATTGGAAAGTGAAATTAAAAATCTGGTACGTGCGCGCAACACACAACTTTCACTTACCAACGTACTTAGATTAGAAATTGACGTGTTTTGCTAATAATCATTTCCCAAAGTCACACATTTTTCTACATTCATATCTTATTTTTGTTAATCGTTAAAGCCGTTTTTGAGTAAATAAAAAAACCTGTGAAAATGATACAAAATTTATTAAGTAAAGTCCCCCCTCCCGTAGATCAATTTTGATGAAATTTTTACAGTCATATCTCGGGCATATAAATACATCAAATACCAAGTTTGATCAAAATCGTTAAAACTGTTTTTGAGTAAATAAAAAAACCATGTGAAAATGGTACAAAATTTATTAAGTAAAGTCCCCCCTCCCGTAGATCAATTTTGATGAAATTTTTACAGTCACATCTCGGACATATAAATACATCAAATACCAAGTTTGATCAAAATCGTTAAAACCGTTTTTGAGTAAATAAAAAAAACACGTGAAAATGATACAAAATTTATTAAGTAAAGTCCCCCCTCCGGTTAATCAATTTTGATGAAATTTTTACAGTCATATTTCGGGCATATAAATCGATCAAATACTCAGTTTAATCAAAATCGTTAGAGCCGTTTTTGAGAAAATCGAAAAAAACGTAAAAAGTTATTAAATAAAGTACCCCCTCCCTTTGAGCAATTTTGATGAAATTTTGGCTGTCACATCGCGGGCATATACCTACACTAAATACCCAATTTCAGGTTCCCGCGGTATATAGTTTTTGAGCTAGTCTGTTCACATACACACACACACACACACACACACACACACACACACACACACACACACACACACGGACCATTTCGCGGGACTTGGTTATTTCGACTCAGGGGGTCCCAAAACGTGTATTTCCGTTGAAAACCGGAAGTCGAAAATTTTCACGATCGCAATACTTCCACTTACTATATATTTCATATACAGGTAAGTGAAAGTAAAAAACTCAATCTCATAGCTTGAAGACATATATTTATATTGTTACGTTAAAAAAAGAAAAGATATTGGGGTCACCAGTGGAGTAGTGGTTAGCATAGCTGCCTACAATACTACCGGTCAGGGTTCGTGTCCCCACAGTGGGAGGGGGATTAAAAAATCCTGGAGTATGCCGTCCCTCTGATAGAACGAAAACTGGAGGTCCCGAGCCTGACGATACTTTTACTCCCACATACGGATTAGCCTACTGACATAAATGAACGTTAATACAACAAACAAACTTATAAAAATACTGTGAGGTTTTAGCCGTCAAAATTATAATAATTCCTTTATAACGGAAGAGCCCAAAATGGCACCAAAACTGAATGTGAGTCATATGTATGTGGCGTTCCTTAATACCACCACCACCTACTGCCTTGGACTTATATCCTGCCAATAACTGTGATTATTCGTATAATAAGTATATGCGTTTGTTTGCATGTTTCATTTAAAGTTACTTTATGGCACAATGTAGGGTATAATTACGATAGGGAACTTTAACAAGAACCTCACATCGCACAGGCTCGAGACTTTTATTTTAGGTCCCATCCGAAGGTTGCCATAGCCGAGGATTCTTTACTGTCTTTGAGAAATCCCATGGCCACCTGTCGGGCTCACAAGCGGCCTTTAGTATTGCAAGCTGCTACGCAAGCCACTCTACACCTTAGGTGACCCATGTATATTCGTTTGATCTTAAAAATATATATAACTACTTAATAAAGCTGTTTATTGAATGGTTTATTAATATTTGTAAATAAAAGAATGTATGTTTGAAATAACTATGAACAACAGGATTACAAGAGTATTCAATTAAAACTACAATTACATGAGTGTTTTAATTGTTTTAAGTAGTTGCAATTATAACTTCCAATTACTGTAATTACAATTATAGGCTCACAATGACAATTATTTTTAGTCGGTATGTATGTGTAGTAATAGAAATGAAAATACAAAACCGTGTATTATTAAATTAATTTCTGATCTGTTTTATTGAATAAACAAAAGATTCCCTGAAATGTAACGTTTTTATCCTACTGTAAGGCATATATGTAGCCGAAAAATTAATGCTAAACTTATCCTTCGGTTAAAAATAATTTATTTTACATAGATTTGTAATAAAATATATTCAGTTCATTACTTATATAGGTTCATAACGTGAAAGGCATTAGCAATTAGCCAGCACTAAGTAATTTCATGAAATAACAGCTCATTATATAAAATATCGATGCCACCTAAATAAAATAAGACTAATCTCACAAGTACGATTAGCTGGTTCCAAATTTCAGAGACTCATAATGAACTCAATCCTCTATAATTTTTATCCGAAATCCTCATGTCCTCTTTGCAACAAGAATAAACCAGACAATTTTCAACACTTTTTCACATCATGTCTCATTTTAAATCCGATCAGAAACCAATCTCTTATAAAATATTGTAACATTAAGAAAACTAATAAAGAAATGTTCCAGGACATCTTAACAATCACGGACTATAATAAACTTAAAGATATTTTTATCTTCATTATAGAAGGTTTGGAAATCAGAAGTTTTTTAATTGATTAAAGAAGATTTATGTCTGTTTTGCCGAAATTGTTTGGTGAAAGTTAGATAAATTATTATAAGGAAAAGGTATATTATTGATAATATAATTAAGATACAATATTGTACCAATACAAAAAACTGATATTTTTGTACTGTATTTTTTTATAAAAATGTTTTTTTATATTTGTTTAAAAAACAAACTTCTTGCTACAAGGTGTTGTAAACCTTTAAAGCAATAAAGAATATTATCATTATTATTATTATTAACAGTTCATTTAACTACTGATATTTAATAGGGGAGAGCGGGGCTGGTTGGCGTAGGGGGTAGTTTGACCATTGGCTTATAATTTCCGTCACACCTGGTTTGAAGGCCCCACCATTGTACCATGTGACCCCATTGACCTCGGGAGTCTTGTCCTGAGTTTTCAATACGATGCTAACAGTGTAGAGAAGAGTGTGCTTCATTCATTGATTTTACAACATGTACGTAAATTTTTATATTTTCAGTAAATTTGGTTGGCATGGCAAAACATTTGACTCCGATTCTTTTCACATAGCCACAAACTCCTTTGAAAAACCTAACCTTTCGACTAATCAGTTTCATGTTTGATTGTTCTCCCCTGTCCTGGCAGCCATCTTTCATTTGATCTCTCCTGTGGGGTTAGTTGGCTCTCTTCAACTGGGGTTTGTTGCCGCAATAGCATCCACAAAAGCAAGGTAAACATAAATAAAGGTGAAACTACCAAATGCCTTTAGTTCCAGCGAGGAGAGCAATATTTCCTGTGCAGAAAATGACGACAGTCTAAACTTCTATCTTCTTCTATTGTCATTCTATTTTCCCTGGAAAGCGATTTAAAACCGATTCAAAATTATTATGCCATTATAGTGCAGCTTTTAGTAACAATAATATGTGTCAGGCAATACTTGAATGAGATGGCTAAACAAATCCACCTTTTAGGCCAACCTACACCACATAGGGGGTTAATTGGCACACTCTGGATTGACGAATTCTTCAATTTTCTATGATCTTAGTATTAAATATTATGTGTTGAAAAAAATACTTGAAGTACTCTAATACTTGGAGTTTACAGATCAGGAGTTTGGACTCTACAATCACAAAAGCAAGGTAAACATAAATAAAGGTGAAACTACCAAATGTCTTTAGTTCCAGCGAGGAGAGCAATATTTCCTGTGCAGAAAATGACGACAGTCTAAACTTCTATCTTCTTCTATTTTCCCTTAAAAGCTGTTACACCGGTTAAATCGGTTAAAAAAAACGATTCAAAATTATTATACCATTATAGAGCAGCTTTTGGTAACAATAATATGTGTCAGGCAATACTTGAATGAGATGGCTAAACAAATCCACCTTTTAGGCCAACCTACACCACATAGGGGGTTAATTGGCACACTCTGGATTGACGAATTCTTCAATTTTCTATGATCTTAGTATTAAATATTATGTGTTGAAAAAAATACTTGAAGTACTCTAATACTTGGAGTTTACAGTGGTATCAGCCCCATTTATATTATATTAACAGGATTAATACCCATTAGTATAATACCCATTATATTAACAGGAACGACTCTACAATCAAAAAAGTGAAAACTGTTGCCAACCAACCTCGCTCTCCCGGGGAGATTTTATTTTGTATAAAAATGTTTTTCTATATTTGTTTAAAAAACAAACTCCTTGCTACAAGGTGTTTTAAAACCTTTAAAGCAATAAAGAATATTATTATTATTAACAGCTCATTTAACTACTGATATTTAGTATAAATAATTTATTTTTTTATGATCTTCCTGAACAGCAAGTAATGACATTCTCATTTATGTTTTTACTTTACTGCACCATAAAAAAATGTTTATTATTAATGTTGAATGATCATGAAGCAGTAAACTTAATAAAATAATGACACAAATAAAACACAAGAGTCGAGACAAATATGAAAGAAAGAGGGATACAAGAACTAATAAAGGAGATAGCTTCCCTGCTAGAGTTCTCCTTAAAGCAACAACTCCTAGACAAAGTAATCTCCATAGAGATTACTAGCTCCATAGTCACTTCTCCTCTCTGAGCTGCCGTTAGAATACTTGTGTCTGTGTACACTGTACATCAGCACTACCTAACGAATTATATTGGGCAATACTTATTTCTGAGAGAGGAGGGTAGAAATAATATTACAGAGCCTCAGTTGTCAATCTTTTGAATACATGGACTGTAATAATAATAAAGTTTTAGAAAAATAATTTTTTCATCATACTGCATCAAAAACATGTGTTTTCAATATGTACTCGGTTCGAATCCGTAATGTATCGGGCCTAGGCCTGAAAAATCTTTTTCACCATACTACGATGTAATCACCTGTTTTACACACCTAATTTGCGGTCCGAAAGCTACACTTCGCCGCCCTAGGGCCCAAAATGAATATTTCGCCCTAGGGCCGCAAAATCAGCTGTTTATTATTTTAATTCATTCATTTCATTATATACATTACATAAGTTTGTTTTGCTCGTATTATTGTTTAGTTATTTAGTAATTATGGCTAATAATATATCAGAATCTATAAATAGAAGAGCAAAAGAAATCATAGCAGATTTGTTACCAGCAAAATCAAAAGATAGGTATGACGAAGAGTATACAAAGTTTTTGAACTGGTTAAAAATGGAAAATGTAAAACCTGTAGATGTGAATGATGAAGTTTTACTCGTATATCTCTCGGTCCTATCAAAGCAAAAGAAACCCAGTACTTTATGGAGTAAGTACTCCATGATAAAAAGTTGTTTAAAAGTAAAAGAAAATATTCAACTCACCCAATTTCCAAAAAGTATTGCTTTTTTGAAATGGCAATCGGTTGGTTATCAGACAAAAAAATCAAATGTGTTAAGTGCCACTAAGTAACCCAATTTATGTTAAATGCTCCTGATAATGAATGGTTGCTAAACAAAGTAATTTTAGTTTTCGGAGTGTTTGGTGCATGCCGAAGAGAAGATCTAACAAATTTGAAAGTAAGTGATGTTAAAGATAATGGAGACTTTCTTACTGTTTTCCTTAACGATGGTAAAACACACTCAAGACGAAGTTTTACAATCACTGATGAAGGATGCACATTTAAACCATGCTGTTTAGTACGTATGTACTTGAACATGCGTCCTCGAAATCTCACATCTGAGAGGTTTTTTGTTGCCTACAAAAAAGGGAAATGTGTTGCTCAACTCGTAGGTAAAAACTTAATTGCTGCAGCACCAATGAAAGTAGCCCAGTTTTTGGGTCTAGAGAACCCTAAAAGTTATACAGGTCATGCACTTAGAATGTCATCAGCGGCCATGTTAGTTGAGGGAGGTGGTGACTTGTTGACATTGAAACGCCATGGTGGATGGAAGTCTTCAACAGCTGCCGAAGGTTACATTGAAGACTCTGTGACAAAGAAATTGGAAGTTTCTAACAGACTGTTTAGTAAAGTGAATGAGTCATCGACTTCGACATCAAATATCGATTTTGGAACTATTGAATATGAAAATCAGTCTCTCTTTACAATTGATGATTTATTTGAAGATTGTCAAGAGGATATTTTAATCAGAAACAATCCAACTACGAGTAAAAGTGTGAATGTGTCAAACAAAAAACAAGTAATAGAATCTTCAAAGGGTATTATGTTTTCAAACAACCAAAATTGTACTTTTAACATTTCTATAAATCAAAAATAAACGAACTAACTTTTTTAAGCATTTTGAAATATATCAGTTGTATTAAATGAAACACACATATGTTCATCTCTCTTTATTAACTTACATAATAACATAACGTAAAACAATCCATACATTAAACATTCATCATGTCCCCATAACCACAAGATAACCTTCTAACAAAGAGGTACACTTAACCAAAAGAAAATCTTGTTTTTGATTGATGTTATATCGTATTAATATTTATTGTAGTATGGTGAAAAATAGCGTTCGTGCCTCGGGCCAAAGTGCTTTTGCAGGCCCTCGAACTTTTCATGACCTCGACTACGTCTCGGTCAAAAAATATCTCGGGCCGGCAAACGCCCACTTTCGGCCCTTGGTACGAAATATACTATTTGGTGCGCTAACCGTACCTGCTACTAATATATATTAATAAACATGTGTTTGAAGTAAGTTACTTGTAGCTATACAGTATGGTGAAAAATAGCGTTCGTGCCTCGGCATAAGGCACAGTGCCTTAGGTCAGAACATGAAGACAATTCCTCTAATCAAAAGTTATCGGTATTCCAAAAGGCAATACCAAACAAAGGTTTTAATATAATGAATAATCAGAATCGTACTATAAATATTGATGTAAATATACAAGTACTTTTCTTCTATTATAGGTTAATAAACAGATGTTGGATTGGTCCATTCTGGTCCATTATCCACAAATATTAGCTAACCCACAGAAATATTACTATATCAAGTTATATGTTTGTATTTCTGTTAAACTAAAAAATAATTATTTTTTTCGGGGTCTTCTCCTTCCTAGCCTTTTAGGCTATACGGGGTTTCCCGGGCCAGGGGAGGGTGGGGGATTAATGCCGAGTTTTATTAAATTTCCCCTGGCTCCGGGTTTTGAACTGGGTATCTTCGGTTTATCAATCATTTGGTCATTTGGGCAAGGCGTACGTAGGCCATACCCACTATTAAAAAAATAATTGACTCAAAAAAATTTTCCTATATATATATATATATTTATTTATTTAATGTGGTTTAAATCCCCCCCCCTTACAAAGTAAGTACTTAGCTATCCGAGGCTAACACCCGCGACGAGGAAGGACCAAACAGTCTTAGCCTAATCCTACATCAGTCTTATCCCTGTGACAACATCTTCCTCAAACCATAATAGTCCATCCAATCTCCCGATCAATAATCTCTCCAACGTCCAAAATAGAAGAAACGATATATTAAAAAGTGACATTTTCCACTGTAGACTAAATCAAAAATATGTTTTGCGGACATAATTTCCGTCCACATTACCACCGCACACGGCCGTTTTAATCGACTGATAAGCGGCATGTCCCTGATCACAGAAAAAGACAAGGTTATTGAACAATGGAGAAACCATTTTTAAATTTTTTTAAATGGCGAATTCGTAGGAGAAGTTATATCTAGAGGGAGTTCCATAGGTGATGGAGAGCCCCCAGATGAAGAGGACGTTCAGGATGCCATAGATAAGCTAAGGAACAATAAGGCCCCAGGTGTGGAAACGGAAGTGGAGCACTGTTTTAATATGTCAAGTGATCTGATTTTAGACACTTGGACAGAGGAGAGCATTCCCGATGGATGGTACAGAACTATTCTATGCCCAATGTATAAAAAAGGGGACCCTTTCAACTGCGTCAACTACAGAGGTATCTCTCTCCTACCACCTTCATACAAAATATTCACCGATATCCTCTTCCGTAAACTTCTCCCATTTGTTGAAAGAGGAATAGGTCAATATCAAGCAGACATCATCAAAGGCAAAGGTACGGCAGACCAAATTTTCTGCTTGAGAACGATGATGGAGAGAGCAGCTGAATACAATTTAGAAACCCAACACAACTTTGTGGATGACCGCGTGCCTCCTATGACTGCGTGATTCGAGAGGAATTATATGATGGTGTGATCCCTCTAGGCATTCCTCCAAAGCTTGTCCGTCTTGCCAAAGTGACAATGAAAGCTTCCCAATGTCCAGTCAGAGTTTTCAGAGCACATCTGATTTTTTCCATAGCCACAAGGGGCTAACCAAAGGGGATTGGAAGGCACGCCTTTTGTTTAATATTGCATTAGAATATGCAGTCTGGGGATCGGGAATCCAAGTGGGAGGTACAATCTTCGACAAATCGTGCCAAATCCTTGACTATGCCGATGACCTGGCTATCGTTGGACGTAATTTATCAAGCATGAAAACTGCTTCCATGGACCTCCAAAGAGCAGGTGCGAAAATTGGATTGGTGATTAACGAATCCAAAACTAAGTGCATGATCTGCAATCCTAAAATAGGGAAAGTTATGATATGAGGCTTTGAATTCGACAGCTTTCAGGAATTTATTCATTCACCTGGGAACTGAGCTATACTCGACCAACGACATGAAACAAGAGATTCTATTTCCGGCTCCAGAAACACTTAAGACGCAAGTTGCTCTCCTGGGCCACTAAGTTAGAAATATACAAAACACTAATCAGGCCAGTTCTCACATATTCATCCGAGTGTTGTTGAGTGTGTGATTATGGGTTTCTATAATGAGCCTGATGTCTTCAATTTAATAAAGGTTGGTCGCTTGAGATGGGCTGGGCACATTGCTCGACTAAGCAATAATGAGATCCCAAAAATGCTCTTGGAGGAAAACATCTTTGGACAAAGAAAGGTTGGTAGACCTCGCCTGCGCTGGGTAGGTTCTGTGGCGGTGGATGCCCAAAAAATGCTTGGAATTAGAAATTGGAGAGCAGCTGCACAAAACGGAGAAGACTGGCGACTTCGATTGCGGGAGGTCCTGACTCCTCAGGGGTTGTAGCGCCGTTGAAGAAGAAGGGGCAGGACAACAACTGATTAATTTAATGTATACATCTTACCGTGGCTAATGTAACAACGAGACTACTAACTGGATTACTGAGTAGGTTCCTGAGTAGGTTACTGAGTAGGTTACTGAGTAGGTTACTGAGTAAGTTACTCGCAGTAGGCAAGCATAGAGCAGGTCTACAATGGTCTTGGTGCCGAGAGTTTTATACAATAGCTGATTCTGAGTATAATTGCAGCGCTCAATCCAAATTTGCCATTAATTTTCCTCTATCAGCTCTAATTGTTGAGGTACAAAAAGTGAATTTCGTTCCTTGGTCTAGTAAGTTCTTCTCATTTGAACTGGAGGCTAGCAGGTCAGGCAATTCTTTTGAAAGATAGTGGTCTATCTGACGAGGTCGTTTAACTCTTCTTGGTTGAAAAGTTTGCCGGTTGGTAAAATCATACTAAAACGCGTTGTTCCAAGTTATTAATAGATGTTATTATTTTTTAATTCTTAAAAACAATTATAAACAGCTAGATAATAGTTTTATATTCTAAAATAAGGAGAAAGGCGTGCTAAGATAATTCATTTACACATCTATTTCGGATTTTGTTATCTTTATCGTAGGTATTCAAATTTGAATAAAACTACTGTTAAGGTATGCTGAAGATAAAAAAGTTATTATATCTGATTGCATTATTGGAATCAGCGCCCCCAAAAATTTTTTTTTTTATATAGGGCTGTGTAATCGATTTTTCTAAAGCAATCTCGATGTGGCCGCTGTAACGATTCGCGGTCGCAAGCGACGGTGCTGCTTCTTGACTGGAACTAGAGGAACGGGTATAGAAGCCGGGCCAGTACCTGGGATTCTTAGGTTTTTTGGGAGTTTTTAATTTATTTGTCCATAATTAAAGCCCGATAGAGGAAACGATTACTTGAAAAATGTCTAATAGGTATTATTCGGTCCCTCAGAGTTCTTCGCGAAAATCAAAATGTGTGTAATTCCATTTGTTTCCAAAAAAAGTAAACCTACTTAAAGAGTGGATTGTAAAATTAATAATAGATAAACCTGTTTCGAAACATATGACAATATATAGTCTTCATTTTAAGGAAAGTAACTATATTTATCCAAGTAAATATTAGTACTTGACATTTTATTGATTTGATGATTGGGACCACAGTGTCATAGATTTGTTTTTCTTTTTTTTTCCCATTTTTGACAAATAAATAAATTATATGACAAAGAAACTAAACTGTCATGAAAATGACAGCTGCCATAACAATGATTGTAAGAATAAGTAATTAAAGTTATTGCTAACCGTAAAACGGAGTATAATGTTGCATTTACCATTACTACCAGATTTGTAGTATCTGACATTTTATTGATTAGATGATTTGGACCATAGTGCCATAGATTTGCAAAACTACTAGCGCACCCTATAGCAATTGCGAGTGGGAATTAAGTATCAAATTCTTTGGTAGATGGCAATTAGAACCCTTAAACATTGGTATCCTTTTGCCTGAATATATTTCAGTATTCCCATTTGATAACTTTAAAAATTTAATCTTGCAATGATATTATTTGCTGAAATATATAGAACGAAAAATAAAGAAAAGATAAATTGTAAAATTAATATCAATAAAGCGGTGGAGGGGGGGGGGGGGGGGAATAAGTTGCGGGACGAGGCCATGAAACAGGAAGTGGGGGGTGGGGGGGGGATTTACTTTTTAATTAAAAAGGATTTAAGAGGCGGTGGTGGGGGGATCAAATGCCTAACCATAAATTAGCAATCTCTAAAATATAAATTAGCGATAAACCTACCATCGATACCACTTTAAAGAATTATTGTTTTCAAAATTGTAAATAATAACAATCCTCTCCCCACTTTACGTATACAATATATATATATATATAGTATAAGTGAGAGATAGTCAACTGTTCTTTTTTACGATATGTTGAATGATAATCAGAATTTTCAGTTTACAATGATTTTATTGTGGTAAGCCAACGTCTAAATTAGCAGAGCATGCCATTGCCCACAATCATTCCTTCGCAAGAGGAGAACTACTGAACCTCAACTATTTACCTGCAATGAACAGAAGAAATAATTGTACCATGTGCAACCCCTCAATACAATAGAAAACACCTTTCACTTTATCTCAATATGCCCCATTCTAAATGAAATCAGGATTAACTGTTTTGGAAAACGGTCTCTGAATATGGAAGAAACCGTAGATATCCTAAACGGCAAATGCAACCATCTATTTCTGTATCTTAAAATTGCAACAAAATATAGACAAGAAATGACTCATGAATATAATCAGTAGAAATAGATTCCCCTATACATCAGTCGAAAAAAAAAAAAAAAAATCGCTTGTAGCTAGTTTTATAATTTGGCCATTTATATACGAAGAGTTTTTCAGTATATATGTCAGTTCAGTTCAGTATGAAATAATTTTTCTTTTGTTATTTTGCTTTTATTACTACCACTTATCACATATCTTCTGTTATTGTTATATATTTGCAACCTATTTATATTTATAACAAGCTAGGATATCTCGACAGACGGACTTGAGTCCATTGTCTATTTACGTCTTGATATTTTCTTATTTTGTTTTGTATTAAATAAGTTTTTCATGAATAAACTTTATTTCTATCTATCTATCTATCAATCATTCCTTCGACTTTGAGAACCCCTCCATATTAGCTACTGTACCTAACCACGATAAACGACTCCTCTCAGAATCCATTTTCATCCATCTGGAAAAAAAAGGCCCCTGTAAATCATAGAAAAGATAAAGAGATAATTTTTTCGCATCCTCAAATCCTAGTTTCGATTTCATAGGTACCTGCAATTATATTGGGTTGTAAAAAAAGTTCGTAGCGTTTTTTAAGAATATATTTAATTAAAAATTTCAGATAAATGTAAATATTTTTAATCAATGATATATGACCCATTTCGATCTATAACTTGTTTCCATCTTTCAGGTAATTTTGTAATTCCGTCCTCCCAGAACTGTTCAGTTTTCCTCGATATGAACTCGTCTATGTGCTTTTTACAGTCCTCGAGCGAGTTATATTGTTTCCCGTTGAGGGAGTTTTGGAGAGACCGGAATAAGTGGTAATCTGTTGGGGCAAGATCTGGTGAATAGGGTGGGTGGGTTATCACATTCCAGCCAAACTCCAACAATAAATTCTTTTCCGTCAAAATGTGAGGAACCCATACATCGCTTCGAAAAACATACCCCGCAGCTCCCAAATGATTTGAAACACTTGTATGTGATATGCCAAGTGTTTTTGCGATATCCCGGGTCGTATAGTGACTAATTGTTGAATTTGTTCGTCATCAACAGTTGAAGGACGACCAGAGCGCTTGGCGTCTTCCAACTCAAAATTTCCGGTTCTGAACCGAGCAAACCACTTACGGACGGTGCTTTCCCCTATGCGTCATCTCCATACACGCTGCAAATTTTGTTTTCCGTCTGTGCAGCGGATTTTCCTTTTCAGAAATAAAATAGCATTATATGGCGAAAATGAATTTTTTCCTCCTGCATTTTGGACTAACACAATACACTTGAACAGTAGAAGATCCCGGTTGAAAGTGATGCATAAAAGAACGTTATCTAATCCCTTTTTAGAATATGTAAACATTATTGACCATGTAAACAGGATTAACAAACACAGAAAGGATTAAATTAAAATAATGAAAAACGCTACGAACTTTTTTTACAACCCAATATATGTACCTCTTGTATTATTTTGTATAAATTCCTTCTGTACATTTTTCAATTTTTTTATGCAATGTAACCTTATGTATTATCTCATTTTTATGTTATTATTGAGTCCAGACATAACTATTCCTATAGAGTACCATCTATTTTGCTAGTTTTTTAAAAAAAAAATTTTTGACTTACTTGTCATGTGCCTTTCACTTCAAAAGCGTTGGATTTCCCGGTCATAAACCTTTGAAGTCGGCCCCTACCACTACCTCTCACCTTATTTTTACCTTTAGTCTTAGTATCTACCTGGACCCAGTAGGTAAATATCAGATTCTATTTTATCTTGTTAACCAGCCACTTATTTTAATATTCATGTATACAACATCTTTTATATTATTATCAGTTCTGTAATGTATCAATTTTTTGTCACCCTCTAGCATAGATACTCATATATTAGTTTTCTTTTAGCCCTGATGAAGATCCACAAGTTGGATCGAAACGTTGTCTTACCACAATAAAATCATTGTAAAATGAAAATCCTAACTATCATTAAACCTACCTATAATATATATTTATGTTAAGTAACGAAAACTAACATTTTTTGTTTCAATTACCAATATATGAAATATAGTAAGGGAAAGTATTGGGATCCTGGAAATTTTCGTTTTCCGGTTTTCAATGGAAATACACGTCTTGGAATCCCCTGAGTCCAAATAATTTTATTTAGTAAATTTTGTCTCATTTTCAGGGTTTTTTTTATAAACTTAAAAACGGCTTTAACGATTTTGATCAAACTGGTATTTGATGTATGTACATGCCAAAGATGTGACAGCCAAAATTTCATTAAAATTGGTCAACCGAGGGGACACTTTATTTAATAAATTTCCTCTTATTTTCATTTCTTTTTTTTATTTTCTCAAAAACGGCAGTAACTATTTTGATCAAACTGGATATTTGATGTGAGTTTATGTCCGAGGTGTGTCAGCCAAAATGTATCACTGATAAAAGTAAAAACTTTTATTTAACAATAAAAAAAAAATAATTTTACTTTAGAGAGTAAATAAGTGATGCTCAAATTATTTAAAGCATTTACGGTATGAAAAAATGTTGTATAATAATATTTTTGATAATAATATAGTAATAATCTATAATTAATTATATTTTAGTTTAGAAACTTGAATCCCATAATAAATGTCTGACAGCAAATATAAAGTGATTTTAGAGGAACAGAAATCGTTCTCGATTTCCATAAAAGAATAAGAGACAAACTTTACAGCGAGTAGCAAATACACCTATCGATTCACCTTCACGATATATTTACAAGAAGCAAATCACTGTAAAAAAGAACTAAGCAGTAAAAAAAACTGGACTGATGAAATTAGGTACCTTAAAAAAATAAATAAGCAATAATGAATAATTATAACTTAAGGAGATATGCAAATATAAGCATATAAATGTGGAAAAGTGTGGCGTTTACATATTATCGACACACGTCGATTTCTTATTTAAGTAAGTTCGTAAGTGAAAGTTGCATGTTGTGTGCATCGTACCAGATTTTTTTATTTGTACTTTGACTTATATTTGCACGAAGCCTCAAGAATAGATTTACCATTAGCACAAAAATAGAGATGAATAATTATAAAATAATGCAACACTTCTATGGGTTAACAATATTTATTCAAAGAAAATATAACAATAGTCCATGCCACTTAAAATTATAAAAACACAAACATTAAAGCAGGTTACAAAAATTATCACTTTTTGTAACACAAATCATATGGCTTGAGCTCACAGTCAAGATTGAGAAGGAATGTTCCAGCCCGGCGTGGATCGGACTCGAAAAATCTAGTCCCAAACAAGTGCTCTGACGGTTCGCTCCACTAGTTCGTTCCAACAAAAGGTTTGGTATTTTAAACCACATTTTTTTATTATTTAAAGATTTAAAGTTACACTAAAATACAATACTAAACAATCATAGTTATAAATGGAAATGCTTATCTTGATTTGACTAAACTGGCCTGTTTAGATCTTTTTTTTCTGTTTAACGTCCTTTTATGATACTAAGGCTAATCGGACAAATCTATAGTCAGTACGGGAGCTGAAGGCCAAAAAAAGTGTCTGATTTGAAGAAAGTTTTTGATCACATAGCCTTAAAGTACTCATTCCACAGACAACAAATGTGGACGTCTGCCACCTCAGATCGGTTGCAGGCTTTGGAACATGAGCGTAATTCATTTTTCCGCTAAAGTGGCAAGTATTGCGGATAATAGATAATCGGTTTTTGCGAAAAGACAACAAATTTTAACTTTATGCCCTTTTATTTTGAAAAGAACTCAATTTTCTCTTCGATAGATTTTTCTGGATTTATGAGCGAAAAATTGAAAAAAGTCCGAAAATTTCGATTTTTTTTGCCTCTAAAATTTGATGGCAACCGATCTGAGGTGGCAGACGTTCACTATAAGATCAAAAGCTTTCTTATAAATTAGACACTTTTTTGGCCCTCAGCTCCGGGGCTAAGTGGGAGCCCTAAATTTTGCCTATCCTGGTATAATTAGGATAGGGTTCTTAGAAGAGTATCTGACGTCGTACAGGCTCGGGAACCCATTTCATATCCTATCCGAGGGGCGGCATAGCCAATGTATTATAAAATAGATTATTTATTTTATTTAGTATTTTAATATTTTTTAGTTTTTTTTTTTTTTTAATGTTTATGTATTCCATTACAGCAATGCATAATTGCATAAGAATTCTGAAGAGACAAGATGTAATGTGTTTATAATCTCATAGCTTGAAGACATATATTTATATTGTAACGTTAAACAAAGAAACCATACAGAGGTCACCAGTGGAGTAGTGGTTAGCACGGCAACCTACGATACTGATGGTCGCGGGTTCGCGTCCCAAGGTGGCCGTAGGATTTTTTAATGGGAGTAAAACATCCTTGGCTATGCCGTCCCTCGGATAGGACGTAAAATAGAGGTCCCGATCCTCTACCCGTTAAAGATCCCTATCCTAATTCTACCTCGATAGGCAAAATTTAGGACTCCCGCTGTAGCATCGTCCGATTAGCCTTAGTTGCATAAAGGGACGTTAAACAAACAAAAACAAAAAAAAACATATGGTTTAAAAGTCCCAGACCTTTTATTGGAACGAACTATCATGGAACGTGTTTGTGACTAAGAAGTTCGACTTCCATCCATGCCATTCTAGAGGTTCTAAACCATTCCCCTAACGACTATATATAAGGAGCGATTGACTGGACAGTTAGTCTTAGTCTGAGTTGAAGAGAAGCTCAGGTCACATGGTTATCTGTGTGTTACAAAGTGATTATTTTTGTAACCTGCTTAAAAAATTTTCTTGTTATAATTCGTGTCTAATTAAGTAATTACAAAATTTTAAATATTTTGATTACAAAATAAACATTATGATTACAAAATATGTAAAATTTTGTTATGTAAAAATATTTTTTAAACTGAAGCTAGCTTATGACTAGAGCTCGGATTCCCGTGCAATTGCATCTTTTTTTTGGAAAGTCAGAATAGAGCGAACTCAAGTTACTTATCCGAATCAAGCTTAATGGGATGTTTTAATGAAGTTTTATACTGCACGAAATTGCACGTTTTGAATTTTTATTGCACCAAATTGCATCATTTGATGTTTTGAAGAAAAAATATATTACATAGTGTAATTTTCTTTAATACACATCAAACCAATAGTAGAAAAATAACTGTAAATGTCATAGAAAAAAGAGTAAAGGGCACTTGGGAGATGTAAACCAACACAAACCTCCGATTTCCCAGAAATGAGGGTTCAGTGGTTCCTGGATTCTTAATTGTGTTTCCCATCGTTTTGTCAGTGTCAAACTAGCTTCTATCGAGTATATTGGTAATAAAAATGCTAAAATGGGAGCAAGTGTGTCTTCGAAAACTGCGGGATGGATTGAAAAATATCCTGAACTTAATAGGGATGGTTGTGTAGTGTTCTTTAAATCTTGTGATAAAAAATTGGATGTGAGAGGAAAATACAAATTGATACTCGCTGTAGCACAAGTAAGGACCTATTTTTTTTTAACCATAGAACGGTAACAGGGGTAGAGCGTGTCACCAGAGTGATTTAAAAATCAGCCTACGCAAAGGATATTGCATCTAGTGATTCCATAATTTGAGTAGTATCTTTCCTTTTTTAAAGATCTTCCTATTTCCTATATAATTACAGCTCAAATGCGAGTATATTACTCAATATTCCACATCTTGCTTTTACTATTTTAAGTAAATATTTTATGTTCCGATTTTTTTACCAGAATTTTTTTGAAAAATATATCAATAGTATTATAAAAAAGATCCAAAATTCAGTGAATATACCAAAACCATTTTTATAAAAATAATCTGTAAAAATAAAAGAGTTTCTATTTCAATTTACTCTCCGCTACTTACCTTTTTCCAGAGTAGCTATTTTTTGTTCACAAAAATAATTTAATGCCTGATTTTCAGGCAATACATTTTTTTTACAAGTTTTTGCACGATTTAAAGTTTTTAATGCACGTTTTTAAGTTTTTATTGCACGTTTTCAAAATTTTACTGCACGGAATTCCGAGCTTTACTTATGACTTTTATCCTTTTGGGAATTATAAAGCGGCCAATAACGGCTAACTCTAAACGTTGGACATATTATAAACGAGAAGGCGGACAGTTGGAATTGAATAATAGCCGGTGGAGGACACTTTGATAAGAATAGAAGAATGTTATACCTATTTGAATAGTTTGGAATAAAGTTGAGAGTGGGAAACATTTGATTGGAATAGCTCTTCCCCTCTGCCTCAGTCGCTAATATCTAGTCAGATTAGAAAAGTTTTTGGTTGGCATTCGCTGAGTAGGCTGCTTTCCTTCCTAGCTCTAAGCTCTCTCAACTTTAATAATGTTCAAGTGTCTTTTTATATACCCTCTTTCCCAAAATTACTTTATTATTATGTCATTTAGCAGTTTTTATTTAATAACATTTAGGTATGTTCTGGTTAATCCCGAAATAATTCTGAATTCCACCTAATTTATAAAAAAACTGGACACAGACCTCAATAATAGCTATATTGGTGGAAGTTAATTTTTAAGACAAGGGGGGAACTTCTGAACTTAAACGCTAAGCCGTGGGACCAGGACAGAACCCAAGAATGCAGTTTGTGCAATCTAAATGAAAATGAAACCATAATTCATTTCTTAGGAAAATGCCCTATAATCAATGAATTCAGGAAAAAATGGTTAGGAAAATCGGTTCTTGACGAGAGTTCAGCTAAAGGGTACCTGAATGGTGAAGACAGGGTTAGATTGTATAGCTCCATTAAAGAGGCTTATAGTTACAGAAAGCTACTTATTACAGAATTTAACTATTGATTGGCAACATTTAACATTTATTTATCTTGTATATATTAGTAAATACTATGAATTAGGAGCTATTATTGTTTTTATTGTTACTTTATTGAGCCTTATTTGCATAATTTTTCATTCAAGATTTCACAATATTCGTTTGTTTTATTTTTGTGTCTATTTCTTTTGTAATATAATTTGTATTAAATATTTTTAGTTAGACGGATCCCAATTAGTCCATCGCGGAGGTTTTTGCAGATAATCATTCTAAATAATGTAATTATTGAAAAAATAAAACCATTCATTCATTCGTTCATTCATTCATGTTCTGGTTGTATGTTAGGTAGATATCTTCGGGATCAAGTTTTTGAGATAATCGACAAAAAAGTAAAATTTGGAAAAAAAGTTATGAAATGAAGTGCCCCCTCGGTTTGACCAATTTTGATAAAATGTTGGTTATCACATCTTTGGCATATACATACATCAAATACCCAGTTTGATCAAAATTGTTAAAGCCGTTTTTGAGTAAATAAAAAAAACACGTGAAAATGATACAAAATTTATTAAGTAAAGTCCCCCCTCCGGTTAACCAATTTTGATGAAATTTTGACAGTCATATCTCGGGCATATTAATACTTCAAATACTCAGTTTAATCAAAAGGGTTAGAGCCGTTTTTGAAAAAATCGAAAAAAAACGTAAAAAGTTATTAAATAAAGTACCCCCTCCCTTTGAGCAATTTTGATGAAATTTTTGCTGTCACATTGCGGGCATATACCTACACTAAATACCCAATTTCATGTTCGCACGGTTTATAGTTTTTGAGCTAGTCTGTTCACACAATCACACACACACAGACTACACACACACGCACACACAGACCATTTCTCGGGACTTGGTTATTTGGACTCAGGGGGCCCCAAAACGTGTAACTCCGTTGAAAACCGGAAGTCGAAATTTTTCACGATCGCAATACTTCCACTTACTATATATTTCATAAATAGGTAAGTGAAAGTAAAAATTAGCTTTTATTGAGGTAACCGTTTTTTCTTTTTCTTTATATTTTAATATGCGTCCGTCAACAAATCTACAATTAAGATAACTGGGAGAATATGAGGCATGAGGAAGGACAGTACCTCTTGGCTGGCTTGTTTCAGTAATTGTGGTTTGTTAACGAAGGAGATCTCTCATCAAACTCCTTTTAATCTCATATTCATCGACATGTCAGCTTTTTTTCTTGCTCTTATTTGTCGGTTACAATGTCTATGTAACTTAGTATGGAAACTTTTATAAAGAGTGTACAAAGTTTGCTTAACTGTTAGAACATGTAAATTAGCTTTACATTACTCTGCTTATGAAAGTATTTCTCTAGACTGTTAGCTAGCCTAGAAAGTGATTTATTACACTACCAATAGTGTAAAGGAAACATGTGTTTTCTTTACTGTACTGGTACAGTAAAGAAAACACATGTTAATAAAACTCTTTAAAAGCTTACGAACCTTTTTATCAATTTAATTTAAATATGTCTGAAATATGTCAGAGATTGCTAGTAAAATGTTCAGTAATTATCAAAATATTATTCCTCATACATCGGACACAGAAATGAAGCATAAAAATCGAGAATAACGCCGATAAATTCTTCACGGTTGATAACCTATTTAGAAACGAACCATTATATAATATGAATAATAAAAAGTATTCTAACTCCAAACGTGATATTCAATTACCATTTGAAGTATTCAATATTAGTAATATTACTAATTGTACATTTAATATAAATATTTATATTTTTTACGATTCATCAATAGCTCCTACCCTATGATTTTCATTCATTATTTGTTAACCTAACACGTTTTATTAAATGTTACTCAAAATATATTTCTTTTAAAATATATTTTATTTTATTTTTCAGTATAATGTAAAATAATTTACATCACTTGTACAGAAAGGGTCCCTACAGTACTCGGTCTAATTACCAATCTCGGCTGCTCCTCGTACTGTAAAAAGTCACTTTCTGTACTAGTGGTGTAAATAACTATTTTAATATTAATACAAATTTGTATTAAATAAATTTATTTAAGTTATTTATAACTTTATTTAAACAGACAAATAACTTTGTAAATAATAATAAATAAGACTAAATGAAAATGAAAAATTGAACTGCTTAGCGGTGGAAAATGGTCGAATCATAAAGAGGAGAAGATTCTTCTGGGATATATAATATGATTGGAAATATTGAGATATTAACTATAAATATAATATTAACTGAACTTTTGTCTGAAAACAGTGGAACGTTTGAAGCGCTAAAGCATTCCATATAATTACTTTTAAAAGAAATATAATCAATATATATTATAAAGCAAAGTGTACAATGTGCGTGCCGAAAAGGCTCAAAAACGACTACACTTACTATCAAGAATGCTATGTTGTCATATTGCCCTATTGCCCCTAACGATGAAGAAGGTTTTAGTTTTCATTTTAAGTTTGTAATGTTGAAGGGACAAGGGCTGTAATTTTAAGGCTCTCGCTACAAGTAATTAGCCCCTCTAATAAGCCCAGGCGAGTTAATGAATGAAAAAATTTAGTTCGACATTTGGAAGCCAGGAGCGCTAGCTAAGCTCAATTCATAAGGTTATCGTTCATTAGTTCGGTTTGTTATGATTTTAGCTTCAGCTGTTTTCTTTAAATTACACGAGATTATGTATAAATAATTATTTTTTCCATTTTATTTTTCAATAAGGTCATTACATCTCTGCAATGAAGTGGAATTAAAAATAAACAAAACCAACTGGATTCCTAAGCGAATTAAGTTTTACAGAAGAGGAAAGAATTTGTGGAAACATTGCCTTTAATCAATATACAATATAAGAGTAAATTTACAACAAGAGAAAAATTGCTTATTAGTGTAGTGAGCGAATAAAAACACTGAATAAAATAGATAATATTAATAAAAGATATAACCTAATGGAATATATACCGAAAATGAAGTGTTCATATAATATGTCTGTTTAATAGTTCTGTTCTGTTCGTAAATTTTCAACCGAATTCGAAAAAGGAGAAGTTACTCAACTTAATAAGGATGCGGTACCGTCATGAGAATGGTCTCAATGGAATCAGAACATAGAAACCATAAAAAATGGTACATACCAGGACATATTTGCTGCCAAAATAATTTTTCTTAATCTAGAAAAGGGAAGAAAACGCATTGAGAGAACCGCATTAATGGGGTCTCTTATACCCAAACCATATATGGGCGGACTCTGAGGTTTCGAAACTTACCACTAATACTAAGCTGAAGTTTCAGGATGGTACAAATTTTGTTTTAATCATGATTAATTTTGGTCTATTTTTTTGTAGTATTACATTTTAAAGTTATTGTTACCTATTCCACAACTCCCTGAGCGAAGCCGGGCCCCAAAGCTAGTAGGAAATAAGAAAACAATAATCCATTTTATTAATTATGTATTTTATTTTTTAATATAATTTTACTTACGATTTCTATTTAACAGTTAACAATTGTACCACCTCTGCTGTAATATATCTCACCTAAAACAAAGAAAAAAAGAATCAAAATTAATTATTACATAATACACTATAACATTGATATCAGTGGGTGAAATTGATAGAGTACTGCGGGGCTAGGGTATTCACTTTGTAGGTAGAAGGAATATAATTTCTGAACACTTCAATTCACGAATTTCTTTTTCTTTTTTCTTCTTTTTGTTCCGTACCGCTACCTGGCCATACGGGGGGTTACACTAGAGGTGTAACCAACCTTTTCTAACCATGGTGGGTAGGTCGAGATTTATTCTGTGGGGCCTCCACGAAATAAAAGTCAACCCTCCCAGGGCGGATTCGAACCGCCGCCGTTCGGCTCGAGCGTGCTACAGCTGTCGCGCTCAAACACGCTCGGCTATCCCGGCCCATCACGAATTTCAACTAATTATTATTTGAGAAGCGTTACTAATTAAAATTATGGAACATCAACAAGTTTTGGCCGTATGATACTTGATAATCGGTTTGGACGAAACTAATAAACCCATTTATAACTTTGAGTAACTCAGTCGATATGAAATTTTGTTACAGTTTATTTTAGAAATAAAAATATTTTGTTTGCGATGGATAGTTTTCGAGCTATAAGCAAAAAACTAAAAAAGTTGGAAATTTAGATTTTGTTAGCTTAGAAAAATTTTTATAGCAAACGATCTGAGGTGGCAGATGCATTAGTGATGTAAAAATATCAGTAGTCTCCACTATCGATAGTTTAGATAGTATCGGGCATAAAACTATCGATATTATCGATTAGATTAATTGAAGAATCTATCATTTGGAACGAAAGGAGCTATAATGCACGTTTTCATTTGCAATTTTTTAGCGAATTAGATGAAAATTTCTGTAAATAGAGAATGTGTTTCATTATAATTTGAGGTAATTTTAGTCAATTTCAAGCTTGGTTCATAAAAAAAAAAGGTAGATTAGTTAATTTTTTGAATCCATTGAATGAATTGAAGAAAGTTTTTGATCTAATAGCCTGAAAGTACTCATTTCAGAGACAAGAAATGTGAACATCTGCCACCTCAAATCGGTAGCAGGCTTTGGAAGTTGAGCGTGATTATTTTTTCCGCCAAAGTGGCAAATATTGCGGATAATTGATAATCGGTTTTGGCGAAAAGACAACCGATTTTAACTTTCTGCCCTTTTATTTTGAAAACAACACAATTTATCGCAGAGATTGTTCTCAAGTTATGAGCGAAGAATTGAATTTTGATTTTGTTTGCCTATAAAATTTGGTGGCAGACGTTTACACTTGCTGTCTATAAGACCAAAAACTTTCTTCAAGTCAGAAAGTTTTTTGCCCTTCAGCTCCCGGAGTAAGCGGAAGTCCTAAATTTTGCCTATTCAGGTATAATTAGGATAAGAATCTTTAACGAGTATCTGACATCGTACAGGCTCGGGATTTCCATTTTATGTCCTCTCCGAGGGACGGCATAGCCAAAGATTTTTTCTTGCTTTAAAAAGTCCTAGGGCCACCTCGGGACTGCGACCTTCAGTATCGTAGGTTGCCACTAACCTATATATGAAATATATAGTAAGTGGAAGTATTGCGATCGTGAAAAATTTCGACTTCCGGTTTTCAACGGAAATACACGTTTTGGGGTCCCCTGAGTCCAATTAACCAAGTCCCGCGAAATGGTCTGTGTGTGTGTGTGTGTGTCTGTGTGTGTGTGTGTGTGTGAACAGACTAGCTCAAAAACTATAAACCGTGCGAACCTGAGATTGAGTATTTAGTGTATGTATATGCCCGCGATGTGACAGCAAAAATTTCATCAAAATTGCTCAAAGGGAGGGGGGTACTTTGTTTAATAACTTTTTAAGTTTTTTTCGATTTTCTCAAAAACGGCTCTAACGATTTTGATTAAACTGAGTATTTGATCTATTTATATGCCCGAGATATGACTGTAAAAATTTCATCAAAATTGATCAACCGGAGGGGGGACTTTACTTAATAAATTTTGTATTATTTTCACGTGTTTTTTTTTATTTACTCAAAAACGGTTTTCACGATTTTGATCAAACTGGGTATTTGATGTATGTATATGCCAAAGATTTGATAGCCAACATTTCATCAAAATTGATCAACCGGAGGGAGGTCTTTACTTAATAAATTTTGTATCATTTTCAAGTGTTTTTTTTTATTTACTCAAAAACGGCTTTCACGATTTTGATCAAACTGGGTATTTTATGTATGTATATGCCAAAGATTTGATAGCCAACATTTCATCAAAATTGATCAACCGGAGGGAGGTCTTTACTTAATAAATTTTGTATCATTTTCAAGTGTTTTTTTTTATTTACTCAAAAACGGCTTTCACGATTTTGATCAAACTGGGTATTTTATGTATGTATATGCCAAATATGTGATAGCCAACATTTCATCAAAATTGATCAACCGGAGGGGGGACTTTACTTAATAAATTTTGTATCATTTTCACGTGTTTTTTTTATTTACTCAAAAACGGTTTTCACGATTTTGATCAAACTGGGTATTTGATGTATGTATATGCCAAAGATGTGATAGCCAACATTTCATCAAAATTGATCAACCGGAGGGGGGACTTTACTTAATAAATTTTGTATCAATTTCACGTGTTTTTTAATTTACTCAAAAACGGCTTTCACGATTTTGATCAAACTGGGTATTTATTTATGTATATGCCAAAGATGTGATAGCCAACATTTCATCAAGATTGATCAACCGAAGGGGACACTTTATTTCATAACTTTTTTTCTAATTTTTAGATTATCTCAAAAACGGCTTTAACGATTTTCTTCATATTCGTCATGTTTAATGAAAATTGAGTGTTATTTAATATCATGTAAGCGTTATCATTATTAAAATGTTCTGAGGGGTTTATAGAGCAAATGAAAACAAAAATAAGAAATGAATGTGGAAAATGTGTAACTTTGAGAAGTGGCATTGACAAAACGCATTAATTTCTTATCTAAGTAAGTTGGTAAGTGAAAGTTGTGTGTTGCGCGCACGCACCAGGCTTTGGAAGTTGAGCGTGATTATTTTTTCCGCCAAAGTGGCAAATATTGCGGATAATTGATAATCGGTTTTGGCGAAAAGACAACCGATTTTAACTTTCTGCCCTTTTATTTTGAAAACAACACAATTTATCGCAGAGATTGTTCTCAAGTTATGAGCGAAGAATTGAATTTTGATTTTGTTTGCCTATAAAATTTGGTGGCAGACGTTTACACTTGCTGTCTATAAGACCAAAAACTTTCTTCAAGTCAGAAAGTTTTTTGCCCTTCAGCTCCCGGAGTAAGCGGAAGTCCTAAATTTTGCCTATTCAGGTATAATTAGGATAAGAATCTTTAACGAGTATCTGACATCGTACAGGCTCGGGATTTCCATTTTATGTCCTCTCCGAGGGACGGCAAAGCCAAAGATTTTTTCTTGCTTTAAAAAGTCCTAGGGCCACCTCGGGACTGCGACCTTCAGTATCGTAGGTTGCCACTAACCTATATATGAAATATATAGTAAGTGGAAGTATTGCGATCGTGAAAAATTTCGACTTCCGGTTTTCAACGGAAATACACGTTTTGGGGTCCCCTGAGTCCAATTAACCAGTGTGTCTGTGTGTGTGTGTGTGTGTGAACAGACTAGCTCAAAAACTATAAACCGTGCGAACCTGAGATTGAGTATTTAGTGTATGTATATGCCCGCGATGTGACAGCAAAAATTTCATCAAAATTGCTCAAAGGGAGGGGGTACTTTGTTTAATAACTTTTTAAGTTTTTTTCGATTTTCTCAAAAACGGCTCTAACGATTTTGATTAAACTGAGTATTTGATCTATTTATATGCCCGAGATATGACTGTAAAAATTTCATCAAAATTGATCAACCGGAGGGGGGACTTTACTTAATAAATTTTGTATTATTTTCACGTGTTTTTTTTTTATTTACTCAAAAACGGTTTTCACGATTTTGATCAAACTGGGTATTTGATGTATGTATATGCCAAAGATTTGATAGCCAACATTTCATCAAAATTGATCAACCGGAGGGAGGTCTTTACTTAATAAATTTTGTATCATTTTCAAGTGTTTTTTTTTATTTACTCAAAAACGGCTTTCACGATTTTGATCAAACTGGGTATTTTATGTATGTATATGCCAAAGATTTGATAGCCAACATTTCATCAAAATTGATCAACCGGAGGGAGGTCTTTACTTAATAAATTTTGTATCATTTTCAAGTGTTTTTTTTTATTTACTCAAAAACGGCTTTCACGATTTTGATCAAACTGGGTATTTTATGTATGTATATGCCAAATATGTGATAGCCAACATTTCATCAAAATTGATCAACCGGAGGGGGGACTTTACTTAATAAATTTTGTATCATTTTCACGTGTTTTTTTTATTTACTCAAAAACGGTTTTCACGATTTTGATCAAACTGGGTATTTGATGTATGTATATGCCAAAGATGTGATAGCCAACATTTCATCAAAATTGATCAACCGGAGGGGGGACTTTACTTAATAAATTTTGTATCAATTTCACGTGTTTTTTAATTTACTCAAAAACGGCTTTCACGATTTTGATCAAACTGGGTATTTATTTATGTATATGCCAAAGATGTGATAGCCAACATTTCATCAAGATTGATCAACCGAAGGGGACACTTTATTTCATAACTTTTTTTCTAATTTTTAGATTATCTCAAAAACGGCTTTAACGATTTTCTTCATATTCGTCATGTTTAATGAAAATTGAGTGTTATTTAATATCATGTAAGCGTTATCATTATTAAAATGTTCTGAGGGGTTTATAGAGCAAATGAAAACAAAAATAAGAAATGAATGTGGAAAATGTGTAACTTTGAGAAGTGGCATTGACAAAACGCATTAATTTCTTATCTAAGTAAGTTGGTAAGTGAAAGTTGTGTGTTGCGCGCACGCACCAGGCTTTGGAAGTTGAGCGTGATTATTTTTTCCGCCAAAGTGGCACATATTGCGGATAATTGATAATCGGTTTTGGCGAAAAGACAACCGATTTTAACTTTCTGCCCTTTTATTTTGAAAACAACACAATTTATCGCAGAGATTGTTCTCAAGTTATGAGCGAAGAATTGAATTTTGATTTTGTTTGCCTATAAAATTTGGTGGCAGACGTTTACACTTGCTGTCTATAAGACCAAAAACTTTCTTCAAGTCAGAAAGTTTTTTGCCCTTCAGCTCCCGGAGTAAGCGGAAGTCCTAAATTTTGCCTATTCAGGTATAATTAGGATAAGAATCTTTAACGAGTATCTGACATCGTACAGGCTCGGGATTTCCATTTTATGTCCTCTCCGAGGGACGGCATAGCCAAAGATTTTTTCTTGCTTTAAAAAGTCCTAGGGCCACCTCGGGACTGCGACCTTCAGTATCGTAGGTTGCCACTAACCACTAAAGCAGAAGTGACCCCTGTAACCTTTGTTAGTTACTTGTGTTTTTATGTTAGCCAGACATTATGAATTATTATTTTCGTTTGATAAAAATTATTTTAACCCACATAAGAGTTACAATATGTTTTCGTTTCACGGTACAATTTATCGTATTTTAAAAGTGATAGAAGTTAATTATTATTTATTATTAACAAATCCAAGAATGTGTCATTTTTGTGTGATTTGCAATCTGCTAATTAGCAATAAGCAAATACGTTGAAATCCTGTTGGATGAATTGCTAACTTTACTAAGTTCGCATATCTCTCGGCCACCGCCTCAAAAGTCGTCGGGGTGGAATATAAGGGTTTTTGTTTGATGTTAGTGTCTGTGCTAAGGGGTTCGTGTTAAATGTTAGTCTTTGGGGGAAGAATTTGTAGTATTGTGTGGCTGTATCGATAGCTGTTGGGACATTCAGGTCCTTGTGCAGTAAGTCATTTGTCATATAGTTTGGTGCGTCTGCTATTTTCTTCAATACCTTGGACTGGAATGACTGAATTCTTTGGATGTTTGAGGGTTTTGCAGAACCCCATAGTTCTATCCCGTATGTCCATACTGGTCGTATTAGTACTTTGTAAAGAGTATGTTTGTTATTGATAATTTCGAACGTCTGTCGACCAACTAACCTAACATTTCAAATCGTGTGTTAGTTGTTTCCTTTTCAGTCCGATGTGGGTTCTCCATGTCAGTCTCTTGTCCAGGTGGAGCCCCAAATATCTTACAGCTTGGGATTCAGGGATCGGTGTATCATTGAAGTATACTTGTGGGCATGAGCCTAATAAAAATAATAAATAAACCTATAAACCTAAAAAAAAATATAAATAAACCTATGTTACAAAATCCTAGTTTCCAGTTTAATTTCAGTTTTTTAAAAATAGGTAGTTCTCTTTGGCGTTGTACCAATCACTTATAATCTGTTTTATAGACATAATTCCAAATTTTTAATCTCATTACTATTCTATTTTAATGTGATTATAAATTTCAGGGTCACCTGTGGTGTAGTGGTTAGCATGGCAACATACAATACCAAAGGTCGCGGGTTCGCGTCCCGCGGTATCCCTAGGATTTTTGAACGGGAGTAAAATAATGCTTGTCTGTACCGTCCCTCGGATAGAGACTGTATGATTACAGTTAAAGATCCCCCTCCTAATTATACCTGGATAGGAAAAATTTAGGTATCCCACTGTAGCATCGTCAACAAACAAACTAACTAAAGGTGAAAGCTCACATGGAAGTCCACAACAAGATGGGTGAAAGCTTGGCAGTTGAAAAACCTGTTACATGGTCAAACCGTGAAGAAGAAATGGATACAATGGATTCCGACCATGGAAGCCTGAAACAACAAACTAACTAAACTAATTATTCTATTTTCATTCATCGTTACTATTTTCATATTATTTTTACAGATGCGGAACGTGGCCACTAACATTGAGGGATGAGCAACGGTTTAGGGTTTTTGTAAATAAGGTAATGCGTAGAATGTTTTTACGCTGAACTGAGTGAACTCTACCCGGTAAATATAAAAGAGAGACAAATAAAATTTAACCCCCGAACCCCTCCAAGCACTCCAAGCCGAGAAGAGGGCAGGGCAGCCCCTCAAGATAAGCACCTTCACGCCCGAGACAGACTGCTCTTAGCTTCTTCATCTTCTTCTGGCCGGCTGTCGTGTATATCACGGCGTTCAGGGGCACCTCTAGCTGGAATTATCTTACTACTTAGTATTAATAGTAAGCCTTCTCCAAGGCTTACTCCATAATTCTCTTATTAGATATCTATGATTTTTCTTCCTAATACATTGATTGTATGAACGATACCGGCTATATAGATTATACATATATTATTCGCATTTCTTCTTCCGGGTTTGATCATGTAACAGGTTTCTTCACAACCAAGCTTTCACCCATCTTGCTGTGGGCTTCTTCAGGGCCAACACAAGAATGTACAAATTAATTAAGAAAATACAAACAGACAAATCAGCCATAGCAGAACACTTTTACAATATACAACACACTATAGCCTTCGAAGACACCAAAGCCATAGTAAGGATTGACAAATACCACCATAGATCCATCAGGGAAGCTATAGAAATTATAAAACAACCAAATAATATAAACAAAGAAGACGGATACAGACTTAGCAAAAACTGGTACCCTGCACTAAACAACATCAGACAACAAAACATATCTCAGAGAGCTGATGACATACCCCCTCCACCTGACCACGCCCCCACGGGCGCTAGCCAATGGGAACACAGACTTCGCCCCCGACGGATGATTATAAGTTACCGATCCCAATCTCCACTCACATTCTTGTATTGGCCCTCAAGAAGCAAGATGGGTGAAAGGTTGGTAGTGAAGAAACCTGTTACATGGTCAAACCCGGAAGAAGAAATGCATATAATGGATTCAGACCATGGAAGCCTGAAACAACATTTATACATATATTCCTTTCATTCTTTTTCTTGTCATGATGACATTAAAATTCTTAATATACACTCCTGATCAAAATTAATGCACCAATATAGAATTCAACTATAAATCCCATTTTACGTAAAAATATTGCACCTCTTGATGTTTATGACCCAATGATTGTTTACAAACAGTTATTGTTGCTTTTAATCCCGTTTGAAATGGTATTTATTAAATCCATGATTTCACTTTATTGTTTGATCCCTTAGCTTAGTCAGTTTTAATGCAGTTGCTTTCCAGTGAACGCTTCCTTTTCCACAAGTTTTGAAGTGAATCTGTTCAAATTTTGTTTCATGGCCCCTACTAGACATTTATCTGAGCATGAAGCTGCCAGGGCCTTAACTCTTCTCTCTGAAGGATACAGCCAGCGTGAAGTGTCAGGAGACTTGATTTTCACCATAAAACTATTGGGAGAGCCCTCCAGCGATTTCAAGTGACCGACACACATGCAAGAAGGCATGACCAAGGGCGTCCAAGAGCCATAACCTAGAGAGATGATAGATTTTTACGCCTACAGGCTCTCAGAAGAAGGCAAGTTACAAGTTCTCATCTTAGCAATCTTATTCAAAGTGTCAGACGAGTAATCATTTCGGCCCTCACTGTCAGGAGAAGGTTGAGGGAGTTTGATTTGAGCAGTAGAAGGGTGGCTTCAGGACGTCTTTCAACCAGGGAGCACCGAGTAGCAAGACTACGATTCGCCAGACAACACCTTAAATGGAATTTCGAAGATTGGTGGAGGTTTTTGTTTTCTGACGAAGCCAGAATCGCTCTAACATCTTCTGATGGGCGTCTTCGCACATGGAGACGGCGTGGAGAAAGGTTCGCCCAATGCAACATTATCCCTCGTCTTTCTTTGGCGGGGGCTCAATAATGGACTGGGGTGGTATCACGATGGAGGCTCGCACAGAGTTAGTGGTTATTCGAGGACGATCCTTGAATGCAGCAAGGTATGAGGAAGATATCCTACAAAACCATCTTGTGCCCTTTGGTAGAAATTTTAGAGAAGGATTTTTATTTATGCAGAATAATGCAAGCCATACTGGGCAATATCAGTTGAACAATTCTTAAATAAGGTACTGAAAGGATTGATTGGTCAGCTCGAAGCCCTGACATCAACCCCATTGAGCATGCTGGGACCAGCTTAAAAGAAACATTAGAAGTCGTGTACTTGCTCCAACCACCTTGTTACAGTGGTACCCCTTGTTACAACCTTCACTGGAAGAGTGGGAGAATATTCCTCAAGACAGAATTGTGAATCTGATCAAAAGCATGAGGAGACGTCTGGAAGTTGTAATCAAGGCCAGAGGATGCAACACAGAGTACTGACAAAACTGTAATTTTAAGAAATAGATTTTAAACTTTTATTGTACTTCTTCTAAAACAGTTGTTTTTTTATAAGAAATAATTCTTTCAATAAAGAGAAACATTTGTTTTAATGTTTGATTATTTATTCCCGTTCTTCCTAAAAAGAAAGAATTGCAGAGTAATCATTATGACTTTTAAAAAATCTGGTGCGTGCGCGCAACACACAACTTTCACTTACCAACTTACTTAGATAAGAAATTAATGCGTTTTGTCAATGCCACTTCTCAAAGTTACACATTTTCCACATTCATTTCTTATTTTTGTTTTCATTTGCTCTATAAACCCCTCAGAACATTTTAATAATGATAACGCTTACATGATATTAAATAACACTCAATTTTCATTAAACATGACGAATATGAAGAAAATCGTTAAAGCCGTTTTTGAGATAATCTAAAAATTAGAAAAAAAGTTATGAAATAAAGTGTCCCCTTCGGTTGATCAATCTTGATGAAATGTTGGCTATCACATCTTTGGCATATACATAAATAAATACCCAGTTTGATCAAAATCGTGAAAGCCGTTTTTGAGTAAATTAAAAAACACGTGAAATTGATACAAAATTTATTAAGTAAAGTCCCCCCTCCGGTTGATCAATTTTGATGAAATGTTGGCTATCACATCTTTGGCATATACATACATCAAATACCCAGTTTGATCAAAATCGTGAAAACCGTTTTTGAGTAAATAAAAAAAACACGTGAAAATGATACAAAATTTATTAAGTAAAGTCCCCCCTCCGGTTGATCAATTTTGATGAAATGTTGGCTATCACATATTTGGCATATACATACATAAAATACCCAGTTTGATCAAAATCGTGAAAGCCGTTTTTGAGTAAATAAAAAAAAACACTTGAAAATGATACAAAATTTATTAAGTAAAGACCTCCCTCCGGTTGATCAATTTTGATGAAATGTTGGCTATCAAATCTTTGGCATATACATACATAAAATACCCAGTTTGATCAAAATCGTGAAAGCCGTTTTTGAGTAAATAAAAAAAAACACTTGAAAATGATACAAAATTTATTAAGTAAAGACCTCCCTCCGGTTGATCAATTTTGATGAAATGTTGGCTATCAAATCTTTGGCATATACATACATCAAATACCCAGTTTGATCAAAATCGTGAAAACCGTTTTTGAGTAAATAAAAAAAAACACGTGAAAATAATACAAAATTTATTAAGTAAAGTCCCCCCTCCGGTTGATCAATTTTGATGAAATGTTGGCTATCACATATTTGGCATATACATACATAAAATACCCAGTTTGATCAAAATCGTGAAAGCCGTTTTTGAGTAAATAAAAAAAAACACTTGAAAATGATACAAAATTTATTAAGTCCCCCCTCCGGTTGATCAATTTTGATGAAATTTTTACAGTCATATCTCGGGCATATAAATAGATCAAATACTCAGTTTAATCAAAATCGTTAGAGCCGTTTTTGAGAAAATCGAAAAAAACTTAAAAAGTTATTAAACAAAGTACCCCCTCCCTTTGAGCAATTTTGATGAAATTTTTGCTGTCACATCGCGGGCATATACATACACTAAATACTCAATCTCAGGTTCGCACGGTTTATAGTTTTTGAGCTAGTCTGTTCACACACACACACACACACAGACACACACACACACACACAGACCATTTCGCGGGACTTGGTTAATTGGACTCAGGGGACCCCAAAACGTGTATTTCCGTTGAAAACCGGAAGTCGAAATTTTTCACGATCGCAATACTTCCACTTACTATATATTTCATATATAGGTAAGTGAAAGTAAAAGTAGAATAATCGGTAAAATATTGAAGTGGTCCGTTAATTTTGATCAGGAGTTTAGTTTTTAAATATTTTTATAAGAAGGGAAAAGATTGGAGTTGGCCGGTATTCGAACCCGGATTTCCTTATCAGTAGTAAGGCGCTCTTGCCAGTTGAGCCACAAAGCACTTATCCCGGTCAAGTTAAATTATATAAATGAATAGACAGTGGTCAAGTGACTTCACATAATGCACGAATTGTCCGATCCCCCAAAAATTTCGAGATCTCTGAAAAATAGATCTGTGAAGAGAAAGGATTGACTTGGACCGGAACATGTGCCTGGTGGGTCAAGTGGGAAGAGCACTTTACTAGTGATTAGGAAATCCGGGTTCAGATCCCAAGGTCAATGTTTCCCTTCTTATAATGTAAACATATAAAGGAGGTGATTTGACTGTGTGTGATTATGCTTTGTCCAAGGAGAATGCTTTGTATGTGACGAACGAACTGTGACGTAATATTAAAGAAACACAGCCAAGCCATTCCCAACTCGGACCTTGAGCAAACATATGATTGAAAAGAGTTCCAGCCTTGTTGTAGAAACGGTTGGAACAAACTGTTCTAGTCGCTTGTCGTGAACCTTCTAGACTGTTCAGTATATTCCGCCTAAACATAAGGAGCGATGGAATGGGGAGATATTCTGGCTCTGCATATCGAATCATATGGTTACTTTTGTGTTACTGTGTTGATACTTCTTGTAACATTGAGCTTGTATTTTTTTTCCTCTAAGAAAAATTATTTAAACTCACATAAGAGTTACAATATTAATGTTAATATTATTCTCAGAAGTTGGCTGTTCAGAGCAATTATGCTTACATTTTTCAAAAAAATACTTCATTCATTCGATGAAGCCTGAATGATTGTCGTGCCATATATGTATGAATGATTCCAAAAACGTGAAGCAGAATTAGAAATTTTCTCTAATGAAATTTATTAAATTTTATAAAGGACCGCATTAGCACGTGAACGTGGTCAGCGACAGTAGGGATTAAAATGTTAACAAATGTGCTGAAATGAAATGACCGCGGGGTGGGGTTGGGTGTTCACCTTATCAATTAGCAGGTGAATTAATATCAATCCCCTCCACACAGCAGGTAACCTACCTGTCCTTATCAGCTCCAGGCCCTGTACATATATCTCTAATTTACTGCTGAAAAGCATTAAGCTGCATTCCACACGCTTACTGACATATTAGTCCGGAATATGATGGCCAAAAAGATGTATTATATGAATAAGGTTTTTGATCTTGTAGACTCAAAGTACTCATTTCATAGACATGCGTGTGCATCTTAGCGTTGTAAAACTATCGCAAACTTTGATTTTAATGGGGAAAGGTGACAGCCTATACATTTAACCACCCGCGTGTTATATAATTAATTTAAATAGAAAATAAAACGTTGTAGTTTAACTTTGTTTATTACTTTCACTTACCTATATATGAAATATATAGTAAGTGGAAGTATTGCGATCGTGAAAAATTTCGACTTCCGGTTTTCAACGGAAATACACGTTTTGGGGTCCCCTGAGTCCAATTAACCAAGTCCCGCGAAATGGTCTGTGTGTGTGTGTGTGTGTCTGTGTGTCTGTGTGTGTGTGTGTGTGTGTGTGTGTGTGTGTGTGTGTGTGTGTGTGTGTGTGTGTGTGTGTGTGTGTGTGTGTGTGTGTGTGTGTGTGTGTGTGTGTGTGTGTGTGTGTGAACAGACTAGCTCAAAAACTATAAACCGTGTGAACCTGATATTGGGTATTTAGTGTATGTATATGCCCGCGATGTGACAGCAAAAATTTAATCAAAATTGCTCAAAGGGAGGGGGTACTTTATTTAGTAACTTTTTAAGTTTTTTTCGATTTTCTCAAAAACGGCTCTAACGATTTTGATTAAACTGTGTATTTGATCTATTTATATGCCGGAGATATGACTGTAAACATTTAATCAAAATTGAACAACCGGAGGGGGGACTTTACTTAATAAATTTTGTATCAATTTCACGTGTTTTTTTTTATTTACTCAAAAACGGTTTTCACGATTTTGATCAAACTGGGTATTTTATGTATGTATATGCCAAAGATGTGATAGCCAACATTTCATCAAAATTGATCAACCGGAGGGGGGACTTTACTTAACAAATTTTGTATCATTTTCAGGTTTTTTTTTTATTTACTCAAAAACGGTTTTCAGGATTTTGATCAAACTGGGTATTTGATGTATGTATATGCCAAAGATGTGATAGCCAACATTTCATCAAAATTGACCAACCGGAGGGGGGACTTTACTTTATAAATTTTGTATCAATTTCACGTGTTTTTTTTTTATTTACTCAAAAACGCCTTTTACGATTTTGATCAAACTGGGTATTTGATGTATGTATATGCCAAAGATGTGATTTGGACAAAAATTTATTTTTGATCAACCGAAGGGGACACTTTATTTCATAACATTTTTTCTAATTTTTAGATTATCTCAAAAACGGCTTTAACGATTTTCTTCATATTCGTCATGTTTAATGAAAATTGAGTGTTATTTAATATCAGGTAAGCGTTATCATTATTAAAATGTTCTGAGGGGTTTATAGAGCAAATGAAAACAAAAATAGGAAATGAATTTGGAAAAGGTGTAACTTTGAGAAGTGGCATTAACAAAACGCATTAATTTCTTATCTAAGTAAGTTGGTAAGTGAAAGTTGTGTGTTGCGCGCACGCACCAGATTTTTTTTTTTTACTTTCACTTACCTATATATGAAATATATAGTAAGTGGAAGTATTGCGATCGTGAAAAATTTCGACTTCCGGTTTTCAACGGAAATACACGTTTTGGGGTCCCCTGAGTCCAAATGACCAAGTCCCGCGAAATGGTCTGTGTGTGTGTGTGTGTGTGTGTGTGTCTGTGTGTGTGTGTGTGTGTGTGTGTGTGTGTGAACAGACTAGCTCAAAAACTATAAGCCGTGCGAATCTAAAATTGAGTATTTAGTGTATGTATATGCCCGTGATGTGACAGCAAAAATTTCATCAAAATTGCTCAAAGGGAGGGGGTACTTTATTTAATAACTTTTTAAGTTTTTTTCGATTTTCTCAAAAACGGCTCTAACGATTTTGATTAAACTGAGCATTTGATCTATTTATATGCCCGTGATATGACTGTAAAAATTTCAACAAAATTAATCAACCGGAGGGGAGACTTTACTTAATAAATTTTTGTATCATTTTCACGTGTTTTTTTTATTTACTCAAAAACGGTTTAAACGATTTTGATTAAACTGAGTATTCGATGTATTAATATGCCCCAGATATGACTGTGAAAATTCATCAAAATTGATCAACCGGAGGGGGGACTTTATTTCATAACTTTTTCCAATTTTTACCTTTTTTTCGATGATCTCAAAAACGGCTTTAACGATTTTTATCAAATTCGTGATGTTTAATGAAAATTATGTGTTCTTTAATATCAGGTAAGCTTTAGCATTATTAAAATGTTCTGAGAGGGCTTATATGGTGTAGGGGCCTTTTTTGTTTGTTTGTTTTTTTGTTTCCTATAAAGTACCTTTGTTTTTGTTTATATGGAGAAATAAACTGTCTCTCGTTACGCCTAAAAATAAGAAATGGCTAAATATGAGATATGATAAAAATTAAGAAAATATAAAGAGGAGAAAAAAGGAAAAATATTCCCACGCATGCGGAGTACGCATTTAATGACGGGCCATTGTTCAAAATTAAAGCCGTTCTGTTCATTTGAGAAGTGGCAATTAACAAAGCGCATTAACTTCTAATCTAAGTAAGTTGGTAAGTGAAAGTTGTGTGTTGCGCGCACGCACCAGATTTTTTAATTTTTAAAATGTCACCTGGGTGATTCGCATGTCGAGTTGCCTAGTGATTTGAGTTCCCAGTTTTTTGCTTTCACCTACCTATATATGAAATATATAGTAAGGGAAAGAATTGCGATCGTGAAAAATTTGGACTTCAACGGAAATACACGTTTTGGGATCCCCTCAGTCCAAATAACCAAGTCCCGCGAAATGGTCTATGTGTGTGTGAACAGACTAGCACCAAAATTATAAACCGTACGAACCTGAAATTGGGCATTTGGTGTATGTATAGACCCGCGATGTGACAGCAAAAATCTTATCAAAATTGGTCAAACGGAGGGGGTGCTTTACTCCATGACTTTATCCCAATTTTTACGTTTTTTTCGATTTTCTCAAAAACGGCTTTAATGATTTTGATCAAATTCGTCATGTTTAATGAAAATCAAGACTTCTTTAATATCAGGTAAGCTTTATCATTCCTAAAATGTTCTGAGGGCGATTAAATGGGGAAGGGGATCTTTTGTGTTCCTATAAAGTACCTTTCTTTTTGTTTATATAAATAAATGAACTGTCTCTCGTTACGCCCTAAAACAAGATATGGCTAAATATGCAATATGAAAAAAAAATCAAGTTTCCATATACAGGAGAAAAAAAGAAAAATATTCCGTCAACTCATAAAATAGAGCTCACGCATGCAAAGTACGCCTTAATTCACAGACGATAGTTTATAATTAATAAATATCACTCGACGTTCCCACATTGCTGGAGCGATATCCATGACAATACTTAACGAACTGGAGATTTCGGTTGGTGTTGAGTAACCTCCTGTGCAGAGTCAAGTCACCATTCAGTCTGTAAATGGTGAGAAGTTGTAACCAATTTCTTGTTGGATTGTTCTCCCCTGTTCTGGCAGCCATTTTTCATATGATCCCTCCTGTGGGGTTAGTTGGCTCTCTTCAACTGGGTTTTGTTGGCGCAATAGCAATTCACAAAAGCAAGGTAAACATAAAGAAAGGTAAAACTACGAATTGTCTTTAGTTCCAGCAAGTAGGATGAGAGCAATTTTTCTTATTCAGAAAGTGACGACAGTCTAAATTTCTATCTTCTTCTATTGTCATTCTATTTTCCCTTAAAAGCTGTTAAAAACCGATTCAAAATTATAATACCATTATAATTCAGCTTTTAATAACAATAATAAGTGTCAGGCAGTACTTGAATGAGATGGTTAAATAACCCCACCTTCTAGGCCAACCTGCCCCACCTTGGGGGTTAATTGGCCTACTCTGAATTGACGAATTCTTCAATTGTCTATGATCTTAGTATTAAATATTATGTGGTGAAAAAAATACTTGAAGTACTCTAATACTTGGAGTTTACAGTGATATCAGCCCTATTGGGATTATATGAACAGGAACGACTTAGCAATCAAAAAAGTGAAAACTGTTGCCAACCAGCCCCGCTCTCCCCTATTAAGTTATGACCTTTTTTCCAAAGTCAAACTTTCCTATTTCTTGAAGAATTTCATGGCTATCCTTAGCAGAAGAACGAAAAACGGACTTGAAGCTGAATACATTTTTTTTTTGTTAATTATGGAGTTTTTTTCGACTGTTTCATTGTATCCTAGGTATGGGGCACCATAAAACAAAATTATTTTTTTGGAAAATAGCAGCTCGCGGTAGACACCATGCATAAAATAATGTTTATCGCATTTCTTACACGGATTAGATCCTAATCTAATTGAATTGAATAATTAAAAAAAAAGTGGGTGCTATGAGTGAAAAAAACTTTTGTGTTTCATTGTGCCCCACCTTCCCCTAAATTATTTATTGTAAAAGATTTTTATCAGCTTTCCTTTAAAGTAAACTTATAAATAGAACAGAGATGATTTTAAAATAATTGTTTTTAAAATTATTTTTCTCCAACGTCCATATATTAGCCTTTCGCCTAATATTCATTTCTAAAGTTTAAATATATTTTTACTTTCACTTACCTATATATGAAATATATAGTAAGTGGAAGTGCGATCGTGAAAAATTTCGACTTCCGGTTTTCAACGGAAATACACGTTTTGGGGTCCCCTGAGTCCAAATAACCAAAATAATGTTTAATAAAAATTAGGTGTTCTTTAATATCAGGTAAGTTTTGTCATTATTAAAATGTTCTGAGGGGGCTTTTTTTTTGGGGGGGGGGGCTTTTTTGTGTGCTTGTTTCCTATAAATTACCTTTGTTTTTGTTTATATGGAGAAATTAACTGTCTTTCTTTACGCCTTAAAATAAGAAATGGCTAAATATGAGATATGATAAAAATTAAGAAAACTTAAAGAGGAGAAAAAAAGAAAAATATTCAGTCAACTTATAAAACTCGTTGAGCCCACGCATGCGGAGTACGCCTTTAATGACTAACCATCGTTCATAATTAAAGCCGTTCAGTTCATTTGAGAAGTGGCAATTAACAAAACGCATTAATTTCTAATCTAAGTAAGTTGGTAAGTGAAAGTTGTGTGTTGCGCGCACGCACCAGATTTTTTAACTAAATATGTCTTTATTGTAAACTTTCCGTTGTAATCAGGTTGCCGGCAGATCCTTTGAAACGTAATACCACTCGTAGAGGCTTTGAAATGGAAGATCTGTGCTTTGATGGTGTCTTGTAGCAATTGTTTCTTTCTTCTGTAACTGTCTTTGTTTTATAAAATGCTATCGGATGTGATGGTATGTTGATTGCTATCTTCAAAAATCTTTCCTACTCTTATAATTTGATTCTATTTCATTTTTCGATAGGTTTATTGAATCCTTTTAAAATTCTTCTGTATCGTCTTAATTCCCTTGAAATATTGAAAGCTATTCCTAAATAGTTTTAGAAAAAATCATTCTACTATACAAAAATTTCACCGATTGGTGGATTAAATTTGAAATGCTTTAGAAAAAAATAATTAACTGTCTTTCTTTACCCCTTAAAATAAAAAATGGCTAAATATGAGATATGATAAAAATAAAGAAAACTTAAAGAGGAGAAAAAAAGAAAAATATTCAGTCAACTTATAATACTCGTTGAGCCCACGCATGCGGAGTACCCCTTTAATGACTAACCATCGTTCATAATTAAAGCCGTTCAGTTCATTTGAGAAGTGGCAATTAACAAAACGCATTAATTTCTAATCTAAGTAAGTTGGTAAGTGAAAGTAAATGAATTGTCTTGGTGTTTTTCTTGATATTAGTCAGGGTTTTGATAAGGGTTGTCATGAAGCCTCAAAATTTTGCTTCTTCCGATTTACTATTTAATACTAATCTTTTACCCGACAGACATACACTTTACTGTTAAAATAGACAACGAATTATACTGTATAAAAAATGTTAAAGCCGGAATTCCACAGGGTAGTGCACTAGGACCACTACTCTTCAATATTTCACAGCTGACTTACCCGAACACGAAACACACCCTACTGGCTACATTCTCTGACGATACCGCACTAGTAACATCACACAGAAACCCCGATATAGCTTCTTTCATCCTTCAAAACCACTTGGATGATATATTTAGTTGGGCTACCAGGTGGAAGGTAAAAATGAATTGTATGAAAAGAAAATTTATTACAGAGGTGAGAGATAGTCAACTGTTGTGCTTTACGATATGTCAAATGCTTATCAGGATTTTCATTTAAAACTTTTTTATTTTGGAAAGCAGAGTTTCGATCCAACTTGTGGATCTTCATCAGGGCTATAAGAAAACAAATATATGAGTATCTATGCTAGAGTATGACAATAAATGAATACTTTATAAAACTTATATGTAATAAACTAAAAGATGGTAATCATTATACCTGAATATTTAAATAAGTGACTGGTTAGCAGGACAAAATAAAATCTGATATTTACATCCTGAGCCCAGAATGATACAAAGACTGAGGGTAAAAATAAGGTGAAAGCTGGTAGGGTTTAGGTTGCCGACTTCAAAGGTTTATTAGGGGAAATCCAACGCTTTTAAAGTCAAAGGCTACATGACAAAACTAAGTGAAAATAAAATTATAAAGGAAATTAAAAAGGGATCCTAAAACACTAACAATATGGATGGTACAGTATACAAATCGTTATATCTGGACTCAAACTAATGAAATAACAATTTGAATACTGTACTTATTATTTTCGTTTTCTGTATTTTATTTTTGTATTTTTTATTCCTCCTATGGTACTATAGTACTATGACTTTAGTACACACAGTATCATACGCTATAGTAGCTGTACTCAGCACATTTTAATCATTAATGTAATATATATTAATGGGCCCGTGAGTACTATATAAATTAATGACCTTATATCCTTCATTACACATATAATGTAAAGTAATACATGAAATACTATAATAGTGTAAAGAAGAGACATTTATTTTAAAAACCGTAACATGAAAAGAAATGAAAGGTCTGAAACATCATAGGAATGGTCCTTTTTGGTAATTATTTTTTCATTTGTAGGGAATGCGGAAAACTTTCTCATTTGCACTTAAATGCTTGTGCACTTATAATCTCCTCGAGTTTTCTGAGGTGTCTCACTGTTTTTCCCACCTGGGTAGGAAATATATACAAGGATGCCTCTATTCGCGCTCTTAATCGACTATGGGGTGCGCCAGTAGTTATGCAAAATGTCGGAAGGAACGGGGATAGACATAGTTGATGTAATAGAGATAATTGGTAATTTCAAAAGACCATTAATTGGTGGGAAATCTATCCTCGAAGTAAAACGCACATAATTACATGTGGAATAGTACCAAGAAGCGAAAAAGTAGTTAATTTATAAGCCTTGTGCCTTCAAACAAGCGATCTTAAAGGATTGCACCATCAAATAAAAGTGGAAATTGAATTTATTAATAAAAAAAATCTGGTGCGTGCGTGCAACACACAACTTTCACTTACCAACTTACTTAGATTAGAAATTAATATGTTTTGTTAATTGCCACTTCTCAAAGTTATACATTTTTCCACTTTCATTTCTTATTTTTGTTTTCATTTGCTCAAAAAAAAAAAAAAAAAAAAAAAAAAAAAAAAAAAACTAATTTATCTTATTATTAAATAAAAGTTTTTACTTGTGATAATTCGGCAATGCAAGCATAATACTCCAAGTTGTCTGATTTTATAAATCTCTATGTAGTTGTTGAATATTTCATTTAGTTACCATGGAAACAAATAATTTCCATTAAATGAACAGAACATCTTTAATTATAACGCATTGGTTTGTCATTAATGGCGTACGGCGCATGCGTGAGCTCAAGGTGTTTTATGAGTTGACGGAATTTTTTTCTTTTTTTCTCCTGTATATGTTTACTTGATTATCTTCATATATCATATTTAGCCATTTCTTATTTTTATTCGTGATGAGAGACAGTTAATTTCTCATTATAAACTAAAACAAAGGTACTTTATAGGAAACCAAAAAAGGCCCCTTCCCTATTTAAGCCCCCTCAGAAAATTTTAATACTGATAAAACTTACCCGATATTATTGAACACCTAATTTTTATTAAACATGAGGAATTTGATCAAAATCATTAAAGCCGTTTTTAAGATAATCGAAAAAAAGGTAAAAATTGGAAAAAAGTTATGAAATAAAGTGCCCCCTCCGTTTAACCAATTTCGATGAAATGTTGGCTGTCACATCTTTGGCATATACATACGTCAAATACCCAGTTTGATCAAAATCATTAAAGCCGTTTTTGAGTAAATGAAAAAAACACATGAAAATGATACAAAATTTATTAAGTGAAGTCCCCCCTCCGGTTAATCAATTTTGATGAAATTTTTACAGTCATATCTCGGGCATATTAATACATCAAATACTTAGTTTAATCAAAATCGTTAGAGCTGTTTTTGAGAAAATCGAAAAAAACGTAAAAAGTTATTAAATAAAGTACCCCCTCCCTTTGAGCAATTTTGATGCAATTTTTGCTGTCACATTGCGGGCATATACATACACTAAATACCCAATTTCAGGTTCGCACGGTTAATAGTTTATGAGCTAGTCTGTTCACACACACACACACACAGACACACACACACACACACACAGACCATTTCGCGGGACTTGGTTATTTCGACTCAGGGGACCCCAAAACGTGTAATTCCGTTGAAAACCAGAAGTCAAATTTTTTCACGATCGCAATACTTCCACTTACTATATATTTCTTATATAGGTAAGTGAAAGTAATAAGCAATTTTCTTGTAATTGTCGTGCAAAGCTGGTAGTAATGGTAAATGCAACATTACACTACGTTTTGCGGTTCGCAATAACTTTAATTACTTATTCTTACAATCATTGTCATGACAGCTGTCATTTTCATGACAGCTTAGTTTCTTTGTCATATAATTTATTTATTTGTCATTAATAAAAATGGGGGAAAAAAAAAATATCTATGACACTATGGTCCCAATCATCAAATCAATAAAATGTCAAGTAATAACATTTACCTGGATAAATATATTCACTTTCTTTAAAATGAAGACTATATATCGTCATATGTTTCGAAACAGGCTTATCTATTCTTAATTTTACAATCCACACTTTAAGTAGCTGTTTATTTTTTGGAAACACTTAGAATGGCATCTCTTTTGATTTTCGTGGAGAACACTGGAGAAATACCAATTAGACATTTTTCAAATCAAGCTCTATCGAGCTTTAATTATGTACAAATAAATTTAAAGCTCCCAAAAACCTCTGAATGATAGGTACTGGCCCAGCTTCAATCTCCGTTCCTCTAGTTCCAGTCAAGAAGCAGCACCGTAGTTTGCGACCACGAATCATCGAAGTAACAACGGGCAGATTTAGGTGCAAGTTTGGGGGGGGGGGGGGGGGGGGGGTTATTACCGCCCTTCCAAACCGGTGTCAAAATCACATGTTGCCGTTTGCCCAGAGCCCTTTAGTTTTGAAAGGTTGTATGAGATTATGTTCTTTTATGAAATAGGAATACTTTCCAAACAACAATAAAGTGTTACGTTCATTGTATAGTCGCTATGTTATAGCCAGAATATTTGAGGGGGGTTTTGACAGCTTTGACAACCCTCCCCAGTAACAACCCCTGGTACTTAAAGACATTACTTATGGATTTCTTTTAAGAGGCCTGGATGCACCCACTTCTTACAATAATGCCGTCAATATGGAAAATATGAAAAGGAAATCGAATCGCTACAAAGAGTTCTCGCTCTGTTGAACGTGGTCATGACCTAAGGGTCCACCACTACCTCCGGGTCCGTCCCTGCAAGGAGAAATGTTGAAACTAAATAATTCATTCTTTCATTCGGAAATTTTCCTGTTTTCAAATGTTATCATAGGGTAAACCATACAGTTATTGGCACCCCAACTTTAACTTAAAGAAATAGGTAAACAAGTCCCAATTTTATTACAAGATATACACGAGTCTAATGTTTGAAGAGTCCTCTAAGTCATCTATGAAGTAAAACTTTAACAAACTAACCATAGGGAAGATTTCACAATTAAATCCACAGGGTGCCAATAACTAGATTTGGCACTTTTAACAACAAATATTGCCATATTTTAAAAATATTGAACTTCTGGCCCAAAAAAACCTCTTGAGCCTTTATGAGGATAGATAATGAGGAGCTACAGGAAGTTTCCCTGGAACCCCCCCCCCCTACAGGAAGTCCCTTCATAAAAAGTATTTTTTTTAATTTAACCACAGAAATGTAGTCTTAAGGGTGCCAATAACTGTACGGTTTACCCTAAATCACGCATTTCAAGTTATGTATTTATATGTAAGAGGATTTTCAATATTGTAATAATTTGTAGGTTAAACAATTTTTATTGAAGGAAAATGAGATTTTACAATGCCACACAAACTATGAAAAAAAAACAAATAATTAAAAAGGTTACAAAAAGTATCACTTAGTTACTGCGCAGTAACACAAAAATAATCATATGACTTGGCTACAGAACGAGACTAACTCTCCAGTCCATTGCTCCTTATTTTTAGTCTTTCTGGAAGGTTCTAGGCAAGCGTAGATGGTACTCGAACATTACATAGTAGTCACAAACATGTACTATGACAGTTTGTTCCAACTATTAGTTCTTTACGACAACAAGTCTACGACCATTCTAAACCAAATTAGATGTCTCTATCTCTAAATACTCTATCTGCTGGATCAGTCCCTGCCATCTCTGACGCTCTCTTAGGCTCAGCACAGCATCCCATTTCAGCCTGTCTGGCTATCTGGACAAGCTCATTCCCTGGACCTCCGCACTCCTTGTACTCCTTTCCCCCGAACTCTGTCCCTCTTCGAACTCTCCCGACTCCGAACTCCCCGAACTTCTCCCACTCTCTTCAGACTTCGTCTGATAAGCTGGCTGCAGACTTTACCTGATTTGTTGGTTCCAGACTTCTTCTGATTGGCTAGCTGCCTAAAATCTCCCTTCCTTTGTATATTTACCGTGTTTCCCAACGGCCTCTTTGCCGGGGCAAAACCAAGGTTTATGGCCACAAATTTCTCTAACAATCTTGTTAGGTATTTCCCTGGATGTTTGTCGGCAGCGTTGTCGGTCCTAAGCTTTGCTTATTTTGAATTTCTAACAGAAGGTTACAAGGGGTATTTCCATGACCTAGCCGCCTTCAGGTAAAACTGACCACCGGGTTGAGCATTTACAGTACTTTACATATTTGGATATTAGATTATAAATTCAATTTCCTTTTCCTATCACGGCAGGATCCACAATACATAGCAATATTGTAACACAAACAAATATTTTTTAAACAAAAATATACATTAATTTAGTTGTGGAGTAACTATTTTTATTATTATTGTGGAGTAACCACCTATTTTTTAAATTATTTTAAATAAGTTTTCTCTTCAAAAGAAATTATCGAAAATATACAGTTATCAGTGCCAACGAATTAATAAAACTTAAACACTTGAGGAGGTTACAAAAATGATAATGTTAAAACATAAAATCATATGACTTGCGCTACACAATAAAGAGACAGACTTCAACTAACACTGTCGGTCACTGCTCCTTATATATAATCGTAAATAGTCAGGCCTGGATTGTTCTAGAACAATGTGGACAGTTCTACTCCTTTGTGGACTAGGCGCGAAAGACCTAGACCCCAACAGTTCGTTCCAACCCCATATTTTGTTTCAACAAGCGGTCCGGGAGGTTACGCCATGTGTTTTTTTACTTTCAATTACCTATATATGAAATATATAGTAAGTGGAAGTATTGCGATCGTAAAAAATTTCGACTTCCGGTTTTCAACGGAAATACACGTTTTGGGGTCCCCTGAGTCCAATTAACCAAGTCCCGCGAAATGGTCTGTGTGTGTGTGTGTCTGTGTGTGTGTGTGTGTGTGTGTGTGTGTGTGTGTGTGTGTGTGTGTGTGTGTGTGTGTGTGTGTGTGTGTGTGTGTGTGTGTGTGTGTGTGTGTGTGTGTGTGTGTGTGTGTGTGTGTGTGTGTGTGAAAAACGGCTCTAACGATTTTGATAAAACTGAGTATTTGATCTATTTATATGCCCGAGATATGACTGTGAAAATTTCATCAAAATTGATCAACCGGAGGGGGGACTTTACTTAATAAATTTTGAATCATTTTCACGTGTTTTTTTTTATTTACTCAAAAACAGTTTTAACGATTTTGATCAAACTGGGTATTTGATGTATCTATATGCCAAAGATGCGATAGTCAACATTACATCAATATTGATCAACCGGAGGGGGTACGTTACTTGATAAATTTTGTATCACCTTCACGTTTTTTTTTTTTACTTTCACTTACCTATATGAAATATATAGTAAGTGGAAGTATTGCGATCGTGAAAAATTTCAACTTCCGGTTTTCAACGGAAATACACGTTTTGGGGTCCCCTGAGTCGAAATAACCCGAAATAAAGTCCCGCGAAATGGTCTCTGTGTGTGTGTGTGTGTGTGTGTGTGAACAGACTAGCTCAAAAGCTATTAACCGTGTGAACCTGAAATTGGGTATTTAGTGTATGTATATGCCCGCGATGTGACAGCAAAAATTTCATCAAAATTGCTCAAAGGGAGGGGGTACTTTATTTTATAACTTTTTAATTTTTTTTTATTTACTCAAAAACGGTGTTAACGATTTTGATGAAACTAGGTATTTAATGTATGTATACGCCAAAGATGCGATAGCCAACATTACATCAAAATTGATCAACCGGAGGGGGGACTTCACTTAATAAATTTTGTATCATTTTCACGTGTTTTTTTTATTTACTCAAAAAAGGCTTTAACGATTTTGATCAAACTGGGTATTTGATGTATGTATATGTCAAAGATTTGATAGCCAACATTTCATCAAAATTGGTCAAACGGAGCTTTATTTCATAATTTTTTCCTATTTTTGCCTTTTTTTCGATGATCTCAAAAACGGCATTAAGGATTTTTATCAAATTCGTCATGTTTAATGAAAATTAGGTGTTCTTTAATATCAGGTAAGCTTTATCATTCTTAAAATGTTCTGAAGGGCTTAAATGGGTTTGGGGCCTTTCTTGTTTGTTTTTTTCCTATAAAGTACCTTTGTTTTTGTTCATATGGAGAAATTAACTGTCTCTCGTTACGCCTAAAAATAAGAAATGGCTAAATATGAGATATGATAAAAATAAAGAAAACATAAAGAAGAGAAAAAAGAAAAAATATTCAGTCAACTCATAAAACTCGTTGAGCCCACGCATGCGGAGTAAGACTTTAATGACAGACCATTGTTCATAATTAAAGCCGTTCTGTTAATTTGAGAAGTAGCAATTAACAAAACGCATTAATTTCAAATCTAAGTAAGTTGGTAAGTGAAAGTTGTGTGTTGCGCGCACGCACCAGATTTTTAAATTTCGGAACAGAAGGGGTAAGCTAAGTAATTTCGCAACCGAAAAAATAAGAATTTCCTGCATCTAGCCTAACCTTCATTTCCTCTTCCATTTCGTTTTTTATGAATATTCTAGAAGTAATAAATTATTAAATATAAAAATGAAACAAAAATAATATAAATAACTCCATATACATTTTATCTCTAATTTCTATAACCCATCTCTCAATCCTATCTTTTTTGTAGTCGGTTTTTTAATTCTCCTTTATTAGATATAATAGGTAATTTTTACTTATTTAAAAAAAATCTAGTATTATCGATTGCTCCATAGGAAAGATGGTTGAAAATGAAATGTTATGACTTGTTTTTAAAAAATATATAAAAAAAAGAAAAAATAGATTAATTTTGATATCTTACAACAAATTATCGATATGTTGGTAAAAGCAGATGGAGCTGACTGCGAAGTGCTTACTGCTTCTCCGATCCGATTCACCCATCACGTTTTCCGCCATAATCGATTCTCCACGGTCCGATTTCGATTTCTTATTTCAGACTCGATCTATCTCCCGAGGCCGGCATCTTGCGCAACATTCGGCAATGTATTCCAAGGACACTTGCGGTCAGGATTAAAAGACAGACAAGACAAACAACGATAAAATATTCGGCTCACGATGAGAGACCAATGCGGGGACCTTGAATTAAGTTATTCTCTGGAGTGGGTGGGAATGTATAAGCGATCCGGGCTATGAATATCTTGCGTGTGAGTGCATCTTTATCGAGGCATATACAGCTATCGATGTATCGCCACTAACGAGGCATCGATAGTAGGAGCCGTTATCGCCAGGCCTCTTTGGCCATAAAGTCTCTGAAAGAAATACTTCGCAGGGCGCCATTTCCCAGCTCTCAAAGTTTTGAATATTCCTCTTAAACTGGGACGATAATAACTTACCTCTGATGACTGATGTTAAAATAAATACTGAGTGTCCCAGACATAGCCTATTAAAAAAAATGTTTAGTACTGCATGTTAAACGGGGTAGAATGGCGCAGAAACGAGTTTCTTATCTCAATCTGTTGAGGAGATTTATTTATTTTTAAAATCTTACTTCTTTCTGAAAAATGAAAAATTTTCTCTACTTTGGTTTAGCGTAGAAACAAAAGTGATGATATTTTCTTAATCAGCATTAAATTTTCTGAAAGATGATATGGAGAAATTTTTAATAGTTTTTGAAAATCCCTCACTCCCCACTGGAGTACCCTAGAAGCTGTTAAATTTCCTAAAAACTTTGGAATTTGGTTGGCTTTTTAGTTGTATAACCCATGATACAATTCCACTACACCTTTTGAGTCCAAAAGAAGTTTTACTGATGAAAAACACGCTAGAGAATGTCACTGCTGGTGCAATGAGGAAGCGCGCTAGAGCCTGCATCCAAAGTAATGGATGCCAAACTTCCCATGAGTTAGAGTTAGTTTTACTTTTTAAGACTAGAAAGAACAATGTATGAATCCTAAATAATATAAAAAGGGTAATGATAATCTAAAATAAAAAAATAAAAAACTGAATAAATAAAAACATGTATTTTAATTAGAAAAGAAAATAGGGATATTTTAAAAGATGAACCTTTGAGTAGGTTATAAACAGCCAGTGTTAAAACAAGTTATTATGTTATTATTGTGAGTCATGTTGTTTGTGTAGTACGGTGAGACCTTTGTTGTTTCCTAGTTAATAAATCGTTTATTCGTTGTCTAAAGCACTTATTTATTGCGTATTCTATTTATTTGTCTAAATACTATCTGTTTAAGGTACAGATATGGTAGTGAAGGGACGGTAGAGCCCCTTTCACGTTACAATAGTTTAAATTTAAAAAATCTGGTGCGTGCGCGCAACACACAACTTTCACTTGCCAATTTACTTAGATAAGAAATTGACGTGTTTTGTTAAATATCATTTCCCAAAGTCACACATTTTTCTACATTCATATCTTATTTTTATTAATCGTTGAAGCCGTTTTTGAGTAAATAAAAAACCCGTGAAAATGATACAAAATTTATTTAGTAATGTCCCCCCTTCGGTTGATCAATTTTGATGAAATGTTGGCTATCACATATTTGGCATATACATACATCAAATACCCAGTTTGGTCACAATCGTGAAAGCCGTTTTTGAGTAAATAAAAAAAGCACGTAAAAATGATACAAAATTTATTAAGTAAAGTGCCCCCTGCGGTTGATCAATTTTGATGAAATGTTTACAGACATATCTCGGGCATATAAATAGATCAAATACTAAGTTTGATCAAAATCGTTAGAGCCGTTTTTGAGAAAATAAAAAAAACACGTGAAAATGTTACAAAATTTATTAAGTAAAGTCCCCCCTCCGGTTAATCAATTTTGATGAAATTTTTACAGTCATATTTCGGGCATATAAATAGATGAAATACTCAGTTTAATCAAAATCGTTAGAGCCGTTTTTGAGAAAATCGAAAAAAACCTAAAAAGTTATTGAGTAAAGTACCCCCTCCCTTTAAGTAATTTTGATGAAATTTATGCTGTCACATCGCGGGCATATACCTACACTAAATACCCAATTTCAGGATCGCACGGTTTATAGTTTTTGAGCTAGTCTGTTCACACACACACACACACACACACACACACACAGACACACACACACACACAGACCATTTCGCGGGACTTGGTTAATTGGGCTCAGGGGACCCCAAAACGTGTATTTCCGTTGAAAACCGGAAGTCGAATTTTTTCACGATCGCAATACTTCCACTTACTATATATTTCATATACATATAGGTAAGTGAAAGTAAAAATACTTTCTTTGAATTAAATAAAACTTTTTTCATCTTCTCTACTAAAATTTGAAAAATACTACATGAAAAATGTTGAAGATAAGCCTGCATCCAAAGTAATGGAGGACATTTTGAACACGCGCTTCAATAATCCACTTTAATATGGTTCTACAATAATTATATTATTTGTTATCTTCAATATTTTTCATGTTGGATTTTTCAAATTTTACTTGAACCATTATGCTAAACCATACTAAACCATTACCATATCCTAAAACTGTCACTTTTCAGAAAAAAGTAAGATTTTAAAAATAAAAACAAAAAAATTCTATCTCCTCAACAGATTGAGATAGGAAACTCGTTTCTGCGCCATTCTACCCCGTTTAACATGCAGTTTTACCCATTTTTTTTTTCTTACGCTGTGTCTGGGACACCCAGTATATACGTATAGGAAAAGACTTGTACCTAAAAAATATAAATAAGCAAAACAAAACTGTAAATATTAATTAAATTACCGGTTGTGGCATTAAACTAATGTTTAATGCAAACCGCTTAGCAAGCGAACCGGTTCGCTTCCACAATAAACTAAAGTAAAAGATGTAAAAATATTTAACACTTTAGGTGCGGCGGCGTATTTTAGGGGGACACTGAATTGGACGGTATCGGTCCCCGGGGTCCGACTGCTGGGATGAGCCACAGACGATATCGCGCGTCGGGGTCCGATGCGAATGCGACGAAAGTGTTGTTTTTTACTGAAAAGTGAATTAAATGAGCGTCTCAGGGGATTATCTCTTGGTAAGGATTAGACCTAGACATAACAGGCGCAGGACATGCCCCCGGGGTCCGATACAGGATTTACGCCATACTTTATCGAAAATAGCTTTAAACCGCTGGTACTTCGAATTACCATCCATATTGATAATTTTTGCAATGTTAAAATTTTTAGAAGCCTTTTACTGCTTTAAAACCAGTTACTCTATGGTAAAAAAAAAAATCTTTTTAAAGAAATGAATTTATATAAAATAAATAAACCAAATATCAGTAAGTTTTATTTATAATAACAGACTTAGTAAGAAGTATTAAAGATAACCATAAAGGTATTCTTTGCAATATTATCGGACGCGGAAGTGTGATGCCGTCCAGTTGCCTTGTTTTATAACTGATGGCCTGTATCGGAACTCGGAGCCCGATTCTAAAAACAACAGAATTTTATCTGTTAGCAACTTTTGCTGCAATAAAATGCAATAATCTCATTAAATATCGATTAAATTGAGTCGTTGAGGTGTTCGGCCTAATGTTTCTATATGGGCTAGCAATGAAACACTAAAAGCTCAGCACTTTATTTTAATGAACTGTTTTATTTTATATTAAACAATGAATATGATACATCAGTCTCCTATATATCACATGATAATAATAATAATAATAATAACAATATGTAAAATATAAAAATGTGCAAATGCCACATATATCACACTATTCCCCCTTAAAAAGGCTCGTAACTAAGTCTCTTCGGAGGCTTTATCGTTCTTTTAGACTTTCTTACATTCTGTCTCACACCGCTGCCTTTGTCAGAGTGAGCTGCTGCATCGCTGCCTTTGACAGAGTGAGCTGCTACATCCTGCTTCACATCTATGTCAATATCTGAATGAGTTGTACCTTCCTCCTTATTCTCCTCTCCGATATCTTCATTTTCATTGCCTTTAGTACCTTCCTCCTTATTCTCCTCTCCGATATCTTCATTTTCATTGCCTTCATCCCTCTCTAGCTGTAGGCTGTCCTTATGCAAGTCAGGGTCTTCGCTTCCAAGCATAACCTTGGAGGCTCTATGACAGTTCTGAACACCATAATCCGGTATCATTTGGTCTACATGTCGTTTGACCACAATTCCTGAGTCCAACAGCTGCACACCATACATATTTGTGGCCAACACTTCTTCCACAATCCCTTTCTCCCAGTCAACCCTGTTATTTCTATAAATCTTAACAAATACCTTTTGTCCAACTTGGAAAAATATCTTTCTTTTTCCAGAGTATATTGCCTGACGATGGTGCAAAAAAGGTTTAGAGCCAACTTACGAAGGTCCATTCCAAGTTGTAAGTCGCTGTGAAAAATATTTCATGGTTCTCATTAAGATTAAGGAAGTTAATGTCTCCATAGACCGCTTAAAACCGGCGTATATACTATCTTCCAATGATGTTGAAACTGACAAAGATCAATCCCAACCTAATTGCCAGCTAGAGGATTCCAAGAAGAACTTGCCACAAGATGTGTCCCAAGGAGACCCTACAACAACCCAAGCTAAGGACAGCGAAGCACAGCCAGAATATACCACTAGATCTGGTCGACAAACAAGGCGACCTATTAGGTTTAAAGACTAATCTTTTCAGTTCTTTATTGACAATTGTAACGTAACTCTGTTACTTGGGGGGGAGTGATGTCCCAATAGCAGTGTTGCCCATGTATGTCGATGTAGCAGTGTTGCCCATGTATATAAATTTTTATATAAACCTTTTAAAAGTGATTTATATTTAATAACATTCTATTTGTAAAATATTATTAATTATGTTATTAGAAAATAACTAGTATAATATTAATATAGTAAAAAATGGTGTAAATATTTTTTTTTTCTTAATTTGTGCAACCATATGGCAACACTGTCAATTATTTATAAATTATAAAAATCATCTGTTTTAATTAGTGAGTGTTGAAAAACATCTGTGTAAAGATATGAAAATCGTTGACCTTATGTGGAATAAATAAAATAGTAATTTCCAGTAAATGTGTTGTTCCTTGGTGTACTAAGAATTTATTGATTGGTGCAATTAGAAGTCCCATTGGGAATGTTGGACATCGGGGACCGATGCCGCACCTAACGTGTTAAAAAGTAATAATAATAGTGACTAAAACAGAAAGATAAGTAATTTATAATAGTAGGGTGCTTTATTTGTATAGCCCCTTTACTAATGACAATCAACACCCAACCAATCATCAAAATCCAACGCCCGGCACTAACCTCTCCTGGTGTAAGTAAGTGTAAGGTAACTGACTGGTGTAAGTTTAGTGCATTAATTGAAAATTCTTTATCTCTAAATACAAACATACCTAATTAAAAGTTGTCGTAATGAGCAACGCAAGTCCTAAGCAGTGGTGGTATTCAACTGAACAGCATTTGAAGTTACAAGTAAAGAATTAGACCCTGATTCCAATGGGTATTAGTAAAGGACTATTGACAAGAATGGAAAAAGCAAACAAAATTTAGATCATCATTCATGATTAGTAAGACTCAGAATTGTGATTTTTTTTTGTAATCACGATTAATGAATTTATATTATTCATGATTAATGAATGATCTGAAATCCTGAGTAGTGAATTCCCATTAGTCATGATTAATGAGTAATGAGTAATCGTAAATAATGAATTCTTCTTAATTATTCATTTAATAATGAATAGTGATCTTTCACGATTGTTGAATTCATTTTATTCATGAATACTCCACGACCAGCGATTGTTACAATTCATGATTCCGCACTAAAGAATGATTTGTGACAATCATGTTACAATCATTATTCACATTTTCGATTATTAGCCATAATCGTGATTACATTTTATTTAAATATGCCCAACTCTGTAACATATCAACTTAACACACCATTGCCAATGACAGTATCGCCTACTGCGACCCATCCTCAGGAAGTTCAAAATTTTATACAAAATTCACCAAACAAAAAAGCCCCTCGTTATGACCCTTAAAGCGGTGGCCGACAGATATGCTAATTTAGAATGAAGTTGGCAATTCATCCAGTAAGGGTTCAACCGATTTGATTATTCAAATTTCACTAATTTAAATTTGCATTTTTGAATGCACTAACTGTGTATTTATATAAACTGCCCCAGTCCTTGCCTTTAACATAATCCATTACTTCACAGCTATTAAGTGATGATTTTTCCAAATATATAAGACGAAATTCTTTTAGAACCGGGCATCTTACAATGAAATGAATGGTTTCTTCGATTTCTTCTAAATTACACATATAGTAGAACAGTTGTTCTTCAGATCTCTCAATGGAGTAATTTAATTCTAATTGTTCACTTCGAAATTTGATAATTGCGTATATAAAATTCTGCTTTCTGCAGTTGTTAATATAAAATATATATATAGGAAAATAAGTATTTATATTATATAAAATATTTCCAGGAGAAAAACAACACCATATTTTCTATCAATATATTCCCTGGCTCTGCTGAAATAACAGAGAGAGAGAACATAAGTCGGTCTGAGTAGTGCAGGGGGGAGGGAGTGGAAGAAAAGCCCCCCGCCCCCACCATCACACCACACAGGTGGAATCAGGTTATTGAGGTGGAATCCTGGGTGAGGTGGGAGGTGGGAGGTGGCACTTTTTACCCCCTCCCCCATTCATCAAAACTTGCTCACACTAACTGGGCATTGTACCCTGGGCTATTACCCCATCAACACCCCCCTTCGGGGCCGGTCCGGGTGGAATATATTAAGCCGGACAATGGGAGGTGTTAAGCGCAGGCAGTTTGTGGTGGCTCTCTCTCTATGTACCGTGTGGAATATATTTCAGCGGCGAATAAAAAGTAACGCTGTCCAAGAGCGCCATTATTTAAAATTATAACTCAAAACGCCAAACAAACAGTAAAAATTAAAATTATTAACATTGGGGTAACCCCAAACTCCAATTTTATTGATGGAAATCCATCAATTATGGGGCACGGGAGAGGTATCTTCAGCCTTGGCCAACAGTATTAGGCAGCATATTTTATATTAAAAAAAATTAAAGGGGGGGGGGAAAGATCATTCCTATTGTAACAAAATTTGTTCAAAGATAAAACAAAGTCACATTGATATTTGGTCATAGCCAATTTGGCTTTTATTACCTCATTTATCCTTTATGGCATGGAATTCGTAAGTGTTGAGCAAACGTTTTTGTTCTTTTAAAAACAAAAATAAGTTTTTTTTTTTTGTAGGATTGGGTTTACCAACTGCAATTTCTTAAGTTATACCATTTGTGATCAATGAGATTGAGATCTGGAGAATGAGGAGGCCAGTCAAGGACCTTTATGTTGTTTTGTTCGTACCATTCTCTACTTTTGCGTGAAACGTTTCAGGGAGCATTATCCAGTTGAAAAATATAGTTTTTTCTGCCATCTGGTATAAATATTTTTTCAAAGGAAGGCTTCAAATTTTAGATTTTACATGGAAATATAGGTATCGCTACTCATTCTTCCTTCACATAGAAACAATTCTCCAGCACCTGAAGTTCCCAGTTCTTTTAGCTTGACCATTTTTAATCATAAAATAAAATAAACTTAATTTAATTTTTTTATAATAAAATCTAATAAAATAAAACAAAACCTCAACTGCTACCAATAAGAGAGCTAACACTACTGGGAATTTTTGTTTACATTTCATTTTTTTTTTTTTTTTCTAGATTACTACTAGTGTCAATAGAGTGACACACAGGCGAACAACCATGTTTAAAGCCAGACTCCAGTCCATTGCTTCTTATATTTAGTCCAAAACAGAACATTATAGAAGGACTTAAAATATTATAGAAACATCTAGAATATGTACTAAAAGAGTTATGTAACTATTCCAGAGCTGTTCTCAATGTAACAGAAAAAAATTGTATGAATTTGTTTCACGTACTATATACAATTAGAAAAAAAGTCTATGTACACCATGCCAAGAATCAAATTTTAGCCAAGGAAAAATAACAGACTATTCTTTTAATTTTTTCTATATAAATTAACCCTTAATACTTGATTATTTTTAAACATTTTCAATTTCATAAACAACGTTTTAAGACATTTATAAAAATTATTTACACAAATAAAAAAAAGTCTGGGTACACTAATTATTTCAAAAAATAACATTATTCTTTTTTTGGTAAACACATTGTTATTGTGGTGTTACTATTAGCTGGTAATCTTGTTGCAGCGCAGTGGTGCACTCATTGTAGGATTATCATTCACAGATCGCAAAATTGCAAGGCCTGTGATTTCTCAAAATTTATTTGGGCCTCCCAGATCTAGGTTTACTTTGAAGATAACTGGTTTCTTGGTAATGCTTAATTATTCTTTGAACTGTAGAGTGACGTTTCTTAATTATTTCTGCGATTTCTCTCAAAGATTTTCCCTCATTTCTTAAATTAATAATCAATTGTCTAATTCATAAACAAATTTCCATTCCATTGATCAAATGGAGCGGACTATTAATTTCATAAATTCCGCCAGATTTTTACGTTTTTTTCGATTTCTTAAAAACGGCTCCAACGATTGTCATATTTAATGCGAATTAAGTATTATTATTATCAGGTAGGTTTTAACATTACAGAAATGTTCTGAGGGGGCGTTTTTCCTACAAAGTACCATTGATTTAATTTACCATTTGCAATCATTATTCCTAAAAATCGGAAATGAATAAATATGGAATATGAAAAAATAGAGAAACAAATACGGGTGAAAAAAATGTTAAATCCGACAACTTATAAAACAAATTGAACATAGAAGAATTTGAATGAGTCTTTTTACCTCTTGTAGTTTGGATATTGAATGCTAAGAGTCATGGAATATTTTCTATTCGTTCGTTTACGAAACTACAATAAAATACCCTATTTAATTGTGACATTAACTTCGTAGTTTACTTTATCTAAACCCATCATATTCATCTTCTATTCGAACCTCAACAAGACTAGAAAAAACAAGATCAACCAAAAGTTGTCGATATTAGCGCTAATAGGGAACGTTTTTATTTATACAAATCTATACAATATAGACAACATTCTGTACATCATATAAAAATGGTTAATTAAACAAAAAGGTACTTAATTATGTGGAAATAATAGTTTACCTAATTATAATTAAAAAAAGTTTTGTTTAAACTGTTCTCATAAAAAGAAGACAAGGTAGGTAGAATCAGTCTTTCTCCCTCTTTTGGAAATTAAATGTTTCAATAATTTTCTTTGTACCACTTTACCACAGCCGATATTTGAGACATTAACATAAAAGTTTGCTGAATCTAACATAATTCTCTTATTCATGTACTCATTGAACCTCACCAAGACAAGACAGTGGTCGCTCTCTCTTAAAGAGGTCGAGGTAAGAAGGCCTTTGGCGCGGCGGGAACCCATCGCTAACGAAGTTGCCTCGCCAGAGACCACGCTCTTAGCTCGGTGTGAGGCCTCCTACCTCTGGTGTTCGATAAATCGATTAGCCTCCTACCTAATATACTGCCGCGCTCTATAACAGATTTATGGCACCTTTGCTTCTTGCCCGGCGACTCTGAGAAATTGTGGCAGTAACTCATTATAGCTAGGTCGTTTCTAAGTACCGATTTGTAAAGCTTAAATGTGTAACTAATAATGCAAGATCTGAAATTTTCTACTGTATGCGTTCAGTCCCAATATGTATATTGTTTTTCATATTTAAATCTAGCTGAGGTTCCCGCCTATCTGGGGTTCCCGCGCTTTTCATATTGTAAGGTTACCAGACTCAAGTTAGCGATGAACGTCTGCAGGAAACATATGATCGCCGTTCGGAAGACTTCACCCCCATCTTTCCTCACTTTGGCTTCAGACTTAATGGAATCCAGATCTCTCTGGCCTCTCTTTCACCATATAAGACCGGCAGCAAGGTGATATACAAATCTGAGGTTTCACCGCCCACTGTGAGCACGAATTTACTTTTATCTGACCTATGAAAGGTTGCAACAGTGGCTCACATTCGAAGAGATTATGCCATGAAAATGATTACAATCTCCTGATTGTTAATTGTTTTTGTTCGCCAGAGAGACTGTTCATTTAAAAGTGTTGCTTCGCTAAGGAGATATTGCTTTCAGATCTTTTCTCTTGTCAAGTTCGCCATTCATTTCCAAACAACTAAATCTAATTAGTCATTTAAATGTTTCAACGCGGTGGCCATCTATTTATTGTTATTAGAGCTCTTTAATGTGGGTAAATATAAAGGCCTTAGTTGTAATTATTGCCCTAATAATTTTATGTATTCAAGTTCTATTTTCTTTTTTTATTTCTTGAAATATTCAATATTGTTTTCATTAGTTTATTTAAGCTTTCTTGTCATTCTTATTTGTTTTTTGTTTTTTTATTGTCATTTTTCCCAACGTACACCAACTTTTTTAACCCGGAACTGAAAAAATCTGAGCTTTAAAGAGAAACAAAATCTGAAAACGCACTTTGGACAGCATAATTTTCAAAAAAATTTCCTCTAGCGAAGTTGTCTAAATTCCTGAACAGGTGATAATCTGTTGGAGACAAGTCGAGAGAATTTATGCACGGTAAGTTTTGAAACGTGGGGGTCGAGCGTTGTCGTGTAGGAGTATAGGACCCTTCCGATTCACCAATACCGCTTAATTTTTCAATAATTTTGCGTTCATTTGGGCAATTTCATTGCAGTAGGTTGTAGAGGTAATGGTCTCACCTCTAGGCAAAAAGGAATAATGTATGATTCCAGCCAAGGACCACCATTGCTTCCATAATTTTTTTGGTTTTGGTATTTGTCCTGGTATTTTATACGAATAACTAAGCTTTTATTGAAACTGAAAAGAAAGGCTCTCAGTTTAAAATAAGGAGGAGAGTTAGACAAGGAGATCCATTATTGCCTATACTCTTCACAGCATTACTGGAAAAGGTATTTCAAAGAGCAGACATTAGCAGCTTGGGGCTAAACATAAATGGATCAAAATTAAATAATTTAAAGTATGCTGATGATGTCCTGATTTCTGATAAAGCTGATGAAATTTTTATGAAGTTGAGGAAACTGGAATTTTTTTGCTTTGAGGATGGCCTGGTCCCTAATTACAGCAAGACCGTAATGATGACTAACAGGGAAAAAGGAATAATGTATGATTCCAGCCAAAGACCACCATTCCTTCCATAATGGTTTCGGTTTTAAATTTGGTTTTGGCATTTGTCCTGGTATTTTATACGAATAGCAAAGCTTTTATTGAAACTGAAAAGAAAGGCTCTCAGTTTAAAATAAGGAGGAGAGTTAGACAAGGAGATCCATTATTGCCTATACTCTTCACAGCATTACTGGAAAAGGTATTTCAAAGAGCAGACATTAGCAGCTTGGGGCTAAACATAAATGGATCAAAATTAAATAATTTAAAGTATGCTGATGATGTTGTCCTGATTTCTGATAAAGCTGATGAAATTTTTTATGAAGTTGAGGAAACTGGAATTTTTTTGCTTTGAGGTTGGCCTGGTCCCTAATTACAGCAAGACCGTAATGATGACTAACAGGGAAAAACTGAAATCAGCTGGAGCAATAAAGTATTAAATTATGAGGAAGAGTTCATTTCCGTGGGTCAACTTATTTATTTCTCTGAAAGCATGTCAAAAGAGATCGAGAGGAGAACCACGTTAGGATGGCAGAAATACTGGGCCCTCAAGCCTATTATGAAAGGAAACTTTGATATAATAAACAAAAAAACTATTTTCGAAAGTTGCATACTACGTTGTGTAAGTTATGATTGCCAAACATGGTCTCTAAATAAAAAATTACAAAATAAATTAACAGTCTGGCAAAATTTCATTGTAAGGAGTGTCTTGAACGTTAAGAAAAAATACCACATCAAAATCATGGACATAAAGAAGCAAACAGGATTCAAAAACATAAATCTTTTTGTGAAAGAAATTAAATAGAGATGGGCTGGCCATCTGGCTAGAATCATGGATGGAAGATGGTCTTTAAAGACAACAGAGTGGACTCCTTATGACCTGAAAAGAAGACGTGGCAGGCAAAGAAGTCGATGGAGGTACTACCGAAAAGCTATCGCAAGGCCAAACTGGATGAGGACAGCCAGAGATAAAGAAGCCTGGAAAGAACTGTGGAGAGCAGCTGCGAACCACACTTCCCAGTAGCAATTGGTCTCCAGGGAAGTTAGACCATTACTCCCTAAGGGCATTACTGCCTACATTATTAACAGAAGAAAAATAAATAAAATGTTAATATTGCCTTAAAATGTGTAAATATTGTAAATTATATCCAAAAATTCTGTGAAAAAAAAAGAAGAAAGTCTTGTAAAACTGTAATTTTGTAATAAAGGCTTTATTCATTCATTTGTACTGGGCTTTTGTCGATGACAAACCACAAACCATGACAGCCCGGACCGACGCTGATAGTCATTTGCAATCCATTTTTCATCGCAAGTTATTATTCTTTCAAGGAAAGGCTCGGTTTTTTGCAAGCAACGAAAAGCAAGTCTCAAGACGTTTTAATTGCTGTCGCTCATTGAGATCGTGAGGTACCCATGAATCGAGCTTTTTAACTTCTGGAAATGGTAGGTGCACTTGCATTTAGTTGTGCTGAGAATAAAAAAGACTCACATGAAGTTTTATGCTTAAAAAAAAAATTGCAAGTTTTGGGGTTTACTGCACGTTTTGAAATTTTCTCATAGGAAGTAATATTGGTAGTTAATTTGAAAGAAAAAAATATTTTCTTAAATTAACATAAAATATTGTTGAAAAAATAAATGTGTTTTGAGGAATTGATCATTTGAAAGAAAATAAAGGGGACTAACTTAATATTAATACGTGATGGAGACAAACACACAACATTCCTAACGCAGGGATTAGTCGGGATACCGTAAAAATGCCATTTTGATGAAAAATTATAAAAATTGGAAGAAGAAAATCTTTAAAAATCTAAACTAAAAGACGTTGGTAAAACAGTGAAAGTGTGTTGTGGTGTATTGTGAAAGTGAAAGTATATTGCAAATCAATTAGATTTGCTGTAGCTCAAATGAGAGTGTACCTATGTACTTATTGCTATTATTTTATAAATTTAATATAGTCACTGATTACATTACTAAGGTTCTCATTTGGCGTTCATTAATGCAACTAAAATACGAAAAAAATATAAACCAAATGCTGCTCTCCTTTACAGAAATGAAAGGAGTTTTCAAGTAATCAGTGCAACTGAATGCTGGTTTCCAACATACTCTTGATTAAAGGAAATTTAAAAGCTTTTAAACTTTTTTGCAAATATATATTGAGCATGTTGTTTCAGACAATAATTATTCCACATACAAAAACTTATCTTGAAGAGTTTTACAACCTAAAAATCTAACATTATGTAGCAAATAATTTTATTTACATTACGGAAGATGAAACCACCGATGAAAAAAAAAAAAAAAAAAAAAGTTGGCCCCACATTATAGGAAAACAAAATGTCCTCTTCCCCATTAAAGCCCAATCAGAATATTTTAATGATTAAACAACTTACCTGATATTGAAGAATACTTGATTCTCATTAAACATGACGAGTTTGATTAAAATCGTTAGAGCCGGTTTTGAGTAAATCGAAAAAACGTAATAATGAGACAAAACTTATTAAATAAATTGCACCCTCCGTTTGATGAAACTTTCGATGAAGTCCCGCGAAATGGTCTGTGTGTGTGTCTGTGTGTGTGTGTGTGTGAACAGACTAGCTCAAAAACTATAAACCGTGGGAATCTGAAATTGGGTATTTAGTGTAGGTATATGCCCGCGATGTGACAGCAAAAATTTCATCAAAATTGCTCAAAGGGAAGGGGTACTTTATTTAATAACTTTTTACGTTTTTTTCGATTTTCTCAAAAACGGCTCTAACGATTTTGATTAAACTGAGTATTTGATCGATTTATATGCCCGAAATATGACTGTAAAAATTTCATCAAAATTGATTAACCGGAGGGGGGACTTTACTTAATAAATTTTGTATCATTTTCACGTGTTTTTTTTATTTACTCAAAAACGGTTTTAACGATTTTGATCAAACTTGGTATTTGATGTATTTATATGCCCGAGATATGACTGTAAAAATTTCATCAAAATTGATCTACGGGAGGGGTGACTTTACTTAATAAATTTTGTATCATTTTCACGGGTTTTTTTATTTACTCAAAAGCGGCTTTAACGATTAACAAAAATAAGATATGAATGTAGAAAAATGTGTGACTTTGGGAAATGATAATTAGCAAAACACGTCAATTTCTAATCTAAGTAAGTTGGTAAGTGAATGTTGTGTGCTGCGCGCACGCACCAGATTTTTTAAGATCGCAATACTTTCCCTTTCTAGCTATACATTTCATAAATAGGTAAATGAAAGTAATGAACTTTATTATAAACCTTAAATAGAACACTCAAGAATTGTAGTTTAAGTTTTTACTTTTTATTTGTATTTTTATTAATAAAATAATTTAAAATATTTTTCAAAAAATTACGCCAAAACCTAATACCGTAAAAATGAAATACTAATTATTTGTTCAAATTCACATTGCGATACTTTTACCATTATTTCCATTACCATAATAACCATGAGGTGTTTTCAAAAGTAATAATCTGCAAGATATTCAATTATAATGATTTTTATTGCAAGTTCTTAGTGTACGTTCCAAAATGTTTATTATTTTAATTATAACATCTATTAATTAGTATAAATTAAGTTGAACTTTCAATAGCCAGTTGAATATTAAGTTATCAAATATTGTAATATATTCGCTTTAGTGTTAATATTAAGAACTAAAAGATACTTTTAATAATCATCTTAACATGATAAAGGCCATACGTTGTGGACTAAAACCTTTGAATAAAGCCATACACACCGTGAAGAGGTGCAGAGCGGATAAAGATGTAAAGATATTGACAAGGTGAGAGGGAAATAGCTGTGGAAATGTTTTCAATGAGGCGCTGAAAGGTTTTCCATAGTGAAAGGGAATTCATCCCCCCTCTAAACCATTTGGCCAGGCACTATGCTCTATGTATATATTTATACATACAGTGTGTGCGTTTGTAAATACTCCTCGCTCAAAATTAGTCTTTCATTATATTTAAATAATTATATAATAATTTTTAGATTTTTTATCAGAAGAAAAAAGATTGGCCACCATAAATAAAATAATTATAATTTAATATATCATCAAATATGCAGTTGAAGGCTGTTCGAGGGTGGTGTTCGAAGGTAAAGTTCGTAGAGTGCAAAGGCACCTTAAAACAAGCTGTCCAAAACGCTGCACAGTGGGACGAATCGCCAATCTAGGGGGAAATAATTCTGGAACCCACTTATTTTATGTTAATGATTGTAGAAAATTGCATTTAAGCATGAATTAATAAATAGAAGTCAAAATAGTGGTTTTAGGCAATGGTCAAAAAAAAAAAAAAAAAAAAAAAAAAAAAAAAAAAAAAAAAAAAAAAATAAACCCCAATATAAAATTATTTAGATAGATTGTAAATAATGGAGTAATTCTATTCATATTTCTTTATTCAACTTCCAATTATTCAAAAAGAAAAAAAAATAACAAAATACATAATAACAAAAAAAAAAATTAAAAATACGATAGGTTAAATAATGGTCAGGATTTTCAGTTTACAATGATATTTATTATGGTAAGCCAACGTTTCGATCCAGCTTGTGGATCTTCATCAGGGCTAGTGAGTCCAGGTGGATACTAAGACTAAAGGTAAAAGGCATAATACCTTTTACCTTTAGTCTTAGTATCCACCTGGACTCAGTAGTCCTGATGAAGATCCACAAGCTGGATCGAAACGTTGGCTTACCATAATAAATATCATTGTAAACTGAAAATCCTGACCATTATTTAACCTATCGTAATTGAAGAACAGTTGACCATCTCTCATCTCTACTAATTAAAAATACATTTTTAAAAAATTATATATTAAATTCTAAAATGGAAATGTAAAAAAAAAATTGTTTTTCATTCCGAATCATCTAAATCTTATGGATCTGAATCCATCCATCTGAATGCATACATTCGGCGACTTCAATACAAATATTCTATCCAATTCTTCCAAAAAACAGTTCATTTTAGACCTGGTATGTTCCCTGAACCTATTTATTGTTCGTTTCGAGTCGAGTAATCGTGCCCAATCTTTCCTTACTGATATCGATCCCCCACCACTACAACACATAATAAAGACTTTTTGAATATTTACCTATGCGAGAGGTAATTAGCTAGGAAAGAAAGAAAAAACCTGAAATATACATGTCATCTTTACCACCGTGCTGTTCCCACATATTAAAAATATCGGGTCTCAATAATGACACGTTTACACCTGGGAAAAAAACACCGTACCACACATTAGCAGGAATAAGAAATGCCTATTGAAAAATTTGTTATTATATAATGTTGATTGTATTCTGTGAAAATATTTGTCTATTTATCTAAGTCGTTATAGATTTTTAGTTATCGCATTTTTACTAACAATAATTAAATAAGTATTAGCTTAAATTAAGTAGCTTACTAAGTTGTCTACTGGAAATAAAGAAGGGTACATCACACTTAAAAAGCCAAATACGGATAAACTTACTTGCCGAATCGTCTTCCATACCGTGGTATAAAATTTTTTCCAAAACAACATGAAATTCGCTGATCTATGTTGCCGCTTTATCAATAAGATGTTCAAATTATCTGACTTACTGTGACGAATGTGGTGTGTTTATTCTTTTGTTATACCGTTGGTATTTGTTTTAAGGAATTAATGGTTTGTAGATACCTAAGGTATACTGTTGTTTTTATGCTTTATTTCTTTCTTATTCCTAGAAAGGTAAAAATCTTGCTATTTGCTTTTAATTGTTGTACTTATGGTCAACGAATCTCGTTTTTTCATAGCTTCGGAGATTGCCGTAGAGTATTCTATGAAACTGGTTTACTATATATCTATAAATTTTATTAGCACCTCCGTATTGCCTCAAAATATTAAAAATATAGGCTCTCAGCAATGAGAGATTTATACCTTTAAAAAATGCGCACACCTTTATTAGCAGGTATTATCAGTTCATAATGAATACTTTATTTCTATATAGTGTGGACTATATTTTGTATAAATATCTCGGTGTAGATCGGTGTAGATTTTTAGTAACCCCTTTTTTTATAAGAAAAAAATATAGCTTATCGACTATTGAAAAGAAAGGAGGATACTCTGTATTATATCCACATTTAAAGAACCAAGAACTTATATAAACTTAATTTCTGAATCGTCTTCTATTGCCTAGCATAATTTTTTTCAAAAAAACCCGATCCATTCTATGATTCTATTGATTTTACAATATAATTTGGAAATAAGCTGACTAAGCATTATGAGGGAACTACCGTATTCAAACCCCCATTATTCTGTTAATACTTGCTTAAAGTGATTAATAATTTGTAAATGCCTTGCTAGACTATTGTTTTCAAGAGACCGACAAGATTTTTTCATTTCGTTGATGTTAACTATTTCCGCCTAGATTGGCGATTCGTCCCACTGTGCGCTGCCTGGAGTGCTCAAATTCTCACAACAAGGCAGACTTCCATGACAATAATGGACATAATTCATCATACATACGTAAAATTTGGCAAAGCACGAGTTATCCAATACAGATTCAATAAGCTAACTAGATTATTGCGCGAAGAAATAAAACGTACGAACACTGAAAGATTTGATAAATTCCCTAACAGTTTAGCGACCACCGACAAATCCATCTGGAACATGACAAAACGCATACTATGACACCTCAACGTTCCGCTCCTTATTCGACAGTCTGATAGCACTTGGACGAAATCAGACAGCCAAGAAGCTGACATTTTTGCATGCCATCTAGAAGAAACATTTCAACCTCACACAGACATTAACGATCAATTCACCGAAGAACTTGTAACATACCAGAGTTGGGCAAATTTTAATCTGAATAATGATTAATAAATATGAATAATTGTAATCTTAAAACAAATGAATAATGAATAACCATTATTCTTAATCAGTGCGAAGTATTTTTAATGATTATTGAGTATTTATGGTATTCATTTGAAATGAGTAATGAATAACTGGTATTCAGTTATTCATGATTAACGAATACTAACTAATAAATTCATTTAGCGATTATTCATGAAAAAATATATTCATGAGCTAGGATTAATATTATATTCATCAACCATGAATACCTAATATTCATCAATCATGAATAACAAATATTCACCAATTATCAATCATGATTATGATATATTCATTAATTTAAATTTAAAAGACGAGGATGCATTTCTGAATTAAAAGTTGTCCTAATGAACAAAGACAAGTCCTAAGAGTGGGTGTAGTCAACTGAACAGCATTTGAAGCCACAAGTAAAGAATTAGACCCTTATTCCAATGGGTATTAGTAAAGGTCTATTAACGGGAATGGAAAAAGCAAACAAATTTTAAATCATCATTTATGATTAGTTAGACTCAGAATTGTGATTTTTTTTTTTTGTAACCATGATTAATGAATTTATATTATTCACGATTAATGAATGATCTGTAATCATGAGTAGTGAATTCCAATTAAACATGATTAATGAGTAATGAGTAATCTTAAATAATGAATTCTTCTTAATCATGATTACTGACTAACACTTAATAAAGAATAATGGTCATTCATGATTGTTGAATACATTATATTCATGAATAATCCACGACCAGTGATTAATACAATTCATGATTAATGATTCCGCGCTAAACAATGATCTTTTAATGATGATTACAATCATTATTCACATTTTTGATTATTAGTCATAATCATGATTACATTTTTATTTAAATATGCCCAACTCTGATTCAAACACAGGGATTCACTAAAACCAAGCACCGGTCTTCATATACATATCAGGCGAATGAAATTGCAAAATTTTATTTTTTATACTTGAATGCATTCGCTTTTATTTTATCACTATCAGTCGAAAAAATAAAGTCAGGATATTTAAACTTTCATGAGATAAAAAAATGGTAGAGAAATAACAATGCGTGTGAATAATTCCAAATAAAAAAAACTATTAGTAACATAACAATTGTGGGCATAACATGGGGCGCATCCTAACAATTCTGATACCTGAAAGGCTCTGGAATCGAAAAAGTATGGGGGCCGCCGAATTAAATAAATGACTTCGATGGATCGATAAGTACGAGGCCATCAACCTTTAGATTGTGGCCAGCTATAAATAGTAACTGACTAGATGGAATTAGTTTGATGTGGAGGAGTAGCGTGTTTGGGGCCGATTCGCGCCCGCGTACACTGTGATCGTTGTTGGCACGGCATCGCGAAAAATATCGCAGAACATCAAGTCTCTACCGGAACAGAGGAGGGCGGTGGAAGAAGAGAGAGATCGGATTATCCTCCTAGCTGGAGTCGGAGTACGGCATCTATCAATTGCTGGGTTAGTGAATGGAAGGGTGAAATGGTGGTCCGTCAGCGATCTTGAGGACCATGCAAAATTACTCCGAACATTTTTGGACAACCGTGCATAGAAGTGACATGATTAAATTGCCTCTTTTTTTCTAATGCTAATGTCGCTTATAAGTTAAGGTCTTTGTGTGTTGTTTTTTTTTTTTTTTTAATACAATAAATCTCTTTATTTGATAATATTACATTATGTCTCAGTCGAGGCAATCGTAATAATTTCCTTTTCCTATGGACCCTTTTACTTTCGATGTGAAATATATAGGGTAAACCCTACAGTTATTGACACGTCACCTTTAACTTAAAGAAATAAGTATACAAGTCCTAATTTACCGTAGTAAGGGAAAGTACTGCGTTCGTGAAAAATTTCGACGTCCCGTTTTAAACGGAAATACACGTTTTGGGGTCCCCTGAGTCCAAATAAACATGTCCCGCGAAATAGTCTGTGTGTGTGTGCACAGACTATCTCAAAAACTATAAACGGGACGATCCTGAAATAGGTATAAGTATATGCCAGCGATGTAAAAGCCAAAATTTCATCTAAATTGATCAAACGGAATGGGCAATTTATTTAGTAAATTTTATCAAATTTTTACGTTTTTTTTCCGATTTTCTCAAAAATGACCCTAACGATTTTGATCAAACTTGTTATTTAATGTAGGTATATGCCCACGATGTGGCAGTCAAAAATCTTCAAAATTGATCGATTTGAGTGGGCATTTTATTTACTTAGGTACCGCCACTTACATATATATCGCATTTCGCTAAGAAGATGCTTAAAACTCTAAAAACTGTTTGTTTTTCTTCGAAAATCACAACATTCTCAATTTCACGACGCACCTACAAACACTGATTAGATAAAATAGCCTTTGATCGCAGATAGTTTACCATTGGGTCAGTCAGTACTTCCCGCCGCCCAGACTGCAAATTGCTTGTCTAACCGAATCTTACCTGGTGCGAAAACATGCAAGTTTCTAATTTGTTGGTATTGAAGCTTTAATAAAAAGTTATCTCCCGTCCCCTCCCAAAAAATAATCACCTATCTATATAAATAAAGATGAAATTCTGTTTGTTTATTTGTTCTTTATAGAAATCCATACAGTTTGTCCTAAATTCTCCAATTTTTTCTCACTGGTTCTTTAATACCAGGTGCGAACACCTTTCCATATTAAAATTACATAACTTCAGCCAATCTCTTGGTATATACTTTATTGTTATAAAATTCGTCATGATCTCGCTTTACAGTGGTTTTTTTTTTTACGAAATCGACCGTTTGAGTCGAAAAAACGGCGTAAAAAATCATTTTATAGATTTTGAAAAGGCCAACAAGGCCCGGTAAGAACGCCCCTTGACAGGCGTCGAGTTCTGGGATTTTTGAACCATATGTTTTTTTAAACATTACAAAGGTTTTTTTTATGAAATCGACCGTTTCATTAGAAAAATGATATTCCCAGGGTGAAACCGGGTCATACAGCTAGTTATGTATAAAACACAAGCAAAAAATCTTTAATTTTCGTTTCTCAATTCTTTTTTTTACATAAATTTTCCATTGAAAATACATCAATTAAAAGAGGTTTATTTAATTTCTTTTTATAACTTCATTAGTATATCCGCGCCTGTCAACAATATATAGACAATCAGCAGATGTGATGGCCGTATACAATCGCAAATGATGACATGTGAGGCATGGGGAAGGATGGCAGCCAACAGTACCTCTTGTCTGGCTTCGTTCAGTTATTCAGGTCGGTTAAAGAAGGAGATCTCTCATCCAACGCCTTTTTAATCTCCTCCTCACATTTATGGGCATTTCATCTGTGGCCATCTGTTATAATTAGGTTTATATGTCCGTGTATGTGTGAGTGGAAAAATTTGTAGAGAGTCTTGATGTGTTTGTCGACTGTTAGCATTTGGAAGTCAGTATGTAAGGATTGATTAGTCACGTACCAAGATCCTTTTAAAATGAGTCGTAATAATTCTGACTGAAAGGTCTGAAGTTTTTGTAAATGTATTTTTTTAGCAATGCCGTAAATCTGTGAACAGTATTATCAGGTTTATTTTAAATTATAAATAATAAAAAAGGCCTCCTCCCGTTTAAAACTATCTCTCTCTCTCTAAATTTTAGATTAGTTTCTTCTGATAAAGTTATACTTGATTATTTATCTCTTGTTATTTCTCATTTTTTATCCTTTAAACGCTGTAACGTTTTATTGTATAGAGAAACGATAAGGATTTTAGGTCGAAGCTTTACGAATTACAATAGATCAAGTTTCCTTTGTACAGCCACAACCCGCTATCACCTCCGACCAACTTAAAGTAAATACAATATCTCGAATTGAGCGGATATTAGATTTAATGAACCACACCGACCTTTTGTACAAGCAAATATTTAGCCACGGTATTGAGGAAGTTTAGTAGAGTTTTCAATTGATAATCGGAGTTGGGAGTTAGACGCGCTCCGTTTGACAATATCCAAGTAGCGAAAGCCAAGGGGAAATTAATATTACAGACCTGTCACCTCCCCCACTCTCTCTTCGAATATATATTTTAAATTTTGGCATCATTAATGGTTTCCTAATATAAATTGCAATAATAATAAATCAATATATTTTAACGCTTATGGGGGTTAAACAATGTTTATTGTACGAAAATTATAATTTACAATGCTACACAAATTATGAAAACAAAAATTAAACAGGTTAAAAAAAATTATCACTTTGGAACACAGAAATAACCATATGAATTGAGCTTCCAAACAAGACAAGAACAACTATCTGACCTGAGTTGGGCATATTTAAATAAAAATGTAATCATGATTATGACTAATAATCAAAAATGTGAATAATGAGTGTAATCATCATTCACAAATCACTCTTTAGCACGGAAATATTAATCATGAATTGTATTAATCACTGATCGTGGAGTATTCATGAATATAATGTATTCAACAATCATGAATGACGATTATTCATGATTAAATCTTAGTCAGTAATCATGATTAAGAAGAATTCATTATTCATGATTACTCATTATTTATTGATCATGCCAAATGGGAATTCACTACTCATGATTACAGATCAATCGTGAATCATTAATAATATAAATTCATTAATCATGATTACAAAAAAATCACAAATCTGAGTCTTATTAATCATGAATGATGATTGAAAATTTGTTTGCTCTTTCCATTCTTGTCAATACACCTTTACTAATACCCATTGGAATTAGGGTCTAATTATTTACTCGTGACTTCAATTGCTGTTCAGTTGACTATAACCCACTCTTAGGACTTGTCCTTGCTCATTAGGAAAGCTTTTAATTCAGAAATGCATCCTCGTCTTTTAAATTTAAATGAATAATGATTATGAATATATCATATTCATGATTGATGATTGGTGAATATATTTTATTCAAGAATAATGACTAATTGAATTTATCAGTATTCGTTAATAATGACCAACTGGATACCAGTTATTCATTATTCATTTCAAATGAATACCATAAACACTCAATAATCATTAAAAATACTCTGCACTGATTATGAATAATGGTTATTCATTATTCATTTGTTTTATGATTACACTTATTCATATTCATTAATCATTATTCAGATTACAATTTGCCCAACTCGGTATCTGACTAACTCTCCAGTCCATCGCTCCTTATATTCAGCCGCAACTTTTTTGGTACGGCATAGATGATACCCGAACATCGTAGCCACAAACATGTGCTATGCCAGTTCTGTTCCAACTGTTAGTTCCAACAAACGGTCTATAACTATTCTAAACCACATGTTTTCATTGTTTTTGTTTACCGTTACAATTTCATTACTATACATATGAGGAGGTGAGTTGCAAAACTCGTTCGTTCCATTTTTTTAAGAAATAGAGATGGCAGTGGATTCTGAAAGATATTTTAACTCTCTTTCAACCTACCAATACTGATTGAAGCAAAACTTATTATTTCTTATGTATTTTTGCTATACAAAATAGCGGTTTGTTGCAGAACTGATTCGTTCCATAGCCCATTGTGTTTCAAAACTAATCGTTTTGATGCAAAACTCTTTCGTTCCAATAATCACTTCACTTGAGAAGTTTCTGTTACTCTTTCTGAACAAAATATCGAAAGCTCCTTAACTCTCCGTCGGGCGCGTTATCTGTGAGATACACGTTTTAAAGAAAAATATTCACCAAACTGCCTTCTTGAGGTTGATGGTGTTGTGCTCCCAGTTTTGTGTTCCATAGGTCCTTCTGTAAAGTGTAGTAGTGCAATTTCAATTGATAGTGTTCTGTGATTTTCTTACCATTATTTTTAATCTGCTTGATACAACTCACCCGTTGACATAATTTTCTTTCAATTCCATATTTCTCTTTTTTATTTATTGATTTAGTGTCTCTATGTAACAATTAAAACATACATATATATTTTTCTTACTTCATTTCATATCTGAATTACTGTAAAGCCTATTATCTGAGATATATACGCGTCCGGTGTCGTATTTTTCTACATTTCGTTATGGAATACAAGACTATTTTATAATTATTTTTTTTAAACTAACGCTTTCCATTCTTAAGGATTCGAATGAAACACATAACGTTTAAGTTTAGATAAAATGAAATCATGTTTTATGTTGATTATGGTTGAGAAGATCTCGGAGATACACGCGCCCGACAGCGTAACATTCTTGACGCGCCCGACGGAGGGTAAAACTCGCGTCTTTTATTTCAGTTTATACACGATTCTTCTTACCTAGCTATATTAATAATTGATTTTTCAATGGCTCCAACAAGCTGAAAGGCGTTGATAATTTGCTGAAAAAGCATTTTGGTGAGAAATGGAAGGCCGATGATTCATTGAAATATTACACACGAGTTCTCAATATATCTGCCACAGACGAGGGAAACAACGAACAACAGGATGATGAGGTCGCTAGTGTTGCAGAAGACGATAGCTTTAGGATTTAGTCTTTTTGTAGTCAGATGTTTTATATCAGTACGCTGATATTTTTGAAAAATTCGTCAAAAAAAAAAATGTTTAGTAAATGTTTTAAGTCAGTGGGTGGTATTATTTTGTAAAATGGTACAGAATTCATTAATAAAATGGTTGTGAACCTAAATAAACATTAATTATTAAGAAAAAAACTTCGCTTTTGTTTTCTTCACCTCGTATTATATACTTATTGGAAGATCACCTTAGGCTGTGTGAATTAAAACTCGTTCGGACCGATGTGGTGAGCAGCAAAAGTCTTTCCTTCAAACATTTTGTTGCAAAACTTTCTCATTTCATATTTTGTTACTTTTTTTTTTTTACCTCTAAATCAGTAATTTTTACTTTCACTTACCTATATATGAAATATATAGTAAGTGGAAGTATTGCGATCGTGAAAAAATTTGACTTCCGGTTTTCAACGGAAATACACGTTTTGGGGTCCCCTGAGTCGAAATGACCAAGTCCCGCGAAATGGTCTGTGTGTGTCTGTGTGTGTGTGTGTGTGTGTGTGTGTGTATGTGAACAGACTAGCTCAAAAACTATAAACCGTGCGATCCTGAAATTGGGTATTTAGTGTAGGTATATGCCCGCGATGTGACAGCAAAAATTTCATCAAAATTGCTCAAAGGGAGGGGGTACTTTAGTTAATAACTTTTTAGGTTTTTTCGATTTTCTCAAAAACGGCTCTAACGATTTTGATTAAACTGAGTATTTCATCTATTTATATGCCGGAGATATAACTGTAAAAATTTCATCAAAATTGATTGACCGGAGGGGGGACTTTACTTAATAAATTTTGTATCATTTTCACGTGTTTTTTTTATTTACTCAATAACGGCTTTCACGATTTTGATCAAACTTGGTATTTGATGTATTTATATGCCCGAGATATGACTGTAAACATTTCATCAAAATTGATCAACAGGAGGGGGGACTTTACTTAATAAATTTTGTCCGATTTTTACCTTTTTGATCGATTATCTCAAAAACGGCTTTAACGATTTTTATCAAATTCGTTATGTTTAATGAAAATTAGTTGTTATTTAATATCAGGTAAGCTTTATCATTATTAATTTGCTCAAAGGGAGGGGGTACTTTATTTAATAACTTTTTACGTTTTTTTCGATTTTCTCAAAAACGGCTCTAACGATTTTGATCAAACTGGGTATTTGATGTATTTATATGCCCGAGATATGACTGTAAAAATTTCATCAAAATTGATTAACCGGAGGGGGGACTTTACTTTAAAAATTTTGTAACATTTTCACGTGTTTTTTTTATTTTTTCAAAAACGGCTCTAACGATTTTGATTAATCTTAGTATTTGATCTATTTATATGCCCGAGATATGTCTGTAAAAATTTCATCAAAATTAATCAACCGCAGGGGGCACTTTACTTAATAAATTTTGTATCATTTTTACGTGCTTTTTTTATTTTCTCAAAAACGGCTCTAACGATTTTGATTAAACTGAGTATTTCATCTATTTATATGTCCGAAATATGACTGTAAAAATTTCATCAAAATTGATTAACCGGAGGGGGGACTTTACTTAATAAATTTTGTAACCTTTTCACGTGTTTTTTTTATTTACTCAAAATCGGCTTTAACGATTTTGATCAAACTGGGTATTTGATGTATTTATATGCCCGAGATATGACTGTAAAAATTTCATCAAAATTGATTAACCGGAGGGGGGACTTTACTTAATAAATTTTGTAACATTTTCACGTGTTTTTTTGATTTTCTCAAAAACGGCTCTAACGATTTTGATTAAACTTAGTATTTGATCTATTTATATGCCCGAGATATGTCTGTAAAAAATTCATCAAAATTGATCAACCGCAGGGGGCACTTTACTTAATAAATTTTGTATCATTTTTACGTGCTTTTTTTATTTACTCAAAAACGGCTTTCATGATTGTGACCAAACTGGGTATTTGATGTATGGAAATGCCAAATATGTGATAGCCAACATTTCATCAAAATTGATCAACCGAAGGGGGGACTTTACTTAATAAATTTTGTATCATTTTCACGGGGTTTTTTATTTACTCAAAAACGGCTTTAACGATTAATAAAAATAAGATATGAATGTAGAAAAATGTGTGACTTTGGGAAATGATATTTAACAAAACACGTCAATTTCTTATCTAAGTAAGTTGGTAAGTGAAAGTTGTGTGTTGCGCGCACGCACCAGATTTTTTTCATTTCAAGCTGACTTCCACAGGTTAGCTGGACCTTTCGGAGGCAAACAAAATCATTTTTATCTGGCTACTCTACAAGACGTGGTAAGTTTTTTGTGTTTCCTAAAAAATGTGTTCAGGTGGAACGAACGAGTCTTGCATCTCACCTCAGACAGTTAAACAGTTAGTTAAAATTTCAATGATGTAATAATATATATAATCTAATAACACACATAATTAATTACTATAATCAAATCACCTATCAATAATATATCATATCTGATCGTAAAACATTAAATAATAATTTGCATATCCATTATGAAATTGGCATCCATCTATAATAGGCACCACTAAGTTCAACAGAAGACTTATTTTGATATAAATGGGGTACAGGAAAACACATGTATAGTGCATAAAAGGAACTGGTTGCTAGATCTCAAGCTTAAATATTAATACTACAATCAAGATAGGGAGGGAAGCACAAACCTCACTCACGAGTTTGAATATTTTACAATTCAGTTTCTCGAAGGCATACCCAACGGTTATCATGGCTCCTGGTAGGTGTAATAGATGAATTTACTACATATTCAATATTAATAAAAAGATTCACTTTACTGAAATTCAAACTATTACGATTCATAAAATACGCATCCTGGTGCTACAGAGGTAACATCGATGTTGCTGTGCCGATGATTTGTTAAAATCCACGTTTTGTGGGTCAATGTTTTGCCAAAAACGAAGACTTTTTAAAATCGATGTTTTGGAGTAACTGTTAGGTCTTATCTTTAATATACAAGATTCACGCATAAACTTATTTACATAACAGAATACATTTTTTGAATATGTGTAATTCAAAATAATTGTAATGTGAAATAATTTTAGAATAGGAATGTACTTTTTGTAAAATGAAAATAACCATCCTCAAACAATTTATGCGAAAATTCATAATGGAGTAACTAGCAAAAAAAAATAATGCTAGTGGCTAGTGTGTTATTCGAAATATGTCAAATATTATCAGAGGGCTTTATGAAACTGCTATTTCACAATCTTTATTGTGGCTTATGTGGCTGCAGGAAAAATCCTTTAAAAATATTCAATTAATTCATTCCTATGTACCTTCTAATACAAATACGTTTGAGCCCTAACAGGTAATTGCTTAAAAAATAGATATTAAAAAAACATCGATCTAATCAGCATAGATTTTTTATCAATATCGATTTTTTTCACTAAAATTATCGAACAGGGTGTGCACTTTAATTTAGTGGGATTTAAGTAGTTTAGAGTGGGAATTCTTCGCAGGGGTCGGCTAGTAATGTAAACAAATAGATATAAGTACCTCGCTTGATCGGAGAGTACTTGAGCTTGAAGGTGCCGGTGGATCCGCACCGCTGCAGGACCTCCAACGGCTTCTCACCATCTCCGAGGGTTCGTTCTGAAACAAAAATATTTTATTATTATTTATTTAATACTTTGTCATATAAGTGAGTTGTGGCAGGGTGCCGGGATGGCCGAGTGGGCAAACACGTTAGGAAATACGCGTTGCCCTTGATAACGTATCATTGGAAATCCGAATTTCAAAATCCGGAGCAATTGGACATTTTAATAATATTCGGCATTGATGCCATACTTCAAAAACCGAAGACTTAGCAGGAAGTAAGCATTACGAATTCTTTTACGTTATAATGTGTATTTCCTCGCAGGGTCTAGCTAATGTTGTGTGTAAGGAGCTTGTTTCATGCTAAATTTGATGTTCAGCAACTTTTTGTTTGTTTTTTGAGTTGGAAGATTGAGAGCCGTTGGAACAAGGCTAAATGTACCGAATCCGGCTAAACCACTAAACCGATTTAAACTTCAAATATATCATTCTATTTGAAATAGTTTGGCCTCTTTTAGTAAGAAGAAAGAAATACTTTGTGATCTGTATTTGTCGAATTTTATGTGAGAAATTAAAAAAAAAAACCCCCAACAATTTCATGGGTTTTAGACTAAGGCGCTAAATACGTTAACTTTGTAATTACTTTATCTCCACAGTAGTGGGCTAATTTTAAAATTAATGAGCTCGTTTTACACAGAATTTGATATTCTACAACTATTCTATGAAACATTTTTTATTTGGAGTAATTCTCTTTAAATTGCAGGCTTGGGAACATGAGCGTAATTCATTTATCCGCTAAAGTGGCTAAATTGACAATCGGTTTTGGCGGAAAGACTTAACTGATTTTAACTGTGAGGACTTCAGTCGACGCGAAATTTAACGCCCTTTCATTTTAAAAAGAACACTATTTCTTCTGCAATAAATCGTTTTCGAGTTATTAGAAAAAAATTGAAAAGTTCGAAAATGTCGATTTTGTTCGCCTATAAAATTTGATGGCAACCGATCTGAGGTGGCAGACGTTCACATTTGTTGTCTATGAAATTTTCTTCAAATCAGGCATCTTTTTGGCCCTCAGCTCCCGGACTATTGTTAATGATGTCACTAGAATATATTGGAAGGATTTTTTTGTACGAACACATTAATTGAATCTGATCACCATAATCAGATTTTCAAATATTTATCGTCTATTAATACTGTTATCAAAATAAATTTGAATTTGCACACTTTCATCAAAAAATATCTTTTCTTCTGTTATTACTTACTAGCTATTGTATCAACATTCAATAACGAGGAGGAGACTAAAAAGGCGCTGGACGAGAGAGCTTAATACTTAAACATCTTCAGAGATTGAATTAAGCCGGAGAAGGGCGACTGCTGTGTACTGTAACTTGATTTACTTTATTTGATCTTGTCTTTATTTATTACAATACAATTACATATGAGGATTATTGAAAAATATAAATACAGAAAGCTTAAATAAAGGCGCATGTTGCAAAATATGAAGTCGTACAAAATAAAGTATTCATAAACAGCTTTTTTTTTTTTTTTACAGGTGCTAACAATCACCTGTATTTGTGGAAATGTGAAAGGGATAAATTGATTTATATTTTTTAGCCACAGTTTAAGAACAAATTCGAACATTTAGATATTTTAGAACTTAAAATATAAACCTCTTAACATAAACCTGTTTATAAGATATAAACACAAGTTTATAGTTTACTAGTATGTCAGTTTGTATGTTAACGTAGCGAGAAGTGATTGAACCATCAGCTTGGAAAGCATGTTGCATTAATCATGTTCAATGTTGACTTTAAAACGAATGAACTCTTGCAGGTGTATTTAGTCAACCTCAACAGTTAACTGGAAATAACTCACTCTATACCAATAGCGATCTCATCATAGGCCTCTATTAGGCCTAACAAAATATATTACTCTCCCAATAATAATAAAAATGTTTTAAAATAAAAATAATTAAGGAGGTGAGAATTGATGTATTAATATTTTATTAATATATTCATTGTTCGTTCATATTTGATAAGAAAAAATAAAGATTTTAAATATAAAAGTTTTGTTTGATAAATAGGCTAATATCACAATCTGATATATTGAAATAGGTCTTTTGGTATTTCGATTTAAATAATCAAAATACCAAAAAGGTTAAACAACTTAAATTATAAATTCCAGCTTCTCCTTAGGACTTCACCTGGACAAAAGACTGACTTGGGAAACCAGTCAGACTAATAAGAAAGCAAGTAAGCAAAGGATATGGACTATTATCAAGATTACTTGACAGACGCTCTAAATTATCCTTGACCAACAGAATTGCAATATACAACGTGCCTATCAGACCCATAATGACAAACGGAATAGAGTTATGGGGCACTGCAAAGCCCCTTTTCTTTTCTACTACAAAACCTTGTAGCACGGTTTTTGTCTTTAAATAAAGATACAAAAACATTTTAAATACATAAATATCAGTTTTATACACGGGTATGATATATAAAACTGTACAAGAAAAATTTAAATACTTAAACAGTTTACAAAAAGTATCAAATTGTAATGATAAAGTAACAAAGAAATAAGCATACGACTTGAGCTTCAGAATGGCTAACTCCCCAGTCCATCGCTCCTTATGTTTAGTCGTAAGCAGAACCGCCTGGAAGGTTCTAGTCCATCGTAGATGGTACTCAAACATCGTAGTCACAAACATGTACAATGACTTTTCTAAACCATATGTTTTGTTATCTTTCACGTTACAATATCATAGTTATTTTATTATCAATATTATGCTATTTTCTTATAATAATTTATCTAAATCTTCCTTGAAATTTTGTATGCGATATTTAATAATATCTGACAAAAATTACGATAAAAGTAAAAATATTATAAGTCATATGACTATCTCCTTTCCTCAAACATTACCTAACTTCTTATTTTAGCACCTTCTATAATGAAAATAAAAATATCTTTAAGTTTATTATAGTCTGCGATTGCTAAAATGTCATGGAAGATTTCTTTATTATTTTTCTTAATGCTGGAGTATTTAATAAGATATTGGTTTCTGATCGGATTTAAAATAATGTAAACAAGTTTTGAAAATACATAGCCCTCAAATATTTAAAGAATCCAATCATTCTAAATACGAAAATGTTTTTCAATCGTTAAAACAGAAAATAAAAAACTAATTTGAAACACTGGCCAGACTAGAAAATATGAGTATTTTACGTTAGACCTGAGCAGTATTGGCGCCTTCAATATATAGTTAGACCCGCAGTACTGAACTGTTGTGCGTCATGTTCTACACCTAACTAGTCAGGCGCTACAGCACCAGCACTACATATTCAAATAGGTGTTATATTAATGTAAAAGTCAAAATAAACTTGTTCGGACATAACAACAGATTTATTAACGACACGCCCGTTAGAAGGCGGCCAAAAAGAAGCTGGATAAGAGACCTAAAGATGTATCAAGGCACCTTCCTTCCTCTAGTCAAATATGCCTATGTATTTAATCTCTTTATCCTATCACATTCTCTGATTATTGATTATTGATTTTTGATTATATATACGGGCAGTTGTGAATGAATTTTTGAAAATAAATTTTAAAAAAGCTAAAATTATGAGAGAGATATTTTAAAAAAAAATGTTTATGATAACATTGTGGTCACTGGAATATGTAAGCAATACTGTGGCATCAAATGAATTTTAATAAGCAAATAGTGGATTAATTACTGAAAGTTAAATTATGAGTATATCCTTAAAACAAATTTCATATTTAATAATATTAGTTGATTTTTATTTCCGAAATGGGACAAAAAACAGAAGACGTTGAAGATCTAAGAAAGATTAAAAGTGTTTTCTTAATTTTCTGAAACCTCGTATCTCTATATTTTCCACTCTAGCATTGGGGGTCCGTTGTGAAGCCCGTGAGTGTAGATTCTTAAAAGAAAATTAAATGCAATGTGCTGAAGCATGTCCGTTGATGAGGAACTTGTTAGTTCTTGTAAGTATAATTATACTTCTCTAAATGAATACGAATCCGCTCTCCCGCCCAGCGCAAATTATTTTCAAGCCAGGTTTTTAGCAGATGCTAATTATTCTTGTACCGTACCGTTCAAAAGAGGAAATGAACCTCTTGACACGGTTGTGTATTTCATCAAACATTGGGTGAAGATGTATTTTAGACCATTTATATACCGGTTAATAAGAATAATAACAATGACCGGTTAATAATGGTCCCAAGATTTATCAAAAAAGTTATATTGTAAATAGGACTTTTTGGACCATTTTTAATGCTCCTGGCAGTCAAATAGCGAAAAGTATTATCAAACTTCAAATATATGTAAATATGCCTTTACACACAAACACGGTAAACTTGTTTCTTAAGGTGAGATGTTTCCGGTAACTATTACTGCAATTTATATTCTAGGAACGATATTGTTTTTAAGTCTTCCTAGGAAACTCCTACTCTGGCCTGTTTGACTACAAACAAAATATTTTAAGTGGTCATTTAGTCTCCATTTGAATACGAACTAACAAAATGTCGATATAGAATGCAAGGCCTCAAAGTTTCGTATAATTTCAATAATTCACTTAATCATGCAGATTACGTGCCGAATTTTCGCCTATTCAGGCATCTTCAGGGCTACAACAGTTTCACATGCAAGATAGAAACAGACTCTATAGATATAGAATGCAAGGCCTCAAAGTCTCGTATAATTTCAATAATTCACTTAATCATGCAGATTACGTGCCGAATTTTCGCCTATTCAGGCATCTTCAGGGCTACAACAGTTTCACATGCAAGCTAGAAACAGACTCTATAGATATAGAATGCAAGGCCTCAAAGTCTCGTATAATTTCAATAATTCACTTAATCATGCAGATTACGTGCCGAATTTTCGCCTATTCAGGCATCTTCAGGGCTACAACAGTTTGACATGCAAGCTAGAAACAGACTCTATAGATATAGAATGCAAGGCCTCAAAGTCTCGTATAATTTCAATAATTCACTTAATCATGCAGATTACGTGCCGAATTTTCGCCTATTCAGGCATCTTCAGGGCTACAACAGTTTCACATGCAAGCTAGAAACAGACTCTGTTTCTGAGAGTCTGTTTCTAGCTTGCATGTGAAACTGTTGTAGCCCTGAAGATGCCTGAATAGGCGAAAATTCGGCACGTAATCTGCATGATTAAGTGAATTATTGAAATTATACGAGACTTTGAGGCCTTGCATTCTATATCTATAAATCCAATAGTCTCTTCCTAAAAACTTGTTTAACAAAATGTCATAAAAAAAAGAAAACCTGTCGTTTCAACGGTTGGACAGAAATTAACCATTATAAAACGAGTAGAAAAAGGCGAAAGTGTTAAAACATTGTCCGCTGAATTAGGAATTGGCGAGAAAACTAGAATTTTGAAGAAGAAAATAGAAATTTCCGACATTTGTATCGTCGCCGGCCCAAATATCGTGTCCTCGGAAAACAATGAAGGACTCTACATTAAAAGACGCAGATAAAGCTGTCTATCATCAATGGTTCATGCAAAAAGGCGCTATAGGTTCGTTTGTTTATAAAAGTAATTTTCAGCTCAGTTTTTTATTTTAACCTTCTTTCCTATCACGTTAAGTCAATAAAATGTTGTAATTCGACTATCCGGGGTTTTCGAATATCCGTGCACCCTTATACCCGTGATTTCCCTAGGTATAGGGGGTTCTACTGTATAAATATATATATTATCATATCTCAATTAGAAGTTGATATTTTTATTAAAAGTATTTTAAGTGAAGGCACCACCTTTAGTACCCCAGTTCATTATTTCCTTCTGGTTGTTACAATCTGTGGGTTAAACAATTTTTTATATATATATATATATATATATATATATATATATATATGTATATATATAGTTAAATAAATAAAGTTTATTGGCTTTCCTCGCTCCCTTTTGGTGGTGACAGACTTGGACGGATGGGGACGCCTCCTGAATACCTAATACTTTAGTCTCTCTTTTTGTACGATATTTCTTCACTATTTTACAGTAACAGTACTATATTATATATTTATTTACAGCGATGTTTAAAATTAAAAGAAACTTTTCCTTCTGACCAGAATTTTCTTGAGGGTAATATGAGACCAAAATGTGAGGAAATTTCTTTTTAAAAAATATTAGCATGTAAAAAGGTCTATAGCCTGATTATATTAATCTATCAGCTGTGGTGTAGTGGTTACCAAAAAAACTTAGTACACTAAAGGTCCTAGGATTTTTTAATCGGACGTAAAATGGAAGTCTCGAACCTGTACGATGTTCGTTACTCGTTAAAGATCCCTATCCTAATTAAACCTGGATAGGCAAAATTTAGGACTCCCATTGTGGCATCGTCCGATTAGCCTTAGTGGCATAAAGTGACGTTAAACCAAACAAACAATACTTTGAAGAGGTTTGTTCGAATTGAAAGCAATCTGCTGTTCATTTTCACTTTTCTATAAGCTATATAACTGTTTTACCTTAACATAATAAATTGAATATTCAATGTATAACTAGTAAAAAGAAAAAAAACTAACATAAACTAAAGAAACCCCCCCCAAAAAAAAAATAATATTAATAACAAGAGAAAAATAACACGAAACAATCTGTAAAGTAAACAGATTTCCATTCTGGTTATATTAAAACTAAAGGGGAGAGCGGGGTTGGTTGGCATAAGGGGTAGGTTGACCTTTGGCCAATAGTTTCCGTCACACCTGTTGTGAAGGCGCCACCATCGTAACATGTGACCCGCTTGACCTCGGGAGTCGTGTCCTGAGGTTTCAGTCCGATCATTGATGAGAAGAGTTTGCTTCATTGATTTATTTTACAAGATATAAGTACATTTTTACATTTTGAGTAAATTTGGTTTTAAGGTATGGCAAAACATTTTACTCCGATTCTGTTCACAAATAAAACACTTACAAGAGTCGAGACAAATATAAAAGAAAGAACGATACAAGAACTAATAAAGGAGATTGCTTCCCTGCTAGAGTCCTCCTTAAAGCAACAACTCCTAGACAAGGTAATTTCCATATAGATTACCAGCTCCATAGTCTAGGCTGCCGTTAGAATGCTTATGTCTGTGTACATAAGTGTCTGTACATCAGCACTACCTAACGAATTATATTGGGCAATTCTTGGGCTTGACTGTTTACAGTAATAAAACATGGAGTAGCAAATAGCAACATGGAGTTGATTTTCACTGTTCTACAAGTTTTATAACTGTTTCATCATAATAAATTTACTATTTAATGTAGAATCAGTATAGAGAAACAAAAAAAGAAAAAAAAACTAAGAAGGTAATAGAATGTAGCAAGCTAATAGAGAAAAGAAGAATGAGAAAGAGAGAAAAAGAGTGTGTGAGAGAGAGAAAGAGAGAGAGAGGTTAGCTTGGTGCTGCCATCTACTTCTTTTGAGGCTTACTGAATTATTTATTTTGCTACAGCCATCAGTGGGGGCTCTTTAGGGCCACCTTCCGAGGATTTTAACCGAATTAACATAACAAAAGGCTCCGTAATATTCTTTAACGCCTGGGACCCCAAAATGCGATACGCATTAACTTGGATATTAGCCAAAGGGTTAATCCCTCATTAACCTTGATAAGAGTAGGGCCAAATTCATTTTTCATCATACTGCATCAATAAAATGTTTTTTAAATCCATACTTTGAGCCGGTACACAGTGTTTTTGACGACAATATGGTCGACAATAATCATAAAATCAAGTTTTTATTTTTTTCTCGCATTTACATTTGAAATGTTCCTAAAGAGGTGAATGGTCATTAATTATAATATTTACATCTATTTGTTATCACGTTAGGTGCGGCATCGGTCACCGGGTTCCGATGCCTTACATTCCCTTCTTAACAGCCGATTTTCAAATGAAAATGTCCGAAAGGCTGAACACTCCAAACACTCAATTTAGTCGATTTTTAATGAGATTGTTGCATTTTAGTGCAGCAAAAGTTGCTAACAGATGAAATTCTGTTGTTTTGTAAAATCGGACTCCGAGGTCCGATGCCGGCCCTGAGTAATAAAACAAGACTATTGGACGGCATCACCCTTCCGCGTCCGATAATATTGCAACGACTACCTTTATGGTCATCTTTAATTTTATGCGTTTGATTTTATACTATGTAGTTTTATTTAATTTCTTTGAGATTAACTAATTATAGCATAAATATGAGAAAGAAAACAATATATTTTTTTTAATACGTCTTACTAAGTGTGTAATCAATATATATTATAAAGGAAAGCGTACAATGTGCGTGCCGAAAAGGCTCAGAAACGACTCCACATACGATTCAGAGATTTATGTCAGCGTGTAACTGTATGTCCCCTAACGGAGAAGAAGGTTTCAGTTTTTCTCTTAAGGGTGTGAAAATGAAGAAAAAAGGACTGGAACTTTAAAACTCTCGCAACATGTAATTAGCCTACCTGAGGATGACATACGAGTTTATGAATGAAAAATTTAGTTCGAGCTGCAGACCACCAGGAAGCGCTAGGGTGTGTTTCACTCAATGTTTATTGTTCATTCATTCCATTATATTTGTAAAGGTTATATATTTTGTCAGCTGTTCTTTTTAAATTACTTAAAAATCAAGCGAAAATAATTAGTTTCACCTTTTCTTTTAAAATAAATTAATGATTTTACATATCTGCAATCAATTGGAAAACCGACTGGATACTTTACAAAATTAATTTTCTCATAAGAAGATTAATTGATAAACACATTACGTTTAATCAATATCTAACATATACTTAAGTAAATTTAATGCAATATGAGTGAGCGAATAAAAACAGACATAAAACAAAAAAGAAGAGCTGAATAGACTGATTATAAACCGAAAATAACAAGTTTGAAGTGTTCTTATTGTATGTAGTTATGAAAAATGGTTTAATTACTATGTATGATGAGCATTCCAGTTGACAAAATGATGAATTGACTCCAATAATACAATTTTTTCAATAAGATTTTATCACTGCTCAGAGTTCAGGATGAAAAGAAATATGATGAAAAAATTGTGCCCTCATGATATTTTGGTTTTCACTTAGTAACAGTAGTAAGATTGGAGAAATGCAGAGTTCGGCCAAATTAGCATGGGGGGGGGGGGTATATTAAGGGAGGTTGAACTGGAAGAAAGGTCTTACAAAAAAAGTTTCTATGAATCTTCGGTATTTTCTAAACTTCTGGATCTAATGGGACCATCACAGTAATCGGCGCTTAAGTTGTACTCCAAATATAGTTTTTTTAACTAATAATCTAATAACTTATTATCTGCTGACTGCTTGGAATGGGCTTATAGGATTCATAATCACAGAAACCATCAAAAACGATGCATGACTCGACAAAGTTGCAGCAAAATGAATTGTTCATCCACCATTTTCAACACCCTATAAAGTATATAGGGTTCCTTATTTGGGCGGACACTGCAGATCTCGAATCTTAATATAGATATAATGTTAAAATTTTCAAGGAAGTGCTAATTTTGTTGTATATTTCCTTTAATTTTAAAGTTTTTCTGTTATTAAAACTGCCACACTACTACCGGAGCGAAGCCGGACACCCTGGCTAGTTATAAATAAATCTTGAAGATTTTTTTTTTATTTGTATTGTTTAAATTCATTTCTTTAAAACGATTTTTTTTGTTATCATAGAGTAAATGGTTGTAAGCAGTAAAAGACTCCTAAAAATTGTTTTAATATTGCAGAAATTATCAATATGGATGGTAATTCAAAATTCCAGAAGGTTTTATGGTATTTTCGATAAAGTATGGCGTAAATCCTGTATCGGACCCCGGGAGCATGTCCGCCGCACCTAACGTGTTTACTCAATTGCTATTAAAATTAAGAAATGTTTCGAAAAAAACAATATTTGTGAACACTTACTCGTAAAAGTTTAGAAGGGATTTTAGATCGAAGGTAAATATTAGATGTAAACATTGGCATTGTCGTAATCTTTTCATTTAGTCTTCTTTCCGTTTAGAAAAGGTATACTGTGAACTTTATTTTAAGTGAACGTCGAAATTATTTTGAAAAATATGGCCAAGGGTAAGAAAATGTTTTGACTCACTCGACGTTTTAGTAACTTTAAAGTCAAATATTACAAAATGTCCACAAAACACCCCTTTAATTTTTTTAAAATTTGCAGTCTAACTAATAATTTAAGAATAAAAATCTATAAAGATGATCTGTGAAAACCTGCGACTTTGACAATTTTTTTTCAAATGAAATCAGGCACTCAGCGCTTGCTTGAAAACCAATTCGCATCTACAACAATTAGATTAGCCGTTCTAATTAGAAATCCATAGAAAATATTAGTTTTTACTGTAAGTAAATTGACCTATATCAATAATGGTAAGCAGTGTCTGAAATTATGCCCTAATTTTAAAAAATCAATATAGCTCTTATTTTTATTTATAAATAATTTATTTTTTGAAGAGAAAAGATTTGGCTCCGCCGGGAGTCGAACCCGGGTCTCCTGCGTTACATGCGAGGATGCTAACCACTGCACCACAGACCATCCCGTGGTTGACCATGGCGTTAGATTAATTAAAATAATTTAAAAAATTGACTTATGTCAATAAATATCATAAATTGGACGAAATTTTAGATTAATTAAAATAATTTAAAAAATTGACTTATGTCAATAAATATCATAAATTGGACAAAATTTGTCCACCTCCCGCTACTACTCGCAAAACTTGTGAGATAGGGGGAGTAGGTATCAGTGAAGAGGAAGGATTTGCTCTGCCTTGAGCCGAGCTCTGTGGTGTAGCGGTTAGCATCCTCGCATGTAACGCAGGAGACCCGGGTTCGACTCCCGGCGGAGCCAAATCTTTTCTCTTCAAAAAATAAATAATTTAAAAATAATTTAAAATGGTGGTCAGCCACAAATTAAGATTAGATTAATTATTTTTATTTACATTTATTTAATTTTTTTTTGGAAATTGTGTTTACTGCAATACACTATAAAAGTAATATTTTACTTTTCAATTAAATGCTACTCTCATCTAATTTCGGAACTGAATTTTTATGAAATCGGCCCAATAGTCATAAGTATATTTCTAAGTCTTAAAAATCGAGAACTCTTTAAAAAGTTATTTAAATTAAATTAATGTTCAATATAATTTGAATTAATTATAGCATAGTTTAAAATTAACTAGACTTATATCAATAAATTTAATATGGAAATTTTCGTCATTGAACCAGAAAATTCAGATTTTTATTTTATTTTTACTTTCACTTACCTATATATAAAATATATAGTAAGGAAAGTATTGCAATCGTGAAAAATTTCGACTTCCGGTTTTCAACGGAAATACACGTTTTGGGGCCCCCTGAGTCCAAATAACCAAATCCCGCGAAATGGTCTGTGTGTGTGTGAACAGACTAGCTCAAAAACTATAGGTCGTACAATACTGAAATTGGGTATTTGGTCTATGTATATGCCCGCGATGTGACAGCAAAAATTTCATCAAAATTGGTCAAACGGAGGGGGTACTTTAGTAGAAGAATTTTGTCTATTTTTTACGTTTTTCTCGATTTTCTCAAAAACGGCTCTAACGATTTTGATTAAACTCGGTATTTGGTGTATCGCGGGCATATAACCGCGATGCGGTAGTCAAAATTTCATCAAAATTCACTAAATGGAGGGGGCACTTTACTTAATAAATGTTGTCCCATTTTCAGGAGTTTTTTTTTTATTTACTCGAAAACGGCTTAAACGATTTTCATTAAACTTGGTATTTGATGTATGTATATGACCGCGATGCGAAAGCTGAAAGTTCATTAAAATTGGTTAAACGGAGGGGGCACTTTACTTAGTAAATGTTGTCTCATTATCACGTGTTTTTTTTATTTACTCAAAAACGGCTTTAACGATTTTGACCAAACACGGTATTTGGTGTATGTATTTGCCCGCGATGTGACAATCAACATTTCATCAAAATTGATCAACCGGAGGGGGCACTTCACTTAATAAATTTTTTCTCATTTTCACGTGTTTTTTTTATTTAATCAAAAACGGCTTTAAAAATTTTGATCAAACTGGGTATTTGATGTATTAATATATCCGAGATATGACTGTAAAAATTTCATCATGACTGTAACTAAATGAAATTTTCAACAAGTACATAGAGAATTATAAAATCAGACGACTTGGAATATTATGCCTTGCATTGCCGCATTATCTCAAGTAAAACCTTTTATTTAATAATAGAAGAAATTAGTGTTTGTTATAGAGCAAATAAAAACAAAAATAAAGAATGAATGTGGAAAAATGTGTAACTTTGAGAAGTGGCATTAACACAATTTCTAATCTAAGTAAGTTGGTAAGTGAAAGTTGTGTGTTGCGCGCACGCACTAGATTTTTTTATTTATATATCTCTTATGTAAATACTTTTAAAAATTATTTTATTACGTAAAATATTATTTTTATAAGTAGATTAAGAAAGTACCTTATCGTAAAACTTCAAATATATCATTCTATTTGAAATAGTTTGGCCTCTTTTAGTAAGAAGAAAGCAATACTTTGTGATCTGTATTTGTCGAATTATATGTGAGAAATTAAAAAAAAAAAACCCAACAATTCCATGGGTTTTAGACTAAGGCGCTAAATACGTTCACTTTGTAATTACTTTATCTCCACAGGAGTGGGCTAATTTTAAAATTAATGAGCTCGTTTTACACAGAATTTGATATTCTACAACTATTACATGTAACATTTTTTATTTGGAGTAACCCTCTTTAAACTGCAGCTTGGGTACATGAGCGTAATTCATTTTTCCGCTAAAATGGCTAAATAGACAATCGGTTTTGGCGGAAAGATTTACCCGATTTTAACTGTGATGACTTCAGTCCACGCGAAATTTAACGCCCATTTATTTTAGAAAGAACACTATTTCTTTTGCGATAAATCGTAAGTTATTAGCGAAAATTTGAAAAAAGTTCGAAAATGTCGATTTTGTTCGCCTATAAAATTTGATGGCCATCGATCTGAGGTGGCAGACGTTTACGTTTGTTGTCTATGAAATGAGTACTTTCAGCCTATATGATCAAAAAATTTCTTCAAATCAGGCATCTCATTGGTCCTCAGCTCCTGAACTATTGTTAATGATTTACTAGAATATTTTGTACTAACATATTAATTGAATATCATCATTTTAATCAGATTATCAAATATTTATTGTCTATGAATACTGTTATTAAAATAAATTTGAATTTGCACACTTTCATCAAAATTATCTTTCCTTCTTTTATTACTTACTACCTATTGTATCAGCATTCAAGGGCTTCGAGGAGGAGACTAAAAAGGCGCTGGACGCGAGAGCTTAATACTTAAACATTTTCAGAGATTGAATAAAGCCGGATAAGGGCCACTGATGGATCCTGTAACTTGATTTACTTAATTTGATTTTGTCTTCATTTATTATAATACAATTACATATAAGGATTATTGAAAAATATAAATACAGAAAGTTTAAATAAAGGAGCATGTTGCAAAATATGAAGTTGTGCAAAATAAAGTAAACATAAATTGATATAATTTTTAGCAACAGTTTAAGAACAAATTCGAACATTTAGATGAACTTAAAATATAAACTTCTTAACATAAACCTGTCGGGTCACCTTTGGTGTTGTGGTTAGCATGGCAACCTACAATACTAAAGATCGCGGGTTCGATTCCAACGGTGGCCCTAGGATTTTTTAATGGGAGTAAAAAATCCTTAGCTATGCCGTACCTCGGATAGGACGTAAAATGGAGGTCCCGAGCCTGTACGATGTCAGGTACTCGTTAAAGATCCCTATCCTAATCACACCTGGATAGGCAAAATTTAGGACTCCCACTGTAGCATCGTCTGATTAGCCTTAGTAGCATAAAAATGGACTTTAAACAAACAAACAAACAAATATAAACCTGTATTTATTATATTAAACACAAGTTTGTAGTACCATCATGTCAATATGTATGTAAGCGTAGAGAGAGGTGATTTAACCATCTGATGTATCAGCTTGGAAAGCATGTTGCATTAATAATGTTCAATGTTGACTTTATAACGAATGAACTGGTGCAGTTGTATTTAGTCAACCTCAACAGTTGTCTCGAAATAACTCACTCTATACCAATAGCAATCTCATCTCAGGCCTCTATAAGGCCTAACAAACTTATTATTAAAAATTATTATTATTCTCCTAATAATAATAATAATAATGTTATAAAATAAAAATTCACTGTTTGTCCAAATTTGTTAGGAAAGAGTAAAGAGTTTAAAAATAAAAATTTTGTTTCTTAAATAGGATAATAGCACAATCTAAAACATTGAAATAGGTCTTTTGGGATTTTGTATTTAAATAAAGAAAATCCAAATACTGTTCAAAGAACTTGAATTAAATACCTACCTTTTGGGAAATACGATACTTAGGACTTTACCTGAAAAGAAAAAAATGACTTGGGAAACCCACATCAGACTGATAAGAAAGCAACAAAAGAAACGATATGGACTGTTATCAAGATTACTTGACACTCTACATTGTCCTTGACCAACAGGCTTACGCTATACAACATGCTCATTAGATCCAAATGGTCAATCGAGAAAGAGTTATGGGGCATTACAAAGCCCTCAAATAGAATAGAATAGAAATTTCATTTTTGCATTAAAGGTTTTACAAAACCTAGTAGCACGGATTTTGTCTTTAAACAAATAAACAAAAACATTTTTATGGAATAATAAAATACATAGATATTAGTTTTATACAAGGGTACAATATATAAAATTGTACAAGAAAAATTTAAATACTTGAACAGTTTACAAAAAGTATCAAATTGTAATGATAAAGTAACAGAAATAAGCATACGACTTTAGCTTTAGCCGCTAACTCTCCAGTCCATCGCTCCTTATATTTAGTCGTAAGCAGAACCGCCTGGAAGGTTCTAGTCCATCGTAGATGGTATTCGACATCGTAGTCACAAACATGTTTCGAATCCAAAACTAAGTACATGATCTGCAATCCTAAAAGAACAACAGCAGGATTTCTAGGAGGGAAAGTTACGATAGGAGATTTTAAATTCGACAGCGTGCAGGAATTTATTTACCAGGGAACACAGCTAAACTCGACCAACGACATGAAACCAGAGATTCAGCGCCGGATCATGGCAGCCAATAGATGCTATTTCGGGCTTCAGAAACACCTAAGAAGCAAGTTTCTCTCCAGGGCCACTAAGCTACAAATATACAAAACACTAATCAGGCCAGTTCTCACATATTCATCCGAGTGTTGGACCATGACGAAGGCAATGGAATCATCTCTATTGAGATTTGAAAGGAGAATACTGAGAAGGATTATGGGACCTGTGTGTAGCAGCGGCGTATGGAGATTAAGAAAAAATGCCGAGATCATGAGCTTGTATAATGAGCCTGATGTGGTTAAATTAATAAAGGTTGGTCGCTTGAGATGGGCTGGGCACATTGCTCGACTAAGCAATAACGAGGTCCCAAAGATGCTCTTGGAGGAAAAAATCTTTGGACGAAGAAAGGTTGGTAGACCTCGCCTGAGCTGGATAGATTGTGTGGCGGTAGATGCCCAAAAAATGCTCGGAATTAGAAATTGGAGAGCAGCTGCACAAAACAGAGAAGACTGGCGGCTCCGACTGCGGGAGGCCCTGACTCTTCATGAGTTGTAGTGCCATCGAAGAAGAAGAAGAAGAAGAAGTCACAAACATGTACAATGACAGTTTAGTTTGTTTCAACAACCAGTCTAGAACTATTCTAAACCATATCGTTTGTTTTTTGTTTCAAGTTACAATATCATATTTATATTATCAATATTATACTATTTCACTATAATCATTTATGTGAATCTTCCTTGAAATTTTGTATGCAATATTTAATAATAACTGACAAAAATATCGATAAAAGTAAAAATATTACGTTACGTCACATGGCTATCTCCTTTCATCAAACAGTACAAAACTTTTATCCGCATTTCTTCTTCCAGGTTTGACCATGTCACAGGTTTTCCAACAGCCAAGCTTTCACCCATCTTGCTGTGGGCTTCTTCAGGGCTAATACAAGAATTAGCTAATTAATAATTAGAATTAGCTATTAGCTAGAATTAGAATTAGCTAGAATTAATATCATTCTTGTATTAGCCCTGAAGAAGCCCACAGCAAGATGGGTGAAAGCTTGGCTGTTGGAAAACCTGTGACATGGTCAAACCTGGAAGAAGAAATGCGGATAATGGATTCAGACCATGGAAGCCTGAAACAACATTTAGTACAAAACTTCTTATTTTAGCATCTTCTATAATGAAAATAGAGATGTCTCTTAGAGTAAGTAAAAGATAAAAATATATTTTATAGTCTACGATTGCTAAAATGTCCTTGATGATTTCTTTAATATTTTTCTGAATGTTAGAGTATTCTATAAGAGATTGGTTTCTCAACGGATTTAAAATAATTTGAAAAAGTTTTGAATGTATACGTTTTGAAATATTTGAAGGATCCATTCCAAATACGACAATGTTTTTCAATGGTTAAAACAGAAAATAAAAAACTAATTTGAAACACTGGCCAGGCTAGAAAATATTTTACGTTAGTCCTGAGCAGTAATGGCGCTTTCAATATACAGTTAGACCCGCAATACTGAACTGTTGTGCGTCATGTTCTACACCTAACTAGTCAGGCGCTACAGCACCAGCACTACAAAGTCAAATAGATTTTATATTAAAGTAAAAGTCAAAATGAAATTGCTCGGACATAACAACAGATTTATTAACGACACGCCCGTTAGAAGGCGGCCAAAAAGAAGCTGGATAAGAGACCTAAAGATGTATCAAGGCACCTTCCTTCCTCTAGTCCAATATGCCTATGTATTTAATCTCTTTATCCTATCACATTCTCTGATTATTGATTATTGATTTTTGATTATATATACTGGCAGTTGTGAATGAATTTTTGAAAATAAATTTTAAAAAAGCTAAAATTATGAGAGAGGTATTTTAAAAAAAAATGTTTATGATAACATTGTGGTCACTGGAACATGTAAGCAATACTGTGGCATCAAATGAATTTTAATAAGCAAATAGTGGATTAATTACTGAAAGTTAAGTTATGAGTATATCCTTAAAACAAATTTCATATTTAATAATATTAGTTGATTTTTATTTCCAAAATCGGACAAAAAACAGAAGACGTTGAAGATCTAAGAGAGTTTAAAATTGTTATCTTTATGTTCTAAAACCTCGTTTCTCTAGATGTTGCACTATATCATTAGGGGTCCGTTATGACGCCCGTGAGTTCAGATTCTTAAAAGAAAATTAAATGAAATGTGCTGAAGCATGTCCGTTGATGAGGAACTTGTTAGTTCTTGTAAGTATAATTATACTTCTCTAAATGAATCCGCTCTCCCGCACTGTGCGCCATATTTTCAAGCGAGGTTTTTAGCGGATACTAATTATTCTTGTACCGTACCGTTCGAAAGAGGAAATGGACCTCTTGACACGGTTGTGTTTTTCATCAAACATTGGGTGAAGATATTTTTTAGTCCATTTATATACCGGTTAATAAGAATAATAACAATCACCGGTTAATAATGGTCCCAAGATTTATCAAAAAAAATTTATTGTAAATAGGACTTTTTGGACAATTTTAAATGCTCCTGGCAATCAAATTGTGAAAAGTATTATCAAACTTCGATCAGAAAACATAGCCGTGTAAACAAGCCTTTACAAAAAATTATTGTAATCATATATTGTAACATTATACATATTACTATTCTACATACTACTAGAAGGCCATCCCACGTCAAATCAACACAAAAATATATTATTTTGAACCTCACTGTGTCAGATTTTCTTGACATTTGGTTTGTACAACTTGTATCTACTAGAACAATTGTAAAATATTACTGAGTGTAAAATTCCACAAATCTAGCATTTTATGAATTAAAATAGCTGTAGATGTTTTCCGAATTTGACTAGGACTATGAGATTGGAAATATAATTTTTAAAAAATGCCCTTTTTGAGAAAATTGAAATTAAAATTTTAAACTTGGTTTTAAGAAAATATCTTTAGTACCAACCTATAAATTTTTGTTTATCGTATGAAACGGCATAGAATGCACTGTTAAACGACACCAATCTCATAATCCTAGTCAAATTTGGGAAAAGCGACATAGTAGGACTTGATGTGGATCTAACAACACCACCTAGATTCCGTGTGCGAATCCGAAGGAGTTCGATCTTGGCGCGCTGTTAGATCGTCAAATAATACAGTCCACATAGTTGGTGTTATTGTTATATACCTTATGTGGTGGTGGTACATTGTGGGACCTTCATTTTTGGGACATAAGTCCAGGGACACGCTATTATCCTTTAATTGATTTTGGCGTGAACAATATATATATATATATATATATATATATATATATATATATATATATATATATACAGTAGGACCATCATTATCCGGGGGTCTATTAACCGGGGTTCCAATTAACCTGGGTTCCGAGGAGCCAATATTTTTTTTTTTTTAATAAGCTGTTTTTAATTATCATGCCATTAATTTTGTATGTATAATATTTATTTTAACAAATGAATACTTAAATATTTTAACGATTTCACAATGATTCATTATCTATTGTTCTTAAAAATTATGAAATAAAATAATATATGGAAAAACACGGTAAACTTGTCTCTTATGATGAGATGTTTCCGGTAACTATTACTGCAATTCATATTCTAGGAACGATATTGTTTTTAAGTCTTCCTAGGAAACTCCTACTCTGGCCTGTTTGACTACAAACAAAATATTATAAGTTGTTATTTAGTCTCCATTTAAATACGAACTAACAAAATGTCATAAAAAAGAAAACCTGTCGTTTTAACGGTTGAACAGAAATTAACAATTATAAACCGGAGACATTTCCGACTTTTGTATCGTCGTCGGCCCAAATATCGTGTCCTCGGAAAACAATGAGGGAATCTACATTAAAAGACGCAGATGAAGCTATCATTATTGGTTCATGAAAAAAACGCGCTGTAGGAGTTCGTTTGTTTATAAAAGTAATTTTCTGCACAGTTTTTTATTTTTTAATTAGCCTTCCTTCCTATCACATTAAGTCAATAAAATGTTGTAATCCGATTATCCGTGGACCCCCATGCCCGTAAGTTCGGCACGCAAAGGATGAAGCGGGTTCTAATATATATATATATATATATATATTAACAGATAACAATTAGAAGTTGATATTTTTATTAAAAGTATTTTAAGTGAAGGCACCACATATAGTACTTCAGTACCCCAGTTCATTATTTCCTTCTGGTTATTAAAATCTGTGGATTAAACAATTATATATATATATATATATATATATATAGTAAAATAAATAAAGTTTATTGGCTTTCCTCGCTCGCTTTTGGTGGTGACAGACTTGGACGGATGGTGACGCCTCCTGAATACCTAATACTTTAGTCTCTCTTTTTTTACGATATTTCTTCAGTATTTTACAGTAACAGTACTATATTATATATTTATTTACAGCGATGTTTAAAATTAAAAGAAACTTTTTCTTCTGACCAGATTTTCTTGAGGGTTATAAGAGACCAAAATGCGAGGAGAATTTTTTTTTTTTTTTAATATTAGCGTGTAAAAAGTTCTATAGCCTGATTATATTAAACTATCAGCTGTGGTGTAGTGGTTGGCATATAAACTTACTACACTGAAGGTCCTAGGATTTTTTAATCGGACGTAAAATGGAAGTCTCGAGCTTGTACGATGTTCGTTACTCGTTAAAGATCCCTATCCTAATTATACCTGGATAGGCAAAATTAAGGACTCCCACTGTAGCATCGTCCGATTAGCCCTAGTGGCATAAAGTGGCGTTAAACCAAACAAACAATCCTTTTAAGAGGTTTGTTCGAATCGAAAGCAATCTGCTGTTCATTTTCACTTCTCTATAAGCTAATAACTGTTTTATCTTAACAAATTAAATTGAATATTCAATGTAGAACCAGTAGAAAGAAAAAAAACTAACATAAACTAAAGGAAACCCCCCCCCCCCAAAAAAAAAATAATAATAATAAGAGAAAAATAACACGAAACAAACTGTAAAGTAAACAGATTTTCATTCTGGTTATATTAAAACTATAGGAGAGAGCAGGGTTGGTTGGCATAGGGGTATGTTGACCTTTGGCATATAGTTTCCGTCACAGCTGTTGTGAAGGCGCCACCATCGTACCATGTGACCCGCTCGACCTCGGGAGTCGTCCTGAGGTTTCAGTCCGATGATAAAGTGATGCGAAGAGATTGCTTCATTGATTTATTTTACAAGATATAAGTAATTTTTACATTTTGAGTAAATTTGGTTTTAAGATATGGCAAAACATTTTACTCCGATTCTGTTCACAAAGCCACAAACTCCTTTGAAAATTCTAATCGTTCAATTAACCAGGGTTTTGTTTGGTTGTTCTCCGCTGTCCTGGCCGCCATCTTTCGTATGATATCTCCTGTGGGGTTAGTTGTCTCTCTTCAACTGGGGTTTGTTGGCGCAGTAGCGAGTATGTGAACTACAGAGGCAAGACATACCCAGGAATCGTGACTGCAATTGATGATACAGATGTATTAGTCAGCGAAATGGAAAAGAAGCACGAGTTTTGGTAATGGCCAAAAAAGAAAGATGAAATATGGTACCCTCTCAACGAAGTTGTTAAAAGAATTCCGCTACCGAAACTGATCTGTGATGCCAAGAAAACACTCTTTATTGACTTTTGAGGACTGGTAAGTATTTAGAGAGGAGTTATTGTTCGCCTAAGAATATTTATCCTACCTAAAGTTTTTGAAGATATGTGGAATTCGTTTTGTTTTATGAACAATTTGTTTATATTGTTCTAACGCAATGATGCTTCTAAGCCATTACAGTTTTCTAGCTTACTTTCATCTGCTGTATGAAATGTTATATTTCAATTTTGTTCAATTGAAATAAATGCAACCGTATGAAAAAATGCAGCCATTTCACGGCAGGTCTCGATTGACTTCAACCGTGAAGTCTTTGAACCTTGCGGATTTTTCGGGGGATCATTCTAGAACATGAAAAAAATGCAAAAATTAAAATCCTAAAGGTGGCCGTTTTTTTCATTTTAACAAATTTCGCATTTTTTAAGTAAAATGTACAAACATTTGATTTTTATATATACGTATCGTAATCTTTATCATTTATTTTTTTCAACATATACCTATATTTTTCAAATTGCATATTAGCCCTTTTCAAGTCTTTTAAATACGTCCAATATATATATATATATATATATATATATATATATATATATATATATATATATATATATATATGAATAATTGCAGCCCAAATTAGGCTAAACACTTATTGAATTCTGTATGCGAATATAATTCTAATCACATTTAATGTGTACCTAAATTATCTGTGAATTTCATATTATGTACGTTTGTAGTAATATGTAACATAAATAAAGTAATTAAAACAAAGTTTCAAAAATCTAATAACTTTTGAATATCATTATTTTATAAGATCATTCCTAAGTGAAGCATTTCCATCAACTATATGAAAAAAGATACACGAAGAATAAATATTAAAATTAAATTTTTACACATTTTGTTGAAAAAATGCGAAAATCGTTCAATGAAAAAAACGGCCACCTTTAGGATTTTAATTTTTGCATTTTTTTCATCTAAAAATGTCCTAGATTGATCCCCCGAAAGAATCCGTAAGGTTCAAAGTTCACGGTTGAAGTCAATCGAGACCTGCAGTGATTTGTCATTCTATTTTCCTTTAATATTTGTTAAAAACCGATTCAAAAATATTACACCATTATAGTGCAGCTTTTAATAACAATAATATGTTTCAGGCAGTCCTTGAATGAGACTGTTAAACAATCTCACTTTCTAGGCCAACCTACCCCACACAGGGCGTTAGTTAGCTAGTAGGGGGTTAGCATACTCTGGCTTGACGAATTTCTATCATCATAGTATTAAATATTATGAGTTGAAAAAAATACTTGAAGTACTTTAATACTTAAAGTTTATAGTGGTATAAACCCTATTTGTATTATATTAGCTCATCAATCAAAAAAGTGAAAAGTGTTACCAACCAACCCCGCTCTCCCCTACTGTATTTTGTATTAAAATGTTTTTGAATATATGTTTAAAAAACAAACTCCTTGCTACAAGGTGTTGTAAAACCTTTTAAGTAATAAAGAATATTATTATTATTATTATTATTAACAGCTCATTTAACTACTGATATTTAGTATAAATAATTTATTTTTTTTATGATCTTCCTGAAGAGCAAGTAATGACATTCTCATTCTCAATGTTTTTATTTTATTACACCATAAAAAATGTTTATTATTAATGTTAAATGATCATGAAGCATCGAGACAAATATTAAAGAAAGAGGGATACAAGAACTAATAAAGGAGATTGCTTCCCTGCTAAAGTTCTCCTTAAAGCAACAACTCCTAGACAAAGTAATCTCCATATAGATTACCAGCTCCATAGTCACTTCTCCTCTCTGAGCTGCCGTTAGAATACTTATGTCTGTGTACACTGTACATAATCACTACCTAACGAATTGTATTGGGCAATTCTTGGGCTTGACTGTTTACAGCAATAAAACATGGAGTAGCAAATAGCAACATGGAGTTGATTTTCACTGTTCTACAAGTTTTATAACTGTTTCATCATAATAAATTTACTATTTAATGTAGAATCAGTATAGAGAAACAAAAAAAGAAAAAAAAACTAAGAAGGTAATAGAATGTAGCAAGCTAATAGAGAAAAGAAGAAAGAGAAAGAGAGAAAAAGAGTGTGAGAGAGAGAGAGAGAGAGAGAGAGAGAGAGGTTAGCTTGGTGCTGCCATCTACTTCTTTTGAGGCTTACTGAATTATTTATTTTGCTACAGCCATCAGTGGGGGATCTTTAGGGCCACCTTCCGAGGATTTTAACCGAATTAACATAACAAAAGGCTCCGTAATATTCTTTAACGCCTGGGACCCCAAAATGCGATACGCATTAACTTGGATATTAGCCAAAGGGTTTTATCCCTCATTAACCTTGATAAGAGTAGGGCCAAATTCATTTTTCATCATACTCTTTCAATAAACTGTTTTTTAAATCCATACTTTGAGTCGGTACACAGTGTTTTTGACGACAATATGATCGACAATAATCATAAAATCAAGTTTTTATTTTTTTCTCGCATTTACATTTGAAATGTTCCTAAAGTGGTGAATGATCATTAATTATAATATTTACATCTATTTGTTAACACGTTAGGTGCGGCATCGGTCACCGGGTTCCGATGTCTTACATTCCTTACATCTTAACAGCCGATTTTCACATGAAAATGTCCGAAAGGCTGAACACTTCAAACACTCAATTTAGTCGATTTTTAATGAGATTATTGCATTTTAGTGCAGCAAAAGTTGCTAACAGATGAAATTCTGTTGTTTTTTAGGATCGGACTCCGAGGTCCGATACATGCCATCAGTAATAAAACAAGACTACTGGACGGCATCACCCTTCCGCGTCCGTTAATATTGCAACGACTACATTTATGGCTATCTTTAATTTTATGTGTTTGATTTTATACTATGTAGTTTTATTTAATTTCTTTGATTAACTAGATTAACTAATTATAGCATAAATATGAGAAAGAAAACAACAAACTTTTTTAATACTTCTTACTAAATGTGTAACCTATATAAATAAAGTTGAAATTCTGTTTGTTTGTTTGTTCTTTATAGAAATCCATACCGTTTGTCCTAAATTCTTCAAATTTCGCTCAGTGGTTCTTTGTTACCAGGTGCGAACACCCGTCCATATTAAAATTGCATAACTTCAGCCAATCTCTGGGTATATTCATTATTGTTATAAAATTCGTCATGATCTCGCTTTACAATGGTTTTTTTTTACGAAATCGACCGTTTGAGTCGAAAAAACGGCCTAAAAAATCATTTTATAGATTTTGAAGAGGCCAACAAGGCCCGTTAAGACCGTCCTTTGGCAGGCGTCGAGTTCTGGGATTTTTAAACCATATATTTTTTTTTTTAATATTACAATACGTTTATTTACATGTATGGTGAATTTATTTTTTAAAAATGCCTCCTAAGAAGCGAGCTTCAATAGGAGTAGTGCTCTCAAAAGCTAAAAAACAACGTCAAATACGAGCAGATGAAACTCTCGACGAACATCAAAATAGGATTGAACAACAGAGGCTTAGACAGGCAGAATCGCGGAAAACTGAGTCTGCCCAGGAATACGAGGCCCGCTTTGCGCCACAAAGGCAAGCCGATTCGCGAGAAGCTGAAACTGCAGGGCAATATTTCTGTTTGTTCGTTTGTTATTTATAGAATTCCATACCGTTATATCCTAAATTCTCCAAATTTCGCTCAGTGGTTCTTTCATACCAGGTGCGTTAACACCTGTCCATATTAAAATTACATAACTTCAGCCGATCTTCAGCTAATATCCTTTATCCTAATAAAAATCTTAATGATCTCGCTTTACAATGTTTTTTTTACGAAATCGACAGTTTCATTAGAAAAATGAAATTCCCCGGTGAAACCGGGACATACAGCTAGTTATAAATAAATCTTGAAGATATTTTTTTTTATTTATATTATATAAATTCATTTCTTCAAAAATAATTTTTTTTTAACATAGAGTAAGTGTTTGTAAAGTAGTAAAAGACTCCTAAAAATTGTTTTAATATTGAAAAAATTATCAATATGGATGGTAATTCAAAATTCCAGAAGGTTTAATGCTATTTTCGATAAAGTATGGCGTAAATCCTGTATCGGACCCCGGGGGCATGTCCTGCGCCTCTAATTTCTAGGTCTAATCCTTACCAAGAGATAATGCCCTTGAGAAGCTCATTTAATTCACTTTTCAGTAAAAAAATAACACTTTCGTCAGAGTGCATTCCCATCGGACCCCGACGCCCGATATCTTCTGTGGCTCATCCCAGCAGCCGGACCCCGGGGACCGATACCGTCCAATTCAGGGTACCCCTAAAATACGCCGCCGCACCTAACGTGTTTACTCAATTTCTATTAAAATTAAGAAATGTTTCGAAAAAAACAATGTTTGTGAACACTTACTCGTAAAAGTTTAGAAGGGATTTTAGATCGAAGGTAAATACTAGATGTAAACATTGGCATTGTCGTAATCTTTTCATTTAGTCTTCTTTCCGTTTAGAAAAGGTATACTGTGAACTATATTTTAAGTGAACGTCGAAATTATTTTGAAAAATATGGCCAAGGGTAAGAAAAAATTTTGACTCACTCGATGTTTTAGTAACTTTAAAGTCAAATATTACAAAATGTCCACAAAACACCCCTTTCATTTTTTTAAAATTTGCAGTCTAACTAATAATTTAAGAATAAAAAGCTATAAAGATGATCTGTGAAAACCTGCGACTTTGACAATTTTTTTTCAAATGATATCAGGCTCTCAGCGCTTGCTTGAAAACCAATTCGCATCTACAACAATTAGATTACCCGTTCTAATTAGATACATTTTTACATTTAAATCCATAAAAAACATTAGTTTTACTGTAAGTAAATTGATCAATATCAATAATGTTAAGCAGTGTCTGAAATTATGCCCTAATTTTAAAAAATCAATTTAGCTCCTATTTTCATTTACATTTATTTAATTTATTTTTGGAAATTGTGTTTACTGCATTACACTATAAAAGTAATATTTGACTTTTCAATTAAATGCTACTCTCATCTAATTTCGGAACTGAATTTTTATAAAATTGGCCTAATAATCATAATTATATTTCTAAGTCTTAAAAATCGAGAACTCTTTAAAAAGTCATTTAAATTAAATTACTCTTCAATATAATTTGAATTAATTATAGCATAGTTTAAAATTAACTAAACTTATATCAATAAATTTAATATGGAAATTTTCGTCAATGAACCAGAAAATTCAGATTTTTATTTTAATTTTTTATTTATATTTCTCTTATGTACATACTTTTAAAAATTATTTTATTACGTTATTTTATTACCCAACACAGGCTTCATTTACATTACAACATCACTTATACAAATTACACGACTGGTTTCAATTATGGAAAATTAATCTCAATCATGACAAGTCAAAACACATCACATTCACTCTTAGAAAACAAACCTGCCCCCCTGTTCATATTGGCAACAACCAAATTCCACAGACAGACTCAGTACACTATCTAGGACTCCTTTTCGACAGAAGGATGACATGGGGCCCACATGTCAAAATGAAAAAAAGGACTCTTGACAAAAGACTCAAACTTCTCTACCCGCAACTCTCTAAAATTTAGATGATTAAATTTAGATAATTAGATGATAAAATTTAGAGTCTAAATCATCAAAACTGAAACTGAAACAAAAAGTAAATACGTACACCTACTTACTGAAGCCCATATGGACATATTCCTCACAGATATTCGGCATTGCTAAATAGACTCACTTACAAAAACTTCAAACTTTTCAATCAAAATTGTTACGACTTATCACAAAATCACCCTGGTACGTGACTAACAAAACTTTACATACAGACCTCCATATACCAACAGCCGACCAGCACATAACGACGCTATACAAAAGATTTTTCAATAATTTAAACGGACACCCTAATAGTCTAATCTGTAATATGGCTGAAGTACGGATGGATACGAGAAGACTAAAAAGGCGCTGGATGAGAGATCTGCTCTCTTAGACAGCCAAGGTAATTGAATCAAGCCAGGAAGGGGGTGCTGTTGGGTGCTTTCCCTCCTCATGCCTGACATGTCATCATTTCCCAATACCGTCATCTCATTCGCTGATTGTCAGTACCTTGCTGACAGGTACGAATCAATTATTAAAGTCAAAAAAAAAAAAAAAAAAATTTATTACGTAAAATATTATTTTTATAAGTAGATGAAGAAAGTACCTTTTGTATTTGATATTTTCTATCTTATTAAAGTTATATTTTGATCAACTAACCGATAATGATTCTCTAATTTACCTTAAATCTAAGATACTTTGCCAAAACCACGATTCGCCTCTTTTTTTGGCTCCAACTTGGTCAAATATTATTTCCGACCCCGCATATAAGGTATATTCGTAATCAGCTCAGCATTTCCTATAATATTCCATGGCCAAAAGACTTTTGTCCAAAAACTCCATATACTCGAAGCACTGTGCGGTAAAGTGGTACTTCTCGGCCTGAGAAAAATCTTTTCAGAAGAATGCTGCAGACATCTCTCCGACCCTGGCGATTTCCAACGCTTTCACGATTCGCAACAGTGCTGACATGTAGGTCAGAGGATAGCAGAACTAAAGGCGATGAGCGAGGATGGGGAAGTACTTCCAGGACCGCTAGGGGAAGTGCACCGATCTACTTTCCAAGGGGAAAAGCACCAACGTGTTGCTATCGACATGCTGTGATTAATATCGATGTTAGGGGAACACACAATCGAATAGCAAACGCAATAACTAAGCCACAAATCAAACTAGGTTCCAGGTCTGCGGCAGCCTTCGTGTCCAGTCAACATTCATTTTCGAGGACTTTATCACTAACTATAATTTAATAAATAGAGGTATGAAAAATATCGATTTAAATTAAAATAATGCCTTACCATTAATTTCCATTTTCTATTACTTCCATTTTATTTATTACTAGCTGTATATACCTGTTCAGAGTTGGGCAAAAAGAAGTTGAACTACAAATTACAAAACTACCGACACAGTAGTTGTGAATTTGTTGAAACTACAACTACTTTTGTAATTTGTAGTTGATGGACCACAACTACAACTACTGTAGTTTCAAAAAAGTAGTTGCATTTTTATAACTACAACTAGTAGTTGCAACTGTAATTATGGGCCTGAAACTACAACTACTTTTATTGATAACTAGTAATTATCGATATATACTATTATCGATAAGGATATATCAAATGAAATTCAGCTAATATATAAAACATGGCATTGATCTAGAACCTAAGGTTAAAAAATAATTGACTGCCGGAAATTATGGAAAACATTTGTATTACGTATATGTATTGTTCTATTTTCAATACAGATTATCAACCATAATGGAGCCCATTTATCTATGGAGTATTTATCTAAACACAAAATAAAAATAGCAAAAACATGTGATTTAATTAGACGTTGCTTAGCAAATGTAGTTGCCGCTCTAAAACTACATCTACAACTACTTATTGTATTTGCCATTACCAACTACTTTTTCCCAACTACTGTAGTTGTAGTTTTAAATTACAACTATTTCACTGGTAGTTGAAAAATAGTAGTTGCGCGCTTCCAACTACAAACTATATGTAGTTGTCTGTGTAGTTAATTAGAAATGTAGTTAACTACTGCCCAACTCTGTACCTGTTTCACACGGAGAATTTCATTTTTTTAATCTATAAAGTGAGACTTTTATCGACTCAAACGGTCGATTTCGTAAAAACCAATGTAAAGTTAACCAATTTAAGTTATGCAATTTTAATATGGACAGGTGTTCGCACCTGGTATCAAAGAACCACTGCGCGAAATTTGGAGAATTTAGGACAAATGGTAGGGATTTTTATAAAGAACAAACATAGTTTTATCTTTAATTACATAGATTATAGCTGCATTTCCCGGTTTCACCCGGGGAATTTCATTTTTCTAATGAAACGGTCGATTTCGTAAAGAACCATTGTAAATCGAGATCATTACGAGTTTTATAACAACAAAGAATATCAGCTGAAGTACGGCTGAAGTTATGCAATTTTAATATGGACAGGTGTTCGCACCTGGTATCAATGAACCACTAAGCGAAATTTGGAGAATTTAGGACAAATGGTATAGATTTCTATAAAGAACTCACAAACAAACAAATAAACAAACAAACAAACAGAATTCCATCTTTAATTAGATAGATATATGAGAATAAACTTTTTTTCCCTCTTTCTTTTCCTTAACTTGGATTAATTATTACTTGCTCTATGCAAAAGGCATAATAAATGCTTCCGCATATTAAATTACATTTGTATTATTTAAATAAATTCTAACAAATTATTAGTGCTTTTCCCTTTTCTTGAGACTTAAAAGGGGGACCAATTATTTAGTCTCAACAAACTATATTTATTTTATAACAGCAAATCCTCAGTACTTCGGCTTTTATGAATTTATTTAAATAGTTAAATGATTTGGTAGACTAAAAAATCGGCCTTTTCATCTTAATTTCAATTTTGTGACAAAAACAGATTATTATACTTTTTTTTCACTTCATATATTTTGTTTAACTCGTCGCAACTAAGCGATAATCAGCAAATGAAAATAAACTGCTGTATGTTGGCATTCCAGTCAAGAGGGAAGATAGTTCCCAGCAGCACATCATCCCGAGCTTTTTTCAGGAGAGGAGGTCTCTCATCCTACTTCTTTTCACTCGCCTAATAAAAGGCATGTCAGTCGTGGCCATGTCGTTAATAAGTCCGTTTTTATGTCTGTTCAATTGGATAAGAAAGCCAGAGTAGAGGGTTCTTATTTGTTGGTAGATCTAAGTCCATTACGTTTGTTATTAGTCTTAAAATTTTGGATTGAAAGGTTTATAGTTAGTATGCAAGAGTGAATTTTTTTGCTGAACCATAAATTTTTGAGCCGTATGTCCACATAGTCCTAGTTTTAGACAAAAAAAACAACAAAAAAACTTTGAAATATAAATAAATGCAACAAAATGAGTTTTGAAATGATAATGGGTAAATAGAAATAAAATACAACGCATATTCCGAGCCTGTACGACGTAGATCCCCATCCTAATTATACCTGGATCGGCAAGATTTAGGACTCCCACTGTAGCATCGTCCGATTAGCCTTATCAGCATAAAGTGACTTTTAACAAACAACAGTAATACATAAAATATGATAATACATTACACCTTAAATGAACGGAGTGTTCACTTTACTTTTTAAATTTTAATTAATATAAAAAATTTCTGATATACCATTCGAATTATCAGCTTTTTTTTTTTTTTTTTTTTTTTTTGTTGCAGAGCGATAACTTTTTACTAAATATTTTTATTTTAGCCATATTAACCCTTTGCACTCGAGGTCACCGGAGCGGAGCCATTTAAAATTTGTCTCCAAACTCGAGGGCTCCGCTACAGAGACAATCCAAATAATTTTCACTTTTTAACACATAATGACATAAAGAAAACGTAAAAACGATTTATAGGATATTTCGCTTTTGGTGATAAATGACGGTCGCGGCTCGCGGTGTTTTTCATTTTTTTTTTTTTTTTTTTGTAGTACGTTAATCTTTTAACATAGACTATATTTTGTGGTTTTAATTCACCTTTTATTTCCTCAATTGTACAATAATTTAGTTCGGGGCACCGAAAAATTCCCTATTGCTTTGATTCAGTTTACCATGTGCTTCAATTTTAACCGGAAAGTTATTAAGTAGATTTTCACATTTTAGAGGCTTTTCTGATTGGATATCAGGGAAAACTTCAACTAAAACGGCCCCACGTCGTAATTTTTTAACTGTTTTTACTTCTCCAATTAGATTTTTTAAGCTTTTAAATATATGGAAGGGATTTCCATCGTTATCCGCACGGTTCTCTTTTTTTTTTAATAAAATTATAAAAAAATAATTTTGACATTAATATAAAATTATAAAAAAAATTATAAAATTTAATTTAGTTTTCTATGTGTTCTTGAAGCTTCACAAATACATATAACCTAAATTTTATTACGATTCCTAAGTTGGTTCTAAAATTTTAAGGTATATTATTACGTTTTCAGGGGTACGTTTTCGCGAATAAGTTGCGTCGAGGTGCCGGTAGGTAGCGTCCGAAACGGTACCGAGTGCAAATATACAACGTAAAAATAAACTGCCACTTTGAACGCAGTCGCGTGATATGATATAATGATACCATTTTCCCTCCGACTTTTGCTTCGCTAAATTCTATACCGACTGCTAGTAAAACCATTTCTTATCTCCTTAATATTTTGTGAGTGCAATTTTCTAAGGAATGAGATTTCTTCCCTCAGCGATACATCTTTCTCTCCCTCCATGTGAAAACCTACTTCCCACATCTCAACTTAATGGACCGTGAATTATTAATATTTTAATAACCTCATATGAAGCATTTATTACTTTACATACTTACCATTATTAGAAAGAATAGTTATAAAGGCTTATCCAACCCGATACCGACACCAGCAATCACTCCCTAGAGCTAGAGTTCAAACTTTAAAATTCGTGCACTAAAAAGCAAGAAAATTATATTTACCACTCATACACGGGGATAACAGATGTATTATAAGTTGTGTTATGTTAGACAACTATAATTTAAATTATTTGGGCCTTTATTTGGTATGTGTCTCTCTTCTTTTCCACAAGGTACCCGTGTTATTGAGAGGAACCACAAAGAAATTAAAGAATATGAATACATATATATATATATATATATATATATATATATATATATATATATATTTGTTGTTATTCTTAATTAATATAAAATAAAAATTTAAATACACTACATAGGTTAATGGCGCTGTTCATGTTTACAATAAATTTCACAGTTCACTTACTACAAGTACGAGTATTCTTTAATGTCCACTGCAATATGTAAACTTCGGTTCATAAATGTTCTTATTTTTTCACGTTCTTCAATCTTTTCCTCTTTTCGAACTCCAAATCCAGAAATAGCAAACTTATTGAAAATGAGACGCTATCACTCTATCTCAGTTTTAGATATCTATCTCCTGGCGGCTCGGCCGTCTTTCTATTTTTTTTTTTTTTTTTTTCATTGAGAACACCTGACACGAGCCAAATAGCTCATATAGCAGTTATCTTAAAGTAAATCATGTAAAATCACAAAAATGACGTTTACTCTTCCGTGAGACACGTGCATGAGGCAATAATAAAGACAAACACAGCGTGCTGCTATCTTGGACTAATATTCGATAGAAGGATGATTTGGGGAACGCATGTCAGCATGATGAAAATCATGATTCTAAACAAAAAACTGAAAACTATCTGAAATATTTTTTTTCCAATCCATTCAGTTTTAAATAAAATAAAAACCTATCTACATAGACTACCTTTATACATTATGGAAATTACATCCTAATACAGATTTATAGTTCATGATTATTATCATTGTCTCAACTGAGAAATAATGTAATACTATCAAATAGAGAGTTCTATTATAAAACGAAAAGGTACAAAATTCATATCCTGTTTCGAAAACTACATAATTATCAATTGAAAATCATAAGACCAATAACATATGCTCCTTGTTACGTAAATAAAATATCCTTACATACTGATTCACATAATTGGTCGGTTACTATAATTGAGGCGTTTCTTTTCAAAACGAGGTATATCCATTTTCAACAATTTTTCAAGATTAATTAAAAAAGGATCAATTGGAACCGCGTTTAGCGTGATAAGAAATGGAATCTATTAGTATTGATTTTCGAAGGATCTAAACCTTTTTGAAACAAATCCATCTAACACATTTTTTTTAACATGAAAAACTTAAAAACAATGAGGACATTTAAAAAAAAATAAAAATGGATGTAACCGGTTTTGAAACCAAACGCCTCAATTGTTTGACAATAACTACCTTTTTCTGTTGTAAAACAATATTGCAGAACTTTTTGCTTCTAGGTCTTGAAATTCACAATTTGAATTTATTTAACAGATAAAGATCAAATGAGAAGTATGTTTAGGAAACTTAATTGCTAAAATAAACACAGAGATCCTGCTAACTGTAGAAATGGCCCGGAGCGTTGGAAACTTGGGAATAGCCTTTGATAACATTTGGTAGAGCGCTTGTGTGGGCTATTTCAAAAGGAGAACCGACTACATAGGGGCTGATTCAAATCCGTTTCGCTATTATTCAACAAAGTTATATAATATCAAATATAGTGTAATCTAAGTTATTAACACAGGTGAATTAAGTTAAGTTCTGATATGAGGTCCAATTTTGGGCATCTCTTGACGATCGTCAAATTTTTAATTATTTTATATTAATTTAATCTATTTTTGTGGGTAACCACCTTGTTTTAAGTTATTTTTAAATATATATTTTTTTAAGAGAAAATTTACGATCGTCAAAATTGGAGAAAAATTGTCCACCTCCCATAAATAATCGCAAAACTTGCGAGATCGTAGGGAGATGTATCAGTGAAGAGGAAGGATTGGCTCCGCTTGGAAGCGAGCTCTGTGGTGCAGTGGTTATCATACCGCGCATATCACGCGGAAGACCCGGGTTCGACTCCCGGTGAAGCCCAATACTTTCTCTTCAAAAAAAAAAAATTATTTCAAGTTAATTTTAAACAAAGGGACTGACAGGCAATGAGTTATTTCGTTTATATATTATCCAACCATTTATATATCCAACAACTTGAATGGCATGTATGACCATTCAATTTTACAGTCTTATATTTTTTGAGTGAGGCTAATATTTCTTTTAACCTTCTGCTGGGCGCTAAGACTTTTGTAACACCACTGGGCGCTCGCCGTATTTTGGACGGCGTACAACTTTTGTTCTATTTCACTTTCCAAGTGACTCTTAATGATGATTTTATTTACTATAATTATAAGATTGTTCATTTGTAGATAAAAAAATATAAATTAACAAAAAATATATGAATTTACTTATAATTAGATTAAAAATTTACAAACAATACTTGATTATGATTTACAATTAACTAAATCAATATTTCGTATCCAAACGCGGTCATATTTTAATATTTAACAAAAAAAAAAATTAAAAAGAATTTATGATTGAATTCAAATGAGACATGACATCAATTGGAAACAAGGTACCTAATATGTTATGTATTATTCCTATTACTAATAAATTTTTTCTAGTATCAAAATGCTATATTACTACTGTGAGCAAATATAACATATTTTTATTACACTACACATATTACACTATAGCTTATATATTTTACATAACATATTATATCACAAAATTTATTACGCACTGCCTTCACTAACACCTTCAATGGCATTCAAGCAATCTTCACATATTATTTTGGAATGTTTGCCGAACACAAACGCTGAACACTTTTCACATGTTTCTGTAGTGTGTGATTTTCGTGATTTACATTGTTTAAACGAACCGCTTGGCGAACTCTAATTCCTACTTATATTTTTTTGAAAATTTCTATTACACCAGTGGGCGCTAGACGTACTACGGACGGCAGCAGACATTTTGCACTTCAATGCTCGCTATTCATCGTACCTTTAACGACTGAGATCTACTTTTACAATTTTCTTGCAGGGGATGAATAGGAGGTAGAATAACTTGAACCCATAAATTCATTGAAAACTCCCATTTCCTAATAATAGCCAAAACACCTACGTGCACGGCATAGCGCCCGCTGGAGGGTTAATAGAGTAGATAAGTTCTTTCAGTTAGAAACAAATATAAAATTAGAGTTACCTTTTTTTTTTTAATTTTCATATCCATGAATTATATAGCTATCGGTGCTTAGAGACAGAGGCTATTACTTCATCCTTTAAAAACAAAGTTTTCGATAGTACTATCGACAGTTTCGATAGCTTAAAATTATCGATAGTTTTACATCACTAATTGTAAGAGACACATAGTTCATGGCTCTATAAGAAGCTGCCTCTCTGCTCTGCGGTAAAAGACGACTCGATTAAGGTAGGATAAGGTGAAGCAAATTTTTCCGGATAATCGGGAGTTTAGGAGAGCACAGTTTTATAGCAATAACCCAATTCAGGTACCTGGGAAGTCTGGTCACAGTTGACAATAAAATAGATAGTGAAATATAAGCAACAATAGCAGCAGGAAATAGGTGTTACTCATCAGTACAAAGAGTGTTCCAGGTAAAATCATTCTCTAAAAGAATTAAAATTCAACTGTACAAAACCATTGTAAGACCGGTTGCTTTGTATGGGTGCAAGACATGTCCCCTTACCAAAAATTCAAAAATTATGATCAATACATGGGAAAGAAAAATATTAAGAAGAATCTGGGGCGGAGTGTCCGAAAATGTTACACGGAGAAGAAGAAAGAATGAGGAGCTGATGGAGCTGTATTGAGAACCGGACATGGTGGCGTTAATAAAGAAAGCCGGACAGAGATGGCTTGGACATGTGGAAAGAATGCCAGAGCACAGGGTAGTAAGAAGAATACTCTATGAGAAACCGGACGGCAAACAAAGCAGAGGGCGCCCTCGAATTAGATGGCTGGATGATGTCGAGAAGGATCTGAAACTGCTGGGTGTACCAAAATGGTACCAAAAGAGTAGCACAGGATCGCAGAGATTGGTCGGCTGTGGTGTTGGAAGCTATCACGGGTGGATGTGGAGCACTAGCTGGCTCGGAGTACCTCCAGAGGCATAATAATGTGGCCAAAATTTTTCATCAGGCCCTGGCAACAAGATTTCACCTATTAGGTGAAAAGGTGGTCTCTCAATTCCTCACGGGGCATGGGGGGTTCCGTGCAAAACTGGTAGAATATGGTAAGGACATCGATCCCCTATACCCAAGTTGTAGGGTACCGGTGACAGCAGAACACATTTTACTGGCTTGCACCGCCTATGAGGCACTGAGACCATAACTGCAGAGAGAGACAGGGCTGTATGTTCTGGCGGAGAGCGATCTTCCTCTGCTGATGAGTGAGGAGAACTACCCGTACTTCAAATCCTTTGTGTACGGGTGGAAGGATAACATCGGTCGCTCCCACTTTGCCTTGGGAAGAAGAACTGGAGCAGTCCCAGGAAGACCACCGGACTAAGTACGAGGAGTGAAGGAAAAATTAGAACAGGAAACTTGGCACAGACAAAAGTCAAATTTGTATATAATTGTTAATATGCGGCAGTGAGGTGTTTTGCGTATGCGAAACATCACATTGCTGCAAAATCCGTATTGCCTCAAAGGCAAGGGAGGATGTACAATAATAAATATTAGGTGAAAAGGTGCCTTATTATAAGTACGTCCCCCATAGGATTTTCCAAAAAGGTCCCTTCAAGTTGTACTGGGATGAATCTATCATTACCGACCACACAGTGCGGCATTATAGACCCGATATTCTCTTTTTAGATCTGGGAGAGAAAAAGCGGGAATTATCAATATTGCGATCCCCAATGATAACAATAACAACTCTACAGTCGGTGAGAAACTCAGAGGACTCGAATCAGATGGCTGGATGATGTCGAGGAGGTCTTGAACCTGCTGGGTGTACCAAACTGGAGAAGAGTAGCACAGGATCGCAGAGATTGGTCGGCTGTGTTGTTGGAGGCCCGGGTTGTTGCAGGAGCGTACCGCCACAATAATAATAGTAATAATAATCGGGAGCTTACTGTTTTTCTTTTAAATAACAATGATAATGACGATAATAAATAAAAAGGTGAAGAACTCACGGAGGGCGGAGGTGGCGTGGACCAGCCAGCACATCTCCTCGCCCGGGTCCCGAAGGCAGTCCACCACATCGCGGCTCGTAGTGTCCGGGGTCAGCGGTACTTCGGCTGTCTCCCCATCCTCGTCCGTCACCACCTTCAGGATCACCTGCAACATCAAGATGAAGTATAATAACGATGGGGAAAGTGAGTACTATCAATAAAAGGCTCAAACTTCTTTCTTATCCACTATTTTCTAAATTCTTAAAACTAAGACTGAAACAGAAACTATATACAGTACAATCTTGATAATCCGACACATATGGGACAAAACAACCGTCGGTTTACCAATATATTCCAGACTATCAGAAGTAAAATAAAAAAAAGTATTAAAACGTAATATTCTTACAATAAAACAATATTTATATTGGTAAGTTTGTACATATAAATCAAAATACTAGGTACATATGAAGAATACGTTCATATTAAATAAAAATAACTGGGAAAAATACATACATATGTATAATGAAAAGTAATCATTAATTCTTTTTTGCCTTAAAGATTTCCTCGGAAACGCACTCTTGCAACCTTTTGAGCTCTAACCATTTTGTGCAGATATTGAATGCGTCGTTGTTAGTTACGGTACGTTGAGTTGAAACATCCTGGCCATCGTGATCTTTCTTCGTTCATTGAAAATAATCTTCGTTTGTGCTTTGAAGCCATTCTTTGATGTCCTTATTAAATATGGTAACGCTCAGTTCACATTTCTTGGAACACTATTGAAAACAATTTTAAGACAATTTTAGAAGTTTGAAGTTACCTTCGTCAGAATCGTCAATCAAGTCTAGAGTTCAAATAAGGCGTGTATTGGCCAGATCTTTTCCAAAGAACATTGGAAGGTGTCACTTTTCACTTTGCTCCAGCTGTGCCCTAAATTAAAAATGTCGTCTTTGATGTCTTTTTTCAAAAACTGAACGATCCCATCCAGTCGTTTTGTTATGTCCGAATGTGGAGATTTTTGTAATTAATTTTTATTTGCTGGATAACATTTTGATCCATGATCCATCCGCCGGATTATCAAGATTGTTACTTACAATAGCCCATATGGACATAAAGACTCACTTACAAAAACTTCAAACGTTTCAATCAAAATTACGACTTATTACAAAGGCGCCTTGATATGTGACTAACAAAACTTTACATACAGACTTTCATTTACCAAGGGCATACCAATAACGACGCTATTTTAATATTTTTATTAATTGAAACAGGCATCGAAACAGATGAATCAGGAATATGGCTGACATAAGTATGGATACGAGAAGACTAAAAACGCGATGGATAAGAGATCTGCTCTCTTAGACAGCCAAGGTAATTGACTGAAGCCAGGAAGGGGGTGCTGCTGGGTGCTTTCCCTCCTCATGCCTCCCGTGTCATTATTTCCTACTACCGTCATCTCATTCGCTCATTTTCAGCACCTTCCTGACAGATGCGAATTAATAATTAAAGTAAAAAACCTCCTGCGATGCGCGCAACACACAACTTTCAATTACCAACTAACTTTCATTAAAAATTTACGTGTTTTTTTAAATGCCATTTCTCAAAGTCACACGATTTTTCACATTCATTTACTTATTACTTTCACTTACCTATATATGAAATATATATTAAGTGGAAGTATTGCGATCGTGAACAATTTCGACTTACGGTTTTCAACAGAAATACAAGTTTTGGGGTTCCCTGTGTGTGTGTGAACAGACTAGCTCAAAAACTATAAACCACGCGAACCTGAAATTGGGTATTTAGTGTATGTATATGCCTGCGATGTGACTGCAAAAATTTCAAATCGCTCAAAGGGAGGGGGTACTTTATTTAATAACTTTTTACGTTTTTCGATTTTCTCAAAAACGGCTCTAACGATTTTGATTAAACTGAGTTTTTGATGTACTAATATGCCTAAGATATGACCGTAAAAATCTCATCAAAATTGATGAGGGGGGACTTTACTTAATAAATTTTGTATCATTTTCTGTATTCTTTTTATTTACTCAAAAACGGCTTTCACGATTTTGATCAAACTGGGTATTTGATGTATGTATATACCAAAGATGTGATAGCCAACATTTCATCAAAATTGATCAACCGGAGGGGAGACTTTACTTTGTAAATTTTCTATTATTTTCACGTGTTTTTTTTTATTTATTCAAAAACTGCTTTCAAGATTTTGATCAAACTGGGTATTTGATGTATGTATATGCCAAAGATGTGATAGCCAACATTTGATCAACCGGAGGGGACACTTTATTTCATAACTTGTTTTCCAATTTTTCGATTATCTCAAAAACGGCTTTAACGATTTTCATCGTATTCGTCATGTTTAATGGAAATTAGGTGTTATTTAATATCAGGTAAGCGTTATCATTATTAAAATGTTCTGAGGGAATTAAAGAGCAAATGAAAACAAAAATAAGAAATGAATGTGGAAAAATGTGTAACTTTGAGAAGTGGCATTAACAAAACGCATTAATTTCTTATCTAAGTAAGTTGGTAAGTGAAAGTTGTGTGCTGCGGGCACGCACCAGATTTTTTTTTTTTGTATTTGCTCCTTAAAGTACAATAATATTTTTGTTATTTAATCAATTTTTTTCTTGGAATAGTTCGGCAATGCAAGCATAATACTCCAAGTCGCCAGATTTTATAATTCTCTATGTAGTTGTTGAAAACTTCATATACCTACCATGAAAAACGAAATAAACGTAAACAATTGTGAATAAAGTACCCCCTCCGTTTGACCAATTTTGTTGAAATTTACCAAATACCCAATTTCGGGTTCATACGGTTTATAGTTTTTGAGCTAGTCTCTTCACACACACGGACCATTTAGCGGGACTTGGTTATTTGGTATCTGGGTACCCCAAAACGTGTTTATCCGTTGAAAACCGGAAGTCAAAAATTTTCGCGATCGATATACTATCGCATATTACATATTTCATATATAGGTAAGTGAAAGTAAAAAAAAAAACTGAAAAATATTGAGAAATTTATTTAAATGCTGCAATTAACAGCATATGGTGTCCTTATTTAGTAGCTTAGGACATTTTGTTATTATTATAATATATAAATGTTATAGATGAGGCTTAAAGGATAAACTTTAACATGACAGACAGTAAGTGATTGCAGTCATTAGCAGCTAGTTACACCAAGAGCTTGCACCCTTCTTCAAGCTATCGATCCTCAACAAGTCATCAACTTAGCAGCCCCGGGAGGGGGAGAAGAAGTAATGAGAAGAAGGTGGGGCTGAAGAAGTAGAAGAAGACCTAGGCATGATGGATTCGAGGAGTTGGCAAGGAGCGAGTAGCAGCGAGTGGTTGGAGGAGGGGAACCTGTGGCAGTGCGCCTTGACAAATCGCCCCCCCCCCCTTTTACTCCCCCCCCTCCGGTTCACTGTCCAACTTGTACCTCACTAATATCGCTCCTCGGCTTGACAAATGGGAGCTGGCTACGTGCTCCCCTGGGGTAGCTGTACAGCCTCACAATTAGCCCTTATATCACTTTTAGGGGACACTTTTCTGAGTTTTATTATTAACAAAAAAAGAAAAACATTTTTAAAAATATTTTTGTAAGTCTATAAATTTGTACGACTACTGCATAAGTATTTGATCACTATTCGAAAAGAAGACTTAGGGCCTATTCACACTAACGGTTTCGCTCCTGGTCCGCTCTCCTAAAGTCTTATCATATTCACATTACTACACCGTTCACGATTGAAGCCAGTAATAATCGAAGCTGTATTTGGATTTTAATTAATAATTAGATAGTGTGAATGGGGTAGAGCGAGAGCTGACCGGGAGCGGAGCGAGACCGGGGCGGTACCCACAGTGGAATACTCTCTTTCTATTTCTCTTTAGAATATTTTGCCAGACCGAGAGCGAACCGGAAGTAGAGCGGGAGCGACGCGATAGTGGGAATCCGCTCTTAGGGCTCGCACAAGAACCAAGTTTAGTATTGAAGAATAAAAAAGATATGCTCTTCTCATTTAGGAATTACCTTATTTCTCCTGACATCAACAACATCAGAAATTCAAACTTCAGCACATATTATCGTCTTATTAGTTCATTGGATGTTTTTGAAGACTACATGAAATATAATGTCCACATTAATAAACTTAGATTAATGGCACAAAGAAATAAGATTGGCTGGGAGAAAACAAAACAAGTTATATTTTAACAATGTTACATAGGGGTCACCTGTGGTGTAGTGGTTAGCATAGCAACTTGCAATACTTAAGGTCGAGAGTTTGCGTCCTGATGTGGCCCCAGCATTTTTCAATGGAAAAAAAACACTAGACTATGCCGTCCCTCGGATAGGACGTAAAATGGAGGTCCCGAGCCTGTAGGATGTCAGGTACTCTTTAAATATCCTTATCCTCCTTATACGTAGCATAATCCGAATAGTCTGTAGCATCATCCGAATAGCCTTAGTAGCATAAATGGACGTAGTACGTGGGCCAGACCCCCCTACCGTGCACCCCCCCCACATTCCTATAAATTGCATATCGTTGTGTTCCTTGTGATAAAAGATTAAGAAAAAGCCAATGTTCCCAGAAAAAAAAGTGGCCGCACTAATCCAAAATGGCGTTCAAACATGGCGGAATGACGAATTTTCGGAAAGATTGAATTGAACATCAAAGATCGGTAATTTTTATATTTATAACTCGATAATATGTACTTTAAATGAAAAATGTTACAGATAAAAGTTTTAGGACATTAAATTAAGCATAAAACAAGCCCATTTATTTTTTAATTAACTAATTACTAAGTAGTAAATTACCATTAACCATTAAATTAAGCATAAAATAACCCCAACTAAATAGTTAATTCTGTAAATATTTTATCATATCCCTTTAGGCTTCACAAAAAGAAGGAATTAAGCGCCACGAATACTTTCACGTTTTCATTTGAATCTCTACTCAGTAATTAGTTCATTTAAAAATAATTGGGCTAGTTTTATGCTTAATTTAATGTCCTAAAACTTTTATCTATAACATTTTTCATTTAGAGTACATGTTGTCGTGTTATAGGCGTTGAAACATGAGTTTCCACCGAAATGGTAAAAATTACCGATCTTTGATGTTCGAATTTGGCTAAATAAATAATCTGATTTTAACTTCAAATATTTCATTTTATTTAAATTAGAATACCCTTTTTTCGATAAAAAGAGAAAGGACACTTTTTGATGTGTAGTTGTATGAAGGAAAGAAGATGTAGTTAAAACATTGAAGTAAGCGCTACGAATACTTTCACGTTTTCATTTGTATCTCTACTTAGTAATTAGTTAATTTAAAAATAAATGGGCTAGTTTTATGCTCAATTTAATGTCCTAAAACTTTTATCTATAACATTTTTCATTTAGAGTACATGTTGTCGTGTTATAGGCGTTGGAACATGAGTTTCCACCGAAATGGTAAAAATTACCGATCTTTGATGTTCGAATTTGGCTAAATAAATAATCTGATTTTAACTTCAAATATTTCATTTTATTTAAATTAGAATACCCTTTTTTCGATAAAAAGAGAAAGGAAACTTTTTGATGTGTAGTTGTATGAAGGAAAGAAGATGTAGTTAAAACATTGAAGTAAGCGCTACGAATACTTTCACGTTTCCATTTGTATCTCTACTTAGTAATTAGTTAATTTAAAAATAAATGGGCTAGTTTTATGCTCAATTTAATGTCCTAAAACTTTTATCTATAACATTTTTCATTTAGAGTACATGTTGTCGTGTTATAGGCGTTGGAACATGAGTTTCCACCGAAATGGTAAAAATTACCGATCTTTGATGTTCGAATTTGGCTAAATAAATAATCTGATTTTAACTTCAAATATTTCATTTTATTTAAATTAGAATACCCTTTTTTCGATAAAAAGAGAAAGGAAACTTTTTGATGTGTAGTTGTATGAAGGAAAGAAGATGTAGTTAAAACATTGAAGTAAGCGCTACGAATACTTTCACGTTTTCATTTGTATCTCTACTTAGTAATTAGTTAATTTAAAAATAAATGGGCTAGTTTTATGCTCAATTTAATGTCCTAAAACTTAAAACAGTCAAAAGATGTGTATATATATATATATAGATATATATATATATATATATATATATATATATATATATATATATATATATACACATCTTTTGACTGTTAATTCATTAATAGTTGTGAGCTATTAAATTGTGTTAGGTATATACTATTTAATATTATTTTATTTTATTTTACTATTTGAATTAATATTATTTTAGGAAAATTGTATTATGAATAATTTCTACGTATCAACGAACAAACAATTTCACGAATGAACAGATGCCAGTGTCTGTAACCCAACTACTACTATGAGAACATTATTATTTCATTTTAAGGTAACCGTTTATGTCAACATAAGTGAGGTTTAGATAATGTGCAATCTGAGACTAATTAATCATTATTTATATCCTTTATTAATCAGATTTATATATGTTAAACAAAAAAAAAAAATAAAATAAAAAAAAGATTATATTACTTATTTCTGTCAATTAAAAATTTGCTGTTACATAGGCTCGATTATACATTCAAAATAATATCCTAAACCCGCTGTAATTATATCGTGTATGAGAACTGAACGATGTGGCAGAGGACTGGATGCGCCCGAGTCATTGGCGCCGTTTCGCCGCTAAGGTCCGTTTTCTATAAAACTAGTTGATATATTTTGAAATTTGACCACTGATTTTTAAAGAAGAATAATTGCTCCAGATGTTTTATCTCCAGATGTTTTATCTCACCTTTTCGTTAACGATGGCCGTTTAATCACAAATTAACTTGGAATTTTAACTTTTACGCGACTAACTTGAAAAAATTGACTTTATAGGTATTTTATGTTGTCAAGACTAATTATTTTAGAACGTTTGTTTATTTATTCTGAATCTAGAACTACCTAGCTTTAATAAAATACCAGTTATGGCGAAATTAAGCATAATGGTAAATGTCAGTAATAAAAAAACTAACTAAAATCAAATTCGTCATTCCGCCATGTTTGAACGCCATTTTGGAATAGTGCGGCCACTTTTTTTCTGGGAACATTGGCTTTTTCTTAATCTTTTATCACAAGGAACACAACGATATGCAATTTATAGGGATGTGGGGGGGGGGGGTGCACGGTAGGGGGGTCTGGCCCACCATGTAACGTTAAAACAGACAATAATATATCAATACATACTTCTCCGGTAGGATATTTGTGACTTGGTATGGTCAAATGAACGAACGATATCGACTGCTTACAAGCTTACTCTACAGACGCCCTATGTTGATCGGGCAGGGTGAGGAAAAAGGTCCCATCTAAGGCTCAATAATTTATTGCGAGTGACCAATGAGGTGTCGGGCCTAGCGTTGTCTGGCTGGAACACAACACCCTTCCGATTCGCAGTTCTGGGAGTTTATTTTTAATTGTTCGGTCCGATTTTGGAGACCTGGGCAAAAAGTATTTAAATTTTTATTTTAAAATAGATTATTTATTAAAGAAAGTATTTAGTTTTCTTTTTTTAAAATAAAATGCCTTTGTAACCTCTAATCATTTAATATACTTTTCGATATAAGTATTTTGTATTTTAAATAAAATGAAAATACAAAATACTTGAGACCTATTAGATAGTGCATTGAAATTGATTAATAAATCGATATTTTTTATTTATTTCTTTTACTTTCTTTGCCACAAGAATGAACCAGGCAATTTTCAACACTTTTTCACATCATGTCCCACTTTAATTCCGATCAGAAACCAATTTCTTATAAAATACTGTAAAATTAAGAAAACTAATAAAGAAATGTTCCAGGACATCTTAACAATCACGGACTATAATAAACTTAAAGATATTTTTGTTTTCATTGTAGAAGGTTTCAAAATAAGAAGTATTTTAATGTTTGATTAAAGGTGATAATCATGTGACATGTCATAAAATTTTTATTTTTATTTTAAGATTTTTTGTCTGTTTTACCGAAATACTTTGGTGAAAGATAAAGTACTACTATTATTGATAATACAGTTAAGATAAAATATTGTACCCATACATAGAACTGATATTTATGTACTGCATTATCATCAACACCAATCTCTGCAGGCGCCCCACAAGGTTCAATTCTTGCCCCACTCCTGTATTTAATATAAACAAATGACAAACCAACTGACAATAACATATTAACTGCGACGCATGCTGACGATACCGCTATTATTACAAGAAACAAGAATCCTATACATGCCACCCTAATATTATAACAGAACCTTGACAACATACAACATATATATAGAAAATAAAAAATTAAGATAAATCAAGACAAGTCACATCACTTTAAGACAAGAAACATGCCCTCCAGTCTACATAGACAATCACCCAATACCACAAACAAATACAGTAACATACTTGGGACTTACTCTCGATCGAAGGATGACATGGGGCCCACACGTTAAAATGAAACGAAAAACGTTAAATTTCAGACTAAGACTATTATACTCCATCGTACATAGACGTTCAAAATTACCCCTCAGACAAAAACTATTTACTAAACAGCTATTTACTAAAACCAATAAGGACCTATGCTAGCCAAATTCATGGACACGCAAAAAAGACACATATTAACAAAACACAAACGCCTTTCAATCCCAATACTTAAGATTAATTACAAACTCACCACCCTACATTTCAAACGAGACCCTTCACAATAACTTAAGAGTTTCGACTGTGACAAATCATATACGTATGAATTACAAACGGTTTTACGACAAACTACATGGACATACCAACAAATTTGTACAAGATATAGCAAGACGTGACATTCCTGACATACCTCGGCGAAGGCTGAAGAGGAGTTGGATGAGGGACCTCCTAGTCTGACAACGTAAATCTTTAGAATCCCAGGATGCACCACTGGGAGCTATCTCCCTCCTGTCTACCAATGCCATTTGTAATTATTTTAGCACATTTGCTTATTGTAATTGTACAGGTGCAAATAAATTGTTTAGTTAAAAAAAAATGTACTGCATTATGAATAAAATTTTTTTTCTATATTTGTGTAAAAAACAAACTCCTTGCTCCAAGATGTTGTAAAACCTTTAAAGCAATAAAGAATATTATATTATAATTATTCCTTTTACTTTCTTTATTATATAACTTCTGACGGTTAATCGACTTAAAGCCTTTTTGATATAGATAAAAAGCTGATGTACCATACAAGATCTTCGTAATAAAAAAATTTCCCATATATTTTACGGAGAGAAAATATTTGATCGGGGATTGAAAGGTTCTGCCTAATACTTCAGTGGTAGCATCTGATAATTTGCTCAGTGATTCGACTAGTCGGTATTAACATAAATATTTTATATAAACCTGGGAGGATTGAGGATCCGCCATCTTTATTGCAATCTGTATTTGATCCCTCTTCGTGAATGGGAATAGGACCCAGACATTTTTAACTAAAATATACCTACTTGAGTTATAGTTTATTCGATTATTAAAAATACAAAATAAAATACTTTTTTATTTTGATATTTTAGAATTAAAATAAAATAAACATGTGATTTATGAATTATATTATTTATCAAGGCCTTTTTTTTTTTCGGTACGCCATAACCTCCTTAATACTTAATCAAAGTTGATAAATGAGCCATCATTTTAAAGCTTTCCTTATACGTTACACCGGAATAATATACAAATCACTTATTTCGCCTTCGATTGGGAGTTATTAGCGCAAAACCGCGGTTTTGGGAAGAAAATCAAAATGTGGAGGTTTCTAACTTTTCAGGCTTTCAAGGAGAACATTTTCGGTCATTTTTTTCGATTTCTATTAACCCCTTCGTTTGCGATTTGTAAGCGATTAAGCTTTTGAGCGTTTTTGAGATTTCATTTTTTTCAAGGTGTCATTTTTTTAAGTTTGTCGAGACAAACATTTTTGGTCGCATACATGTATCCAATTGTCGCCGTCGTTTCAGAGTTAAAAGCAAAAACAAGCGATGCCAGTCAGTTCAATCAGCACACACGTTTTCCGCAAAACCGATGTTTGTATTAATACATAAATGTTTTTAGTTGTTTCCTGAAGATGCGGCGGGTGCCCCGAAACGTTGAAAAATGAAAAATAGATATAAAAAAATAAAAAACAATTATTGGAAGTGTTATATAATAATAAATAACTTCCGTTAAAATTATTAAAAAATCTGGTGCGTGCGCGCAACACACAACTTTCACTTACCAACTTACTTAGATAAGAAATTGACGTGTTTTGTTAGATATCATTTCCCAAAATCACACATTTTTCTACATTCATATCTTATTTTTGTTAATCGTTAAAGCCGTTTTTGAGTAAATAAAAAAACCCGTGAAAATGATACAAAATTTATTAAGTAAAGTCCCCCCTTCGGTTGATCAATTTTGATGAAATGTTGGCTATCACATATTTGGCATATACATACATCAAATACCCAGTTTGATCAAAATCTTTAAAGCCAATTTAGAGTAAATAAAAAAAACACGTAAAAAAGTTACAAAATTTATTAAGTAAAGTCCCCCCTCTGGTTAATCAATTTTGATGAAATTTTTACAGCCATATCTCGGGCATATGAATACATCAAATACTCAGTTTAATCAAAATCGTTAGAGCCGTTTTGGAGAAAATCGAAAAAAACCTAAAAAGTTATTAAATAAAGTACCCCCTCCCTTAGGCGAATTTCGTTGAAAATTTTGCTGTCACATCGCGGGAATATACATACACTAAATACCCAATATCAGGTTCGCATGGTTTATAGTTTTTGAGCTACTCTGTTCACACACACACACACACACACAGACCATTTCGTGGGACTTGGTCATTTGGACTCAGGGGACCCTAAAACGTGTATTTCCGTTGAAAACCGGAAGTCGAAATTTTTCACGATCGCAATACTTCCACTTACTATATATTTCATATATAGGTAAGTGAAAGTAAAAATAAAAAACAATTATTGGAAGTGTTGTATAATAATAAATAACTTCCGTTAAAATAATTAAAAAAGGAATGTATTTTCTTCTTTGAATGCAATCCGGGTTTTGACATTCTTCTTGGTGCCTACTCGGTCCCCAAGATTTTCTACGGACAACATTATCGTAAAAGATACATTTTTTAATCTCTTGTTACTAACTTTTTTAAAAATGAGTCACTTCTCTGCCTTTTCGCAGTGAATCACAGCAGAATCACAGGCAGCGTTTTTATGGGTATCCTGAATTGGACGGTATCGGGCATCGCTTTCCGATGGGAATGCTTTGAAGAAAGCATTTTTTGACTAAAAAGTGAATTGAATTAGCGTCTCATGGGCATTATCTCTTGGTAAGGATAGGAAGTAGAAATAATAGACGCAGGACAGGCCGATATAGGATTTACGCCATACTTTATCGAAAATCGAACCTAGGAGTCCGTTTCTAATAAACAACAGAATTTCTGCTGTTAGCAACATTTTCTGCACTAAAATGCAATAAACTCAGTAAAATTCGACTAAATTGAGTGTTTGAAGTGTTCGGCCTTTCGGACATTTTCATGTGACAATCGGCTGTTAAGAGGGGAATGTAAGACATCGGACCCCGGGGACCGATACCGCACCTAACGTGTTAATACATAGCCGAGCTGGTGTAAATGGTTTTCTACGGTTGTGTGCGACACATTAAGGGCCGTAGCAATCTCGCGCACTGATTCGGTCGGAATTCGATAAGCAATGGCCTTAACATTGCTCGTTTTAATTTCATGTGTGAGGCCAGACCGTGGAGCATCATTGAGGTCAAAATTTCCTGAATGAAGTTTGGCATACTAATTTTGACAGGTGCGTTCGGTTAAGGTATCATCCCCATAATCACTGCGAAAATCCATGTTTTTACCATGGATTCATTCAATTATGTGTCGTCTTTTCTCGAGTGGGGAAAAAATCGAATGTATTGGTTTTAACAAAATACATGATTAACCAAAATCATTGTGCAACTATTAGCACTACAATAAATAGAAATTAAGAAAAGCATGGTTTGAGGTTCCTCCCGCTTCGTGCTCGCTTTTCATAACCTGTTTCAGGTAGCACTTACTGGTACGATATCTCATATCATCATGTGCCATATTCTGAATTAAATTAATACTAAGCTGATTATGATTAATAAAGCTAACTGCCTATTGTGATTGTACTAAACCCTATTCCAATTATATTCTTTATCAGTTCCTTTTACATATGTATTATTTATATTTAATATCGCCTCTGCTGAAATAATTCAGTAAGTGATAAATGAACGGATCATTAATACGTACTATAGCCAAATTTGAGATGTAATAAATAAAATTTTAACCCATCTAAATTCTTTACCAAACAATTTTAAATTTGGCCTAAAGTTATATTTTAAAACCCGTTGGTTTTTACATCAGCTGAACCGTTTTTATCTTTATAAGTGAATTTTGATTTGACTGTATTAAATAGAACAGGATATAATTAATTTAACGCATTATAGCTCTCTCTCTCTCTCTCTCTCTCTCTCTCTCTATATATATATATATATATATATATATATATATATATATATATATATACATGCGATTTATACGTAAACTCTTCCTACATCGATACATCGATACAGGAACATATTAGAGTTTAGGTATTGAGAGCCGATCGGGAGAGAATCCACTAAATGAAGGGAAATTTATTACCTGGCGAGTTCGTTCACGTCCGATCGAGCCCGGGATCAAAGAACACCAATCACTCTGTGCCACGCTCCCCACCCCCCACCTACCCCCTTCTGTTCCAGATAATTCCCCCATCCCTCTTTTGTGAGAGTTGCCAACTTTTTTTTTTAACTAAAAGCACCAATTAATTACAAAGGCATCGTACCTTTCAATCAGCTAATAACTTAACGTACCTATTTTAGCTAATGAACAATATTTTCATTATAAACTACTATAATATATATATATATATATTATATATATATATATATATATATATATATATATATATATATATATATATAATATACCAGCTGTATATCCCGGTTTCACCCGGGGAATTTCATTTTTCTAATAAACGTGAACAATTCTATGTTATAGCTGTATGTCCTGGTTTCACCCAGGAAATTTCATTTTTCTAATGAACCGGTCGATTTGGTAATAAACCATTGTAAAGCGAGATCATTACGATTTTTATAACAATAAAGAATATCAGCTGAAGATCGGCTAAAGTTATGCAAATTTAATATGGACAGATGTTCGCACCTGGTATCAAAGAACCACTGAACGAAATTTGGAGAATTTAGGACAAACGGTATGGATTTCTATAAAGAACAAACAAACAAACAAACAAACAGACTTTTATCTTTATTTATATACATATATTAAAATACAAAGGCGTTATATTTATTACCTCAAACTCGAAAAGTAGCATTTTACATATACAGCCTAACTTTTACATATATAGCCAATATATATATATATATAAATAAATATATAGCCAAATATTTAGGAAATAATGTTATGGTAAGACTTATTTAGGTTAACCATTTTTTATTGATTTTATTTATTGATTTTTTGAAAATTTTAAAAGCCACACAAATAATGAGAACACAAATATTTAAAAAGGTTACAAAAATTATCACTTTGCAACACAGAAATGAATTGATATGAATTGAGCTTCAGAACCAGACCAAACTCTCCTGTCCATCCCTCCTTATATTTAGTCGTATGGTTTTTTCGTATAGTTTTTGTTTAACGTTACATTATTAAGAATAGAAAGGTTTTACTATGCATGCAAAAGAAGATAATGATGTTTTTAAATCATAGATTGGTGAATGAAAATCTTCCATTAATCCATTTCATTAAAGCATTACATATTTAAAAATCTGGTGCGTGCGCGCAACACACAACTTTCACTTACCAACTTACTTAGATTAGAAATTGACGTGTTTTGCTAAATGTCATTTCCCAAAGTCACACATTTTTCTACATTCATATCTTATTTTTGTTAATCGTTAAAGCCGTTTTTGAGTAAATAAAAAACCCCGTGAAAATGATACAAAATTTATTAAGTAAAGTCCCCCCTCCCGTAGATCAATTTTGATGAAATTTTTACAGTCATATCTCGGGCATATAAATACATTAAATACCAAGTTTGATCAAAATCGTTAAAACTGTTTTTGAGTAAAAAAAAAAAAAACACGTGAAAATGATACAAAATTTATTAAGTAAAGTCCCCCCTCCGGTTGATCAATTGTGATGAAATGTTGGTTATCACATCTTTGGTATATAAATACATCAAATACCAAGTTTGATCAAAATCGTTAAAACCGTTTTTGAATAAATAAAAAAAACATGTGAAAATGATACAAAATTTTTTAAGTAATGTCCCCCCTCCGGTTGATCAATTTTGATGAAATTTTTACAGTCATATTTCAGGCATATAAATAGATCAAATACTCAGTTTAATCAAAATCGTTAGAGCCGTTTTTGAGAAAATCGAAAAAAAACTTAAAAAGTTATTAAATAAAGTACTCCCTCCCTTTAAGCAAATTTCATGAAATTTTTGCTGTCACATCGCGGGGTTATACATACTCTAAATACCCAATTTCAGGTTCGCACGGTTTATAGTTTTTGAGCTAGTCTGTTCACACACACACACGCACCATTTCGCCAGCTGGGGTCACCTGTGGTGTTGTGGTTACCATGGCAACCTACAATACTAAAGATCGCGGGTTCAATTCCAGCGGTGGCCCTAGGATTTTTTAATGGGAGTAAAAAATCCTTAGCTATGCCGTCCCTCGGATAGGACGTAAAATGGAGGTCCCGAGCCTGTACGATGTCAGGTACTCGTTAAAGATCCCTATACTAATTATACCTGGATAGGCAAAATTTAGGACTCCCACTGTAGCATCGTCCGATTAGCCTTAGTAGCATAAAAATGGACGTTAAACAAACACACACCATTTCGCCGGACTTGGTTATTTTGACTCAGGGGACCCCAAAACGTGTATTTCCGTCGAAAACCGGAAGTCGAAAATTTTCACGATCGCAATACTTCCACTTACTATATATTTCATATATAGTTAAGTGAAAGTAAAAATGGTCTAACACCAACGTTTCGGACAATTCTCGTCCATCTTCAGGGCAATTTTCTATTATTCAATACATTCTTCTCCTAATTTAAAATGAGTATACATAAGTGACTAACATAAATCAGCTTAAATATTTGATAAAAGTAAAAAAATTACTTAAATATGTGACAGTTATGATGTGATATTAATTTAAGCATACTCCCATCGCTTTCTTTTTAGTTTTAAAGGATTGCGGGGTTTCGCTTTTCATTTGAGATTGGTCGACTCACAAAAAGAAAGATCATAACGATAGTATAACCTAAACATTTAATAAGGTCTCTAAATTTAGGTAATTAATTATGATAATATCATAAATTGGACAAAATTTGTCCACCTCCCGCTACTACTCACATAACTTGTGAGATAGGGGGAGTAGGTATGAGTGAAGAGGAAGGATTTGCTCTGCCTTGAGCCGAGCTCTGTGGTGTAGTGGTTAGCATCCTCGCATGTAACGCAGGAGAACCGGGTTCGACTCCCGGCGGACCCAAATCTTTTCTCTTCAAAAAATAAATTATTTAAAAATAATTTAAAATGGTGGTCAGCCACGAACTAAGATTAGATTAATTAAAATAATTAATTAATATGTAACAGAACCCGATTAATATGTAAAAGAATATTAATATGTATTTGATTATGATTAATATGTATTTAATTATGATTAATATGTATTAATAATATTAATTAATATTTGATATTATTATCATTAAGTATGATTATAATAGTTAATTATAATTATTATGATTAATTACGTTTATGATTAATTGATTAATATGTGATTATGTGATAATGTAATGATTAATGATTATGTAATAATTTTATTTTATTTTTTATTTTATTTCTCACTCTACCGTACCTTGAAGGTAATACGAGTGTTAGCAACAGTGGTATGATAAGCATGACTGCATAACATACCACTGCTGCAAGTAGATCACATTACTTCACAGCCGGTGCTCAGTGTCTAAGCTTCAGCCACTGCCTCCTTCTTCGCCTGCTCTGTTCTGCGGCCTCAATGGAGATCTTCTACCCAAGGTGAAGTGGGTTTGGCCCACAGCTTCCTTCCACCCGGAGACGAAATTTATGAAGTGCTGGTAGTTGTCTTTAGACACCAGCTGAGGAAAGTCGCTCTCCGACAGTGTGTAGAGCCCAGTTTCCCTCAGCAGCTTGGCCCTTAGTGGCTCATAGGCAGTGCAGGCAATAACGATGTGCTCAGCGGTTTCTGGGATCCCGCAACTGGGACATAGAGGATCAATGTTTATTCCATGCTTGTGAAGCTTCGCTCGAAAACCTCCATGTCCCGTTAGAATCTGAGAAGTCCAGTAGTCCGGGAGGACCCACGTCTTCTCTAGCCGCGATTCGACGGTGGGGAAGTATTTCCTTAGCGTAGCCCCGTTCGGGGTCGTCACCCACCGCCGATTCCATTCTGCCAAAGTGTTCTCCCGGAGGATCTTCTTCCATTTGGTGGGGTCTGCGCAGATTCTTCCCCGTAAGTTTGCTGGGATATCCGCCAAGCCGTCTCGTTTAATTTTATGCCGAAGTAGGTCTTCTTTTAGGAGGAGGTCGAGAGGAATAGCTCCTCCTAAGATCTGCACCGCCTCGTGAGACACAGTTCTGTATGACCTGGTCACTCGAAGCAGGGCCATCCGTTGGATTGTAGCCAACCTGCTCTTCTGTCGGTGCGAGAGATCTCCAATCCAGGCAGGGGCCGCATATCGGAGTATACCAACAACCACAGCATTATAAATGGCTATGGTAGCTGGATATCTAAGGCCCCAAAACGCGCCACCAATGCGACTCAATCCGTTAAGGGCAAGGCTTACCCTACTTCTCAAATAGTCCAAGTGAGGCGTCACATTGAAATTCTTCCCTATCCTGATTCCAAGATAGGTGACAACCTCACTCGGAATTATTCTTGTTCCCTCTATAATCATTGATATAGGGTGAGCCCTATCTGTTTTACCTCTCAAGAGGATCGCTTGAGTCTTGGATCCTGCCATCCTCAATTTCTTCCTCTCGCACCATCCTGCTACCAGGTTGGCGCAACGTGCTGCTTCATCTTTCAGTCGGGCCCTGCTATTTGAGGCTACTACAACAGCCAGGTCATCTACGTAAGCTGTAGCGGGGAACCGCTCTTTTTCCAGGACGCCCAGCAACTCGTCGAAGACTAATTTCCACAGGGCAGGACCAAGTACAGAGCCCTGAGGGCAACCTCGCTCCACTGTTTCTTCTACCTCATAGTAGCTGCCACGAATTTTTAATGTCCTGTCCTGCAGGTAGCTTCTAACCAAGCCATACAAGTTGCTGGGCGCTTCAAATCTCTGCAGCTGCTGGAGCACGCTGGGCCACCAAACGCTGTCGAAGGCGGAGGTTATGTCGAAGAGTAGAAGCATAACATACCTCTCCGCCCTCTCCTCGACATCACGACGCACTCTCAGCAGTGCATCTGCGGTTCCCCTTCCTTTGCAGGATCCATACTGCCGTGGGTGACTGGCTCTGGAAAAGACTGGCCTTAAACTGGTCAGCATGAGGTTCTCTAACACCTTACTCATGACGGGGAGGAGACAGATTGGCCTATAGGACTTGGCTAGTTGCTTATCCCTGTCTCCTCCTTTGTAAATGAGCCTAACATCAGCTGTTTTCCAGCTTTTGGGAAAGTATTCCCTATCCAAGCAATCGTTATATAAGGACAATAGTCTTTCTTCAATATAGGGAACACTATTCCTTAGAACAACCGCGTCAATTGAGTCTAGACCAGGAGCACTACCAGTCTTTTGTCTATCCACGGCAGCACGGAGATCCCATATATCCCATGGTGGGCACAGGTCCGTTCCAGGGGGACATTCCGTGGTACGTCTTACGAATTCCTCCTCTTCATTATCTAGGGACGGATCATCCCTGGGGTAAGTTTCCATAATAAACATTTTGGCAGCATCTTCGGGAGTTTTAGCTTGAGCATCATTGTGGCGTATTGTTGCTATAACCTCCATAGGCGTCAGCTTACCCAATGCCACTCTATACGGAATACCCCAGGGGCTCTTAGATGATTCCTTGATAATGAATTCATCCCAAGACTTGCGTTTTCGTAAGCGCACTTCGTTCCGGTATACCCTGGCTTTAGACCTGTACTCCTCCCGAAGTGTACTACGCCTCTCATCGATAGTACACCTTTGATATAAACGCCGGGCCTTGTAGAGCTCTCTCTTTAGTAAGGTTAAGGCAGGCGTCCACCATGGGACAGGGCGGGCTCCCGTCTTCCGATGCTGGAGGGATTCTTCAGCAGCATCTCGAATCACATCAGTGATCCGAGAACCTCGGTATTCCAGATCATCAGTGGATTCCGTAACTGCTGTATCCCAATCATCATCAACCAGCTTTCCCTCCAGAGCTGAGCGGAAGGCATGCCAATCAGCTTGTTTAGTTCGGAAGCCCTTATCAGTACCGTGGGAACCTTCCATACTTTGAGCCATGCAAAAAACTATAGTATGGTGGTCAGAACTCGTCTCAGATCGGAGGGTCCAATCCCCAAGGAGGTTCGCAAGCGATGGCGAGGCCATCGTAACGTCTATCCAGCTCTGCCCCCTTCCTCCAGAAAAGGTAGGGATAGCCGAAGGATCGTTTAGTACTACTAGTTGGTTCCTCGCTATGAATTCGCCAAGCTTAAGACCCCTTCGGTTTGTTCGATTGGACCCCCAGACCGTGTTCCAGGAGTTTGTATCTGAACATATGATCACGTTCCTTGTGCAAGCCGTGATAATTTCCATGGCGGATATGTCTTCATCTATATCATTTCCATCAGCAAGGTATGATGAAATGAGCGTAAACGCAACATTACCCCACTTGATATAGCATGCGACGCAATCCGCCGTGGTATACTGTCTCAGATCCATCACGTCAAGGTTAGGGTTATTAACCACTATAGCAGCTCTGGGCCTCCTCTCTCCACTGCCCAGGGCTATAACTCTTGACGTGAGGCCAAACCCCATGACCATGTTCCCACGGCAGCTTGGTTCCTGGATCGCCATGACGTCGTAGCGGTGGGCAAGAGCTCTAAGCTCATCCGCTACCAGGCGCCGACGTCCCATGTTGAGTTGGAGGATGGTGATCTTATTCATAGAAGGTTCTCTTAGCAACTTCCTTCGACCACTTTAGGTGCACAGGGCACTCTCGGCTACCTGACTTGTGCTTCCGCTGGGGTGGTGGAAGGTTTGCCCGCGTGCAATTTATACACGTAGGGGTACCCTGCTCCTTTTTCAACGGGCAATCCTTTAACACGTGTCCACTCCCTGCGCACCAGATACAGACTACGTTGTCTACTTTACATGTAGCCTTTGTGTGCCCGTAGTCTTGGCATTTAGTGCACCGAGGAGCGTCAAGATAGTCCTTGAATGTCATAGACCACCATCCCCCATTTAAAGGTCCGATATCCAACAGTTGGAACCGCACCGCAGGATGAACTTCAATCACCCAGTTTCTACTAAATCCAGTTCTGGCCAAAGAGGAGAAAATAGGCCGGATATCGGAACTTACCAATGTGGTTGAGACCGACTTCTCGGTTATTTTTCCCCACAAAAATCGAAGCAGCTCCTCTGAAGTCCAGGAATGAGGAACTCCCATTACTTCTAGTTTTGGTTTTTTCTTGAGGGCCAATTTTGCCTGTAAGCCACTATCACGCAATCCCTGCCAACCAATGATTTTATTGGCTTGGGAACTGTCTTCCAAGCGGACAAGAACAGAGCCCCCCTTTGTCTTACGGACGATTGCAGCCTCTACACCAATATCCGTTGGGGACGGTAGGTTGCTAATAATGTCAACGGGGCTCTTCCCCGCCCCACTAATAGTGATATAAGTTGGTTTCGGGCCCTGGGTAGGTTTAGATGGGAGAGTTTTAACGATCTCTGCCATTGACTTTGGCTTTGCCTGAGTTGGCTTACTCGGGGATACCGCCTCGGCCAGTGGCACCAGGCTTCCCTCTATATCTGCAGGCTCAGCGACGTTCTTGGTCTTGTTCCTCCGCCGTTTGTTTTTTACAACCGTGAAGGAGTCTGCTACTATTCCAGGCAGAGACTGGTCTTGATTCGCGGTTGGCATTTCAGCCCTGCTTTGAGCAGAAACGCCGAGTTGGCGAGTTTCAGCAGCAACCGAAAGCCCTTCAATCACTTTAGGGACTGATTTTTCAAGTACTATACTTGTGATGAGAGACAGTACATCTGGGCAAGTCAATGATTCTTTTACAGCCTGCTGTATTATGGCAGAGACATTTTCACTCTTTACTTCGTTTTCTTTTAACATTTGTTCTAACGTTCCTATTACATCAACTAACCATTGGACTTTGCTGTTGATGTAACTTTGGTCCTTTTTAGCAATGTTTTTATTCGTGTTTTTGATATAAACCTGAAGGTTCTCTTGAACCATCTTTGCTTCAATACTTTTGGAATTTTCCTTAACCTCCGATGAACTTTCATCATTCCTTATTCTAGGCCTTTTGGCAGAATTGGAAATCTCTATTTTCCCTTTACACGTTTCCATATTCACGTCAGGGTGTACGCTGGCCGTATTCATTACCGTAGATGCGGTAAAGCTAGTGATATCAGTTCTTATCACTAACCTTCCAAACTAAGCAACTATATAGCCAACTACTAATAGTTCTAATTAAAACTAGTAATAAGAGTTCTTACCAATAGCCAATTGTCCTTTCAACATAAATTAGTAAAATAAGTCTCAACTTCGTGGTTTAATCAAAATTCTCCTGTCCAGTTTAACCTATTTACACTATTTACAAAAAAAAACTAACACAATAAACACAAAAAGTTATCAAAAACATGTTCAATTAAGAAGAAAAACTAAGTTAACAACAAGGAACAGAAAACTAACTCAAAACAAGAAAATAGAACACAATAAACTATATCTATAGGCACTTAGTAAAAGGACACAAGTTATCACCGGTATAACCTTAACCTTTCCCTCGATTATGTAATAATGATTAATATCCCGGGAAGTCAGATGCCGGATAACGAAGTCGAGTCAGTGCTTCTTTGGACTTCGACATCATCTGAGATGCCGACTCCTGTCCAGGGCGACAAAGGTGCTCCTCTACAAGACGCTTATCCGACCAGTAATGACCTACGGATCGGAAACATGGACTATTAAGAAGACAGACGAGTTGGCTCTACAAGTCCACGAACGAAGGATACTCCGCTCCATCTACGGAGGTGTCGTCCGGGATGGCGAGTGGCGCCGCCGGACAAACCAGGAATTATACACCTTATACCAAGAGCCTGATATCTCCCAATTCGTTCGTCTCGGCAGACTGCGATGGACTGGTCATTTGGCGAGGATGGACGAGCATTCGATCCCCAAGAAGGTGTTCCTGGGCAAGATCTTCGGAACGAGGAAGAAAGGAAGACCCAGATTAAGATGGCAGGACGGTGTGGCACATGACGCTCGGACCCTACTCGGAGTTCGCAACTGGAGGGCGGCTGCACTGGACAGGGACGCTTGGCGAAGGCTGATCCAGGAGGCTAAGACTCAGAAATGAGTTGTCGGGCCGCTGATGTATGTAGGTATGATTAATATGTGACAGAGAACCCGGATCATGCCATAACAGGTTCCATCTTTATCACAAAAATATCTTCAAGATTGAATTTCTGGAATGGAATATTATTGAACATTACTTTAAATATTATACATACAATATATATGTTATGTAATACTTGGGAATATTTCATTCCATTCGTTTCTTCTTCATATCTATTTTAAAAATATAAACTCTATTATCTTGAGGAGCAGATCTGGGAAATCTGAATTCTTAACGAGATAAAAAAAAAACTTTAAAAAAAAATTGAATAAGGAAAATTTCTTGGAAAAGAGACAATCCTTGAAATTATGGAAGAGATGTGCACCGAAGCGGGAGCCCTCCTGAATTAATTAGCTCCCGGGTTCAAATCCTGCCTCGGCGAAAAGAAATTAATTAATACTCAACATGAAAAACGACCATTCGCTGTTAACGAACGCTCGAGTATCCTCAACTCTTAATTTCACCGTTCGAATAATCCAATACAAAAAATCTATAATCTCGAAATTTTACCGAAGAAATAGAATTGGGGTGAAGTCAAAGGAATTATCCTAACTTAATTTTTATCCCTGTTCATATCGAGTTTAAAGGGTTTGGTGTTTTCTGACACCCTTCTTAAACTATTTTTTTTCAAAATAATTATACGCCAAAACTATTTACATTTATTTTATTTTATTTGTTTAACGACACTTTATGCCACTAAGACTAATCCGACAATGTTCCAGTGGGAGTCCTAAATATTGCCTATCCAGGTATAATGAGGATAGGGATCTTTAACGACTATCTGACATCGTACAGGCTCGGGACCTCCATTTTACGTCCAATCCAAGGGACGCATAGCCAAGGATTTTTTTACACCCAAGGGCGAACCCTTTAGTGTAGTAAGTTTCTATGATAACCACTACACCACAGGTGACCTTACTTAGTACATAAGTTGTTAGGGGATATATATACTTATTTCGAAAAAAAAAAAAAATGTATACTTTTGTTAAGTTGTAAAGTTAATCCTGGAATCGCTTGGATCGGTTACTACCATTAAAACGTGATAACTTGTTTGGATCGTTCTAGACTCTTCTTGGTTTTTCCAAAGCCACTTCAAATCTGTATTCAACATTTTTTGTAGTAAAGCATTTTTAATAATATTTCTCCTTGTAAAATTCATGCCTCTTCATTTTGTAATAATATGACAGAAATTTAAAAATTAGAATTTACAAAAATATAGTTCTTTGCTTGCCGACGGTGCTCTACGGACGTGAAACATGGCCGCTTACAGTAACTTATAATCGCTGACAACGATTATTTGAAAGGTAAATAAAAGCCCACAGATCAGCTGTACTTGTCGAAGATATCTCTTGAATTCGATGTCTCAGCATGCAAGGGATTTAAAAAAAAAAAAAAAAAAAAGAACCAGTACCACTACAACCCATGACGGGTCTTGGGTTCAGTACTATGTAAGGAAGAGCACTGTTTCTTGGTCTGCGGTCGTCCAAGGAGCTGATTTGACCGCGATCTCGCTCAACCGTCAGGTTTTCCCCCTTAATTTTTCAATTAAGGGTACCCACTTTATAGAGGCTGGGTTTGCCCCAGGATGGTCTCTCGGCCCACGAGACGAACTGTGGCAGAATAATTAAGATATCATAAGCCATGTCAGATTCGAACTCGGTACCTTGAGACTTTGACACAGCAATCCACTGCCTTACCAGTGGGTTACCCCGCTCCCTATTTAAAAATAAAATAAAACTAAAATCGATTTTTTTCGGACATGTATGGTTTCTCATACGAATGATACAATTATATTTCCTTTCTTTACATCGATAATCGTCTAAATCGAAAATAAAACGACTCCGTAGTGTCATGCCATAGAAACTATTAAAGAAGATTTATTGCAATCAGATATCTAAAGAGCACTGAGGTATCTGGACCAGTTCTGCAATTAACGATAACTATTGCCCGAGCGGGAAATCTAACCCGCTCTGATAGGAACTGGTAACCGCTTCACGTTCCGTTACCGTTGTAGCTGTTACCGATTGTGGATGCCAGTCACTCCGCGCGTACCGAACAGGTTCCGTTTGGTTGGAAAGTACCGCACCTCGATCCTAGATAATTCACCTCAAGAAGATATCAGCAGCTCTGACTGCAGTACGTGCTTCGGTTCTGACTTCGTTTCGTTTCGAGTTGTATATGACCTTCGTGATGAAGATCGCATTCATTAACACCTATAATGTGATAATAAATTGAAAGGTGTTTGTCCAAATATCTTCACCATGGAATGAATTGTCCAGTCTCTTAAGTTATCTTGATGAATTTTTTTACTTTCACTTACCTATATATGAAATATATAGTAAGGAAAAATATTGCGATCGTGAAAAATTTCGACTTCCGGTTTTCAACGGAAATAAACGTTTTGGGGTCCCCTGTGTCCAAATAACCAAGTCCCGCGAAATGGTCTGTGTGTGTGAGTGTGTGTGTATGTGTGTGTGTGTGTGTGTGTGTGTGTGTGTGTGTGTGCGTGTGTGTGTGAACAGACTAACTCAAAAATTTCATCAAAATTTGTCAAAGTGAGAGGGTACTTTATTTAATAACTTCTTAGGTTTTTTCGGTTATCACAAAAACGAGTTCAATGATTTTGATCAAATTCGGCATGTTTGATAAAAATAAGGTGTTCCTTGATATCAGGTAAGCTTTATCGTTATTAAAATGTTCTGATGGGGCTTAAATAGGGAAGGGGCTTTTTTTGTTTTCCTGTAAAGTACCTCTGTTTTTGTTTATATGGAAAAATTAACTGTATCTCATTACTACAGTTATCATAATTACGCCTAAAAATAAGAAATGGCTAAATGTGAAGTATGAAAAAAATAATTAAACATATAGAGGAGAAAAAGAGAAAAATATTACGTCAACTCATAAAATACGTTGAGCACATGCATACGGCGGAGTACGCCGTTAATGACAGAACATTGTTCATAATTAAAGCCGTTTTGTTCATTTAATGGAAATTATTTGTTTCATGGTAAATGAAGTTTTCAACAACTACATAGAGAATTATAAAATCAGAAGAGAAGTGTCAATTAAGAAAACACACCAATGTCTAATTTAAGAAAGTTTGTTAGTGAAAATTGTGAGTTGCGCGCACGCACCAGATTATTTTCTCTTGAGGACATGGTCGAAAAATATTAGACAGGTGTTTCGCAGATTGCGCTAATGGTGGGGAATGGCCAGGTGTCCAAATACGCCATGCCCCTGACAACATATGATTGGGAATCCGTCGGTAGCACTTTCGAAACCCGGCGCCAGGGGTCCAGGGGACTACAAGAGTCCATTCCAGGTCTAAAACTATTCCATATGACAACTAGGTGTTCTAACAAGAGGTTGACATTATGGATATGACTGCAGATGCACCGCAAAGAGTGATTCGTCTGTAGCATCTTGAGGGCAATATACAAGGGAATGGTTAAAGGGTGGTAGGAATTCGGCGGTGAATGCAAAAGGATGTTTAACCCTTAACTACTCACCCGAATCAATGTTACGTACCTACTCACCTCGGGTCAATATGACCCAGAACACATAAAAATATTTAAATAACCTTAGGGTGTAAGATATTAGTTTTAAACAACAGGAGAAGGCTTGAAAATATATATTTATTTTTGTATACAATAAATGAAAGTTTTAAAATATGAATAACATGTTAAATTATAGGTCTGAAATGAAGTACTAAAATAAAGGAACACCTTGTATAACATAACATAACATAATTACCATAATTTCTTTTGATTTAAAATTTAAAAATTTGTCTTCAAACAACCTTTGAAGTTGGAACAAATCAGAAATGACTGTTTTTACTTTCACTTACCTATATATGAAATATATAGTAAGTTGAAGTATTGCGATCGTGAAAAATTTCGACTTCCGGTTTTCAACGGAAATACACGTTTTGCGACCTCCTGAGTCGAAATAACCAAGTCCCGCGAAATGGTGTGTGTGTGTGTGTGTGTGTGTGTGTGTGTGAACAGACTAGCTCAAAAACTATAAGCCGTGGGAACCTGAAATTGGGTATTTAGTGTAGGTATATGCCCGCGATGTGACAGCAAAAATTTCATCAAAATTGCTCAAAGGGAGGGGGTACTTTATTTAATAACTTTTTACGTTTTTTTCGATTTTCTCAAAAACGGCTCTAACGATTTTGATTAAACTGAGTATTTGATGTATGTATATGCCCGAGTTATGACTGTAAAAATTTCATCAAAATTGATCAACCGGAGGGGGGACTTTACTTAATAAATTTTGTATCATTTTCACGTGTTTTTTTTATTTACTCAAGAAAGGCTTTAACGATTTTGATCAAATTGGGTATTTGATGTATGTATATGCCGAAGATGTGATAGCCAACATTTCATCAAAATTGGTCAAACGGAGGGGGCACTTTATTTCATAACTTTTTTTCCAATTTTTACCTTTTTTTTCGATTATCTCAAAAACAGCTTTAACGATTTTCGTCAAATTCGTCGTGTTTAATGACAATTAGGTGTTCTTTAATATCAGGTAAGCTTTATTATTATTAAAATGTTCTGAGGGGGCTTAAATGAGGAAGGTGTTTTTTTTTTTTTCATATAAAGTACCTTTGTATTTGTTTATATGGAGGAATTATCTGTCTCTCGTTTCGCCTAAAAATAAGAAATGGCTACATATGAGATATGATAAAAATCAAGTAAACATATAGAGGAGAAAAAAAGAAAAATATTAGTCAACTCATTAAACACGTTGAGCGCACTCATGCAGAGTACGCCTTTAATGAAGGTAAATGAAGTTTTCAACAACTACATAGAGAATTATAAAATCAGACGACTTGGAGTATTATGCTTGCCGAATTACCACAAGCTTTTATTTAATAATAAAAAAACTAGTGTTTAGAATTATCGTAAGTAAAATCTTTTACATAATAATTTTAAAAAAATAGTTTTTTTTATAGAGCAAATAAAAACAATTTTAAGACATGAATGTGGAAAAATGTGTCTTTGAGAAGTGGAAATTAATAAAACACACCAATTTCTAATTTAAGTAAGTTGGTAAGTGAAAGTTGTGTGTTGCGCGCACGCACCACATTTTTTACAAATGCAATCCCCGCATTGGGCACAAAAAAATGACTTGCACAACTACTCACCTCGGGTCAAAATATCGATTTCGTCAAAATAAACACTTTCCTTATTTTCCCGACACTGGCAAGAAGTAACTAGAACCAAAACAAATGACATATCAAAGTTTGGCGATCATTCAATGCAAAAGAGGTATAAATAGAAGGAAATGAAACTTGGTACGGTTCAATATGACCCGACGTGAGTAGTTAAGGATTAAGTATTGATTTAGTTACTATCGGTTCTGTATGTAAGTTGCTTTACCTAAAATCTGTCCCTTGTTCCCCAAGTCCTGATAAGGGCTTCGGTAAGCCTTTAAGATTAAAAATTATAAGATAGCATTGTCCTTTAAGCTGTGGTCAACTTGAGATTATGCTCAATACAAAATAATCAATTGTTCATTTGTTGTTGTTTGTGTTTAACGTCCCTTTAGGGTACTAAGGCTAATCTGACGATGCTACAGGTATAATTAGGATAGGGATCCTTAACGAGTATCTGCCATCATACAGGCTCGGGACCTCCATTTACGTCCTATTAGAGAGACGGCATAGCCAAGGATTATTCAGTCCTATTAAAAAACCCTTGGGCCATCTCGGGAAGCGAACACGCGACCTTTAGTGTTGTAGGTTGCTGTGCTAACCACTACACCGCATGTGACTCCTTGAGTTAAATATTAATCCCATTCTACAACATAACGAATAAGGAATGAAACTAAAGAGTGTTCAGAAACTAGCTTTATCTATATAAATAAAGTTGAAATTCTGTTTGTTTGTTTGTTTATTTGTTCTCTATAGAAATCCATACCGTTTGTCCTAAATTCTCCAAATTTCGCTCAGTTGTTCTTTCGGATCAGGTGCGAACACCTATTCATATTAAAATTGCATAACTTCAGCCGATCTTCAGCTGATATTCTTTATTGTTATAAAAATCATATTGATCTCACTTTACAATGTTTATTTTTACGAAATCGACCGTTTCTTTAGAAAAATGAAATTCCCCTTGATAAACCGGATATACAGCTATAAGCTAGGCATATAATTCTTTAATAAAATATATATATATAAAATGTTAGTTCTTTATAGAAATCCATACCGTTTGTCCTAAATTCTCTAAATTTCGCTTATTGGTTCTTTCAGACCAGGTGCGAACACCTGTCCAAATTAAAATGGTATATTCTTTATTGTTATAAAAATCGTTTCGATCTCGCTTTACATTGGTTTTTACAAAATCGACCGTTTGAGCCGATAAAAGTCTCAGTTTATAGATTTAAAAATTGAAATACTCCGGGTGAAACCGGGATATACAGCTAGTTTTTAAATAAAAGTAAGATATGTCTTCTTGCCACAAGTAAATAAATGTAATCACCAACCAGATAAGAAAGGATATAATGGCAGAAAATAGATAGAAACGAGCTTAGAGATAGAAGTTGAGTAGATAGACTACAGTAGACTACAGTTAGAGAAGACTACACTACAGATAGAGAGGAGTTGGCGGGGCAAGGGCTCCCCATCAGATCACACAACTTTTTTACTCTACTTCTCAAATTGGTTTCCCCTTTGCCCTCTACATTCTCCTACAACTTTCTCTCTCTCTTCAGTTTTACAATAGTGCTTTTTACCAGATTCATTTTGAATTCGTCAAGTTTCAATTCAAGTAATATCTAATTATATATTGTAACACTTATGTGGGTAACAAATATTTATTAAAGAAACTATACAGTTATCAATGCCAACGAATTTATAAAACTTAAATATTTGAGCAGGTTACAAAAATGATAACGCTATGACACACAATCATATGATTCGAACTTCACTGTCAAGACACAGACTTAGGGTCTGGCCACACATGTCCGCGCCGGGTTCACAACGTAGCAATAATATAGGATATGTTAAGAATATTTTTAATTTAACTTACATATTACCTTTAGTTATGCCTAAAGTAGCCTGTGTCTGAGATGTATGGCCTGACCTTTAGGCATAACTAAAGGTAATATGTAAGTTAAATTAAAAATATTCTGAACATAACCTATATTAGTGCTGCGGTGCGGATCCGGTGCGGACATGTGTGGCCAGACCCTTAGACACAGATTTCAACTAACTCGTTCAGTCACTGCTCCTTATATATAATCGTAAATAGTCAGGCCTGGAATTTTCCAGAACGATGTGGGCAGTTCTACGCCAGCGTGGACTAGGCACGAAAGATCTAGACCCAAACAGTTCTTTTCAACCGCTTGTTTTGTTCCAACAAACGGTTTTGGATTTTAAATCATATGTTTTTCTTATTTAACGATTTAAAGTTTAGTATATTGTAACACTCACGTGAATTAAAGTAATTTTTTATAGTCGAAAATAATAATTCACAATGACAAACAAACAATAAAATTCAAATAATTACTGAAGGTCGCGGGTTCGCGTCCCGGGGTGACCCTAATAACTTTTTAATGGAAGTGAAAAATCCTTGGCATACCGTCCCTCTGATAGGGTGTAAAATGGAGGTCCAGAGCTTGTCAAGTATTCGTTAAAGATCCCTATCCTAATTATACCTTGATAGGCAAAATTGAGGACTCCCAGTGTAGCATCGTCCGATTAGCCTTTGTTCGGTATTTTGATTTTATTTTCTTCCAATCACAGATAATTCCTTTTTTTATTTTTGGTTTTTAAATTTATATTTCAAGTTGAATTTGCCGCCTTAACCGTCACCAGAGATAGCAATCGCTGTGCCAACAATTGGGTTATCAGTGGCATCAAAATGGCATTTGGGAGGGTTTAGAATTCCGGGGTCAACCATTTTTTTGCGCACTTGCTTTCTTGATGTTGAACAGTAAGCATCATCGTGTTTGTGATCTCCACTTAGAATCCGCCGATGGTTTAGTTTGTACCTCTTGGGTGTCAAATTTATGATTATTTTGAAGTTTTCACTTCAACCATCATTGGTTGCCGCTGGCCTCAAAATTCAAGAAAGACGAGCAACATGTGAAAATTATCTTCACCCTAAAACATTCCTTCAATGCCTTTTACCCGATTATCCTCATTTCACCTTTGCCCAAAATTCCGAATCAGCGCACAGCGAAAGCTTGGTAAGTTGCATTAAAGACTTATTTCATTTTTTATTTTTTTATTTTACAGTTGATTTAATTGTTTTAATTGCTTTTTCGAGCTCACCAGAGCTAAATAATTTTTTATCCCGTTTTTTACGTTGGTGATATTAATCAGATTAATTGTATTTTTCTCTTTTTTTTATTTTTACTAAAATTTTCGTACAGCCTTACTAGCATAAAGGGACGTTAAACAAATAATTAACTAAATTAGAAAAAGTGTCAGCTTGTAACGACACAGTAACATAAAATGTAATCATAATATGATGAGTAATCATAATCATATTATGATTCGCTCTTCAGAATAACATATTATATAACTCGAAGTTGAAGAACGTATTACTAACTCTCCATTCCACCGCTCATTATATTTAGTCTGAATTAGAACAGTCTAGAAATCTTTTCAAATATGTTTTGTGTTTCACGTTACGATATCATATTTGAGACATCTAAAATTTATAAATGCAAAAAAAATATATTTAAACCACTTTAAAAACTTTGTTATAAAATTGTGAAATGTTACTCATCTTTACTTAAAGCCCAATAAGGACGTATAATATGTTTCAGCATATTATACTTATGTGAAGTATATTACGCTTATGTGAAGATCCATATAACCTATTTGGACGTAAGGACCAGAACTTTTGGGTTCCGCAAAACACATCCAGATTAACAAAATACAAAGTTCAGAATCCAAAATTCTTAGACAAACCACTAATGCATCCTAGTTTATTTCAAATCACTCTACACAACTATATGAGCATACCAACAAAATAATTTAAAATAAAATAATCTTACAAAGGGTAAACCAAACAGTTATTGGCACTGTTAAGGCAAGTTAGGTTTTAATAATAAAAACCTTTCGCTTCCCTGATGATGAAAGTATGGCCGGGTGCTTAATGCTCTTAGTTTTGTTGGTTAATGTATTAAAAAGTTTTAAATAATAAAAGAATAACATGAAAGATATTTAACATAAAGTTTACATTTGAAATTTAGAAAATATTATCATAATTAATAAAATGAACAAAATAACATGAATGAAAGGAAATAAAGAAAACTCTCTGATATTTTAGAGTTTAAACAATAATTTATTAAACACAAATAATTTATTAAACAAGAATGATACTAAAATGATTGAATGAAAATGAAACACAACTTATAAACTATTATAGACAAGAATATGATTTAATCGAAGGGCCATTGATGAACTATAGAGTAGAGTAGTAAACAAATGATTAATAACTATAATACAAAGATATATATAATAACTGAATGTTAAAAGGTAAAGTTCAATGTTCAGAAAATGTTATTTCAATTTGAAGATTAAACACAATGTAATGTTCATACATTATTAAAAAAATAATGGTGGAAGTATTTTACTTTAAAGGTCCATCCCGCTGGGAACTTAATCTTCCTCTTCTCTCGTCTTTTAAAATAGTGTCTGCAAATGTGCACAATACACAACTGAACACCCTGGGTGAACGAGAATGTAATAAATGTTTTTAAAGAATGTTTTAAGCCTGAGGAGTAGAGCTGGGTACAGCTGACTGACTTGATGAAGCGTCTTTTGTTTGTCTCAGGGCGTCTTCGACCAATCAAAAAAGCCCACGCACATTACACTAAACTAATGCTAATTAAATACTTAATACCGATTTTTATGATTTTCAATGTTAATTAACGACAATATATTAGTTACTGAATTTAAAACTTATTTATTATTGAATTTAGAATTAATTTAAAAATGCTGAGCTAAAAATTAAACTTAAGAATTGTATAAAATAAAAAAATGGGTTGCCTGAACAGGCACTCAGTACAGTTATTGGCACCCCAACTTCAACTTAAAGAAATCGGTAAACAAGTCCCAATTTTATACAAGATATACATGAGTCTAATGTTTGAAGGGTCCTCTAATTCATCTATGAAGTAGGACTTTAACAAACTAACCATAGGGAAGAATTCACAATTAAATCCACAGGGTGCCAATAACTAGATTTGGCACTTTTAACAATAAATATTGCAATATCGTAAAACTATTGAACTTTTGACCCAAAAAAACCTCTTGAGTCTTTATGAGGATAGATAATGAGAAGCTATAGGAAGTTTCTATTTGATTCCTTTATAAAAAGTTTTTTTTTTTAATTTAACCACAGAAATGTAGTCTTAAGGGTGCCAATAACTGTACGGTTTACCCTACAAGACAAACACCAAACATTCCACTCTTCATTCCACTACATCTCCCTAACCCACTCATCCATTCTCTTTCCTCCTCCCTGTAACCTGGTCAGCCTCGACATCAACTGAAATGACAGCGGCCAAGAGACCTTCTATAAAAATAGACTGAAACCTTTTAAAATGTATCAAGAAATTTACAGCCAAAAACAAAAGTGACCACTGCGCAAGTGCAAATCATAATAAAAATTAAATTTTATTTTAGACTTACAGCAGGTGCTTAAAGCAAATACCTAAACCATACTTTCGGTATAGAATCTATTTTAAGATATTTGGGGCCCTTACCTTATTACTAAACGTCTGCTTAAAATGGCCAAACCGATTTCTATAAATCGGAACATCTTTTTCAGCAGACTAAGCGGTACGAAGCTCTGGCCAATTGCCCGGAAGTCAGTACCTTACGAATCGCCGAAATCCGATATCGATATGTGATTTGGCCCTCCTTCCGGATATAGGTAGCAGATAAAGCTCCCTCAGCAGTGCTGCCAACGTCTATACTTAATCAAATGTTTATCGGTATAGCACCATACTTATCTGTGCCGAACCCATGTGCATTAAAAAAAAATGATGCCAAAAAAAGAGAACGTTTTTATAGAAAAATGATAGAACGGAAAAATTGGTAGCGGAGCTTTTCTCCTCAGAGTTTTTTCCATCATCAAAGTAAACAAAACATTAGGATTCTTGATTCGTAATCGAAGCTTCCCCGTCAGTCTACATATCTGTGGTTTTTATCTTTTCCAAACTATTCAATCTTTATTCGTGGGTAACCACATTTTTTAAATTAATTTTAAATATTTTATTTTTGAAGAGAAAAGACTGGGCTCCGCCGGGAGTCGAACCCAGGTCTCCCGCGTGACATGTGCGTTAACCACTACACCACTGATCTCGCTTCCAAGCGGAGGCAATCCTTCCTCTTCACTGATGCCTCTCCCCCGATCTCGCAAGTTTTGCGAGTATTTAAGAGAAGTGGACAATTTTTGGTATCTCTTGAAGAACGTCAATTTTAAATTATTTTATATTAATTCAATCTTTAATCCTGGGTAACCACCGTGTTTTAAATTAATTTTAATATTTTATTTTTGAAGAGAAAAGACTTGGCTCCGCCGGAAGTCGAACCCGGGTCTCCCGCGTAACGTCCGCGGAATGTTAACCACTACACCACAGAGCTCGCTTCCAAGCGGAGCCAATCCTTCCTCTTCACTGATACCTCTCCCTCGATCTCGCAAGTTTAGTGAGTATTTACGGGAGGTGGACAATTTTTGTCAAAATTTGGGAGTCTCTTGACGATCGTCAATTTTTAAATTATTTTGTACTAATTTAATCTATTTTTGTGGGCCGCCGAAGCCCAATCTTTTCTCTTCAAAAAATAAATTATTTAAAATACGGTGGTTACCCACAAAAATAGATTAAATTAATATAAAGTAATAAAAGCTTTTGTGCGGTATCATGCTTCGGTATTCATAGCTTTATTAGATACTAGGTGGACCCGTGCAAAGCACTTCGCACGAAGATTTGTATCACATTTTGCTTCTAGGTTTAACATAACTATGAAATGAACTTTTTTTTTTTTGCCTGTTCGTACCCCCCTCTCCTACAACCACTCGGGCCTTAAGGTGAAATTTTTTTTCTACAGCAAGGAAGAATAAATTATTTTTCTGTTTAATAGTTAAGGAAGAACTTCATTTTCTGACGTTTTTCTCTACAAAAGTTTCCTGTAATCTTCCTGGAATATATGAAATCACTAAGAATGTTGCATAGTCTTGGAAATTAATCTTTCTACATTCTGATTTTAACTTTTCTACTGATTTTGTTTTTTCAAAAACAGTTCATAAGATGCTTTTTACGCTTATTTTTCTGACAATGGAGAGGAAGATAAGTACGATGTATGGTAAGAACGACATCAAATAGGTTTCTATCCATGGAGAGGCAACAAAACAATAAGTAGCCTCGTGAAGCTGAGGGGCCTAACCCACCAAAACCAAAGTTTTAGAGGTGTAAAACGCCTGGCCCAAAAACGTGGAACGTGTATGTGTCATAAAGCCCGCGTAGAAACCATTGAAATTCATTTTTCTTATTTTGATACTTTAGTTTTCTGAGATTCCCGTTATAAAAAAGATAAGTTGATAAAACCAAAGTTCTAATGAATCACTATGTTACTATGAATCACCATAAATAGATTTTATTTATTTTATATATATTTTGGATTACAGTCATGGGCGGATCCAGCCGATTGTAAAGGGGGGGGGGCTCATCCTAATGGGGGGAGGCTGCAGCCCCACAGCCCTTCATTTGGATCTGCCGATCAGCTTTTTCACCTTCCCACAACTGAAATTCTACCTGTTCTGCGCATTTTTGTTCTTTAACTTGCTTCCTTCCTTTAAGGAAAATCAAGTTCTATCTTTGAATGACGAAAATTTTTCCAAAGGGAGGGGGCTCCAGCCCCCATAGCACCCCCCTCCCCTCAGATCCGCCAATGACTAAAGTAGACTCCTGCTTATCCCTCAAAAGTGTATAAAAAAACAGCAAAATATATTATTATAACTTCTATATTTCGATAAAACCCAAATGCAACACACAACCTATTTTACAAAGGCTATATAGTTATTAATTAAAGAAACCTTTTTTGGGCCAATTTTATTTAACAATTTAAGAAAATTTACACTACCAATCTATTCAGTTTTAACAAATCGTTTATTTTTTTTCGTTTATACGCACCTTAATGTCAATTGACGAAATTTCTTGTCAAAATATAGGAAGCTATTTCTTTTTTAATGAAATGAATGGAGGATACGGATTTTGTTTCAAGATCAATTATACTTCGAAGAGATTTGTTTTACTGGAGTTCGGTAAAAAATAAAAAAATCTGGTGCGTGCGCGCAACACACAACTTTCACTTACCAACTTACTTAGAATAGAAATTAATGCGTTTTTTTAATGCCACTTCTCAACGTTACACATTTTTCCACATTCATTTCTTATTTTTGTTTTCATTTGCTCTATAAAAAACACTAATTTATTTTATTAATAAATAAAAGATTATACTTGTGATAATTCGGCAATGCAAGCATGATACTCCAAGTCGTCTGATTTTATAATTCTCTATGTACTTGATGAAAATTTCATTTAGTTACCATGAAACAAATAATTTCCATGAAATGAACAGAACGGCTTTGATTATGAACAATGATCTGTCATTAAAGGCGTACTACGCATGCATGGGCTCAACGTGTTTTATGAGTTGACTGAATATTTTTCTTTTTTTCTCCTCTAAAATGTTGGCTATCACATCTTTGGCATTTATATACATCAAATACCCAGTTTGATTAAAATCGTTGAAGCCGTTTTTGAGTAAATAAAAAAAACACGTGAAAATGATACAAAATTTATTAAGTAAAGTCCCCCCTCCGTTTGACCAATTTTGATGAAATGTTGGCTACCACATCTCTGTCATATATATACATCAAATACCCAGTTTGATTAAAATCGTTGAAGACGTTTTTGAGTAAATAAAAAAAACAGGTGAAAATGATTCAAAATTTATTAAGTTAAGTTCCCCCTCCAGTTGATCAATTTCGATGAAATTTTTAGTCATATCTCGGGCATATCAATACATCAAATACTCAGTTTAATCAAAATTGTTGGAGCCGTTTTTGAGAATATCGAAAAAAATGTAAAAAGTTATTAAATAAAGTACCCCCTCCCTCTGGGCAATATTGATGAAATTTTTGCTGTCACATCGTGGGCATTTACATATAATAAATACCTACTTTCAGGTTCGCACGGTTTATAGTTTTTGAGCTAGTCTGTTCACACACACACGCACACGCACGCGGACGCGCACGCACACACACACACACACACACACACACTCACACAATCCATTTCGCGGGACTTGGTTATTTGGACTCAGGGGACCCCAAAACGTGTATTTCCGTTGAAATCCGGAAGTGGAAATTTTTCACGATCGCAATACTTCCCCTTACTATATATTTCATATGTAGGTAAGTGAAGGTATAAAACAAAAGACTTTTTGCCTACATTTTAATTTATTTAATTTAATCTATCGAACCGCAACATAATACAAATTTTAACAAAATTTTTTATTGAGAATATGAAAAAATTTAAATGATTTTAAGGATTTTAAAAAGAATTTTTATCTTTTACAGCGTCCATCGGTTTATCCGAAGAGTCGGTTAAACGGGAACCGGTAAAGTGGGAGTATACTGTAATTGCTAAATGTGAGAGTGCAATTTTCCAACGCTACAATTAAGTCTAAATCAGACGAAACAACATTTTTAGAACCTAAACACGACAGGTCCTAGCATTTGCTGTAACGTAATACAATAAGTAGTTGACCACGTGCGGCGGAGGAGCCTAACCCAGGCGTTATCTCAGAAATGATAGGTTTTAGGGCATTAAAACGCAAACCCCAGTTTAGTTCTGAAGAACTACAGTTTGGTTCTGAAGAACTAAACTGGGTCTTAATGCTCGTATCGCAATCCATAAAACCCAATTTTATTCGTTTCGATCCGTTGAGTCAGTACGTTTAGGTCGATATTTTATTTTGGACCAAGCAATGGACACTGAGAATGCAATTCGCAAAAGCTCCGTTAAATTCTGGATCCAACGATACCACATTCGTGGCATTTGAGCACGGTAGGACCTTATAATTGATGAAAAACCGATTTTCACGCTTTGTGAAATAATATATGTGGGATATTTAAGCTTCAATATTATATTTACATACGTTGACAGTACTCAAAACATTCAGGAAAATTCTGAAAAATTTAATGTAGGGTAGAGCGGGGTTGTTTGGCATAGGGGGTAGGTTGGCCATTGGTTTATAGTTTCCGTCACACCTATTGTGAAGGCCCCACCATTGTACCATGTCACCCGCTCGACCATGGGAGTCTTGTCTTGAGTTTTCAATCCGATGCCGACAGTTTAGAGAAGAGTGTGCGTCATTGATTGATTTTAAACATTTAAGTAAATTTTAATATTTTCAATGAATTTGGTTTAAAGGCATGGTAAAACATTTGACTCCGATTCTGTTCACATAGCCCCAAACTCCTTTGAAAAACCTAACATTTCGACTAACCAGCTTCTTGTTTGATTGTTCTCCCCTTTCCTGGCAGCCATCTTTCATATGATCACTCCCGTGGAGTTAGTTGGCTCTCTTCAACTGGGGTTTATTGGCGTAGTAGCAATTCACAAAAGCAAGGTAAACACATACAAAGGTGAAACTACCAATTGTCTTTAGTTCCGGCAAGGAGGATGAGAGCAATTTTTCTTATGCAGAAAGTGACGACAGTCTAAACTTCTATCTTCTTCTATTGGCATTCTATTTTCCCTTAAAAGCTGTTAAAAACCGATTATAATTATTATAAGATTATAGTGCAGCTTTTAATAACAATCATATGTGTCAGGCAGTACTTGAATGAGATGGCTAAACAACCCCACCTTCTATGCCAACCTACCCCCACAGAGGGGGTTCATTGGCATACCCTGGATTGACGAATTCTTAAATTTTCTATGATCCTAGTATTAAATGTTATGTGGTGAAAAAAATACTTGAAGTTACTCTAATACTTGGAGTTTACAGTGGCATCAGCCCTCTTGGCATTATATTAACAGGAACGACTCAACAATCAAAAAAGTGAAAACTGTTTCCAACCAACCCCGCTCTCTCCTATAATTGAAAAATAAAAAGCTAAAAGGTGTAACCTGTGGTATAGTGGTTAGCATGGCAACCAACAATACTAAAGGTTGCAGTTTCGCGCCCAGCAGTGGCCCTAGGATTTTTTAATGAGAGTAAAAAAATCCTTAGCCATGCCGTCCCTCGGATAGGACGTAAAATGGAGGTCCCGAGCCTGTACGATTCAGGTACTCGTTAAAGATTCCTATCCTAATTATACCTGGATAGGGAAAATTTAGGACTCCCACAGTAGCATCGTCCGATTAGCCTTAGTGGCATAAAGTGCCGTTAAACAAACAAACAAAAAGCTAAACTATTGGAGTTTAATGAAGAATTGTAAATAGTCAGGAGACGGTCCTGCGACGGTTCGGTGGTTCCGGTATTTACCGTTTCCTCATAAATCAGGGATCAATCAAGGAGGCCGAGGAGGGAAGGCAATATGGCGGCGCAATAATCCGGCGGGGGTAAACAGGAAGGGGGCAATATGGCGGGAACCGGTGCAGCGCTATAAGCTCGCCCGCTAAGCTCCATAACAACTCCCTTCGCTGCCTCCTAAATTAAAAATATCTCCTCTTCTCTGCCCGGGGTAATTAAAATCCCTCCACCGGTTAATTAAATTCACCTGTGAGTTATTGTTACTTCCGGTTGATTATGTTTTTAGACTCCGTTTCATTTTATAGTAGTTTTCATAATGTAGCTCCTGGATTTAATTATTCTATTTAGTTACTTTAATTATTATATAATAATTAACATTCATATAAGTCGAATTTTAGGAAAAAAGTCTAAGTAAAAAGACATGTACGGGTGTCGAAAAAGAGTATTCGGGGTTTGAAAGTTGAATAAAATTTCAAATATAAAATATCAAGTAAGATGTTTACGTTTTATTTAAACACAATGAACTGGAAATTTATTTAGAAAAAACAATATTGTCTAGGTGTCCACCATAATGCTGCTCATAAACCTCGAATCTCAAATGCAAATTTCTAAAAACGCGTTGAAAATTTGTTCCTGCGAGGGCCGTCATTTCTGTTCTGATATTTTGCTTCAATTGCGTTAGATTCGTCGGTTTCTTTTCGTATACCCTACTTTTCAGGATCCCCACAGAAAGAAGTCAAGAGGACTGAGATCAGGACTCCTGGGAGGCCAGCTAATGGTGTCTCTACGAGAAATCACTTTGGAATAATTCGTTTACTGTAGCAATTGATAAGTCTGAAGTATGGCAAGTGGCCCCGTCTTGCTGAAACCTCGTTCTAGAGTTATATCCTTTAAACTCTTGAAGTTCTTGGGCCAAAAAACCTCTTATCATTTCATGGTAACGAATCGAGGAGTGCCAGCAGCGTTATGGTGGACACCTAGACAATATTGTTTTTTCTAAATAAATTTCCAGTTCACTGTGTTTAAATAAAACGTAAACATCCTACTTGATATTCTATATTTGAGATATTATTCAACTTTCAAACCCCGAATACTCTTTTTGGACACCCTGGTATCTAGGGGGGGGGGGGGTGAACCTTTATTTTAGGTGAGGACCTGAAACTTTATTTATTACTATCCAAAAAAATAATTTTGTTTCAATGTGCCCCATGCCCGGGGTACAATGAAACAGTTGAACAAACTTTATTCTGCTTGCAGTCGGTTTTTATTATTCTGATTTAGGATAGCAACGAAATTCTTCAGGAAAGAGGAAAGTTTGACATTGGAAGAAAGTTGTCATAAATTAATACAGTTTTTTTGGTGTTCCGCTCTCAATTTCGCACCAATCTGTAAGCAAAGGAAAAAACAAAACAAAAAAAAACCGACTACTTATTGCACAATGAAAAGCACATGCGGCACGATGAAACAATCAAGGACTCGATGAAATGTTTCATTGTGCCCCGAACGCCCTTGTTTCAAGGAACCCCATACGAGCCATTTTGATGTCTTTAACTTCCTACAATGAACGTGAAGAGTCCGGAAAGCTAAAGAAAGTCCGGCAAAATCTTAAGAGATACATGCATGATGAAAAAGTTGTAAGAGAATATTGAATAAAATTATTACTTATACCTAGAGACGAAAATCCGTTCGACGAAAAATTTTAGTTTTGCCACACAAAACGTGGAGTCACGCAACAAGTCGAAAGGGGACAATAAGCTAACTGTTTTGGAGCACCCCTTACCGCTGTCTGAATTTGGTTCCTCTAGACCTTTTGGTTCGCCCAGTGCACCGACTATTTTATTGTGCCCGCCCCACAATCCCCTTTACATATATATATATATATATAAAGATTGTTGATGATCATCAGGTTATTGAGTGATCTTCAACATTTGTCATCGCAAAATTGATCAAAAAACTTAAATTTTTTAAGCGAAGGAAATTTTAATAAACCTGTACCACTGCAACACATGAAAGGTCTTGGGTGCAATACTTTTTAAGCAAGTATTGTTTTTTGGTCAGCGATCGTGGAATGATTCCGGCACAGTTTTGACCGCGGTGAAGCTCAACCGTCAGGTTTTTGCCTTCACTTTTTAATTAAGGATAGCTACATTTTAGAGGCTGGGTTTACCCCAGGAGGGTCTCTCGGCCTAATAAACGATATGTTTCAGAATATTAAAGGTACCCTGCCAAGCCAGTTTCGAACTCAGGACTTTGATCACAGAAACTCGATGCCTTACCAATGAGACACCCCACTCCCGAAGTAAAGTTCAGTTCCAAAAATATAATCGTGTAATTAGGACTTAGAAGAGCCTTTCTAAGACAACTAATTAACCAGCTTTAGTAAAGAACAAATATGTTAATCAGTTTTTCATAACCGTTATTAAACCTGAGAAGTAATGTAACTGAGCCTTGATCCCGCTGCCGATTTCTTTTCTACGTCTCATATTTATATACCTATATTGCCTAAAATATTTTAAGAATAAAGTTGTATGAATTAGATGTTTGTGAATGGCAAGGATTTTGGATAATATGCGAAATAAGGTAACTGGACCATTAGTTGACAGTGCTCCAATATTTGACAATTTGTTCAAAAAGTGTGAATAATAAGATTCAGGGTGGATTATTTTGGTTCAAAATTTGGCGGTAATTTACCAAGTTATACTAGTTAGCTGTGCTGCCATCGACATTAGTTTGACGAAAACTCAAGCTTATTTGTGAGAGGTAGTAAATGGCTAATTTTCTGGTGGCCTGAAAACTTGGTTTCTGCTACCCTGTTTCATTATGGTGGAAGTCAAGTTAAATAAGCTTTTTAGTTGGTTTATTCGAGTTCAATTATGTTTTAATTACTTTTATGGTATTCATTAAGTTCATGAGAATCATTTGAAATACTTTTTAATACATTTAGACAATGTTTTTGGGCTTCAATGTAGTGTCAACTACTTTAAAGAACACTTCTGCAAAGAACATGTGAAACTTGCTATTAGTCGCACTCTATCAAAATGCTACACATTTCATCCAACTAATGAATGTGGCCATCTTTAATTGTGTAAAAGAGCACTGGAAAAGTGATGTTCATCATTACAGAGTCTAAAATTGTGGAAACCCTACATTAAAAACGAAACTTCTGGCCATTACTAAAGTCTATTTATCATAATTACGTAACTGGGTGATCTCATTTTTCAATTAATTATTGTTTTATTTTTTCTCATTAAAGCTTTTTCTGTATGAAATGATTAAATTGTGGAAATTTTATTTCGTTTTCGTCGTGAATTTAATAGTTTATAAATAAAAAAAATATTAACTTTTAGGGCAGTCCTTCTTGCCAATTAAAAATCATAGGAAATCGAAAATTAATGCATGTGTCAACTTTAAAACCATAAATATCAACTTTCCAAACCTTTGCATTTTTATGTGTCAACTATCGCTTCATTTTAGAAGTTTCTAAGAAATTATTTTTTTATAAAAACCATAAATGCAGACTATGGGATATTGTATTCCCAGATTTCCCCATTTTTAGAGGGATTGCCTAACTAAAGTCATAACAAAGATTATCCTAACATCAATATATTGGTAAACAGTGTCAAGAATATATTTTTTTTTTAAACTGTCAACTATTGGTACAGTTTCCCTATTTCTGATCTAATCTTCAACAAAAATCAACTTTACAACAACAATATTAAGTAAATATCTAATATCTATATTCAATTATATTATGTCTGTATTGTAACAGTAATATGGTTTGAATAATTTTTATTTATTACGTCACTTTTAATTAGTCCGGAATTAAGGGCCTATTCACACTATCGGTTTCGCGCCCGCTCCACTCTCGCTCCGCTCCCGCTCCACTCCCGGTCCGCTCACCTAATTACCATATTCACACTATATAATTTTACACCGTTCACTTTTGAAAGGTTTAAGCTATTAAAGCCATTAATAATCGAAGTTGTCTGCATTCGGATTTTAGTTAATGATTAACTTTCAGTTATTTAAGTATTCACTTATTCTTCAATTTTACGGCCAAAAAAAAAAATCAGTTTTTCGTTTGTAGAAATGGCATGTAAGTGTACTTTTCTTGATGAAGAAGATAATATTATCAAAAAATATAATAAAAAGAATATATTGCAACACAATGATAATTATTAATAATAATTATAAAATGATTTAATTAATGGTGAAGAAATAATTTAAATTTTTTTTCGGAATGTATTCGAATACGCTTGAAAATTTCAAGTTGAAATCGGTAAATGCTACAAATTTACCGATTGTGTTCTCTTCTTTTCCTGATTAATATTTTAATTATTTTTTGCTTTAATATATTTTTTTGTTAATGATCTGACATTTTTCATAATGAATGATGAATAAATAAATACTTTAATAACTGAAAGTTAATTATTAATTAAAATCCAAATACAGACGGCTTCGATTATTAATGGCTTCAATCGTGAACGGTGTAAAATTGTATAATGTGAATATGAAAAGACTTTAGGAGAGTGGAGCGGGAGCGGAGCAAGAGTGGAGCGAGAGGGGAGCAAGAGTGGAGCGGGAGTGGAGCGGGAGCGGAGCGAGAGTGGAGCGAGAGTGGAGCGGGAGTGGAGCGGGAGTGGAGCTGGAGCGGAGCGAGAGTGGAGCGAGAGGGGAGCGAGAGTGGAGCGGAGCGAGAGTGGAGCGAGAGGGGAGCGAGAGTGGAGCGGGAGCGAAGCGAGGCCGGACCTGTGCCAATATTGTGATTAACCTCTCTCTATTCCTCTTTAGAATATTTTGCCAGTGAGACCGGACCGGGAGCGGAGCGTTAGTGTGAATGGGATAGAGCGAGAGCGGACCGGGAGTGGAGCGAGACCGGAGCGGTACCGATAGTGGAATTCTCTGTCTATTTCTGTTTAGAATATTAGAGCGGACCGGGAGTGGAGCGGGAGCGGAGCGATAGAGTGAATCCGCCCTAAACATCCCCGAAGGGCCTAGAACATTCCAGTCACATCTAGAACATGTGATTGCTTACTAATACGGTTATGTAACGGTTCCAAGTAACGGTCTGAACTATTATTAGCTGTAAAATAAGTAATTATTTGTTTTTATTTCAGGTCACAGTATATCGTATATATATATATATATATATATATATATATATATATATATATATATATTTATATGATGGGTACTGCTAGGTAGGCAACATAATCTGTGATAGTAATACTTAGTAATTCTTGTTAACATGAAAGAAACAAATGAAATTGCT